>OX420932.1:9635669-10885669 GCA_949091785.1 Polymixis lichenea | reverse complement strand
ATATTATAAGTATAGACAGATTTTCTGAGAAAAAATATCTTGAGGAAATTGCTATTAGGTTATATAGGAATCAGAAATTCTAAATAATAACATACCTACATCGAAAAAAATGAAGAGAATCGATAACAGGCTGTCACAGACATAAAGTTCCAGATATTACATACCGGAGATTAAGATAAAGATAATTATGGTTAGGGTAGGATAAAAATAATACAAACCAAAAATTTGCAGACCCAATTTGAAAGCAGTGGATCCAAGCAAAAATATTCAAAGCCGTAATAAACCGAAACACACGTGCAAATTTCAAAGCGGTAAAGATTGCACATTGGTCCCGAAATACAGGGCACAGAGTAAACCGACCGACAGGCTTTAATCCCATTATCACGTTGCTGACAACACTGACTACACCCGAAAGTACAGTATTTTTATCACACGAAGTGCGTTTTACTTGTGGTTACCAAGAGTAGTTAACAAACTCGCTGTGAATGTGTGTAAGCGCAGGAGTTCGGTAGCGTCCGAAAGTGTGTATGTGGGTGTGTGTGCGTATGTGTTATGTGCTGACGCTACGCATCTTCACTAACAAGTTCACAGTGTGTTTGTATACTTGATTACCCCAAGTAAAAAGAGCGTCGCTTCGATACATAAAAATGTTATAACCGAGTGGAAGCACCACACAACACCATTCATGATGATAATTAATTTGTTACTAACATTCTGGCATCAGCTTCTGTCGTATTAGCAAAACTTTATACGATTTCCGGGAACTAGGAAACCCAATTAGCAATATCATCCGGCCTGAGAGTGTAACGAGAGTGGAGTGGCAATAAGCGCCGGCGCTACAGTTAACATACTGCAAATTGCTGTTAAATTTACTTAAACTCCCTTGTTACGTCTCGAATAGAAGATAAGCACTGATTCCGCAAATTGCATAAGAGTTCCTGTTTTGTTGAGCGTCGCGTTTACCCGTTTGGGACAGGTAAAAGGCGTAGGATTAAACCGAGGTAATTTTATTTTTGGAATTTTTCGGTGAATATGGAGGCGAAACAAATAATATACATGTCATAAGAGGAGGTCAGACTGCTACCACGTGAAGAAAGAATAATATTTACATTTACACTTTTAACTGTACTTAATTTACAGCATTATGTATTGATAGCCGCTTCGTGATACCTACTTATTGTGGATGCATTGATGATATTGTGCTTGAAATACGTTCCCATTAATTTATTTCATCATCATGAGTAGGTAAATCTTTGACAGTTGTTACGGGTCGTCAGAAGGCCGAAAGTCTGACATCCAGTCTTACCAAGGGGTATCGTTTTACCCAGTAACTGGGTTGTGGAGGTCAGATAGGCAGTCGCTTCATGTAAAATACTGGTATTGAACAGCTTCCGGTTAGACTGGAAGCCGACCCCAACATAGTTGGGAAATGGCTAGGCAGATTATGATAGTAAATAAATCTTTCCGTAACGTAGGTAGTTTAAGTTTCCTATCTACAGGTACGTCTTGTTTACAACACTTGGGGACGAAATAGAAACTTTGCTAAGTTAGCAGTGCCCAGCCAAGCTGTGTCCCACCACTAGTTAAGTGAGCGTATGACGGCCAACTAAGTGTTCCGTTCCATAAGTAATGCAGTCCAACTGTTTAACCACTTAGTAGCGTGGACACGAATGATGTATGGGGAATGTAAGGCCAGGCTGCACAGGCAGCACGACTTGAAGCACAGAATTATCCGTGACTGTAGGCAACTGTACCATCAGGCCTGGACTCCAACTTTGTATTGTTATAATGATTTCCCGCGGACCCTACTACGTTCAAACTGACGTAGTTTCGAGTTTGAGTTCGAGTTACGATCGTTTTTTTTAGAAACCAATGTAACTGTAAGGAATCGAAATGTCATATTCTGTATGCTCCAAGACAATTTGTCGATATTATTAATACGATATTAGCAAAATTCGTGTGTGATTGACGTGGTTACGACTAAGGAATCGTTAAGTGGTCATAGTGAATTCAGACCCTGTTGAGAACAGATAAAATTTCACACCCATTTTGGTCCACCCCGTTTACTTCGTGATATACGGGATTAAAGATTGATCGAAGAGCCTATTGCTGCAGACTGTTATTTAGCGAAGATTGTGAGTGAGTAAATAAAAGCAGCATGGGATGGTTCGATGCCCATAGTGTAAGGTGGTTCCTTCTGGAATTTCCAGCAAAAGTCTGGAATCGTGCTCGGTTAATGGATATACGCTCGTCGAATGGGGCGAGCGTATATTCATTAACCGGCCAGTAAGCCAGGCCTTACAATAGAGTCCAATGTAATGACATTGGACTGTGTTGTAAGTCCTACTTACTGGCGAAATGTGAGTATATGTTCTACTATATTTTACACTTTATGTGTATCCCTTCAAGGGATTCAGGCTTGATGTTTTGTGCTTGTGCTACAGCTATTGCATAATACGGGTATGTCTTTCATTAACAATGTTTGAATATCCTAAGAGTAGTTTTAGTTTTTGCGCATATTTTTAAAACAAAAGTGTGTTCTAAGCAATTTTAAATACGCGTCTTGGCACCTTAAACAGGAATCCGAAATCTGTGCCCAAAACGATAAAAAAAGTTCCCCTAATGAGTTCTGTCCTTGATAACACTCTGCGAGAATGTCAATCAAGTTTAAAAGATTTTTTCACGAAGTTGCTCAGCTGTTTATTTATTCAGGGGCGCTCCGAGTCCGTTTCTCCGCCATTCAAGGCAATCCCTGGCTTCGCCGCTTTGACCGATGTTACTATAAAAAACCGGCCAAGTGTGTTTCGCACCACGGACAGTGAATGGCTCCTTATTTGGGATGAATAATTACGCATGCACAGTTTTATTTTTATCGATCGCAAAAATAATTTTCTATTTTATAGTAATTTTCAAAATAACTATGGAAAACAATGTTAATAAATTATTTGATATATTTAAATTATTATTTTTATTTAGGTTAAATAGCTTTTGAGTTAAGGAACAATTTCGGTTATAGCCGCAGTAATAACCTTGGTTTTGCAAATATTTTTTCGAAAATTAATATGAAATAGAAATTATTTTTTAAAGTAAAACTATACTCCACACTAGTATTGAATTTTATTGTTTATCCCTCGGTTGTCCCCGTATTTCGAAAGTGCTACCCTTAATTAATGAGTTCGAAATTTTACTACAACATTGATAAGTAGTGGATAGAAAACACCTTTTTCAAATTTACTTTAATGTAGCCTTCAAATAAAATGTGTGACATCGAGACGGACGGATGGACGGACAGACGCACGTGATGAAATTATAAGGGTTCCATTTTTCCCACTTGGCTACGGAACCCTAAAAATAGTATCTGAAAATGGGACGCTCGACTAGAATTCGAAACATCGTGAATTCAAATTGGATAAGATCAAATTTATATAAACGTCAGTCAACTAAAAAGCCCTAGTCTGATCTGACGTTTGACGTTGACTGACAAATCCAATGCGCCATTTAAAAAATCACCCATGCGAACCTGGGCTTACTTGTCTACTTCTAATCAGAGAAAAGATTTTCGTGCTAAGTGGACGTACTGATACCGCGGTGAGATTTTTTCGCGCGCTGGATATTCAACGCACTGCTTAGCGCCGAGAGTTGAAAATCGGCTCTGGACCAAATTTGGAGGTAGGGGCTCCCACTGAACTTATTACCATCTTGTCTTTTTGGTGCAACCATCAGAAAAACTATGTAAAGTGGGGGAATGGGTTTTCGGATGAGTTTGCACTTAGTGTGGTGTCAGAAAGGGAGGCCTGTCCTCTCCAAGACTATTTAACTTATATGTTAATCAGCTGATTGAGGGGCTCAGTAACAACTACGTTGGTTGTCATTTATATGACGTCTGCGTTAGCAACATCAGTTACGCTGACGACATGGTGTTGCTGAGTCCGTCGCTCAGTAGATTGAGAAAACTGCTCGGTATTTGTGAGTCATATGCGGTTGCTCATGGTTTGAAGTTGTAGAAGAAAAGTGAGTTCATGGTTATTAGAGCTAAGAATAAGTCACCGGAACATGTACCCTAAGTCAATTTAAACGGAGTACCTCTGGAACGTGTCTCTCTACAGTAGACGTAAAAGTGACACAGTTCAGGGCCTACTACCAAAACTTTTACACCAGCTCTCTATGGACAAACTATACGCAACGGCCTACAACGCTCTTCGCGTACAATGTAACAACGCCTTCAGAGTTCTGGTGGGGCTTCCACGTTTTTGAAGCGCTTCAGGCATGTATGCTGACGCAAGGGTCGACCATTTTTATGCCATAAAGCGTAAAAAAGCGGCATCTCTGATGTTTGGGATCCGTGGGAGCCCCAACGGAATTCTGAAGATGAAAGAAGATCAGATAGGCCGAGGTCTGCAGTGCTGGGGAGGCTTATTCGGCTTCACGTGACGAACTGATGTAATGTTTTTATTTTATTTTGATTTTTATGAGAATTTATTCTCCAATGCTGCAATACTAACATAGTTTTTAAGACAATTTTAATTATGTCTGAAATAAACGTATCTTAATTTTTAATTTATTAAAAATATTAAGTGTCCGGTACTTGGGAGACTCCCCCTAAATCACAATTAATTTCACTTGAAAATGTTTGCTTCTTTCAATCGTTCTTAGAAATTGGTACGACGACACGTCAGGAATAAACACGCTTGAAGTTGCCATGACGCCATTTAATATCCTATTAATAACGAATACGGGATCAATGGAATGGAAGTACACACCTTTTAAATATTTTGCGGTCTAGTTGAGACATATCGTGGCGCCGAGATGGTAAACTTTGTAGGCAGGACCAATGTGTCTGTTCATATCAGGGGGCCGACTCTCTAAGTCCGTCAACGAAAATACGGGCCCGTCCGAAAGTAATTTGAAACTTCGTAGTTAACCCTTCACCCGATACTGCGTAGATCGCCCTGAGGACACGGTGGAGCATACGGTGGAGGTCTGCCCGGCTTGGGCGGAGCACCGCCGTGTCCTCGTGGAGGCGATTGGCGGCGGCGATCTCTCGCGTCCGGCCCTGGTCCAGGCCATGGTACGGAGCGAGAGTGCATGGGTAGCCGTTACCCCCTTGTGCGAAATAGTAATGCTCGCGATGAGGCGGCATACGTGAGGGAGAGGCAGTATATACGGCCTCACGGCTCTAGCCGCTGCAGGAGACACCCTGGTCATCGGGAATCCTAGGCTGATTCCCAGCCACCCTAGGCGCGGGCTTGCGGACGGCGAGTGGGAAGAATGGGTAGCTCGTTGTCCGGTAAGGACCAAGCCCGGGTCGACGGCGCGTTGTGTTTCACGCGCGCCTCAAAGGGATGACAAGAGCCGATGCCTGTCAGGGGTGCGGGTTGTTCGAAAGGGATACCGTGGCCCCTGGCACACAGGCAACTGAGGGAACACGGGTGGGTTTTAATCAGTAAAAGTCTGAAAGCCCTCCTACTCCACCCAGAGTGGGAGAAGTTATTTGATGATTTCCCACCCAAAAAAACGCTACATCCAATTAATTAACTTTTATGGATGGGCTTTACACATCGGGAGTAAGAACAACTGTCACATATCGCTATCGTGTTGTTATGCTTAGGGCGTAGATCACCTGGTTTACAAAGTTTTTTTCGGGGAAACTAATAATTTCAGCCCTTGCAAAAACGCTACAATAGCGGGTATGAGGAATGCGATGCATGGATTAATGTATAAACACCAATTTATGTTTAGACAATCACATTTACAAAATATGTTTATACATACCTCTGTTTTGAAAACTTATGTGAAGTACGCTGTCATTTCACGTGACGTGTGATGCTAGGGATTGTAACTATCGGTAGTTCACTTCACTTTTAAGTTTTCACGGTGACATTTTTACAGAATAGCTCGCTTGGTTAATTCATCGTACAAAAAGATAACCTCTGCTGATTGGCACAGAAATGCTAGAGTTTAAAATGTTAAGCAAAAAGACCATTTTCAATTAACCGTCATAATATCTAAGATGGTTTGCTACAACAGTTATAATAAGTTTACATTGTCAAAATCCCAGTCTTGGAATTGCCCCAATCTGATTGCATTCTTGCAAAATTGTGAACGCCGAGATAAGATAAAAACGTTCATTTAGTACCTATTTATGATTGCTTTGTGTAAAAAAGTAAAACGGTCGGCCGACTAATCGGATGACGATAATTATCGGCTATCGTAAATCAAACGTGAATGGTTCCATTTCGTTTTCGTGTGTGCCGTAACTGTGAAAGGCCTCGGCCATGGCTGCTAAATGAAGATTTGTAGCTGGTAATAAAATACTTGTGTTCCCCGCATCGTTGGTATTGCACTACGGACAATGGCGGACAAACTGGGAATCGTATGAAAATCGGATCCAGCGTTCACAATGAGCTTTTCGAATAATTCGCATTACATTCTCCGCAAATACGTGTTTCGCAGTTCAATTTTATTTAATGATGTTAAAAATAATTGCCTGATTTATTGACATATCCCTTAATATTTCATTTTAATAAATAAATGGGTCTGTAATTAATGAATAAGTAATAATAATCAATTGATAATGCAGTGTTCTGAGAAAATCTATGTAGAGCAGTCGAAATTTGAATGATTCATTTCGACCTGGCAAAGTTTATTTTCACCGGATTTCACCATTTACTTTATACATTCCTGGAACACGTCCATTATATGAGCCTTTTTGACACAAAGGACCATAATTATGCCTGCCACAATACACTTGATTCTCTGAATGCAACATGTAAATTAATCCACGCTTCATATCAAGCAATAAGTTCCATCTCATGCGTTGTCACCGGCAATATATTGCTTCGCGAATTGACTTCGGTAGCGCTTTTAGGTCGGAAATGTTGGAATATCCGTGAAACAAACGAGGCATACACAATCAAAAAGCTGATGTCATCCTTTTATTAGCAAGAAGTGACTGCAACACAGTGCCTCTCGTAGATTTATCGGGGCAGGTAAACTGTAGCATTCTGCCGCGTAGTACGCAATCTGCAGGGTTGCTGTTCCTATATTGAAAGTACGAACTGTTGACTTTCATCGCATGAATTGTGCGCAGAAAACATGCGAGTATTCTTTGATGTTATTGTTGATGCGAAATTTGGAACGTTGGGTGGTCTAGCGCGTAAAGACTGGAACCACAGAACAGAGGAAAGAGACTGTAACGCATCTCGTGTGCAGATTTGGTCGAAAAAGCTTTTGACGATTAGACGTGTCGAATGAATGAAAACCTTAGAGATTTTCCGGAACTTGAAAGCTCCAAAAGAACAAAATCTCCAGCTAAGTTAAAGTTCGCTTTTACCATCCATAGTATCTATCTTCGTCGTCGCTTAGTGTCAATTTGTGTTATAATGGCGTCACCGCCTCGCCCTCGCTGCGTTCCCGCTTCGATACAGTTTCTTGAAAACTAAATTTAAATAGGAGCGGTATCGCCTGTCAGTGTGCGTCGTATTTCCTTTATGAATATTTTATAGAAGTGAGATCGTATCTAATAGAAAATTGTTCCTATATTGGAACTAGAGTACATTATTTCTTAGATACTGTAGCTGGCTTAGTAATTTCGCCTTTATTTTGGGTTTACACTAATATAAAGTAGCATTTATCAGCGGCACCGCCAGCGTGTAGGTCGAAAATGATCTCACGGGAACGTACTAAAAAAACCGGGATAAAAAGTATGTATTAATCCAGGTTATAAACTATCTGTGCGCCAAATTTTGTCCAAATCCGTTTGGTCGTTTTTGTGGCATTAAGTAACAAACAGCCAAATATCTAGACATAAAACTTTCACATTTATAAAATTAGTAGGAAGTAGTTTTGTACCTACTATAATTGTGCAGCAATTGTTTGTCTTTTATTTAACGTACAGAAATATAAATCCGCTAGCAAAGTCAAAAGCATCTTCGCAGAATATTTTATAGAAATTGCATCAACGTTCGAATTTTTGTAGGTCCTGGAATTCGTCGAGACGCTATTATTCGAGTATCTTTTGTATTTAGATATGTCCAATCGTCCATGTATCTTTTGTGTTTGATGTATACGGCTTTTGGGTTTTTAAGCGCTTTTCTGAAGACTGCAGAACTAAAATTCTTTGTACTCGTGTCTTTACGGCAATTGATGACCAATTACTCCAATGATGGAATTCACTCACAATCACAATACCTAAATTTTTAAGGGCTAGGCAAACGCAAGGGGTTTCAATTGCCGAAATGAGAGAATCCAGAAGTTCAATCCAGGGATCGTTGTCACGCGCCCTATTTCTGATGATCATCTACGTCCGTTGCCTTTTAATTAAATTTGTATTTTTAAAATTGATATTACACAAAATATGTAAATATGATAATTATTATCACTGGTCCAGAGCTCGGCCCCCGAAGTGAATTTCTGGCTACGGCCTTGGACAGAGGCCTCCAAATACATAGGTAGTACACAAATATACCACTAGCTATATTTTCAAAATTCGCATGTTCGACAACGCATATTCATACGTACGCATATACAATAATAGTTTCAGTATATGCGAAACCCGAAACGTGTGTCTAGTATTTTTCTTATTCAAAGATTGTATATACAAAATTTCAAAACTGTATCATGAAAAATGACAAAATTATAATTTATGTTTGAAAAGTTTGCTATGTTAGGTACCTAGTTGTCTACACAAACATAGTCACCACGTGGCACCCAGCGCCGCACGCGCGTCCTGCGTCGTATAGTGCTCATTGATAATAATTAGGCAGTAGGTACCTAACCGTACGGCGATTGTATTGTAATTAACTGGTGATAACATTTTCCATCACACTTTCAAAACTTTTTTGGAAAAATATATAACATAGTGTAAGAATTATTGGAATCAATTCTTTTATATTCTGAACCAACTATATCCAGGTTTCGCAGATACTAAAACTAATGTTGTATATTTAAGTAATGCAATGAATATTTTTGAATTGTCAAAATGATAAGGATCGAGAGTGTGTTACGTAATTAGGCTGCGGGGTTGCTTTTACGGATTATTCTCAACTCCATCCGTTTCCATTTTCGGTTGAAATTTTACCTGTTTTTTTCTTTTCTTTTAAGGATAAGCTCTTTTTCCCTCTCAGCCCTTTTATCCGCTCATATATACTGTACAGTTTAATGTCCATCTATGTACACGTACAGCCTATTGTCTACAATATGTCAGTGCACATTTCCCTCACATAACTCAAACTCAAACTCAAAGAATTTATTTCAATTAAACTATTTACAGGCACTTTTGAATTGTCAAAAAGTCGATCAGTTGGAAAGCTGAAGCTAGTTGCCCATTCCAAAACGTAGATCTCTATGGAGAAGAACAGGCAAGAAACTCCACGGACACTCTTTTAAAATCAAGTTGAAATATTACAAAATCTTGGGAACATTATTCTTGTTGCTTCTGTATGTGAGAACAATGTAAAAAAATGCATATATAAAACAACCAACTTATCTTTTCACAATAAAAATCGGAGGAAGTTGTCCGTAAAGTTTTAATTGGTGTTGGTGGTACGTGGCTTACTCAGCTATTCTCCGTGATATATCGTGAATAGAAATGTATTATTCATCAATCTTCCGTGCAGCTATTACCTATTATAATGTTCTGAGGGCCATGGGTGACTGCCAATGTTCTGTGTTAATATATTATTAAAAGGGAGAGTAATAGAGCACTGATTATGGTATTATTTATAAGTGTAGAGAATTATGGGCTTACGGGTAGGTCTATAATTCGTAATTTTGGACTTTGTGACATAAATAATAGAATTCACTGCATACAAACATTGGCATGCAATTGATGTAATTACGATTTTAATGTATTTTGTATGTATTTTTCTTCTTGTCTGTTTATATATGGGTAAATAAATGGTTAAATCCTACTAATATCCTCCTAATATTAAAAATGTGAAAGTGTATATGTTTGTTACTCAATCACGGAAAGACGGCTGAACGGATCTGGATGAAATTTAGGACTCAGATAGTTTATAACCTGGATTAACACAAAGGGTAGTTACAGGTTATATACCGGTAGTACTTTTCCGTGGGATAATTTCCGACCTACACTTGATCTAAGCCGCTGGGAAAAGCTAGGAAATAAATGAAAACCATCCGGTAAGAAAATAAAGTTAAAAATAAAATAAGAAGTATTTTCAAATAAACTTACGCTCAATTTACTTATTTCCATGTTTTGTTATTCAAAACAGCTGCATGTACTTACCTAATGCCTAAAACCGTAGCATTACAAGTTCCCAAACTGTATTCGTAACATAGCTAAATGACCCAAGTTCATTTCGGCTCATAGAGGAAAACACGGCTATTCATACAAATAGTCCCAATTTCCAGTAGGTCATCTTATCCGATATTAAGTTGAAATTGCCAAAAAGGTACAGGTATTTTATATCGAACAAAAAACTCGGCAATAACCGTGTTCACGCGTGCACAGAATTTTAACCATAGCGATTATGGCTTCAATAAAAACAGAACGATGGCAACAAAATTTGTTTTACGAATAAAATCATTTTTATTAAGTATCTAATATTTCATAGGCGGGCAGAGATATTTCCATCGACAATTTCCCGTTTGACATTTTTATTTTTATGATTCTGCTCGTCTAGACTTGTGTCAGGCCTTAGCTGGCAAATAGAATAGGATATGACGTCGTTAAGGAAATAGATTCACATCTTCATGTTATTAATGGTTACTAAACTAAAATAAATACCTATAAGTCCACTCAATCTGTGTTGTTCTTTCCTCAAAAGACCATTTCAGACACTAATCCACATGGTCTTTACATGTTCTGACCAAGATTATGTCTGGACTTTAAATTAGGAGACTGTGACCTTTGAGTTTGTTTCGGCCTTTCCTCTCAGAGTAGTCCGATAAGAAACACCGACCGACCACGACCCACGTGGAAAAGTGTTTGTACAACCTCACTTGCAGAAATGAAATCATTTGTCATTGACCTACTTATTAAACTTAACATTCAGGGTTTCGATAGATGATGGGTGACAACCCAGAAAAGGCTATTGATGAACGATAGTTCATCAATAGCCTTTTCTTACATATTGTTGAGATTTGGAGTCGGCGTTCAAGCTAACCAGATGGATATCATTATTTTGTGTGGAGAGATTACCACTATGATATCATTAATGCGCATACTTGGCACTAAATAAAAAGTCATCATTATCAGCCTATAACGTTCCCTCTGCTGGGACACAGGCCTCCTCTCTGTGAGAGGTAGTGGGCCGTAATCCACCACGCGGGCCCAGTGCGGATTGGTAGATGTCACATATCTTCGAATTTTTGGTGCTAGGACATGCCGGTTTCCTCACGATGTTTTCCTTCACCGTTTTGAAATCAGCGATGATAAAATAATTTACACAAAGTAAAGCTCTTGTCTGGGTTCTAACCTACGACCTAAAACTCGTAAGTCACGGTCGTTACCACTGGGATACCACTGCTCTCAAATACAAAGTATTTTCTCCAATTATCTTGGACATTAATCTAGGCGATTCTTGGGATAGACATAAACCCAGCAATTTATGTTTTTGGGCTCAAATCATGATGATGCATACAGTTTATATTTTAATTCATTCGAACATAACTTAAATAATTCAGTACCAATGTACCTAACTTGGAACATTGGTAAAGCTCACTAATATAGAAAAGTCCTTAGGGATCATAAGTGTAGTTGTCTCTACGCAAGTGTATGTACGACAGCGGTAGCAGACGATTTGCTTGTGTTACAATGTCAATAAAAACTGTCTGGGACAGCTGTTGTCTTGTACAAATTCGTTTAAGTTTTTATCCTTCGCTTCGGGCACATTTCGTTATTGAGTAGATTTCTCTTACGAGTTTTCGAGTCCGCAAGTTGAAACTTTGTCTGCGCAACGTGCTTTAGATAATATATATTACTAAAATGAATCTTTTATACGAAATAAGCAGAAGCTACATGTGTAACAAACCTGAAAAATAAACTTATCGGAAGTATATTTTTTTCAATGTTGCTTCGGCATGAAAATATATGTGCCAACGAGGCAGTAAAAGCATATAAGATGATGCTCTACCAAAACATCGACTGTGGTACGGTATAATATGACTACGTCATAATCTGACACTTATTCCGATGACGACAGAAATCCGACGTCTGAATGTTTATCCTTAACATACATACGCGGAAGCCATTACGGGTCGAGTTCCATCAGCGGTTTCACAAAATTAATTTCATTTCTACAGTATCAGTACAATTTAATTGAATTAGCTCCATTAATCTGAACAGGGAAATAATTATTTTGCCCGGGGACAATAAACAAGGGTACGCCTATAAAAAACTTGTTCGTCTAACTGGAGTTTAAACGAGGGGTAATTGAATCGAAGCCACTCAGCATTCGCGGCTCTCTTAAATCAATTATGAACCGCATTTGGTGACGGTGTTACATGCTTTGACAGTTCCCTGACGGCAGGCGCTGTCTACCAGCGGGTCGTGTGTCGCCGTACAAGCACCGACTCGGTAGGTAATTCAATTTAGTCAAAGGTACCGCGCGGCTTTGTTCCTCTGCTACCTTTTCAATGTAGCTAAGTTAATTTCGGTAAACGCACACTATGTAAATCGAGAGAATGAGATTGTCTTTTTTATCTTTGGTTTTGATTCGGTTAGCCTTTTCCCCGCTTAATCATTTATTGTGTTTTCGTTGATCGAAGTTTACTAATTGTTTTTGTTAAAAGTAGATACTAACTGACTTGTTTATTTAGGAAGTATAGGAAAAGTTTTTACTGTGAAAATAAACATTTAGTTCTTACTTTATTATAAGACTAATAATAACTTTAATCTAAAACTTTGCTTGTAACCAATATACTCTGAAATCTAAATTCTCCAAAAGCGGCCATCAATAATTTTGAGCCCAACAAACCCACGCAGCGTAGCAACTTGGGTATTCAATGGAACAATTCAAGAGGCATAATCGAATAGAATATATTCGTCATAAAGGCTGATAAATTGTAAGCATTCCGCGAGGAGCTGCCATAAAGTTCAGTGTTCAACCCTCAGGAAGGGGTCGCTTGAGGAAACTTGCCTCTACGAATTTGTTATCGCTATGAAGATAAGTATAACTACAAAGACGCGTAATATCCGTCTTCCGTGAAAACCGACTATCTTGTAAGTGTTATGTAATTGAATTGTATGGTTATAGTGTTATAGATTTAGGAAACTTTCAAAATATGATTAGTTTCTTGTTTATAGAGGTATATAGGATGATGTGGTTTTCTGCATATTTAATACTGGCACACATACATACATGAACCCATGCCTTATAACGATGGGGGTAGGCAGATACCTGCTACGATCTACTTTTTGGCTTTACCTACGTTCATTCATCTGGTCATACACGATCGCTGATTGCGAGTACTACACACCTGACCTCTCAGAGGATATCACCAATAGGGTCACTACAGTAGAAAGTAAAATTTCGATTATCAGAACATCGATTATCCGAATATTCGATTATCCGGACTTATTCTTCGCGGCTCTCATTAATCAAATCCCATACAGTTGTTACAACTGAAGCGCATCAGGGACTTGGCCGCAATGAAAAGATGTGATTCATTACGACAAAGATTAATAACTAATTATTTCCAACCAAAATTTTAAATTACATAGGCATTATGTAATTCATTACCTTTATAGCTCGTAATTTTTTACATCCTATTACCTCAATGACGTATGTAAAACCACTTAGTTAATAAAAAAATATTAAAATTTAATTATTGTTTGATTCGACATTAAAATCGATTATCCGGATTTTCGATTATCCGGAATACCCCTGGTTTTATTTGATTCGGATATTTATTTATTTATTTGTTCAAACAGCATTTTATTAGTATGGTGATACATTTTATGACACTTGTTAATATAAACAGATTTCAACATCTGTGTCTGAACTAGATAACAAATATCTGTATTCCAGACATCAGCGTTCATCCCCTGTTGTAGGCGTATACGTTTTATTAAACACAACAAAAAATTTGATCAAGTTAAATAATAAAATAAAATAAAATAATAATAACAAAAGAAGTGACAAAATGTAGGAGAATAATCTTAACTATGTTGTGTAGTGATGGCCTCCGGTGAGTTGAGTGTAAATGAGTGAATATGTGTAGGAGGGTGAGTAATATTATGAGCTACTTTATTACAGACAATAGGTCTTCGTTATCATGGATAATCGAGATTCTTCTGTATATGTATGTCCAGACGTATAAACATACCACTAAAGTCATTTCTGTTTTTTATTTACTATTATTGCAGTCCTTATTGTGGTACAAACCCTTCTTGATCGTTTAATAGTTTGAACTGGCAACAAAGAAACAACAAGAAAACCAAGGTTTTAAGACATCACTTAAAATGAACGTTGATGTGTGATTCAATTTGTTAAGGTCCCTCCTTACAGTAGTGCTGATACACAACAATGTCTAAGAACAACACAACTTTTGACAAGTTGCAAGTCTCGCAAGCTCATTGCTTGCGACGACTATGGCGACCTATTTCGCACAGGAGCTTTGTACAATTTGCGAGAAACCGCAAGAGCTGGGAAGGCAGAATGTTTCTATTTAAATAATGTTTATGGAAATCTTTGAGAACGTTTTAATGCAAGGCAGCTTTTTAATGAGAAACGCAGTCTTATTTTTCCGGACACTAAAATTTAAAGAAAATGTATTTACAAAGTGAAAAGATGCTTCCTAATAAGAATCTCCACTTTCTAACTTAAACTTATTTGACATTTAATTCGCTCAGTTTCGGTAAAGGTAACTTTCCTTGTAATACTGGCTTCCACCCGCGTTGCCTATTCCCTTCCTCTGGGTTCAAAGTATCCCAATATCGAATTTCATCAAAATAGATCCAGCCGTTTTTTTTGGAGACTATCCGGAACCTACATTCTGACAGGCAGACATAAAAAAAAAACTAAAAATACTAAAACTACGTTTAAAAAAAACATTTTTTACCGTAGTTTCTATCATTCATCTATCTACTTTCATATCAATTTAGTAAAAAGGTGTTATTTTTAGATTACAAAAAGACACTTCAAATTTGATTTATTTGTATTTATATGTATAGATTTTTTAATCAGAGTGGTATAATATTTTATAGCTTAGAACCCTAACTTGTTAGGTAAAACTAACGAGACTTTTTTACATTTTGAAGGATCCTTTCAGCCTGTAGAAACTTGTTACCAAAGAACCAGCTTGTAATTTTAAAGCTACGACTAGTACCTAATCATGAAGATCAGTCCTTCTTGTACCGGTCCTTGGAGCCGGATATAAAATGCTCCACGTCATCACTATAAAACGCAACACAGAGCAACCTCTTAATGGCTCTGAAAAATGTCCATCGCAGATATATTCGTTTTATTGCGTTATCTGTACACACAATGCGTGTATGGCGACTATAAGTCAAGACGTTCCGTCGAAATGAGCAATAAAGCCAGTATGGCCGTTTGATAGTTTTATCTGTTGCGAGAGCCACCTGTTATGTTTGTTCTTATGATTACTGTGCTTATGGTCCGTTATTCGTATTGAGAGGGGAGCAACACTAGTTCTCGGGTTTTCGGCTGCGTAAAAATAGTGCTTTGGCTGGGTGCAGTAATGTATGTCCTTCAAATATTTGTAACAGGACTAGACGAGTGAACAATAAATATATAACGTTTTTACAGTGTAGATAAACAAACCTGTTTGATGTACCTATTTAAAAACTAGAGCTATATGGGAATTTCAACAGCCAAGTATATATCTTGGGCGCTTTTGTTATTAAACACTTCCAAATACGTCTACAATTGACGGTAGATATTAATCTGCCATCAACTGAAGATATTATTTTTGAAAAAGCTTATTAATTTTGAACGTGAATGCCGAAATTTCTGATCGCTGTATTAATTTATTTGAATGAGAATAGAATTTTGTAGCGTGAAAATTGAAGCGTAGGTAGTCTTCGTAAATAATTTATTATTATTCTTCTGTAGACTTTACTGAAGGGATTCTATACTATTCGTTCCATAATATAAATATTATGATGTCAAAGTACTACCTTCGATGTTCCTACTTCGAGTTCCTTTCAACTCGTAAAGTTTCCGATTTCTTACTCATTAATACGCCTTTATTAAATAGGATACGAACTTTATCGCTTCATATCTTTGTTATTTGAACTATAAAATGAATTCGTCAGAATATCACTTAATTGGAAATTTTAATAAGAGTTCGGAATGAACTTTATGTAAATGATGATGTTAGTCCGTCTGTTATTATCCTGATGTTCTTTATGTATAGACTAGTTTTTGCCAGCGACTTCGCCCACGTGGCGGTCGGTGCCACGGGATCCTACGATTTTGCATAAAAAAACTTTTACCAACAAAAAAAAACAACCGACTTCCGAAAAAACACTACAAAGTGAAAAATAACTTTAATTTCGGAAGTCGGTGACTATGGATATGTATTTAAATTTTTTGTCCCCGCCTTCCGAAATTAAAGTTATTTTTCACTTTGTAGTGTTTTTTCGGAAGTCGGTTGTTTTTATTTGGTAAAAGTTTTTATTTTTCACTTTTTTAGTTATAGTACCTACCCCACTAATTCGAAATTTCTTCATCCTTGGGGTCAAAACCATGCATATTTACGCGATAGCTGCAGTCGCGGTTGATTTACAGTTATAATTTGAAGAGTTCCGTTGTCTGTCTCCGAAACGAATCATCAAATCTAGATGAAATTGAAACCACACGAAAAGCACCAGCTTTCAAATAAAAAAAGAATCATCAAAATCGGTTCACCCAGTCGAAAGTTTTGAGGTAACAAACATAAAAAAGAACATACGGACGAATTGAGAACCTCCTTCTTTTTTGAAGTCGGTTAAAAGTATCCTGTGTGTTAATCCAGGTTATAAACTATCCGATTGCCTAATTTCATCCACATCTGGGTTTGGGTTATTGACTATCATGCATCCAAACATGCAAATATACAAATTTCCATATTTGTCATATTATTGAGGCTTGGACAGATGACCTATGGTACACCCACATTTCGCCAGTTTTGTTGAAGGCCCATGTTACAGGGGTGAGCCTTTGGCCGGGCACACATCCAGACTCCGGGCTGCTACTGAGAAATACCAGATATAAAAACCCAATAACACTTTGCCAAACCTGCGAATCGAACCCAGGACCTCGTGCTCAGCAGTAGCGCTTGCGACCACTAGACCAGCGAAGCAGTCAAATTCAGTTTACTTACCTATAAGTCGTATAACTAGCTGTGTGTTCACGTGGCTAACTCATTATAATTATTTGCGATTAAATATAATCGTTAAACGAAAAGTATAATTATACAGTATAGATCATCAAATACTCGTAAGGTTTGTGTTTATGATCTGTCAGTAATTTTCACATTTTGGAGCAGTGGTGGCCAAGTGCTTCGACTTACAAGTTGTAGGTCGTGGGTTCCAACCCAGACCAACGGTTTAGTTTGTGTTAATTATTTTATCACCATTCATTAATTCATAAATTTCAGTCGAAAGGAGTCCACTTCTGGACATGGGCCTCCCCCAAGTTCTTCCTTATTTTATCACCATTGCTCTCAAAACGGTGAAGCAAAACATCGTGAGGAATTTGGCATGTCCTAGAACCAAAAATTCCAAGATATGGGTATGACATCTACCAAGCCGCACTAGGGTCGCGTCACAGATTACGGCCCATTCCCTCTTACAGAGAATAGGCCGGTGTCCCAACGCATAGTGGTCCCGGTTCCTAAGAAAGGCGGTCATAAGGGTTGCAGGTCAGATTAAAAATGAAAGAATAACTTTTTTACCTAAGAAATGATTGATTTGAGGTTCTAAAAATATACTTATTTTTTACTTGTTAATACCCTTAGTATTAACAAGTAAAAAATAAGTATATTTTTAAAAGCAAGGTAGATATATTCACAAAAAAAAATGGAAAAATTATGGTTTTATACTCTCAAAAGATGGAACTTACGAATAAATAACAAAATATAAAAAATAAAAAGTTTTACGTTTGTAAAATGAACCTCAAACATTGGGCATAAATATTTTCATGCCAATTAAATTACCGTTAAGGAAGTTCAACACAAAATTATTCGGACGTTTTCCAAGGAAACATATTAGTGTTATACATCATTAGATAGATTAGAATATACACTTTGCAACCACGTTCAGTTTTTGTAAAAAATATTTTTATTTAATTTTTTTAGTGAAGTAAAGGAAATTTAGTTTTTGTTAATTTCAATTGGAGTTTTCGTTGTTGCCGAAAGCAGCCGATGTCAAGTTAATTATTCTATTAGAGACCTTATCTATTCAGTAATATGAGGATTAAAAAAAACTTGCCCGTTTTTTGCGCCAGAGGTGATGATTTTGAAGCAATAATGTCAATCGGGGAAAAATCCTCGAAAATTACGGTTCTTCTTTTTTATTATGAAATATTATATTTAGTTATTATCCTTTGATGTCTATCTTGTTTTTTTCTATTTCTATGATAAAAACATACATTTACAAATTAATAAACTGCTACTATATTTGAAAGAATCTCCCCATGGCACTTTTCTTTGGGGTGCCTTAACCACAAGTATGATAAACTATATTGCTGCGGAAGTTCTATTTATCTGTTGTGGTAATTAATTACAATCAGTACTGATTACACTATTTCGATGAGAACTGTTATAATCAATTGTCCCATGGTTTTTGCACAAGGCATTAAAATATTAGTCCTTTAAATACCCGTGTTTCAGCATACGATTCATCAAAGTGTTCAGATACTTCTTTTCAATAACAATTAACGCACAAAAACATATTATTATCTAACAATGAGTGAATTCGTTTGTGTTCGACGCGATCTTTGTGATCAAATAATAAAAGGGAAAAGTACTTCAGACCTCAAAAAATATTTGTTGGACAACTTTCAATTATCGGAAACTGACGTTAATACTGTAATAGAGAGTATTCAAAAAAATCTAACATGGAGGAAAAAATCAACAGGAGTTGCAACCAGAAATGGACCAAAGCTCAAAGAAAGCCAGACCGGTTCGAGAGCCTATACTCAAATTGGTTAAATGGTGAGTTTAAAGTATCATTGAATTCTTGCAGTACCTCAACCACTGAAAATTCTGGTTAGAATACTTCTGGTGATCGTGGAAGACCAACAAAACCATATGACGAGTTCTCGGAAAACACAAAGAACCGAAAAAATATGGAGCTGGGCCAGGAGTATGGAATGGGACATGTCCGTAACGCTTATGTGCAAGGTTTAAGATCCATGGGGGAAAATGATGAAGCGTCGATTGTGACTATTATCAGAAATAAGGAAAAAGAAGAGAAAAAGTTATTCTAGAAAACATACTCAATCCAGATAACGCACTTTCCTTTACAAAAGAGGAAGCATTGAGTATATGCATTGAAACAGATTTAACCAAAGCACAATATGCGTATCTAAGAAAAAGGCTCGTTGATAAGAATTTAAGTTCTGTCTTGCCTTCGTACCAAACACTAAGTGAAGCAAAAAAGGCTTGTTATCCGCCTGCATTCAGCATTACGGTGACAAATATAAGCGCAAAAATAAACCTGCAAGATCTCTTAGACCATACAGTCTGCCGTCTTATAAAGATAAAGTCAGGATCGACTTACAATCGTATCAAGCTTTTCACTAAATGGGGATGTGATGGATCCTCCGGGCAAAGTAAGTATAAACAAACTCTACCGGAAGAAAACGAACAAATATCGGACGCTAATTTGTTTATAGTGTCCCTTGTACCACTGCGACTAGTAGATGAAGAAACTTCTACGGTCATATGGAAAAACTCTACTTGCTCATCTGTTAGATATTGTAGACCAATTTCATTAGAATTTGCAAAAGAAACTCCCGAAAAGACTACAGCGGTTGTCAGTGAAATTGAAGCCAAAATTAATCAATTGATTCCAACTCTTGTGTCAATAGAAGATAAAGTCATCGAAGTTAAACATCAACTGTTTATGACAATGATTGATGGGAAAGTTGCTCAAGTGTTGACGAACACATCATCCAGTGCTACCTGCACTGTTTGTGGAGCAACTCCCAGACAAATGAATGATCTTTTAAAAGTTACAACGAGAGTTGAAAATGAAAATGCGTTTAAATACGGATTTATGGAAATGATCCTCCATATTTCTTACAATTTAGGTTTTGAGAAGTGGTCTGCAATAACTCCAACAAACAAGCAACTTAAAAAGACAAGAAAAAATTTGTCCAAAAACGTTTCCGAGAAGTGCTTGGCTTGCACATTGATAAACCACGTCAAGGTTCCGGTAATAGCAATGACGGTAATACGGCAAGGAGATTTTTCCAAAATTACCAATGTTCTGCAGAGATAACCAGAATTGATGAAGAATTAATCAAGAGACTATATGTAATTCTTCAAACTATGTCATCGGGATTCCCTATAAACGCAGAAAAATTCGGTCAGTATACATTGGTAACCGCGCAATTATATGTAAGCAAATATAACTGGTACGACATGCCATCTTTGGTCCATAAAGTACTTATACATGGTGCTAAAATAATAGAGCATTATACAGTTTTGCCTATAGGACAGTTATCCGAAGATGCCCAGGAAGCTCGAAATGAAGATTACAAGAAATATAGGTTACATCACGCTAGGAAGTGTTCCAGATCAGCAACAAACGACGACGTTCTATATATTTTGTTATATACATCTGATTCTTATATATCTAGCTTAAATAAACCAAGTTTTCTAATATCTAAATAATTATTTGACGAAGCTAAAGTATTGTTGGAAATAGAAAGTGATGAGTAGGATAAGCGCTAAAAAAATATTTTTTTGTCATGTAACTGTTTGTTTAATAATAATAATTTAGCTTTAAACTTATTTTAAGCATATGTGTAACTTTTATTGCTATTTTAATATAACTGTATAATTTTTTGTATGACATTTCGTATAACTTTATCTTTGTCATTTTTTTTTGGTTTTTTTTTTAGAATGATGATGTTTGATTTCTTTTATTGCCTAGATATTCACAAATACGTAAAAAAATCAAGGAGATAAATAAAAAAACAACAGAGTTATCGATTTTTGAGATGGAAAATACCGGTTGGTTCCATAGTGCGTCGACCCGGGCTTGGTTCTTACCGGACAGCGAGCTACCCATTACTCGCCGTCCGCAAACCCGCGCCTATGGTGGCCGGGAATCAACCTGGGATTCCCGAGGCCCAGGACGTCTCCTGCGACGACTAAGGCCGTGAGGATGAATCACCATTTAGGCTGGAACTGAAAAATCCAAGAAGAAAAGATCTCGAAGCAGTCACAATTCCCCTCATATCTCCAGTATCAGTACAACCAACCTTCCATTATTTGAGTGTCGAGTCTCCACGAGAAGTTGAAGACAATGTTATTAACGTATATTTTACGAGGCACATTTAGAATTTTATGTCATCCCAGGGCACGAATAACCGAGGTCATCTAACTTAACTCATAAACAAGTTCGCTATTCGGCGTGATGCACTCCAAATTATTGTTACAAATGAATTTTGGTAGGTACATTGTTGTTGCTTGCTGTATGTTGAATTTGTAGAAGTTGTATTTTTTTGCTCAAAAGTTGTTTTGTTTGTCATTGTACTTTGTTTGGATTGTAAAAGAAGATTTCCGTTTTGTTATTTTTGCTGTCCCAAAATTATCGCACTACACCAAACACCCCAATTAGAATATTATGTTACTAGTTGTGAACGTATTAACAGGATTAAAAGCCATAGAAGAAGATACCGTATGTGTTAATCCAGGTTATACACTATCCGTGTGCCAAATTTCATTTCATACATCCAGATAAACAGACAAGCTGCTACTTTATTATTATGTATAGATAATCATAATACATCAGTGGCGAAAGCACCATTATAATATTCCTACCGGTTTCCCTTCGGGGATTCGCATTGTTAGATACCGCTTTTGAAAAATGGCACGTCAATAGTGTCTACTATTGCCAAAAAATATAGGTCCACTACGGGTATTAAATTCACCATAGTATTCAATCAACAGAAACGCTTATTTTTAGCTTAGTATTACAACAAAAAAAATGTTCTAAATTAAACCCGGCCCCAAAACGTCAAAATCGAGAACTAAAAATTCATACAATAGCGCTCCGTGAAGATGACACTTTAGGTCACGTGGCACCGCTTGATATGGACGAGAGCAAGCGGCTGTACAACGGGTTATGACAGAGACAGATATAGAAAAAAACGTCAGCGAGAACAAGATGGAGGAATATTGCACATTTTATTTTGGTTTTCAGCTGTCAAATTTTATTGTGTTTAATTCTTTACATTCTTATATTAATTTTAGAATGATAGTTAGTATTCTTTATAAATAAGTGAGTAAGTTAAAGCCGACTTCACTTTGGCTTCTCTCAGAAAAATTGACTCCTCGCCGCTGTAATACATACACTGAGTTTTTACAATTATATATAAAACGTTGGTTTATTTATTAATTTAGCAGATTCTGGAAGCAAATTGTAGCCAAAATACAAACAAAACCCCCACACACAATCGCACACAGCGTAATAGGTATTTTGTCCTATTTGTTTAGACAGTATAGCGAAAGGTTCACTGAAATTTACGTAACTTTAACTATTTTTGTGATACATTGTTTTTTTTTTACTTCTAATACGACAATTTAAAAAGTGTCTGTTAGCGTAATTTTTCTATAATACCCGCATAATGTAAATGTGAACGCCCCCCTCCCCCTCTCATTTAACGTAACGGTAACGATTTTAGAGCTACGCCTACTTATGAATAAATTCTGCTTTATATAACATTTCATAACCTTACATTTAGGTAGGTAACCACACATTCTAACTTATCAGAAACGGTCATTGAAGATGCCAGGTGCCTTCATTTGTAACTGCGAGCACACAAACGTAAGTTAGATACATCGAGGGTCCGACATACCTATTCTAATTAATACCACTGTAGCAATGAATGTGTGAACTGGGGTTATTAATGTCTGTGTGCTAAAGTATTAATTGAGTTCTTAAGGGGCAGTGCAGTTAGCGGGGTCAGGCGGAAACGCGAGTTTTCGTTGTTTTGTGTCCGTTTTCCACCACGTTGAAATGAGCTGCGCGAAAACTTTAAATTGCAGAATTTGTATTTGGAATAGTTATTTTCGGCGTACATGCTTATCATCGTGTATTATGTAGAATACTGTAGGCTAGCTTTTCTATGTGTCCTTGCAAAAAAATCGCCCGTAGGTATGTGGTCTTTTGTTTTTTTTTTTTTTTTGGGAACTACATCTCGCCTAAGCGGTTGTCGGCTGCTTAACCGGACTTGCCTGCGGCTGCCTCAATAAATTAAGGCCCTGATAACTTTAAATAATGTCGTTATGACCGATAACAGTTCTTATTGCAATCCGATACGGGTTAAAACCTGTTGTAATTAATTCGAATAATAAATGAGCAAACGTACGTCGTAAAAGTGCAAATAAAATCGTATAAAATTAGATATTAACTATTTAATAATAAATAATCCATCACTAGATGCAGTTTAGTATTTGGAATTTTATGGTATATTTTTAATTATAATTATAATTGTTATTGAAGGGATAAACCGATTTTAAAGATAATTAAGAGGTGACTTTGATGATTTTTTTGATGCATTAAAGTGTGTTTTATTATGTTTTGAGTTCCATCACTGTATGCAAAATAAACTTGAAAGTACCATATTTTTTTTTGCTTTCAAAATTATGTACGGATAGAGAGATACACTGGTTTTGATCGTTTTCAAGAAATCTCCGCCTTAAGGCATCCAGCCAGGGCTTCTAAGCGACTGCACGCTAAAGGGACCGTCTGTAGGGCACGGACCTTAGCCTAGGGCGTCGCTGGAAGAGACGGGCAGGGCAGCAAGGGACGGGCTGGATCAGGCTGAGTAACTTTTGTTTATTGAGGTCCCGGAACTTATATACAATCTTTTGCATTTTCAAGAAAATCGTTGGTATTAAGTTACTTCCTTGTCAGCGGTGGGTCAGGTGCCTTAAGCGAAGTACATAGTTGACACAAAAAAGCAAAGGTTCCGCCCGATGTGATAGTAGTTTGTCTATGCAAATAGTTAGCAGACTAAATTCTCCGTCGCAGTCAGACAACATAGTAAATATGCTAAGCAGTAACACATAAAAATGTCAATATAATTACGAGTCCAATGAGTTTTCATTCATTTACTAACTAGTACAAGTGGCGGGGTTTTATCCAAGTCGTTCGTTAGCTACTGAGGGCCCTTCTGCACTAGTCGAGAGCTTGCCCTTTGATGTTTGCTGTTGAAGTCAACCGTAGCGCCCTTGGCCTCATTAGATGAAGTTGACATGTTAACCCCAATCAATGGTGGCGTCATGTGGAGTCACTGTGTAGGTAGTTATAATGTTTCGGTTGTTTGAACGAAATGAAGCGCAGATTGCTGCTTAATCTATTCTCTAGGACACCTATTTATCGCCGTGTTGCTAGTCTTAGAGGAACGCTATCTACGCCTACTCTAAAAACAATTCACAACAAGAGATAAAAATACAAATCTATTTTTATGATCCCTTTGATTTGAATCAATTTGAATTGTTTTCTTCTACTGGCTGTAAACATTGGCAAATTATTTTTTGTTCTCATTCTGCTCTAGTAATTTTCAAAAAGAGGTTTTAAAAGGGTATAGCCTTATCTCTGTAAACCGTAGGTAGGAAATGGCCAGCACCCTAACTGTGTAATACACTATCAACTAGAATCTGAATCATTTCGAAGAATATTCCTCATCCATTGCTTCATATACCTATTCATCTTCGACAGACAAAATTGTCTGCTCAACGTAAACAAGTAGTCTCGGTAGTGAAATGGATCATATTCATAAAGTTCTTATAATATTGTTTATTATTCATTCACATCATGTTTGCAATATTTATCATATAATCGTTAGGTAGCTACCTAATCTATGAAATAATAATCCTATGTTAGTAGCTACCTAACGAGTCTTATGTTACAGGTACAGTCATCCGACTGTACCTGTAATTACGTAGGTATGTAAATAGGTCTTCTTCTTAGCGGGTCGATAGCAATGTAAATACAGTCGCCTCAGAATTTGGCTACGAGCTTGCCACGTTCAGCAGCGTCCATCAGATCCTGTAGCGTATAGACCACAGGACATGCTGGACAAGATATTAAGTGCCCCATTATTTGTGGGACAGCACCACATTTACATTCCAGGGCGGAGTCATCTGTGAATTTCCACATGAGCAGATTTTCTTTACTTCGGCCTCCCTGAGTCCGGAGTCTACTTAAAGACTTCCAGGCCAAGCCAAGGCAGCTTATGTCCAGGTGCGATATTTTCAGCAGATGGAACGAGTGGGTTTGCCAAGGAAGCACCATCTCGCGCCATCACTATCCATCAAATAAATGATGTTACAGATGACATTAGCTCGATAAGTAGAAATTAACTTCGCAACTTGTTTATGGCTCACAAATAACTTCGGTAATCAGACCAAAAGTTAAATTGGACTCCAAGTCACTTAAATTTTTATTGTTATAAATAAACAGTTGAGAGTTGAGTGCAAACTTCGTTTATCGCAATCTATATTTGGTACGAGAGAGGGGCCCATATTGGAAATAATTGAATGGTTTAGTTCGTTCATAGGAACGAACCTCAATTTTAGAGTTGTGAAAACCGGCATTCGAAGATTCCAGAAGAAAACCAGTCGTATGTTCTGACACTTTGTTGTAATAGAAGTAAATAACGAAATCGATTGTTTTTTTATTTGACTAAACTGACCCATCTTAACAGATCAACCTGAACCTACCGACATTTATGTTCATAAGTACTTTATTATTATCTTATATTATTATATGTATTATAGGAGTGCTCGTGGCTGAGAAATGATAACCGAACGGGTCGATCGATCAGATTAAGCTACGCTTGCTGCGGTTGGTCAGTGGATGGGTGATCTTTACATACCAAGGCTCGATAAGCCGTTGGTCCTGGCTGTCATTCATGACAGTCGAAACGGGTCGTCAGAAGCCCGAAAGTCTGACTACCAGTCTTACCAAGGGGTATCGTGTTACCCAGTAACTGGGTTGTGGAAGTCACATAGGCAGTCGCTCATTGTAAAATACTGGTATTCAGCAGCATCCGGTTAGACTCGAAGCCGACCCCAATACAGTTGAGATAAAGCTAGGCAGGTGATGATACTTATTTATTAACTTTATTTTTATTTTTATCCCTTACATGTAGTTTTGTGGTGCGTACTTATTTATTTATTTGTTAGTACAGTTAGTTTTGTACTTAAACAAGGTTAGTATTTTTAGGTGTAAGGGCCGCCTATTCCTGTGAACGCCTTCTTCAAACCATTCCAGATGTCTCTTTCCGATCTTTTGCCTGTCTGGGGCTATAAGTTTCCAGCTATTTGTTTGATGTCGTCACTCCATCTTTTAGAAGGTCTACCCTTCCTTTTTTTATCTCTTGAGTACCAAGTTGAAATTATTTGTGACCATCTTTTATCCATAGCTCTCTGAATATGACCTGACCATTTCTATTTCAGTACCAGAACCTGTTTGACCGCATCTCTCGCCTTTTTTATTTTTCTTATAAGAGAACTTTTGACTCAGTCTTTCAGTTTGATGTGTATGTAGCTCCGTTCTATTCCTCTTTGACAGCTTCTGATTTTATTCAAGAGTGATTTTTTGAGCGACCACGTCTGGCATGCGTAGGTAAGAACCGGTGCTAGGCCATCGCGGTTCATCGCTTTCATTTTCAGTCTTGTGGGTATGGGACCTTTGAAAATTTCCTTCATAGCCCATGCAGTATTTGTTCCACGTATTCTTCACTCTACGGTCGATTTCTTTTTCTGTACTGGATTTTATTGCTATTAGATGTCCAAGGTAAATATGTATTCTGTTTAAGAGTTTAGACTGTATGTATGGGTAAGTATAGGTATTTCTTCACGATTGGTCATAATTTTCGTTTTTTCCCAGTTAATTTGTAGCCCTACGGTCTTACTGTGACGACTAAGGACATATTATGGTTCAGTGTGTGCGGGTTTTCCGCCAGCAGTACTATATTATCCGCACACCTGAGGTGGGTGAGGTTTTTGCCGTTGATGTTTATTCCTATGTCACTCGAAATTTTGGAATATGGATTCTAGAACTACGATGATACTAACCTCAAAGCCAAAGTGGAAAATCAAGAAAAAAGACGAGCAAGCAAGACGACAAGCAAGAAAAAAGAAAGGCAAGAACAAGAAACATTGTCTTCTTTGGTGTAGCAGAAACCGAAACTTCATACTCAAACTTGGAAAGAAACTTAGCCAATTTCAAAGAATCTCTTTTGTTCTTTCTTACATTTAAGTTAGATTTGGTTTTGTTTTGTTAGCTACTTGTAAGAAATAAAAGGTTATTTTATTTATATTTATTTATTATCGTTTTCTGATTTGACTAAACTGGCCCATCTTAAAAGATCACCCTGAACCTACTGACATTTATGTTCATAAATATTTTATTATTATAATTATATTTTGAAAATGAAATACACAACTTAACAGTATGACAATAAAATTGAAATTTCAACGGCAAGACGCTGCGGTATCCTTAGGCTAAGCGCGCACTACGTATTTTAATCGTTGCGACAAAAAAAACACCAATCTGTGAACAAAACCAATATACTGCAAAATCGCTTGAGAATTACCTTGAAAATTTTTATGCGGATGCCATTTTATTTCGCATGAACACGCGATTATTAAAAACGAATCACAGTGCGCGCTTTGTCTTAGGCATGCCGCGACGTCCTTGGGCATCATTGTTGAAATGTTTACTGTAACGAATTTCCCTAGAATTTGCCCAGTTATTTTTCTAAATAGAAAAAAAGCTCCCAAGTAATGCCTGGCTGCATTTCTACCGGTACATACCATTCAAAGTATGGGAAATGAAACTCTTCCGTCCAATGATAAATGTATACGATATCAACGAGGCATACATTGAATTTGTACGAGTTATACTTAACCATGTCGCCGTAAGGAGAGGTTGCCTTTATGATCACGCAGTTTGGTTTTCTTTCTCCCAACAGGGTATAATTCATCAAACCCTAAAATGATTGAATGAGATTAAATAATTGTTACTTTGACCATTGGGATAGAAGTTTGTCTAAACTAGTTTTACATTTCATTTTGAGAGCTTTAAGGCGAATCTAGTCGCGGGCTCGAACTCAGTGGTGGGCCTGGCTAAAAAGCACGCTGTCTCACCAGGCATCGTGTCCAATAGAGGTAGTATCAGTGATAAGCAGTTAGACGCTAGTCTACACGCACAACGTTGTTGAGTGAGATGCAGGATCATTTATAGTAAAACAGGTGCTTAAAAATTAATAAAAGTCCTTCGGAAGACCGGGTTTTATGAAAAAACCACTACATAAATCAATGACCAATAAAATTGATTGAACTTTTCGATATTTTAGCTATATCGGTACCGATTTGGCTTTGGATATTTTGCACTTCTTTGTTTACTCAAACACGCCCAAAGTTAGGTTAGATTAGCAAGAAAAACAAATCCTTGTTGGCTCCTAACTTTTTATTGGCTTTTTATTTTAGTATTCTGTTTCCGTACAGACAATATTAATAACGAGATAATACCATACCATGTTTAATTTTTGATGTACATTGTCGAACAGAGGAGTAATACACTCCCGAAGTTTGTATGGATAAAATGTCGACAAGATTCACTTTAAGAGGCATACTTAGCAGTGGTGGTCCAGCGGTATCGGCTGCGACATAAGAATAGAAGGTTGTAGGGTCGAACCCAGGCAGGGGCTTTACTTTGTGTCAATAATTTCACTACTCACTGCTCTCAAAACGGTGAAAAAAAACATCGTGAGGAAACCGACATGTCCTAGTGCCGAAGACATACAGAGTGTAAGGGGAACGCTTCCAAAGCCAGAACGTACGTTATACACAACCTAAATGCAAATGTATACCAATAACCTTTCGCCTTAAATTGGTTATTTTGCATCAATTTAAAACGTATGACGCTTCTGTAATGTTTCTACTTATTTTATTTTGGCGGCGCTTTACAAAGGATGCCTAAACCTAAAGTCGCCGCCTGGACTTGGGGTCGTTTTTAAATATATTTAATCTCAAATAATGGTTCATTTAAATGTTCTCACAGCATAGAGTACAAAAAAACGCAAAAAATTGATAAAAATTGTAAAAAAATAGATTTTTTATGGTACTGTATCGAGAATCACTAGCTTACGGGTAGTGATTTGAAAGTTTCCGAAAATGAAGACACGTGATAGCTCACTTGTCTACGTTTTCGGAAGTGTTTCCCTCCCTGTCGAAGAGAGGAGGCCTGTGTCCAAGCTGAGGGAAGATAATATGCTGATTATGTAAGAGGTATACCGCACCTGGAGGCCATGACAGTGCAGCCAGGTCGTGTCGCTAACCAAATGTATGAATGGCTGCGTATTCAAGCGGACGCAAGGTGAGCCACCTATCATAATGTTGCGCTGTATACATTCAGTTGGCAGAGCGACCTGGCGGCGTTGCCATGGCGTCCGTGATGTCTCGAGATGTTATTGTTTTTTCGAAAACATCGTGGCTGAATACGCGGTCTGTGCTAATGAGATATCGCGAGGATGTGACGTTTGTTACGAGAGTGAGAATAAATATCATTAATTCATTTTTACAAGCAGGGGAAATAATAGATATCGGTTTCGAAAATTCAGCTTTTGCTTTTCAGAACGCATATTATCTTATTTCTGAACACATTGTAATTTTCACGGTTCTAGAGATGTCTATACCCTATTTAAAATATAAGTCGATTTTATTGAAATTAAATTACAGCCGTGTAAACTCATAAAAAATATTTCAAAAGATAAGCTACGAGTATTAGCAGAATTTGATGTTGCTGATAAGTTAAGAGTTTTAATAAAGTCATTCAATTTAATTATAATCATGATTTGACTTTTAAAAGCTTACTACTAGGTACTGACGTAAATAAATTGTTAATGTACCATACCAACCCTGTGTTTGTCAAGTGAAAGTAAATAAAAGATTCACATTTTTATTTTGTAATTTCAGTGTCGACTCTGTATTCTCTGCGGTCTTATGTTATTTTGCCATCTTTATTATTTTGTGTTTCTCTGTACTCTACGAAATTTGAAGTGAAAAATATCTTAACTAAAATACTATAGATTAAAAAATCAACCACATAACCCTAAAAACGAATTTGTAAATTTTGCAAATGAATCGGCATAATTATGTATAATCAAGTTACGATTTTTATGACGTGACATCCACTAACCAGCACTGGGCCCACTGCCTTTCACAGAGAGGAAGCTATTGTCCTAGCAGTGGGAACATTATAGGCTGATTAAAGCTAATATGCTGAGTTACATTTTATATTTTTTTCTAGTCCAACCATGTTAGAAGATTGGCCATTGTTCTTTCAAAATGTCACAAAATGTTCCTAATTCTGTGATCCTACCAGTAGACCCTGCGCTGCGCAGTAGCGCATTCCGTCATATAGAGAGCGATACGGGGCAGAGCTACAGGCACTTCGGCCTGCCATTTCCTAGATTCGAATTGAATGCAAAGCGTAAGCAGAGCAATCAGACAGTTTAACTAACTTGTTCTTTGAAAAGACTGAGAAGCGAAGAATTACACTATGTGATCAAATTGGAATTTATAATTTGTAACTGATAGGCCCCTTGTACAGACGTTTTTCTTGCCGCGAAAACTACGGTTTATTCGCCGTGTGTAGGCATGATCTTCAGTGTTGCATGGATTACTATGAAAGCTTGTCGACGGACACGCTTTCTCTACGGCGCGGTTTATTCTTCTCTGTGTGATCTGTAGGTCGGTAGCTTGTTGACGGACACATTTCTTTTTACGGCGGGTTTTATACGCCTTCGTACCGTAAATAAACTATGCCGTTACAAATAGCCTAAGATATAGGAATTGAGTAAAAAAAAAAAAAAAATTGGTTATATTTACCCGAATTATGACGTGATTGACTATCTGTGCATATGTAAAGTTTTGGTACATGACTAGTTCTCTCTTTTCGGTTAAGGAACATTTTCCCAAGTAATATTCGCTATGGATGGTATCTGAAAAAGAAAGGCACTAATTGAGTTTATAATTTGCTTGAATGACAGTTTCTCCTCCGTTTTTTTCTGAATTACATTATTTAAAAAAACAAGATAGATATCGACTAACAGAATGCGTAGGAATGCTCATGCTCATGCTTCTTTGTATGAGAAGAACCTTGCATTACTGTAATAGATATATGTTAAAGGTAGGTAACAAACAGGGCAAAATTTAGGGCATTTAAATAATATATATGTTAGTCGATCAGTTTAAATCACAGATGATTTCTTAATTAAATAATTTAACGTACCATTTAGGGTATAAGGAACATTCGTGAAGGCAACGCTATGGAGTGACGACATCGTTTTATAACTCAATGCCACTGAAATATAAAGTAGATAAATATTATAAAAAATTATCGATTTCTAATTGCACTTATAATTGACCCTTGTGGAACTCCCTTATTAACGGTGGTGATGGAGTAAACAAGGACTATTGCTCAAACGTATTTTTAAATACGCTGCTGGCAGTTGCTGATGAAATATGTATGGAATCAGCGTGTCGTTTTGTGATAAAATCAAGCCGATACGTGAAAAGAAGATTAAAAGAATAACCAAAAATCACTTACCTGCTACGTGTATTAAAATTAAAATTGATACAATAAACGAATTCATTGCAAACTTTTGCATGGTCGCTATCTGCGAGGAACGACCGACAACGTCTGTGGTGTATCAACTCTGATCACCCAAACGTTGCATCAAAACAAATAGTCTCATTCTTTTTGAGGACGTTGTTACATTCTTTTGTTGATCTGTTGTTAGGAATGAGTATTATGAAACAACATCATATCGCGCAAGAATTTTCCGAAGAATTAAGCAGATGTGTAATATGTAATTGTCACGTGTAAGTCACATGTAAGAGAGGGTGATCTGTTGCCTACCAGACACACAGGTAGATTTTGGGCTATTCCTGAGAAAATCTTGGAAAAACCAAATAACAGTTTGCCCGGCTTGTTAATCAAATTATTTGGCCTGTCCTACGAATTCTCTTTGCCAAGGTTTGTTGCGAAAGAGATCCCTAAGATTCACTAACACTTTTATTATTATTTGCTATGTAAGAGTTCAATGACCTCAGTCGAGCTTTCGAAAGAGTGGGTCTTAATATGAACATGGACGAGACAAAGGTCATGTCAAATGCCCATGTAACACCCACTCTCATGACGATCGGAGGCGCTACACTTGAAGTTCTGGACGAGTACGTTTACCTAGGACAAACAGTTAGGTAGGTCCAACTTCGAGATAGAGGAATCTGACTCGGCTGGGCAGCGTTAGGGAGGCTCGCAATATCTTCTCGTCCCAAATACAGTAGTGTTTCAAGACGAGTCTTTGACCAGCGTGTATTGTCAGTGATGATACCTATAGCACAGAAACGTGTCACCCAAAGGGCAATGGAGAGGACTATGTTCGGAGTTTACCTACGTGATCGAATCAGGAATGATAAGATCCACAGGAGAACCAAGGCAACCGATATATCCCGTAGAATATCGAAACATAAGTGGCAGTAGGCAGGGCTCATTCCTCGGAGAACAGATGGCCTATGGGGCCAAAAGGTTCTGGAATGGCGACCGTGTACCGGGAGACGTAGAGTGGGAAGGCCAAGGTGGACCGATGCCCTTGTGAAGGCCGCAGGAATCCGCTAGATGTGGGACGCACAAGACTGGTCGAAATGGAGGACCCTGGGCCCATGTCCAGCAGTGGACTCCTTTCGGCTGAAATAATGATGATGATGTAGGAGCTGATTTGCAGAGCAGGAGATGTGTAGGGCAGATTTAGGTGTCAAATAATAATTGAATCATACATGACATAAAATACTCAAATTCAAACTCAAAGCATTTATTTCAATTAAACCATTTACAGGCACTTTTGAATTGTCAAAAAGTCGATCAATTGGAAAGTTGAAGCTAGTTGCCCATTCCAAAACGTAGATCTCTATGGAGAAGAACGGGCAAGAAATCTCATCACACTTTGCATGATAATTTATTGTCTCATATTGACCTACTATGTGTATGTGGGTATTTGAGTGCAGTAGGACCATGGAGTTAATACAAAGAGTAGGACGCCTCCAGGCTAGGTGGAGTGATGATCTTTCCAAGGTGGCTGGTAGGAAAAGTCTTCAACTGACCGTCAACTGTCAATGTCAACTAGCTGTCAAACACCAGATGCCTTCCCCCATAATCTGTATGTATTTCATTATTACTATACTATATTTTAAACTTAACCATCATAATACCAGTCTGATCACTATATACGGTAAACCGATCCCTTGGGAGAAGCAAGCCAAGTACTTAGGAGTGATCCTCGAGCACCGACTTACCTTCAGAGAGCATATAAAGACGGGTCGTTCTCGCGCCGCTTTCGCTCTCGGTAGGCTCCACTTCGTACTGACCACCCGTAGTAAATTGTCCCTCAGGTGCAAATTGCGTATCTACACCGCGCTCATGACTTATGCGTAAGGCGTCTTGGCACATGCTAAGCCCCATAACATCCATAGGGTGCAAACCCTCCAGAGTCATTTCCTTAGAAAGGTCACGGGGCCCCCTTCTATATCCGAAACGAGAATCTCCATCTGGATCTCAGAATGCCCACTATCCAGCTGTTCATGAAACGTCTCTCCAAGCGTTTCTTCGACTCTGCTGTGAAACATCCCAATCCCCTAATCGCGGCAGCCGCCCGCTACTCTCCCTTTCGGTATTAGTAGGATTCGCCGACCGAGGCGTACTCATACCATTCCTGACGACGCTACAACTCTCCTCCAGGAGAGTAGTAAGCTCACCAGCACCCTCAGGGTACACCATGGCAAACCACTGTCCTTTCGCCCGCGTCGCCGAGGCTCATCGCGACGTCTCGTTCAATGTCCGTCCCGTCCTTTGCTTGAGCTAGCCAACGCCGCTGAGCCTGTAGTATTAAGCACGTCCCCCAATAATAATCAGTTCGATTCAGTTTGTCCCTTGGTGCCCTCTACTAGTGATGCTCTAAGCTGAGGTTCGTACACCACAGGGGGTACTCTTAGCAAGCAGTAGCTCTAGTTTTAAGTTTCTTAAGCCCTGGCTGGTAATCTTAATTTATTAAGATTATCGCAGGCAAGTTCGGTTAAACAGATGACAACCTTATAGGTTGAACTGCGACATGTCATTCCCAAAAAAAAAAAAAACTATCCTATCATATCCATCTAAATCCCAGTATATCACGTATTTCCTTACTAGCACCTGGATCTAAATCAGAATCACGTCGTCGTAGTTATCTTATGAGCCGTGTAACTACTATTAGTCCATCGTTTATCTCTACCAAAACCGAACAGGGCCCTTGATTCTGCAGACTTCCTTTCACCCACTGGCAACTCTCATCGAGCTGCTACCAGCCACCCGGGGAAGATCGTCACTCCACCTAGCCTGGAGGCGTCCTACTTCACTCTAATACGTATATATAAAACCGAACAGGACTCTTGATTCTGAAGATTTCTCTTTTCACCCACTTGCATACATTGTACTTTAATCTAAACACTCTCTCCAGTACTCATGTTAGTTTCAATATTTCTTTCAACAATAGGTCGAACGAAGCTCAAGAACTAAATGGGATGGAGTTAGAGAAGCCTCCTGCAGTTCTGCCGTTCTGCAGTGGACTACCGCTGGCTGAAAATGACAAATGAGTGTTTGGGAACCAACCAGGTGCTAATTACGAGTTCCGTCATTGGCTGAAAGCTACACTCTAACTCTGCTGAGTAACTGCACGATGTTGTGCAGCGCTACTAAGTGATACCCTGCGAGTTGCTGCGCTTCAAGCGCAGCAAGCGCTTTCTTACACCAAGCAAGATGGATTGCTTCCCCATCGGACTATGAGAGTAAAGGAACAGAGAGTGCACCGGTGTTTGTACACACACTTGTGCACTATAACATATCCTGCGTACATGGCTAACCACTGTAGAGATTGACTGCCGTGACCGATATTCGGTCGGGAGGATATTATTATTGTCTAGCGCTGTCGGCTGCGGGGTAGTTTATATCATAGAAAGTTATAGTTTAATAAAATTAGACTTAAATTAGAACCAACACTTTTTGTACATCAAAGTTACAAAAAAGACAGCCCTCAAAACGAAGACTCTTCACAACTAACTAATATGGATGAAAACAATGATTAAACTTCATAAAATGTATGAAATTGCGTATCCAACATTTCGTGGTATTAGGTTAATCATAAATTAATTATTATTTGCTTAGACTCTGTCATTATTGCTGATTGACATAACTAGTAAATCAAGCCTAGGTATTTGGGTCAACATGTCACAGTGCTTGATAAATTTTGTTAGGAGCAAATTTTTTTTCATTTATTTACCTAAACAACATTTAATTCTAATTAATTCCCAGTGTTCTCGATCAATATTTGGTCGTATGTTACCAGCGTTTGCTATTATCACAGTTTGGATACAAGTTTCGTAAGATAAACAATATAATTCACTTTCGTTGTACTTATTGATTGTTTGTTGACGACGCCAACACTGCTACGTTTGTGTCAAGTTGCTAACTTGGCGGGTTGTTGTGGTGCTTACTTTGATAGCTAAGTTGCCATACATCAACTTGTTGTTTACCTTAAATACGTAGGTATTTAAGGTAAGAAAGTTAGTATGCTGGTAACCAATAATAACCAAGTAATCAGTTATAATAAAAGTAATACATACCAACCGGTGTATACATTTTCATAATACTTCGAAATTTACTTATACAGTGAGTTAATAGTCTGATTATCATTTTTCATTCATTTACTCTCCGAAAATTTATGACAAATTGTTACTTGTTGAGTAAAAAATACAACGTTCCTGGTAGCGTTTTAATTGTTTCCTATATTAAATTGTATGACCAATAAGATTGGATTAAATCATTATCATCATTATTTTCATTATCATCCTGACTTAGGTATATCACAACTTATTGTGAATCTGTTTAGCATGTCTTTTCTTCCATAGGTAAATCTCGATCTCGATTAGCCGTCATTTCAGAATTTACTTCCTTCCTAATGATCTTCACCGCTGCACCCACTGTAGGTCGCGTCTGTCACTCCACTTTCAGCTTTAGCTGGCCTAGCTAGCCTAGCCCCAGATAAAAATATTATGATGAGATATTAGTACCGTAGTGCCCCCGTCAAGACGAGCCCAAAAACAAAATGCAGGGGTACTACCTACCTTTTCTGGATGCGTTCGTCGAATTTTCAAACACTCATAATTGCAGTCTGGATAATGCGAGAGAGCTCAAATTCCCAGGATACGATATCAACCGTTACATTTTCATAAAGATGTAAGATTTAAAGAGTTAGAGTTAGGGGCTTGGCTCTACATTAGATAATTACTGATTTACAGTGAAAGCAGTATGTGAGTCCGTAAGGACTTTAAATATGTTGGTGGATAAATTTTCCTACGAACTAGCCGAAGGAAAATTAGTTGGGCTACTAGCTTTAGTACTCCCGTGTATCAATATCAATATACACGGTAGTACAAAAGCCATGAAAAATAATTTATCCTCCAAAAATCAATTTAGTGACGGTTTTATTATTGGACAATAAATTATTTTTCTTTCTTTATTTTTGTCTTTAATTTGTGTTTTTAAAAGCTGTCCTTATGGACAGCTTGTGGGTGGTTATCCACCCACATTCATGTTTAACACATTTATAAAATAAAATAAAATAAATTTTATATAACAAATTTTAGAGGGATTAATCCCTCCGTGTCTATGGAAGCACGTAAAGCGGACTTTGACATTCGCTACGGGGTTATTTGATTCATTGATAAGGTAAAGGATCCCACAACAGTTGAAGGTCAAAGCATAGAAACTAGTAGCAAAAACTCGAATTCTGAAACGAACGACAACATGAACCAAAATTTTGAGTGTGGTAATGCTTTGAGAACAAATTTAAAAGAGTGGTCTGTTACCGACAATTTAACTGCCTATGTTAGTATTTTACTAATTTTCAAATAAATGTATTGTTTATTTTCCATACTCCACTACACATATTTCGAAGAAACCAAGAAACATACCAGAATATGAAACACCAAAACATTCGTTTTTTACACATATATTTTGTATTTTATTAAGTTAACTGACAGTACAACTTAAGGTTAACATTTCCTAAGTAATGATATCATTAACATTAACACTACTAAATTCGTTCTTAACTCTAACATGCCTAAACCATACTGCCTTTACTCTTACTTAGTTTAGACAATATAGATTTAACTTCATTTTTAACAATTTTATTAAGGAATATATTCGTTACTTTTTTTAAAATTTTGTTTTTTGACCTTTTTAGGTTCTTTTTTATTTAAAACTATTTTACAACGTATGACGAAACACACACAGAATACATAAATGTTAAGTGAGGATTAGTTTTTGTTTAATTATACATTTTTTTCCTTTTTTGTGCTAATTTTATGTATATACTTTGTAGATGTCTAAGCCCAACGGTTTTGTAAAAATGTCTTTTTATTTTACACGATAAACTATAGTCTCAATTTAATCTGTAAGATTAGATTAAAAAAACACTTTACCAAATACGTAGGCTATAAATTAGACAACTATTTTAGTTTACATCTATTTTAAAATATGAAGTTTTATTTTATCATTTTATATGTGAAAAATATCTAAAGTGTATCTGAAATTAGTTTGTGAAGATTAAAGTTAGTTTTTATAAGTCTTGTTTAATTCTCTGCGGGATTTTCTTTTTTTTTAACCTGGTATTGCAGATATCTTACATTATTAAGTCTTTAGTATACTAAAGACTAAACAACGACGATATCTTGACGTTATAACGTCAAGATATCTTGAAGATAAAAGGAAGAATACACCCTTAAATCGTCCTGAAGTTTACCTGTAAAATGGTATGAAGTCATTCTTAAGTTATTCTGTGAGCCGGCGCCCACTTTTGCTCAACTCTCTCTTGGTGGCTACCATCAAGAAATCTTGCAGGTTGATATGGTTTTAACCACAACTTAACAGTGACCAAGAATTTAGAGATTTTGTTTCGAAGATATCTACAATACCTTTTTATACCACGAGTGCTCTAGTTGGGTAAGCTATATAGAAATATAAGTCCCAATTAATACCTTCCCGCATTTGTACCGGTATAAACCACTCATAGTAAAAATAATGAAATATCTCTGCCATATAATAGACTACGACTTTTAGAATGCAGACAGACAATTTGTAAGCGTTATACCTCACCATGTCGCCGTGAGGGGAGGTGGCCTTAATGTACACGCAGTTTGGTATTAAATCGGGGGTTAAATTGAGGTGACCCTGAAATACAAAAATACGTAAGTAATTAAAATATTTTACACATTATTACTATACTTTTAGCTCCTGAAATGAATCATCGTGGCTGAAGTTACGTCACTGCGCGCCGTAGACACAGTAGACATGACTGCATTGTCTCTTGTCAAAATCGGTTCTCCGCTACATTTCGATATCTATGACTATGTAACTTTTTTTAGCGATTGTACGGATCATATTTTGCTATAGAGCGCTACTCTAAATACAGTCATGATCATGCCCTAGATTTGCACACAGTCCTATCACCGACGACAAAGCGACTAGCTATCAATGATTTTCTTGCTCAATAAACGTACAAAATATGCTCGCGGGTAAAGATTAGTATGATAAACTAAAATTACTCGGTATGAATAAAACTGTAAATTGTAGATAATTCACCAGTTAATGAAACAACACAAAATGTTGGATACTTTACCATTTTGTCAAAGTTACATTAAAAAAAAACAGAATATTAAAAAAAATTAGGTTGAAAAAGTACCTCACATACAACACAAAAATCACTTTAGAACAAAACTAATACTTTATATTGCAACCACGGGCTCTTCCCATCGTTGCTTGGCAATTGGGCTTGCTGTTTCTTAAGTTTTTTATGCGATGTTGCGGGATATTGGTCCATTCTTCCACTTACGCATGTTTCTGTTCTTGAAGTGTAGCTGGTGTTGGGAATTTTCACCCATATAAATGAAATATGGGCCGACATGCTCATTAAGAATTTCTTACACATATCTTGCACTAGTTAACGTACCATTTTCTATCAGCACTAACTCCGTGCGACTCTTTGAAGAGGTTCCAGCCCAAACCATAACAGATCCACCGCCGAACGGAACTTTTTCCTCGAAACAAGCTGGGATAAAACATTCCCCTGCCGGTCGGTAGACTTTTCGCCTCTCATCCTGTGCTTACAGCATAAATCTGGATTCATCAGAATACATTACTCTTGCCCATTCTTCATCTCTCCATTGTGCGTATTCGCGGGCGTGACGTAATCTTGCTACTCGGTGTTCCCTTTCCAGCTATGGAACATTTGCGGGTCTATATGGAGTCAAATCAGCTTCAACAAGCCGCTGCCGTACAGTCCGCTAGCTTACGTCGTCTCTACGGGTCTCCCGAAGTTGATGTATTCTGTTGAGGTCTGCAGGTTCTTGATCATCGTATGTTCTACCCACTTTCTCGGGAACGTTGGAAGACTCGCTGCACTGTAGAAAGTGACACTCCTATTATTCTTGCTGTACTTAGATGACTTCTGCCTTCTTCTAACATAGAGACGACACGTGTACATTCTTCTGTTAGCGATATGGTGGTTATTCAATAAAGATTGTGAAACACGACAATGACCGCCTTTTATCATTTACATTATTTTGACAGATTGAAAACAAAAATTTATTAAATATCCAAATTCGAGGTTTTTAAAATTTTAACTTTTTGAAATTACGTTAAGGTTCATTGAAGATTTTATTTCATACGATATAATAATTCTTTGTAATATAAAGGTAGTTTCATGCATGTTCTATTAATTAGCGAGTTGCAGGGATTTTTGTCATCGACACGTATTATTTGACCGCGAGTGTAGGTCCCGTGTAAGTAAAAGAGATAGTATTTATATAATTTGTTGGTCACTGACTGTTCACACCGCCGGTGAATATTCGCTGGGCGACAAAAGCTATCAAAGAGAGTACTCGCTCAGCGACGCTCGCCTGGCGAGAGACGCTTGGTATGTTACGCATATCAGCGAGTAATCGACCGTCGCCGTCGTGCACTCGCTGCTCGTTACTAGCTAATTCGTTTATCGCCGGTGGTAGGACAGTAGCCTAAGACGAATTCGGATCGTCTAACACTAACAAGTCCTTTGAAAAGATCCTGAAAGCTTTCTTTGTGACTATATTGGAGGTCCTGCCCTAACACATTCACTGTCTAGTGCATTACAAATAATGCTCTACAATTAATTATTTAACTATTGTGCCTTCATCGCGGACAGATCAAGTGTTAAAACCAGAAAGACTTTCTCTACGAATTATTTGATACTGGAACATGTCAATAATGATCTGTGAGAAATACTAATCCAACATAAAGAAGTCCGTTCAGTAGTAATATATTTACCCGAACTATGATTTTTCCTTTAACTTGTTCGTATAACAATTGCTCGTGTAAAACCTCCATTTTATTTTCAGTTGCACATTTACCGAAGTAGTATTCGCTATGAACATCATCTGAAAAGGTAAGATACTTGTTGAGTATATTTTTAAGAACAGTATGAAGACATTTTTGATAGCATGGAAACATTTTTAGACTCTTCTATTCAAAGGCTTTCCGAAACATTCCCATGGATATTCAGCTATTATTTGTAGTTAAAGAGCTAGTTTTTTTTTTTGGGATATTTGATACACTTGACTTTTATGATTATAAATGCTTAAAATATAGTCAACAATCGGTAAAAATACGTCTGTAAAGCGAAAAACACAATATTCCTGGTTAATACTTGGTCACGCTAAAGTATCGTGTGTGTTTTCGGCAGTTGTCAAACATACCTTCTGGTATTTCAATATTCTTGAAGATTATACTGTTGAGTGCTGAGTATGTTTTGTTTCTTTTGGGCTTTTTGGTTGAGTCCTGTGCTGCAACTGCAATATTTAAATATTGTTGTACAAAAAATGGCACTTACTGCGTGATGCTATACAGGTGAATAGTAGCAGTGGTTACGGTGGGTTTTCAGTTCAATAACGATCGTTCTGGGGCAACATTTCATTTAATGAAGTTGAGACCTTCACTGTGATACTATTTCGTGTGACGATGATTGCTGTTTGTAAAAGGGATGCTCAACATTGAGCCGTTACAAAAACGAACGCTACAGGCAGCAACTACTTTGTGATGGTGCACTTGTTATGTATATAATCCTTAGTATTACTTGCATGTTTATATTATACAATATGTAAAAGCTAATAATATAATATAGGTATATAATTGTAATTGTATACAAGAAAATATATAATTATGAATAATATATGAAAGCAGAGTTCCTTTCGATAGTTTTATTGACAAACCATATTGTAACACTCTCCAAAATGTTTTCTAAGAGATTCCTACCCAAAAAGTTTACAAGCGACAAAGTGGGTGGAAATAATTTAAACAAAACAATATTTAAGAAATTAGTTACCTGCTACACATATTAAAACGAATACAGCGAAATAATTCATTGTTATCTTTTAATCAGTTGACATTTATGCACTACACTGGAGTAGGTAGATAAACCAGTACACAGTTGAAAGACGATTGAATTACTGACCAACTGAATTATAAGTGTTGAAAAGTCGACCAGAGAATGCAGAATTCCAGACACTTGTTTAAATTAAACATCATAACACAGTTATAATAATAACATCTCCGTAATGTCGAATCTTCACTTTCTTTGTGACGAAGCTACATATCTTTGTTGAACTATGTTTATTAATATTAAAGGTTTTAATTAAATAACAAAACAATAACAATGTAACATAAGAGACTAGGTTAAATACCACTTCTAGTGAAAAGTAGGAGGTAGGCACTAAATGTATTACGAAAGTTTAAAAGTTTATTCACATTACTCAAATTAATTTAAAGGAGAAATTAGTGTTATTTTAAGCTGTGGGCAAAATAATGGGTTGACTTTCAGGGATTTGTGGGATGACAGACATATGCTTTTACAGAGGTGAACCAAGCGTGGCATCGTTTTTTTATAAACTTTTGTCTTGACGTTAATACACCGTGACATTTTAGTCGTCTTACAATGGCAGCCCACGTCATGTATCCAATGACTACTAAACATTTATTAAAAAAAAATGATATTTTTGAACATTTGCATACTTCAAAAATTCATATATCATTCACTAAGACGCATGACGTAGTTGGAAACACCCATTTATGGAGGTGGAATTAATGATAGAATGTAATGGTAGGTAGGTAGATATCTTCTACCGTTTGCTACGTTAATCATTATTAACAGGGAGGGTGTTTCATAAAGGCTCCTTCAAACAGGCGCGACGCGACACTTGTAGAACAATTTCCATTAAGTTTTCATAGAAATTGTTCTACGAGTGTCGCGACGCGACTGTCGCGTCGCGCTAGTCTGCACGAGCCTTAATTCTAAAGCATTATTTATTTTTCTTTGTACCTATTATCTTAATTAATGGTAACAATGTTTTGATCGCGCCTAGCGGTATTTTATGACGGATACATTGAGTGAACCACCTTTGTAAGACGACTAAAATGTCACGGTGTATAGCACACCAAGTTTTAGAAAAATATATTTATTTGCAAACGTATGAGAATGAAATGAAGACGACCACAACCTCGATTTGACTGTAGATATAAAATGACAATGATATAATAATATAGTTTCAGTCCCTTCGTCCACGCTTACGACACCTTTGGGAATGATTGGAATGTTATTATTCGTAACTGAAACCACAGGGAATATAAATTTATTATTCCTATCTGATTTGGCATACAGTAAATAATTTTGATGAGGTTATTTTGTGGGTTTATGATAATAAAGAGCATGTTATACAGGCATTGATTGGTGCCATTCCTCAGAGAATACTATAGTAAACCAGCATTTTGGTTTAAAACCATCCACTTCTATTATGAATTTTTCTATTAAATGTTATGTTATAACAAGCAAGAATGTTATGAATAGTTTTGGATGCCTGATATCATCATCATCATTTCAGCCAAAAGACGGCCATTGCTGGACATAGGCCTCCCCCAAAAGGGGGACTTTGCCATAATCGCCACGCTTGGCAGGCGGGTTGGCGATCGCAGTATGGTGGTAAAATGCATAGAGAACGCTGCTGTCAATTCTCTAGTAAGTCCCTTAGTCGCCTTCTACGACACCCACAGGAAGAAATGGGATGGTGCTATTATTTTACGTCGGGCACCACACGGAAGCTGACACGGATGCTGGATTTAAAGTACACCTATACCAAGTTACTGAGTAGTTTTATTTATATGATACAGGGGGGATAGTTTTGCCCATGGTCTTGCTTCTGTTTCCTTTCCCTACTCTTCTCTCTGTATGTCTGCTTAGCCTTTTCTTATGTTGGGGCGGCTTCCAGAATAACCGGTTGCAGCTGAATACCAGTATTTAACATGGAGCGACTGCCTATCTGACCTCCGCAACCCAGCTATTAAGTAACACGTTACCCTTTGGTAAGACTGGTTGTCAAATGGACTTTTGACTACCCTTAACGACTGTCTAAGATCTATGAATGACAGCCGGGACCAACAGCTCAGTGCTTTCGGAGGCATGGAGTGGCCTCGATATGTAATAGATCCATCCCCGAAACGATCGCGGCCGGTATAGCTTAACCATTGATCGACCCGTGTGACTAATATACTTCCACGAGCCCCTCTCTCTGTATGTAGCTACATTATTATGTCATTGGTTCAACTCATCACGTCAAGTAGGATATACTGCAGGCACTTAAGTACCGTTCACAATGGTTGACCTGAATGGTGCTGATCCATACGTCATGTTCGTGAACATCATCTTCTTATTTTAATTTCTGAATTGTTATTAATTTTTTTGATTTAAATTATGGAAGCTTTTATGTGCACGTCTTTTTACATAGTTCTCACATTGATAATTTAAAAATAAATGATGTTACCAACTTTTTGTAACAATATTTTGATTTAAAAGAGTATCTATGGAGTTTATTGCCCAGTCTTCTCCTTAGGTACCTACCGCTTTGGAATGGGCAGCTAGCTTCTTTTTCTGACTGACCAACCCCTTGACAATTCAAAAGTGCCTGAATTTGTATGTTCTTTGCGTTTGAGTTTCAGTTTGACTTATTATGATATCAAACGGTGAAGATGCTGGTTCTACCTAGTGTTTCCAATGTTAAAGTAAAAATTATCACTATGTATTGATAGTATGGAATCCTGATCCACTCCCGGTCCACGGGACCGTGTTTCATTAGCGAGCACTGTAGGCGACAGTTTCAAAATAACTTTAGTGGACAAACAATGTAATTGACTTTCACGGGATCTATAGTTTAGTGTAGTGGAAAGCGTCCAATGTCTGTGTTAGGTGTGTGGAAATGTTTGGCGCCTATGGACTTTTTTGTGTTATCGTAGCTAGGTACGTAACGTACGGTAACGTAGTTAGATATTATTTTTATTTACACAGTTACATGATTTCTTTTTTTTTTGGGTGGGAAATCATCAAATAACTTCTCCCGCTCTGGGCGGAGCGAGAGGGCGTGTCAGACTTTTACTGACTAAAACCCACCCGTGTTCCCTCAGTTGCCTGTGTGCCAGGGGCGGCGGTATCTCTTTCGAACAACCCGCACCCCTGGCAGGCATCGGCCCTTGCGGGCCCCATCATTTGCTGATGACATCTCTTTGAGGCGCGCGTGGAACACAACGCGCCGTCGACCCGGGCTTGGTCCTTACCGGACAGCGAGCTACCCATTACTCGCCGTCCGCAAGCCCGTGCCTACGGTGGCCGGGAATCAGCCTGGGATTCCCGACGCCCAGGGCGTCTCCTGCGAAGACCACGGCTGTGAGGGCGCATGTACTGCATCTCCCTCACGTGCGCCGCCTCCCTCTTTGCGAGCATAACTGCTTCACTGAAGGAGGCGACTGCTAGCCATGCACTCTCGCTCCGTACCATGGCCTGGACCAAGGTCGGACGAGAGAGATCGCCGCCGCCGATCACCTCCACGAGGACACGGCGATGCTCCGCCCAAGCCGGGCAGACCTCCACCGTATGCTCCACCGTGTCCTCAGGGCGATCTTCGCAATGGAAACACCCGAGCGTTTCCTCCCGCCCTATCCGAAACAGGAACCTCCCGAAACAACCGTGTCCGGTGAGGACCTGTGTCAGGCGGAAGGTGAGGACGCCATGCCGCCTCTCAAACCTCTCCTCAAAGAGGGGACTTACCGCCGCAATCGTGGCGTGCCCAACAGTTACATAATTGGTGGTGGCTTTGGTCATTTTTTTTTTAGAACGAGGTTCTTTAAGAACTTGGTTAGTAAAATTGTAGAGATCGTCATGTAATGAAAAAAAGGGTTTAGGTAACCCGTAACGAAAAGGCGTTATGCCCCTCCATGTGAATTATCAAATACCTTTAAACGAGCAATTCTTTGGGCACGCCGCGATTGCGGCGGTAAGTCCCCTCTTTGAGGAGTGGCTTGAGAGGTGGCATGGCGTCCTCACCTTCCGCCTGACACAGGTCCTCACCGGACACGGTTGTTTCGGGAGGTTCCTGTTTCGGATAGGGCGGGAAGAAACGCTCGGGTGTTTCCATTGCGAAGATCGCCCCGAGGATCGCGCTCGCTGTCCGGTAAGGACCAAGCCCCGGTCGACGGCGCGTTGTGTTCCACGCGCGCCTCAAAGAGATGTCAGCAGCAACAGATGGGGCCCGCAAGGGCCGATGCCTGCCAGGGGTGCGGGTTGTTCGAAAGAGATACCGCCGCCCCTGGCACACAAGCAACTGAGGGAACACGGGTGGGTTTTAGTCAGTAAAAGTCTGACACGCCCTCCTGCTCCACCCAGAGCGGGAGAATTTATTTGATGATTTCCCACCCAAAAAAAAAAACGAGCAATTCTTGTATATATTTATATAATCTGAATCTTGGAAACGGCTCCAACGATTTTCACGAAATTTAGTATTCAGGGGGTTTCGGGGGCGAAAAACCGATCTAGCTAGGTTTCATTTTTAGAAAACGTCAAACCAACAAAAAAATATCCGCGCAATGCTCGGTGATCCAGATACTTATAATAACAAAAGGATACAGAGAGACAGCAGGATACAGAGTTTTCATGGTTTTCGAAGATGCTGAAACCAATAGTAAGGTCAAAGTGGAAATTGAAGAAGGCGACTGCAAAATTTATACATTTTTCGTCATGGGTGTCGTTTACATAGTTTTTGAGGGTGCTGAACCTGATACTGAGTTAAAATAAAGTTTGAGTATTTTAAAGATGAATTAAATGAAGTTGTATTCGGAGTTACAGAAAAAGCGTAAGGTACACACGGCTACAATTCAAGCTATAAGTTTCCAGTTTACGCTGATCTCGTGCTGTACGGAAATCCTATACAATGCGAGATCAGCTTATACTGGAAATCTATAGCTTGATCTGTAGCCGTGTGTACTTTATTCGGGCGATCTTGGATCCAGGTCCATGGTAACAGGTTGTGCGTCGATGTCACTGCCACCCTGTATAAAGAGTTCTTGTGCAAAATTTCATGCTTCTAAAGTCTGTTCGCTGAGAGTTGAAAAATATTATGATACGTCTCCGAATAGCGACTGTCGCTTAATTATCGCAAACTGTATGGCGGCTGTCGCTTATCTCCCGCTTTCGCCTTTTTCGTGGTACGAGACACGCATATTGTTGCCAACTGCGGCCCGAACGGCGCGCAGACGCGGCGGCCATATTGCCATTCCATGCCATTCCAATAATTAGCGGGCCTCAATTTGTAATGAGTTAAGAAACCCTGACTTTATCAACTCTCGGCGAACGTACTTTAGACCCAGCTGTTTAGACTGTGCATTGTCTGTTAGTGAATGATATATTTTAAGATTTTTTAAGTAAGAAGACACTCAAGAAACGGCATTTTATAACCCAACATGCAAGAATCACATAACGTCAGTTTCTGTTTAAGGCTTCAGTTCACCAATTTATTTTCCATGCCATTGTCAAATCTTTCATTCAAATGAGCTGTAGTATCGTATTGCTTTGTGACTTGGACTGGTTCCGATACGGTTCGATTTTATTTTGTCTATTTTTAGCTATCGTTCGTTTTGCTCAAAGTAAGGCGAACGAAACGAAAGAAAAATGTCGTTGTTCCCAATATTCCTAATAGGTATCGTATATAACAAAGGTGGACAAGTACTTTAATTTGAGCTAGAGTTCTAGCTAGTAATCTTAGTTTTACAAAAAATAGTTTATAGTCAAATGAGTTTCAGTTTCTCAAATTGACAATGTCATATACATAAACCAAGTTTATGGTCTTAAAACATTATGATTTTCGATGTCTCTTTTAGATAGGTAACGCCCCGGAACTCATTTTTGCCCTTGCAGTCAGTGTGAAAAAAACAGGGGGATGAAACTATAAACCTTGCAGATTGATTCCTCCTAATGTTTTCTAGTTAAGAAAAAGTTTATTTATTTATATACATATATAATCTCACGCCTTCTTCCCATGGGGGTAAGCAGAAACTGCTGAACACCTCGCCTCCACGCCACAAGATGTAAGAACGTAAACAAAGATGGGATGGTTCAGCAAATTACCAGCATGCTGCCCTTGACTAGGTGGAATGCAGGACAAAAAGGCTCATAGGGGACGAAACGTTGGTGGTTAAGTTTCACAGCTGAAGACCAATAGGCAAGCAAACGCCGATAAGCCATATCGGCGGTTGCTTGCCTATCGGTCTTCTACAGACTGTACTTTGGAGAGTGTGCGCAGGAGCTCCACGACCTGATCCCACCATCGCCCTTTTACTACCGGACTACCAGACGCACTGCAGGGTACCATCCGCACGTGGTTGATATACCGACCAGTCGTACTCAGCGTTACTCCTGCACATTTATTATGCGCACAGCCAAAGTGTGGAACCCTCTGCCTGCGTCTGTGTTACCTTCCACATTTAACCCGTCCACCTTCAAAACAAGAGTGAACAGGCATTTTCTGGGCACGGTCGATGCATCATAGACCTCATCAATCGCTTTCCATCAGACGTGATCGAGGTCAAGAGCAGGCCTATTTAGCAATAAAAAAAATAAAAAAATAAAACAAAAGGAGTATGTAAGGATCGTAGCACGTGGGGCTTATTTAGTGCTCGAATTCGATCGTAATGACCTATCTCGAAAATGTTGTCAAGCGCACTAAGTAGCTTCTAAATAGACGCACGATGGAGCATATCCAACAACGTAGCTAGTAGTAGGTATTTGCAAGTTAACTATTTTATTTTTATAGGTGAACAGCCCGGGATATTGCAGACGCTTCTAATTTCCGCCGGGCCCGCTGCAGAGTTATTACCTGGGTACTCTGCACTGGAATATTTTCCTCGAGCTTAACTTTAAGTCCTGTTATAAAAAGCGGATATCGTTTTACAACCTTCACTATTAAGGGCAAAGACATCGGAGTGTAAAATGTTTTTTTTTTGTATCAAAGGGTAGCTGATTTTCTTGGTTGCGGAAAAATTTTGTGAGGGTATTACATCATCATTAGGTACCTATTTCCGAAGAGAAAACCTATTTCCGTGACCTATGATGAAATCAGTTTTTACCTTTCCTTTTTGTTACCAATAATTAAAGTGAATATTCTACAAATATTTTTAGACAATATTATTTAATTGACCTACGAATGTGGACGACAATAATTTTGATTTTTTTTTAAGAATCCCCGAAGATAAACCATAGCGACACCATAAAGACCTAGGTAAAGATCTGTTGCCCTGTTGATTTCTTAGACACATTAAAATCGCTCGACTCTAACATGTGCCCACTTCTGGGCACGTTTCCTGACGACAGCGATGCAGATGAATAATTACGCCTAAATGTCCTTTTGTTTTTGTATTTATTAGTATAGTTAGTAATTTCATTTAGTACCTATTTAGTGTATATCCTAAAATTAATATTCACGTAATAATTTATTAAACGATGTTACTTGAAATAAAGTGATGGAATTCATGTTCACTCACGCGCGATGTACCTAATTAAACACACCGCGGACGCGATCACGTGGCACTACGTTGTTGGGTGCTAAAATTAAAAATTCAGCTTTTCCATTGCGAACCCATAAAAAAAACATGTATCAATAAATTAAATATGAATATTGTAAAAGTAAATATAGCAGAAATGGCGGGGTTTCAGCAATTTAATTACGGAATGGAATCATTCAATGGGACGCGACTCACGCTTCATCCGGATTATGGGAGTGATTAAAAAAAAAGAATCAATCAGGAGTTTTTAAAATTGCTATGAATTCGCAATTTAGCTTTAGTGAAATGCAATGTTTTCGAGTTTATTCGCATTTTCACTTTGAAGCGAAGCACTGTAAATTCTCGAAGAACTTTCACAATCGCTTTTATCTGCGCTGATGTTGCTCTCTTCTCTTGAATATCGTAAAAGGGGAATAAAATGATGATCTTTGAGCTAGTGGCTTATTAAAATTCTCTTGTTAAACAAAAAAATTTGGAGCTATCACTCCAAAGCTACACAAAGTAGGCGATTCGTGATTGATTTCGATCGAAAACAAGTTAGGCAAGAAATTCCAGGGTAGCCCACGACATTCAAGTTAAACAAAATATGATTTGCGATCGCAACACGTATGTCCTTACAGAATTATAAGTGCATTTAATAAAAAATAAACTTTTTTTTTTTTTTAAATTTACTAAAAAAATTGTGACTTTCCATAATATTGGTCTACTTTCGACCTATTTTAGGCTCTAATTACTCTTTACCCTTCCGAAGGAAAAAAATGTTGCGGTTGTTGCAGTGGCAGCTGCGGTGGATGCTGCTGCCCTTGCATCACAATCTACACCTGTTGCACGAAGATTTGCTAGTGGCAGAGTTGTGCCAATTCAGCGCAGACGAAGCCATGGTGTCTCCGTCAAATATGGCACACTGCGTCAGATGTTATGCCTTCCGAAGTATTCACTCCCGTGCCGTTTTGTGGAAATAAACTACTATAAATCCTTGTAAAAAATTTAATGAATATTTCATGAAAAATGGGGATACGAATAATATTTTGAACAACATACAACCTGATACTAACCCGTAAATTTCAATAAACGTACGAAAATTTGAATTTTGCATCCTCGTTAATATAAGCTTTTGTAAGTTAAACGGGTATTAAAAACACGTTATTAATAGCATTGTAAATGTAGAAGCAGGCTCCAAACGAAAGTGTACTTATGAACTTGAGTAGATGTTAATGCTTGCGTCGCGTCGCGACGATACAGTTAATGTTTACGTCGCGACGATACAGTTATTCGAACAGTCGCAAACATTTAAGTTGGTGTAACAACTTGTGAGCTGTTTAAGCTTGCTAAGTTTTACATTAATACGTCGCCGCCATCAAAGTGAGCATTGACGTATATGGCATTTCGCAAAAAAGGAAGAAATTTTCATGCAAATAAATAGTTATAAAATACACATCATTTCGTAACTACGAATCACGGATCTTTCTTTCTTCATTACATAGCGATTAGACTTGTGGCTAAGAAATGCAGCCGCACGGGTCGATCGATCAGTTTAAGTTACGCTTGCCGCGGTTGGTCCGTGTATGGGTGACCATCGTTACATAGCAAGACCGCTCCATGCCTTCGAAAGCACGTTAAGCTTTACCGGCTGTCATTCGCGAATCTTTGTCAGTCGTTACGGGTCGTCAGAAGCCCAAAAGTCTGATAACCGGTCTTACCAAGGGTCATTGTATTACCTTGTAACTTGGTTGTGGAATGGTGGTCAGATAGATAGATAGCTGCTTCATGTAAAATGGTGGTATTCAGCAGAACAAAAAATTTAAGCAGACCCCAACATAGTTCGGAAAAGGCCGGGCCGGGCCGGATGGGGCAGATGATGAGCGTTTAAATGAGCTTATAACGTAGATGAGGTCACCTTTATAAAGTCTTTTAGCTACTTAGGTAGGCAACAAATTTTATTGACGTGTAAAAGTGTTTGTACAAACCTACTTACAGAAATAAAATCCTTTAACATTAATTTGAAACCACAGTGCAAACTTTTTTCTAGGAAAGCACGTTCTAATTGTAAGATCGCGACTCAATCTAATTTAATTGATATAGACGCTTCGTCAGATAATTTCTGAGTAACTGACAGACTTCTTCACGATTCCAAAACTTCCTTGAGAAGATATAATTGAAATTAATGACTTTAAAATTCGTCTGAACTGAAAACAACATAAAATTTCGTTAAAATTGGCTTAGGTATTGAATTCCATTAGCTTTCATTCAGTATCTAAAAATAGAATAAAACAAAACTTTCCTTTTGTGATAAAGTGTTGCTAGTGATTTCGTGCACGCATTCTAGCCATTAGGGTGCCAGTCATACTTCATTTTTATGAATTCCAATTAAATAAAGATATAAGCAGCGGTGGGCCAGTGGTAACCGCCGCGACTTACAACTTATAGGTCGTAGGTTCGAACCCAGACAGGGGCTTTACTTTGTTTAAATTATTAGATCACCACTGCTCCCAAAACGGTGAAGGAAAACATCGTGAGGAAACCGGCATGTCCTAGAACCAAAAATTTGAATACATTTGTCATCGACCAACTCGCACTGGGCCTGGGGGATTTTTTGCCCACTCCCTCTCATCGAGAGGAGGCCTGTGTCCCAGCAGTGGGAACATTATAGGCTGATTACGTTATGTATTAAATAAGGGATAGACTACACAATCATTTGTATGAGATATATTTAGTTTAAAACCTATCTTGAGTACCTATCTTCCATAATTGCTCACCTTCTGGATAAAATTACTAGCACTTCGCCCGCGACTTCGTCCACGTGATATTTTGGACCCCGACACCCCATCGGCTAATCGAATTATTACTTCGTTTTCACTTACCGTTCTTTCTGACTTTTTTATTTCTGCTCGGTTCCTAAGGGTCGTAGCGTGATGTTAAATAGCCCTTAACCTTTATCAAGCATCGGTTACCAAATGTAAAAATATTGCTTCAAATCCAACTGGTAGTTCCAGAGATTTCCCCCTACTTAGCATAACCAGTTTATACTGTTCCCCCTACTGGGACACAGGCCTCCTCTTTGAGAGAGGGAGCGGGCCGTAATCCATCACGCGGGCCCAGTACAGGTTGGTAGATGTCACATGTCTTCGAATTTTTGGTTCTAGGTTTCCTCGCGATGTTTTCCTTCACCGTTTTGAGAGCAGTGGTGATGAAATAATTTAAAACAAAATAAAGCGTCTTTCTGGGTACGAACCTACGATCGACTCGTAAGTTGCGGCCGTTACCACTGAGTCACCACTTACAAACTTACACACAAAAAAATACACAGCACCATAGACCACATCCATACTGTTTGGAAAATTGTACAGAAGACCGAAGAGTACAATCAGCCGCTGTGTATGGCAGTTGTGGACCATGAGAAAGCTTTCGACTCCATCGCAAATTGGGCAGTTTTGGCCTGTCTGCAGCGATGTCGAATTGACTGGCGATACATCGAAGTGTTGCGGTGTTTGTATGATGCTCTCACGATGACTGTCCAGAATCAGGTTAAGAAAACTAGCCCCATCCAACTGCTTAGGGGAGTGAGACAGGGAGATGTGATATCCCCGAAACTTTTTACCAATGCGCTGGAGGACGTCTTTAAGATGCTGGACTGGACTGGACAGGGTATCAACGTGAACGGCGAGTACATCTCACACCTTCGCTTTGCCGACGACATCGTCATAATGGCAGAGATGCTGGAACAGTTAGACCAGATGTTGCATAGCCTAAATGGAGCCTCTCGGCGAGTTGGACTCGGCATGAATTTGGACAACACGAAAGTCATGTACAATTCGCACGTCTTGCCAAGTCCTCTCCGCATCGAAGGGTCGCTTCTCGAAGTTGTGAAGGAATATGTCTACCTAGGGCAAGTCATCCAGCTTGGTAGACACAACTTTGAGAAAGAAGCCGACAGGAGGATCCAGGTGGGTTAGGCAGCGTTTGGAAAACTTCGTCAAGTTTTCTCGTCGCCAATACCGCAATGTTTGAAGACTAAGGTCTTCAACCAGTGCGTCTTGCCTGTGATGACGTACGGTGCCGAAACGTGGGCACTGACAGTTGGGCTGGTCATCAAAATGAAAGTCACTCAGCGCGCTATGGAGCGGGCTATGGGGTTGCTTGGGGTTTTTTGAAGGATAAAGTCAGAAACGAATGTTATCCGGAAAAGAACTGGAGTTATCGACATAGCTTGCAGAGTAAGTAGGTTGAAGTGGCAGTGGGTTGGCCATGTTTATCGAAGGACCGATGGCCGATGGAGCAGAAGAGTCCTGGAGTAGAGACCGCATGTCGGCAAGCGTAGTGTGGGACGCTCTCCAGCTAGGTGAACCGACGACTTTAAAAAGGTGGCTGGGACAGACTGGACGCGGGAGGCGGAGGACAGGGTGTTGTGGCGTAGTATGGGAGAGGCCTATGTCCAGCAGTGGAACTGCGATAGGCTGAGTTGATTGATGTGGTTGATGATCGAGGGGTTCCTTCTGATCCGGATTTTATATTCTGACATTTCATTGATTGATCTTGCATAGTATAACCATAAAAATCTTTGAAAGTACATTTGTGACTAGTTTTCAGAGTAAAGTCCTAAAAAAAGAGCTTGAAATGCCGTAATAGCATTAATTACATGAAATAAAAAAAAATACGTTGTTCATATTACTCCTGTAATTTATAATAATGAGTATCGCGTAGGAATTTTGATTATATTTAATTATCAGTCGAGATTAAGTGAAACCTTGATTGCGGCTGACAATTTAATGAAAACGGAAGCAATGTGCGCTCATTACACGCAAAGCGGGCGTTTTATTACCTATTATAATATTATAATGATGTAATAATACTTATTAATATTTATATTATATATTAATATGACCACAATTTAATAATTTTCTTCCCCGCTTTACAAATAAATATTATGGCAGGCAGGTACATATTTATTCGATTTACGTTTATAAAGAAAAGGAAGAAAGGGAAGGAGTAAGTACATATTTTTTATAATTGAATTTATCTAAGAAGGAATTCTTGAAGATATCTTCGGCCCTTTACTTCCACAGTTTTCCATTTTCTCTAAAACTATGAATTTGCGAATGTAGGTGTGTGAGCAGTATTCAATACCCAAGCAGAAAAAGTAATGAAAACTAGTTTATTTAGTAGTAGTTACAAAACAGAAGCCAGGATCATCGTACAACGAAACCCTGTTACTAAGGCTCCGCGTCTCTCAGCGGGCTGTATCTCAGGTAGACAGTTGAAATATACACAGAGTGTGTATTTCTATTTAGCAACAAATAATAAACATAAATAAAGAAAAAAATTGCCCCCATGCAAGAAACGTATTAACAAAAAACATCTGGTTTTAAATATTGTACGGTGGTACAAATCCTTCGTGAAGGAGTCCAACGTACTACAACGGAATATATAATAATACAAACCGGGCATCGGTTTGTATTATTATATATCACCAATTAAAAAAAAACTTTGTACCCCTTTTTACAAAAACTACTAGGACAAAGGAGTGAGACATTTGGTACAGTTACTTTAATGGAGGAGAGCAGAAACCTAATTTTTTTGGGCGGAGGCTTAGTTATAGGATTCTATTTGCACACTGGGTACGGAACCTTAAAAAGAGACAAAAAATAAGTTATGAAATCGACAATAAATAAAATATTATACTAAATGCAAATAAAAATCTACTCCACATGGATGTCAATCGACACATTTTCGTTGTTCTCACTCAAAATATGTATTACGAATTACAGACTTACTCCTAAACTTAGTCGCTGGGTAGACGATGGCGATGGCGACGTGCAACGTGACCGGACGAATTCCGAGGACGGGACGACGTTCTGCATCTGTCCACAATGTCACGTCCCTACGGAAAATACGAATAAGTGTGAACTTACATACTGTCTGCATATTTGAATGGAAGCGAGCCTGAAAGTGGATGCCATTTGTACTTTAAACGAGGTAAATGTTTGTTTTCGTTATTTATAAAATTATTAGGTATAGTAATTTAAGACGTTGTTTTATATCGTAACTACGCGAAATACGCGTTTGTACGTGAAGTTGCGGACACTAACCCGTTATACAATATAATACCATTGTTCTCTAATATCGATGGCATTGAATTAAAGTTATACTAGTCACCGTTCAAACTTTTTGCTCAAGGCATAAGATACAATCTTAATCTTTTTATTTTTAAACATTATTATAATTTAAAACTTAAAAACAAATCCTACACCTACTCTAAATTAAAATATACTTACAACAAAATTACGAGTAGGTATACAATAGATTAAAAACAAGTTGATAATATTTTTTTCTTACAAGCTTATATTTTTATTGATTTGTAACAGATTAAATAAACAGCCTGTAATGACTGCCAAGCAACATTAAATGCTGGCGCGAAACAAATGTAAACTGTTACCTCTTGTCATTATTAAATGCAATATAAATAATGTAAAACCAATGATTTTGCAAGAAAATTTTGAATGTAATAAAATAAAATGGGGAGAGAGAAACCTCGAACAAATAGATTTATATAGTAAATTATGTAGTGATAGTTTAAGAAAAATTGATTTTCCGCCTGAATTCAGTAACTGTGGTGATAAACGTTGTGACAACCGAGACCATAAGCGTATAATTGACATTATGTATCATAAGATTGTTAATGCGTTGTGTAAAGCCGCCTCTGAGAGTCATACTATTGTTAAACCGAGAAGGAAACAGCCGGTGATCGGATGGAACAAACATGTGCGTGACGCTCACGGGATAGCTTGGTGTAAATTTATGGAATGGGTACAGTGGGGTAAACCGAGTGAAGGACGTGTTTGGGAGGAGATGCGGGAGAGTCGTAGAATCTTTAAATCGCGCCTAAAGTGGTGCCAAAATAATAGGGAGCAGATAAAGATGGATATCCTCGCTTCTCACCATTCGAAACATGACTTTCGTAACTTTTGGAAAACAACGAGTAGGCTGAATAATAAGCCGGGCGTACCCGTGAGCGTCAACGGTGTGAGTGAACCAAAATGTATTGCGGATATATTTAAGGATCACTTTATGGTGAAATCGCCATTGGGGCCATCACGGTCATTCAGTATGGAAGGGTCACATGGACAGGAGATGGACACCAGTTTCACAGCGAAGGATGTTCGGTTAGTTATAAAGTCAATGTCCCGTGGAAAGTCTCCTGGCCATGACAGCCTGAGCATTGAACATCTAAAGCATGCCGGCGTCCACCTGCCCAGAGTTCTTGCCATGTTATATACACTATGTATAGGGCATGCGTACTTACCAGAAGAGATGATGAGGACCGTGGTGGTACCAATTGTGAAGAGTAAAACCGGTGACCTAGGTGACACGAGCAACTACAGGCCAATCTCATTAGCCACAGTGCTTGCTAAGGTTCTTGACAGTTTGCTTAGTACACAGCTTGACCGGTATGTAAACACTCATGACAATCAATTTGGTTTTAAACCGGGACTGTCTACTGAGTCAGCTATCCTGTGTTTGAAGCAAACTGTCAAGTACTACTCCGATAGGAGCACACCTATTTATGCCTGTTTTCTCGACCTTTCGAGGGCGTTTGACCTGGTTAGCTATGACATCTTGTGGGAAAAATTAAATAACATCTCAATGCCTCTCGAATTGATAGAAATTTTCAAGTACTGGTATCTTAACCAGGTCAACGTCGTGCGATGGTCGAGTGCTCTGTCGGAACCGTACAGGTTGGAGTGTGGCGTGAGGCAGGGAGGGCTGACCTCGCCAAGGCTCTTCAACCTATATGTGAATGCACTGATAGAGGAGCTCAGCAGCACCCGTGTCGGCTGCCATATCGACGGTGTTTGTGTCAACAATATTAGTTACGCGGACGACATGGCGCTGCTGAGCGCCTCGGTGTGTGGTCTGTCTAGGTTGCTGAGCATCTGCGAGCGTTACGCGCTGGATCATGGTTTGCTCTATAACGCAAAAAAGAGTGAATGCTTGGTTTTTCAGGCCAGGGGTAGGAGCTGCCCGGATTCTGTTCCACCTATCAGATTGAACGGTGATGAGTTGAAAAGGGTTCAACAATTTAAATACCTCGGGCATATCGTGACCTCTGACCTGAGAGACGATGCGGACATCGACAGGGAGCGGAGGGCGTTGTCTGTGAGGGCCAATATGATCGCTCGCAGGTTTGTTCGTTGCTCGGGGGCCGTCAAAATAACTCTTTTCAGAGCATTTTGTACGTCCCTATACACAGCCAGCCTGTGGGGGTCATATACCCAGAAGCAGTACAGCGCACTCCGTGTTCAGTATAATAATGCATTCAGGGTGTTGTTGGGGCTGCCCCGGCACTGCAGCGCATCAGGGATGTTCGCCGACCTCCGTGTCGACTGTTTCTACACGACGATGCGAAAGCGGTGTGCATCTCTGGGGCGCAGGCTCCGGACCACCTCCAACACCATCCTGAGTGTATTTGCGAACAGGTGTATTTGCGAACAGGTTTGATTGTCAGTACATTAACCATTGTTATATGATTAATGTAATGACAAACAAACAAATGACTCAAAGGCAGGCGTATTAACAGTCGATCTATTTTTATGAGTTTAGTTTAATTTTATTTATTTTTATTTTATGATATTTATTTATTTTAGTTTAATTTTATTAATTGTAATTTTGATATCATTAAATTATTGAATTAATTATTTTTACTTATATTTATTAACATTATAATTTTAAAATTTAATTTTGTTGCTAATATTAAATATTATTCAATTATGATCTGAAGTGGATTGAAATAAATGATTTTGAATTGAATTGAATTGAATATACCTACTCCCTTTAAAATAAGATTAGACATTTAAACAAACCTTTTTTACAGTCGATTCAACCGATTCTGACTTCTATTCCGTAGGCATAAGGATAGCATTAAAAGCCAAAAAGTGGTTACAGTACCAACTGTTTTTCTGCAGATACCATTTATCATGCTGCCAACGCAATAGAGTTTAAAATCAGTTGAACGGACTGTAAAAAAAGGTTTATTTAATTGTCTAATCTTATTTCAAACGGAGTATAGATTAGTATAATTTCACTGGGCTGTATAAGGCCACACTGAGGTGGCACAGCACGTTCTGGCATGTCGTGGCATCCCAAATTGTGAACCCTAACTATGATAAAATAAGATCTTAAATCATATGCGCTTACTAAAATCCCCTGTCGTGCCATGCCGTGCCGTGACAGCCCTAATTTAAATTATCACCAACAATAGTAAAGGAAAAAATCTCAGGAACCTAACAATTATGCGAAAAGAAATATTTTATTTTTTTAAGTTCTAATTATTCTATTATCTATATCACGTTATTAGAAGAATTTTCCATACTATTATTATGAATGCGAAATTAACTTTGTCTGTCTGTTACGCCTTCACGGCCAAACCGTGATGAAAGATTATTAGGGAGATAGTTTGAAGCCTGGGGACATTGAATTATGACACAACATCAATGAACGACATGTCTGGCGTCTTTCCTAAATCGAGCAATGGAAGAATAAGCGTTTGAGAAACAATGGTTGGAAATATACCTTATTACCGTTATTTTGATAAATAAAATAATTACAATATTAAATTACTACTTTCAGGATTGTAAAATTACTATGTATTTATTGTGAAAGTTTATGAGAATGGATGGACAGATGTTTGTTACTTTTTCACGCTAATGGATAAACAGAGTTCAGTGAAACTTAGCACTTAAATAGACCATGACCGTATTAACACATAGGATTGGTTCCTACTTAAACCCGGGTGAATAAAGTGCAATAACTACTAGTGCCCTCGAATCGGAGTTCGTCATCTAAAGCTAAGGCTACGACACTATACACCGTGCGCTCAGTGTCCGGCACAGTGTGCCTGCCTGGGTCATTAAAATCTTCTTGGCAGGACGGCGGCATTTATTTCAGGTGCCTTCTGACGATGTTAATTGAAATCTAAAACAAAGAAAATGTAGTCAATTTCAATACTTACATGAGATACTTTATTATGACATGATGAACATGATAATTGGCTCCCAAATATTGATATGTGCAGCAATTGGGCAATTTGAGAAACGTTGAAAACTCCACCAATCATGCCAAGGCCGCGAATGGTACAAGTGTATAAAATGCTAGGTTATCGTAGTTTCATAATTTTAGAAATCATTTTTATTTCGTGTGCTAAAAACCAATAACTTCGCTTGCTACCAGTATTTTGTGCAAAAATTATGTACCTATGAAGACTGTGACGAATTTACACATATTTTTTATGCAAGTGGCGAATACACTTTCAATGTATGGAGTGTACAAAATGTGACGAATTTAGTTAGTGCCGAATGTACAATAACCCCTTATATTATAAAAAGGTAAAGTTGGTGAGGTTGTAGAGGGTAATCTCTGGGTCTACTGAACCGATTTTGATTTTTTTTTACTAATAGAAAGCCACGTTATTTGTGAGTATCATATTCATAAGCTATATATTAACCCGAAAACTGAAAATACTTTTTCGTGGTAGTCGGATTTGCAAAGTAAGTCGGAGAAAAAACGGTCGAACGAAAACGTTTCTTACGAACCGATGAGAGATATATGATTGAGTTCTAGAGAAAAGCTGTAGAACTTGATAATGCCTACAAAAAAGTCAGCGACAGCATATGTCTAACTTTTATATTTAAGTCACAAAAAGTAGTTTTTTTATAGTATACTAAAACATACACATATTACACAAAGCTCGTCATCAAATGCTTCGTCAGTTATGCAATACCTTCATTTGTCCAGAAGTGATTGATCCGCGATTATATCCTGACTAAGTTCCGTTTTAAATACATTAAAAGAGTATCGATTTCATAAACTACGACGATTTCTAATAGAATACTCTCTGTATTCTATTAGAAAGTTGTGCTCCTTCAAAAGTAAGCATTTTTCTGCAGTAGTTTGTTCTAGTTTTTGGTAAAACTAGCAAGCTAGTTCGCCGTATGTTACGTTCACTGACATGTTTGTATTGAGTGGGTGTTATGTTCGTGTGAATACTCTTAGTGAGAATTTTTCTGATGATAATACATATTCTACGTTTTACATTCGAGAATTTCATCACAACAGTTCATAAAAATACGTATAAACAAACAAACCCAAGCACAGCAGCTGCTATAGGAAGATTGAATTCTAATTTCCGCCGCGTAACGTAGCACAAATAATTTAATCTGTTTCTCTTAACGATCTTAATTTTGTTGCCCGGAGTAGCAATTATCAGTTAATGGATTCTCTAGCACTGTAATGTTCACTAACATGTGATTAAAGTGGAGAATATTCTTTGTGCTTCCATTATTAATTTCATACTCACATCTTTTTAACCGACTTCCAAAAGGAGGAGGTTCTCAATTCGTCGGAACCTTTTTTTTTTTTTTTTATGTATGTTCCCCGATTACTCGAAGATGGCTAGACCGATTTGGATAATTTTTTTTTTGTTCGAAAGGGTATACTTCCCAGGTGGTCCCATGATCATCAAGTCAGGATCTGATGATGGGATCCTGGAGAAATAGAGAGAACTCTTCAAATTGTATAGGCACACTTGAAGCAATTTGTGTAGTTTTTGGAAGAGTACTTTCTCGGAGTGGTTCCATTTCAATTTGTTGAAGATCTGATGAAAAACTTCGGAGATAGGCAACGGAACTCCTCAATAAATGATAGCAAATGGGCAGGGATTGCTGAAATCTCATGTCTATCAATTGTTTACACCAGTTAATAACATAACATCACGCGGTACGCTGTGAAGGGGTAAGCACATGTGAACCACTAAAAAGTGAAAAATAAAAATCTTTTTTCAAAAAAAATAAACAACCGACTTCCAAAAAACACTAAAAAGTGAAAAATAACTTTAATTTCGGAAGGCGGTGACAAAAAATTAAAATACATATCCAAAGTCACCGACTTCCGAAATAAAAGTTATTTTTCACTTTTTAGTGTTTTTTTGGAAGTCGGTTGTTTATTTTTTTTTTTAAAGATTTTTATTAATTGGTAATATGAATTTTAAATTAAGGGACTTGGATGTAAATGGACTCATTAAATTTTTATTAAGTTCGGGGTTCTAAACCCAACACATCACACTGCCACCCAATTTTTGCAATGGCAGGTTATCTTTCATGTCGCCTTACATTAACGTGTTCACTTGGATTTTGCTTCCTTACGACTTGTATTTAACGTAATTTGTACCAAGAACTTCAAAACCACTAGTTTACAATTTGTACCTACCAGTAGTCTATTTGAGAAGTGTAAATAAACCCTGTTCAGTGGCCTTAGTGTGAGTTTCATTTAACCATCTCGATCAAACGCGCTCGACGCGATTAATCGAGTTGGTTAATGAAACTCGCACTAAGGCCTCTGGTTATATTATTGCGCAGTTACTCATTAAAGGGAATATTATTAACACATTCACACACATCTGTATTTACCTATAAGGTTTCTACTTGAAATCTCAATCCTTTTCCAACAATTATTGTTTGAATAATATTAAAGATTCTAATTGAAAAATCTTCGACCAAAACTGAGGTTATAAAATTAACCTCAATTGTCAAATGAAAAACATTTTAAGGTAATTTATTTTAAGTATTCAAATGAAGGCACTCAATTTTTAAGTGACACAAAAAATTACATTAACAGGTACGTTTTCTGATGAAAGAATTGTATTCATTTACGGAATTTATCAGATGGGTTTGGATCAGACCATAGATCATTTTTCTCGTAGTTCAAACTGAAATCTAACCCGGACTTGCCGACGGCGAGTGATGGGTAGCTCGCTGTCCGGTAAGTACCAAACCCGAGTCGACGGCGCGTTGTGTTCCACGAGCGCCTAAAAGAGATGTCAGCACCAACTGGTGGGGTCCACAAGGGCCGATATCTGCCAGGGGTGCAGGTTGTTCGAAAGAGATACCGTGGCCCCAGGCAGGCAACTGAGTGAACACGGGTGGGTTTTAGTCAGCAAAAGTCTAACAAGCCCTCCTGCTCCACCCAGAGCGGGAGAAATTATTTGAAGATTTCCCATCCTCAAAAAAAAAAACCCTCTCCGTCAGTCATCTGCTATGCAATAGAATATTCTTTGACAAGTGTGAAGCATCACGACAGTTTTCTAGAAGCTACAAAGCTAGACATCTCAAGCGCTCGACAACTTCAGTTAAATAATATATTCTAAACATGCGTGTTTGCACGAGTGTGGTGTCGCCACCTGTCGTATCGCCCGCAAACTAGCGCCGTTGATAGCTCCAGTTTCAAACATTCATCACTCTGATTGTTACACGAGTTGCGGTTACATTAGATGGATAGATGCGGTTTAACCCCTAACTTTTGATAATGATCACCTACATATAACAGTCGAATTTGATAGCTTTTAGGGTTTGAATAAATTATATGTAGCTGGGTGGAATGAGGAAACCTAGATTAAAGCCTCTTGAAGTCATATGACCCGATGACGATAAAAAAAATAATGGTAACTCGCAGCCACTGAATTCATAATTCCAACAATGAAAACATACATTCACCTCCACTCATTCATCTAACCCTAGTTTTTTTCAATGTTTATTAATAAAGGAAAAGCAAAATATAAACAGAAACATCACAAAAACCTCAATAATTTGTCCGAATGTTGACACATTATATATTAAGATTGCTGATAAGCAGCAATCTTAAAACTAATACTTACAGAATAATCATTATCTTATGAACTAATGGTTAACACATAGTTTATAAAATTGGACACTTAAGATAAAGTGAAATAGTAATACTTATTTTGCAAGTACGTATGATTGTGAAGTTGTGGAGGTCAGATAGGCCGTCGCTTCATGTAAAATACTGGTATTCAGCTTCATCCGGTTAGACTGGAAGCCGACCCCAATATAGTTGGGAAAAGGTCAGGCAGATGATGATGAAGTATGTATGATTATAATATGTAAGTATATTCTCATATTATTTGTTTAATTTCATTAAGTGAATTGTTTTGATTTTCTCTTTTACACACGCTGTCTACATTTCTTTATTTTCTTTCCTATCGCAGGTATGCTGGAAGAGATTTCTTTATAAACAAGCATCACCTTTTTACCAGTTTATCCGTTCTTTTCTTCTTCTCTGTTTATGTACATTGTTTAGATAAATAAATACACTTCTCTGCCCTCATTTGATTCAACTGAACTTGATTCAAACAGTTCAATTCCTAGGAGAAAATGTCTGCTAACGTCTGCAACATTCGAGTGAGGGAGGCTTCACATATTTGCCCCACAAATCGGAGGGAGCAAAAAACAATACGAATCTAGTGACACCTCATTCGCCCTAATCGGCGTTTAGGCTGTACGTATAAAATAGACCCACGTTATTGACGTGTGGAATACATTACTCTCCTTTTAAATTCGTTGCTGGGCAATAAAACAAAGGCAACTTCAACGCATAATATGACAACTCTGATAGTTTTTTTAAGAGCTACGGTTGCTCAGTGGATTTGGCTGCCAAAAACTAGAACACATGTGAAATCTTCTAACTCGCACTGGGCCCGGGTAGTGGATAATGGCCCACTCTCTCTCACAGAGAGGAGGCCTGTATCCCTGCAGTGGGAACATTATAGGCTGCTTCATGTGGCAGTTTTGAGTGTGGTTTGGATTCTCCTTAAGCAACCATTCCATGAGCCTGCAGAATCCTGTTGATCGTCGTATTTAAGCTGAATCATCATCATTTCAGCTGGAAGACGTCCACTGCGGGACCTATGTCCAGCAGTGGACGTCTTCCAGCTTCCTCCCCCAAAAGGGGGGTTTGCCATAATCGCCACGCTTGGCAGGCGGGTTGGCGATCTCAGTATGGTGGTAAAATGCATTGAGATCGCTGCTGCCCATTCTCTAGCTAGTAAGTCCCTTAGTCGCCTTCTACGACACCCACGGCACGGTTCCCTTTTAACTGTCTCCCGCTATTCGTGGTAAACTGACTGTAACATTAGTGACACTACTGGTGTGCATGAGATACTGTTTACTTATCTACTAAATGGATACACTACATGGGCATATTAATATGGCAGCTTTTGAGTTGGTTGTTCCTCATAATATGTCATTCCATGTATCGACATTGTAAGACTGTAGGTACGCAAGTATATGCTAAAACTTTTGCCAATTCATGCTTAACCGATTTATTTATACAGCTAGGTACTCAGAAAGTGGTCAGCTTCTGAAATGTTTGTTGAACTTATAAGCCAGTGCGATCGTTGAAACCCACGCATTACAGTTCTCTGTGGCTTTCGGTGGCTTCCAGTGGCGCCGCCCACAAACTGTGAACTACTAAGCGCGTTCATTAATTCGGTTTCCACATCCAAATGGAAATCTGGTACAACCGATCCCTGTGTGTGTATATAATCTGTTTTCAGTCCCTTTTTAAAGCTTTATTTTGTTAATTTAGTTTTAAATCGGGTTAGTTACTGATTGGTTATTGGGTGGATTGTGTCTAAGTAATAATAACCGCACGGGCCGATCGATCAGTTTAAGCTTCGCTTGCCGCGGTTGTTCCGTGGATTTGTGATCATATTTACATACCAAAACCATTCCGTGCCTCGGAAAGCACGTTAATGGTAGGAAAATAAGAGCATGAATTAAGATGACGACAGATTTAATTTCTCTCAGAGCAGGTAGATACACACAGACATGAGTTTTAATGATTGACAAGTAAGTATGAAAGGAAGCGGCGAGGTGTCAATTTTTTTAATAGGGGAGCCGAAGCGAAGTCGGCTTTAACTAACCGACTTATCAATAAAGAATACTTACTATCATTGTAAAATGAATAAAGGAATATAAAGAATTAAATACAATAGAATTGAATAGCTGAAAATCAAATAAAATGTAAAATATTCGTCCATCTCATTCTCGCTCACGCATTTTTTCTATATCTGTCTCTGTCATAACCCTTTGTATAGCGGCTTGCTCTTGTCAATATCAAGCGATGACACGTGACCTAAAGTGACATCATTACGGGATCGCTGTTGTATGAATTTTTAGTTCCTGATTATGACATTTTGGCGCCGAGTTAATTTAGAACATTTAATTTTTTGTTGTAATACAAAGCCAAAAATAACCGTTTTTGTTGTTTGAATGTTATGGTGAGTTAAATACTCGTAGTGTAACTATATTTTTTGACAATAGTAGCCACTATCAGCGTGCCATTTTTTAATAGCGGTAGAGTTGCCAATGCGAATCTCCGAAGGGAAGCCGGTAGGAATCGTGTTGGTGCTTTCGCCACTGATGACAGTTGTATTCTGATAGCTGACATACACAGTATAGTGACATTCATGTTTAGCTTACAACCTTTCAACAGTTACTTTGAATCGTGTAACAGATCGTTGTTCCGCATAGATAGCAAAGAGTATAATAATAATAATAATGGGAGATAGATAGTCTGTTCGTGACATAAAGTTTAGTGTAGGCTCAAAAGCAGTCTCCTAGATTTCAGGAAAGCAAAGAAAATCACATCCAATTGTACAGCTACACACCAGCCTTACTAGGTAGATATTTTTTTACTGGAAATCGTAAAACTTTTCAGTGGAAACTAAATCCGCAGGAGACCAGAAGTTTTCTAAAGAACGATAAGGAAGGTAAGTTAACCAAAATTTCAGGGAAGTGGCAACTTACTGTGCACCGTTTTACGTCATTTACTTCCATTTAACTTTCAGCTAAGCTTGAAAATACATGGGAAGTTTATATTCCTCGAAATTGAATCATAGTTTAAGGTTGTATGTAAATCTTGTATAAGGTAGGTAAAATAGAAACAACTAGGCACTGACAATATCTTTCTCTCGTGTTGTCAAAAATACATAAATAACACATTATTTGTTAGTAAAGCTCACATTAAAATTGTTTAACTAAATAAATCCTAAGTGGAAAACAAGGGCAGGTACTTTAAGTTCCATCGGCTAAACTCAAAGCGGCTAAAAGTAGTTACAACCCTTACATTAGCTGCTATCTATAATTCACTAATCCAGTACTATGATGGAGTATTTATTATTTATAGCGTCCAATGTTAGTAAATTAGAAACATAATTTATTCGACCACCTTTTATAAGCGTTACATTCGTGTAAAAGCACTAACACAATCTTTGTAGGATTTGTAAAAAAAAATAGTAGCATAAAGCCTGTTCCTGCTTGACTCTTAATGAATCTTACGCATTTTAGATGGTATAGACAATTTACAGAAAGCTGCAAATAATTATGTAGATTGTAATCGAAATATCAAGAGAGAAGATTTAGCCAATCACGCGCTGATTAGACGCCTGGATCGAATGTTTGACCTATAGACGATTAATAGTTCGATTTATAGAGTGATAGGTATAGACCGATCTATTCTGTTAAAATCACACCGTGAGTACTTAGGTAAAGTGAGCTGTCATTCCATCTGATACTAGGAATTGATACTAGTGACAGCTCACTTTAAGTTAACTTCACCTAAGTTATCACGGTGAGATTTTCACAGAATAGCACTGCAGCACTCTAATAGCGAAACACACTACCAATCATAATCTGAATCATTTAAAGGATATTCAATGCTATTGGTTCGAAAAAATTGTCTGATCGACAACGTAAATAAAGCAATGAATGTTTTTGATTTTTTGTTACGCAATTACCTCTGGCAAAGTGCAGCGTGGTGATGATTTTGCGTGTCATTTTGCTGTCTTCCAAAAACAAACACTACAGGCGTCACAATAAAGTAGAAAACAGATGACTTACCCGCGCCGCGTGGTCTACTATCTATGTTCGTGAGGTGGAATAATGCATCCGCGATTCTGAAGACATCCAACACAGCAAGGCATCAAAAATATCCCAACTACATATTATGTGTACACAGTCCTATTGACACGTTCCAATTCATACAGCCACCGAGCCAGCGAAGGTCAAAACTTTCCAAGATTTGTGGCAGAGTCTGGTTCGCTGGTATTTGCTCAGGGCAGGTCAACATCGCTGCGACGAAGGTCTATAATTGAATTTGTGAGGGTCGCGATAAGCGGCAAGTGGAGACAGTTAACATCACGAAGAACGCCATAGTCGGAGGACCTTAATCCGCAATTAGGGTAATTTGATCACGCTCTTATTAGCTTATGACCGACGTAAATAATATTTTATGGGATTTGCATATTATGAATTATGATTTAATTATGCAATACAGGGTAAACTGGCTGAAATTTTATTAGCTTGGCATTGACATAATGTATAAAAGTACGCATAATTAAAATTTCAATACTTCAAAGCTTTTAAGTTATGTGAAATCGTCCTAAGTATTCAGATGATACATGGTAGTACATTATACTAATATCACCTCTTTTATCTATCACATTATCGTATCGATACATATTCCCCTGCGTCGAGGAGTAAGACAAGGAGACGTTATTTCTCCAAAATTGTTCTCCAACGCATTGGAGGATGTGTTCAAAACGCTAAACTGGAAAGGACGCGGTATTAATATCAACGGCGAGTACATCTCACACTTGAGATTTGCAGATAACATCGTCATACAGGCTGAATCGCTGCTGGACTTGCAGCAGACGCTGAACGACCTTGTTGATTCTTCTGTACGCATTGATCTCCGGATGAAATTGGACAAATTCAGGTTATGTTCAACGAACACGTTACTCTGGGGCCGATTGCAGTCAATGGCGATGCTCTCAAAATTGATCGAGAATATGTTTACCTCGGGCAAACTCTGCAGTTTGGTTAGATCAACTTTGAGAAAGAGGCTAACAGAACAATTCAGCTGGGCTGGGCAGCATTTGGGAAGCTTTGTCGAGTCTTCTCGTCGAGTATTATAGTATATATAAGTCTTCAATTAGTGTGTCCTACCTGTTATGACCTACGGAGCCGAAACGTGGACACTCACGCTAGGGCTGGTCCATCAACTCAAAGTCGCTCAGCAAGCTATGGAACGAGCTATGCTCGGAGTATCTCTTAAAGATAGAATCCGGAATGAGGTGAACCGGCAGAGAACCAAAGTTGTCGACATAGCTCACAAAATTAGCAAGGTGAAGCAGCAATGGACCGGTCACATTGGCCGTAGAACCGCTGACTGTTGGGGTAGACGTGTTTTTGAGTGGAGACCACGGATCGGCAAACGTAAGGTAAGACGCCCTCAGGCTAGGTGGAGTGACGGTCTTCGCAGGGTTACTGGTAGCAACTGGATGAGAGTTGCCGAGAATCGAGCTGAATGGCGTGCAATTGGAGAGGCCTATGTTCAGCAGTGGACTGATGCGGCTGGCGTTCTGTGGCTGAAGGCTGATGATTATCATATCACCCAATATCCTAATTAACCATTAACCTTTTTCACAGCGTTCCGGGCTTAAATCTTCTTCCTTTTTAGGTCTCCGTAGTCAATAAGGAACCCGTCCAGTTTTACCATGTTCTTTTGTCCGTCCGTCTGTCCGCAGCTTAGCTCAGGGACTCTAGTACCAGAAGGCTGTAATTTGGCACAGACATAATGTACATACCTATTACATATTAGTCTCGCCGACAAAATGGTAAAATAAAATCTTGAAAAACCATTTTCGTTCGCGTGTACCCCATAGTGTGGGGTGTCGTTTGGTAGGTCTTCCAAAAATATTTGGGATTGGAACAACGATTTTTCGATTAACCGTTTGTGAACTTAAATATTAATCTTTAAAGTCCAATTTGTTTAAGAGTCAAGTGTCCCCATCCTGCCTGTTAAATGGTTGTTTTTGGATTAGTATGTGAAGAAACTACGAACACCCTTCATTGTGCGTGGTCCGAACCAAAAAAAAAAATCAAATCCGAATCCAAAAAAAGAAAAAACAAGTGCATGTACTTGTTTTCCCTTTTTTAACCCACTTCCAAAAGGAGGAGGTTCTCAATTCGTCGAAACCTTTTTTTTTAATGTCTGTTTCCCGGTTACTCGAAGAAGGCTGGGCCGATTTGAATTTTTTTTTGTTTGTAAGGGTATACTTCCCAGGTGGTCCCATGATCATCAATTCAGGATCTGATGATGGGATCCTGGAGAAATAGAGAGAACTCTTCAAATTTTATAGGCACACTTGAAGCGATTTTGATAGTTTTTGGAAGAATACTTTCTCGGAGTGGTTCCATTTCAATTTGGTGAAGATCTGATGAAGAACTTCGCAGATAGGAACTCCTCAATAAATGATAGCAAATGGACTGGAATTGCAAAAATCTCATGTCTGTCTATTGTTTACACCAGTTCATAATATAACATCACGCCGGGACGCTGTGAAGGGGTAAGCACATGTGGACCACTAAAAGGCGAAAAATAAAACTTAAAAAAAGAAACAACCGACTTCGGCACTTAATTTCGGAAGGCGGTGAGCCTTTCGAAATTAAAGTTATTTTTCACTTTTTAGTTTATTTTTCGGAAGTCGGTTGTTTTTATTTAAATATCTCTGTCCGATACTTAGCTAAACCAATTCCCTCTCAAGATTTTTTTAAAATCATGTAGGTAAAGGTCTACAGAATAACAACCTCTAGAGGCTACAATGAACGGTTGAGAAGAATAATACTCTATAATAGTATGAAAATATGTAGATAATAGCGCATACTGGCTCGAAGAAAAAGGCTTCCTATTCTGCTTGTATGACAACAATCTCACGAGTTTTATAGTATACATTTTACATGTTCGAACAATTTTTAAATAAGTCTGTTTTACTTAAACACTATTATTATACTTATCTAAGTATTGACTCTTATTACCCAGTGACCGTAATACCTATAGGTATATATCTCATTGTTCAAAAACAATATTTAAGCTACGAATCAGTTTTCTTTCAAATGAAAAATTTCATACGTTTAAATAAATGAAAATTTTATCAGGTATATAATTTGTGGAATACTTTTCCACATAGGTGGCAGACGCTTTCCAGCATCATGAACAGGAAATATCTTATTAAACTTCGCGTCTGGCGGAGATGAAGCGTAAGAATTCGTACAAATTCTCTGTATAATTAGGTTTACATACAAAATGTAAAAAATTGGATTGGGAAACTCGATTTTCTGTCATTTTTACGTCAATAAATTTTATGTTCTTACTTCTTTTTATTTTGTTTTGTATAGCCCATATTTTGATTATTTTCCTTAAATATTTACTTAGTTACAGTTTCAGTTTGTAAGTTATTCACATGTTCTCTTTATGTTCATATAACGAGCAAAAAAAAAACAGTCATAAAATGATTTCCTCATAAAAAAACAATTAAACGTGTACAATGTTATTTTTAGATGAAGTAGAGAGTTCACAAGCAAAACTTTTTACTTTAAGCAGATTGTTGTTCCTACCGTCGTCTTATAGTTTCGTCTTCTCTTTCAACAAATCAGAACTTTTCTATTTAAAAGAAGCAAACTTCAACCTAAGTGTTGGTGTACTTTTCAATATTGAAAAGTAGAAAATTGTAATCAAAAACTTTTAACATTTATTTGTGGTTGAATAAAAGGTTTCAAATTCTCGGTGACACGTCCCACTTAATCGTGTAAATATTTATAGAGCATATTTTGGGAAAATTTATTACCTTTTTCGATATCTCTGTCCTGTACAAATCTTCTAAAAGTATTTGCTCAGTGATCCTACAAGATTATGCTATGGAAATACTTACGCTTGCATAAATGTATTCGGAATTATTCATTCGGTCCAATTCGTTCACTTTGTGTGGAGTGGCCGGAGATTTATGTCGTTGGAACTGCAAGTTGGTAACGTACGGTCGCCGCGACCGACCGCTCTCTGCCTGAATAAATCAAATTCTACCCTCTATCTACGTGTATTCTCACGTCTCTATCCACGATGTTTGGCGACATATCTGGGAAAATCAATAACTCGAATGTAATTCGCATCGCCTAAGTACTTAGTCACATGTAAATAATGGAGCTGCTTTGCAAAATTGAATTTTTCTGTTTTTGCTTCAATACTCTTTTTACAATGAATACCTAATAAAAGTCATTTTAGCGATCAAAAAGTCTTCCTGGCTTTTCGTTAAACGACCAAAAGTGCGGTAAATTCAATTTTAAATTCAAATTTAATCCTCTAGTCAAAAAATCTCGACGTAGATACTTATAGGAAGTATAAAAAGGCACATAACGTACAATTTTACACGGACATAATGAAGCTAATGAAGATTGGTAGCTAGGTAAAGGCCGTACTTCCCCGAGTCGTTATTTCTCGTGGAAATCGTAATTAAAATGAATCTCTTCAGGACAAAGCTTTCGGACACGAAAAGTTAAAAAGGAGAAGAGCTTTACGATTTTTTTGGCTTCACGTCTAATCAATTTATTTTGCAATGGAAGCGATTTCCGTCCTCACTAAATGTAGGTTACGTCTCCGTAAATTGTTTGTTTAAATAAAGTCTGATCGAAGTTCAATTAAGTCTATTTAAAACCATAGGTAAATGAAAGTTTATTTAATAGTATTTTTTTACTTTCGTGTTTATTTGCATATTTTTTTTAGCTTCGTGACTTCATAATATTGTATAAATGTCGTTCTATGTGATTTTAGTCAGCGGTGGCAAGGAAGGAACTGAATAATAAAACTTGAGTTGTTTCAAAGCGAATTATACCGCCGGAGCCATGTATAACATAACACAAGGGCAAACGTAGATAATATTATGTTAGGATACTTTGACAAAGAGAAGTGTAATATTTACAACAGTTTGGAGAATAAAGGATATGTCACCATGGGTCGCATTCATTTTGTAGGGAAATCACGACCATGAAATTTTGTTGCCGAAATTAGGGACAGTTTAGCACCGCTCTTGTACGTAAATAACTAAATTAAATTAATAAATGAAACATCGAAATGAAGCTGTCACATGCCATGTATGAGAAGAGTTTGAAGCTAATTAAATGTAAAACCACTTCACTACGATTAGATTCATTATAAGAATATTCATGTGAATCCCGTTGATATAAATTAGAGACGATCACTATTCGCCATGAATCCATGACCTGATTAAATCTCCATAAATTATCTGCTTACCAATAATATTTCTTTAATTTTGCAATGAAACATTTTGATTCATTTCCGGTTTGAAGGAATTTACAATTTGTGTTCCATTCACTCATATAATATCACCTTGTTATACAATCATTGACTCTAACAAGCTGTAGATTGTATAACTCGTGTAAAATGGAAGATACTGTGTTTGTCTCTTTGTGTAGAACATCACCTTGACTCGGATTTTCCTGTAGGTATTTCATTGTGAGTAATGCCATTGGCTGTATTTTTCCTTTCATGTGGATCAAAGCTAAACGGAAAATGGATTATTTGTAGGAAGTCTTTATTTGTGGATAGACGGAACATAAAAATAATTATATGTTTACCAAGTTTAATATATTGCAATTTTTCAGTGTATAAATAACTTATAATATCCGTTCATTAGAGCGTTATTGTGTCCTTTCAGTAGAAAGGAAATATGAATAAATAAAACTATATCGTTTTTTTTTACATTTGTGCTTACACCACACACTGTCTCAGTTTGTTAGAGCTTCTTTACACTACAATCGTAAAACCATAGAACGATGCACTCAGGCGTACACACACACATACACACAAACACTATTGTTATGTCGACAGTATCTTGTTTTCTTAACACCTAGCTTTCCAGAGGTGCTGAGACTACATTTTTATCTCCAACGTATAAAAAGTTGTGTCATTCTCACGTACAGTCAGTAAAACTGGTATGTAAGCAAAATGAAGAGTTTATTTTTATAGTGTCTGAGCTAACTTTAATAATACAAAGCAGTAATGCTTGCGAAGAAGCAGGCGGCGCACGTGAGGGAGTGGCAGTATATGCGCCTTCACGGCCCTATTCGCCGCAGGAGACGCCCTGGGCGTCGGGAATCCTAGGCTGATTCCCGGCCACCACAGGCACGGGCTTGCGGACGTCGAGTAATGGGCAGCTCGCTGTGCGGTAATGACCAAGCCCGGGTCTACGGCGCTTTGTGTTTCACACGCGCCTCAAAGAGATGTCAGCACCAACTGGTGGAGTCGGCAAGGGCCGATGCCTGCCAGCGGTGCGGGTTGTTCGAAAGAGATGCCATGGCCCCTGGCACACAGGCAACTGATGGAACACGGGTGAGTTTTAGTTAGTTAAATTCTGACATGCCCTCCTGCTCCACCCAGAGCGGGAGAAGTTATTGGATGATTTTCCAGCCTAAAAAGAAAAGGCATACAGCTCAGGCAAACATTGTTTTAGAGCAGTGGTGGCCCAGCGAAAGCGGCCGTGACTTATGAGTTGTAGGTCATAGGTTCGAACTCAACCAGGCGCGTTACTTTTTGTAAATTATTTCATCACTACTGCGTTCAAAACTGTGAAAGAAAACACTATGAGGAATCTGTAGCAACAAAAATCGAAGACGTGATATTATCAACCTGAACTGGGCTCGCGTGATGATAGCGTTATGACTTACTCCCTTTGCGGAGAGGAGGTATACGTTCCAGCCGCGGGAACATTATGCTAAAATATTGTTTAAAAAGGATTTATAGTACTTAGAAGTAAATAAGAGAGGTTGAGTTTTAGGAAAATGTTCGGATTTGCAGAGCGTCGTCTTCTTGTCGGCGCTCATATTGATAGCGACAGTCTCTTTCTGGATAAAAGATGGCAGATCATCGACACGCAACCGGTTACCATGGATCCAGTACCTACATGATACTGAACAGCGTTGAAATTTGTCAGTTATTAAAAATAAATATGTTGTTCCATACATTTTTACCGCGTACGTATTCCACTTTTTTTACTGAATTCATGCTTTCAGTTTGCGCGCCGATGTCCCTGACACCGTGTTTAGCTGCCAAGTTATTTATCATTTTTGTTCACTGTACTTACATAGAATAAGAACTTAGATAGAAGTATTGCAGACAACTGTAAACCTCAAATGAACCTGAAACCTTTAGTACCCAATGTTACTACCATGATATTATTATCTCTATAGTTTTATGCTCACATTGTTGTTGCCAAATCCATGCTCAAGGTAAATTGTATTAAGAAATCGATATGGGCTCGATGCAATAACAGATTCATGTGTACGACCAAATTTGGAACGAAGAATTTTCTACTTGATATTGCTATTGGTTTAGGATAAGTGTCTAACAGCCACACTCAGAAAGGTTCATTAAATTAGTCCTAATGATTACTTAACTAAGTAGAGTTAAATCCGTTAATTAACGGTACATCCCAGAGACATAATTTAAGCGTTCATTAGCAAATGACAGATTTAAGTATTCGTAGGGCGAAGCATCACCAAATCGTCTTATCGATATCATATCGATAATGACTTGGGGTAGCCACATTTAAAAATGGTTGATATTAAACAACAAAAAAGTATAAATAAACACGTTGAAAACTATTATTCATAGTAATTTAAATGATAACCAGTTCTTTAACTGTAATTTTTTACTGAAATACAAAGCGAAACAATTATTTTCATCTAAATAAGTTAAAGCGGTTGCGACCTTTTTGCTATGGCATCACTACCATCTGTCAATGTAAAATCAGGGAACAATAATTAATGTTTTTGTTTGTGTTTCATTCGCCGGGTGAGAAAGATTTGTTGTGAATTTTAAATTTCATATGATTGTGCAGGACCGCCGATCCCATGGTTTATGCTTTAGGGTGAAGATAGTTTTAGGCTCGTGTTATTTAAGATCTTGAGAAAAAAATAGGATGGTAAGCATTTTAGAAAGTAGCCAGATGTTGGGACCTCACGGCCACGTCGACTCGGGACTTTTTGGTACCTATTTGTTTATTGCCGTGCGTTGTAATAGAATTAATTGTTTAATAATTTCCGAAATGTTTTGTTATTAGTGTGAACGAAGATCTTTGTCGGCGCCTATTGATAAAAATATTTGTGTTCCCTTTTAGTTCTTTATTAATACAAAGTCTTTCATTTTGCATGCTATCAATGTAGAGACTCGGGCTATAATTCGTGAAACTGACTGCTGACAGATATTCATTACATCTCCGTCCAATTTCTGCAAAAAAAATGTACAGCCACATATTAGGTAGGTAGGGACATACTTCTAATAATACCTACCAAACTCCAATAAAACCCAAGTACAATAATTTATTTATATACAACACAGTTCAGTACCTAAACTACTAACCTGAAAACTCCCTGTAGCGAAGTAGCGTAATGTTATTAGCAACATTATTTCTGGTGCAAATGGTAATCCTCTTTTCGTTGGTTTCCTGAGGTCGGATGCCAGCAACGGCAATATTACACTTTTTACAGATTCAGGAGTAAATCTATAACGTGCATGGAATTCTTGAATAGAGTATTTAGTAAAGAGATCAGAATAATCGCGTAAATACCGCCTCAGTCCTACTTCTCTAAATCTTCTGGCATTGTCCACAAACTCAATAAAGTCTGCTAAATCAGACATTGCTTTTAAATAAATGCAAAAGCGAATTCACTGGTAAAAATAAAAATACAACCTCAAACGTAAATGTCAAAATCAATCATTAACAAGTTAAGTAAAGGTCTTGCTGTACTTAACTTTAATTTTCACTAAGGGCCACTAATGAACCGTTAACTGACTCTGGGAGTGAACTTTTTTTAATTTTTACTAAGTAGCCGCTTAAGTAACCGTTAGGCGTCTCTGAGTATGGCTGTAAGTTTGTAAAACATGGTGATAGTATTATCTTAAGTTAGTAAAACAATAGTGTTGGGAAGTTTGTGATTGTTTCCTTGAGCAGAATAGTATTTTTTTTTTACTTATTTTTGTTTGAGTTTAGTTTTTCGGCGAAGATGTTTATTTTTTTTTACAAAATCTGAGAAGCTGTATAAAACAAATCTACCTTTATGACACCTGTGTCTAATGCCTATCTAAAACTCGGATAATGAAAAAGTCAAAACTGATTATAACGAAATTAGGGATTATCCAAATGCTGACGTTATAGCCGATGGTCAATATCCGGAGAGATCTACGTTTTGGAATGGGCTTCATCTTCCGAGCTTCAGCTTTCTGACTAACAGCTCGACTTTTTGACAATTCAAAAGCACCTGGAAATGATTTCATTGTAATAAACGCTTTGAGTTCCAGTTTGAATATATAAAAAAACATATCGCACTCCTAGATCTAAAGGGAGCTAAGTCAAAAATTGGGAGTTTTGACTTATGCTTACCATTGAATTCCTCAACACACTACCTATCGACCAATAAAACAGTTTTTTTTTCTAGTAGAACTTGCAAAGCAAGTATGTATACAGATATCTTCTCCAGTGCACAGGAACACAGTAAACAGTTTTTGAACTTTTCTGAAAAATTTGCTGTTTTGAGTTAACTCTGTTTAGATCTAGGTGTGCGATATTTGTTTTGTCCTAATCTCAGGATTTCTAAATGCGTCGTAAGCGAAATCGTTATACTTAAACCTTTTTGACTGTATGTTCTATTAACAACTTCCCAGCTTTCTACTAGCCCACTGTTGGCCATCAGCTTTATCCTTCGCCGATTACCGTAGGCACCACGCTGGGCCACTATATAACCGGGCACAAGGAAAACAGTAATAAAATAAAGAACACACCGGACAGCTGCGTAGTTGGTTTACGACTAGCAATCGCATTATTTTCCCGCTCACGCTTTTTGAGGCTTAAAACTCGACTAAAACCCTACCAAAAGCAACAGTTTTAATTTAAAAGTATTACTTTTACTCAGGGAGTATTTAATTATTAAAAAAAAATGTGTTGGCGAAAAATAGGAGACGATATAACGAGGGTATTTTTTGGAAGACCGCGGGAGCTGGGTGTATTTGGATGACTATGCTTATCCTATAGCTTCTACACCGTGACATTTTAGTCGTCTTACAACGGCAGCCCACTTCATGTATCCAATGACTACTAATCATTTATTTAAAAAAATGATATTTTTAAACGCAGGGGCTTGTGGCTAAGTAACAATAGCTGCACGGGTCGATCGATCAGGTTAAGCTACGCTTGCCGCGGTTGGTCCGTGGATGGGTGACCATCTTTTCATACCAAGACCCCTCCGTGCCTCGGAAAGCACGTTAAGCCGTTGGTCCCGGCTGTCATTTGTGGATCTTTGACAGTCGTTACGGGTCGTCAGAAGCCCGATAGTCTGACAACCAGTCTTACCAAGGGGTATCGTATTACCCCAGTTACTGGGTTGTGGAGGTCAGATAGGCAGTCGCTCCATGTAAAATACTGGTATTCAGCTGCATCCGGTTAGACTGGAAGCCGACCCCAACGTAGTTGGGAAAAGGCTAGGCAGATGATTTGCATAATTAAAAAAAATCAAATATCATTCACAAAGACGCATGACGTAGTTTGAAACACCCTTTTATGGAGATGGGATTAATGATAGATTGTAATGGTAGGTAGGTAGATATCTTCTACCGTTTGATACGTCAACATTATTAACAGGGAGGGTGTTTCATAATTCTAAAGCATTATTTATTTTTCATTGTCTTAATATTTTAATTAATGGTAACAATGTTTTAATCGCGCCTAGAGGTATTTTATGACGGATACATAGAGTGGACCACCTTTGTAAGACGACTAAAATGGCATGGTGTATAGATACGTATAACTATGATACAGTTTATCAGGCGGCATTAGTGCATATGCTGGGTCTTATGTTTTTTCTAGTAAAGTCAATAAAGGAGCATGTAAGCTAAGGTCCGTACATACGTAAGTACCGTAGCAGCGGTGGCCCAGTGCTAGCAGTCACGGCTTACCAAGTTGTAGATCGTAGGTTCGAACTCAAACAGGTGCTTTACTTTGTGTAAATTATTTCATCACCACTGCTGTCAAAACGGTGAAAGATAACATCGTGAGGGAACCGGCATGTCCTAGAACTAAAAATTTGAAGATATATGACATCTACCAACCCGCACTGGGCCCGCTTCCTCGCACAGAGAGGAGGTCTGTGATCCGACAGTGGGAACATTTTAGGTTAATTATGCTAAAGACCGTAGCAGGCGTTCTGTTGTTTCTACCAACACCAATGGGAAAAACGGCGTGAATTTATGTATATATGAATGTAAAGTCCACATTGTAGTAAATTCATGATCCTGAATCTTGAAACCGAAATAGAGCCAGAATTTGGTGTAGACAAAATTGTCTCATCCATCACGCTCGCAAAGGTGATTTCAGTTCTTTCTTATTAGATTACAAGTAGACACTAGGCTTTTGAAGAAATCAGACCCAAGGGCAAAAAAGAGATGTCTTATTCATACCAAGACACTGAATAATCAAGGCCTTACATGTCATTATTATTAGCAACGTGTTTCTCCCTGACGCGACTCCTCGAGGCACGTGGTTGTAATGACCACCTCCTCCGGATTTATAGGGGGGGCCATAAAACCTACATTCTTATTCATGTTCATGTTTATGGTCATTGATATGGGCCCATATAAATGGAGATGGCTTTGAATGCGACATAAAACGTCTATAGGCAACTGGACCAACGTACTGTATGCCTAGCTATGTTATATTTTCGCGAAAACTAGTCTATTTTTAGAGGTTAAGGTAGGTATTAAGATTCACTTGTATTTAGAATTGTTTATAATTTTTTTTTTTACATTGTTCTCACATACAGAAGCAACAAGAATAATGTTCCCAAGATTTTGTAACATTTCAACTTGATTTTAAAAGAGTGTCCGTGGAATTTCTTGCCCGTTCTTCTCCATAGAGATCTACGTTTTGGAACGGGCAACTAGCTTCAACTTTCCAACTGATCGACTTTTTGACAGTTCAAAAGTGCCTGTAAATGGTTTAATTGAAATAAATGCTTTGAGTTTGAGTTCACTACCATGAGAAAAAATTTTGGCTGTAAATAATGGCGTTGGAGGAAAAATCCATCTAAACTGAGACCGTCCCTCTGCACATTATTTTCGTGTGAATGACTTTATAGAAAGTCATTATGTCCTTCCTACCTTGTATTTATATATCTAAACCTCACACCTATAAGGCTTTCCATTTCCAGGGTAATACAAAGGAACGATGGACATCTTCCACCATAGATTCAACTTTTAGGTTCTAATATTTCCCAGGACTTAAGTTGCTATGAATTAAAATTCCGTAGTATCTATTTAAAACGTTGTTCATTCTATTCAAAATACGAAACTACATTTTATCATTTGAATGCATTACACAGAAAATACTTTAAAATTTTACAATACAGTGTACACGGCAGCTAAATGCAAATGTTTGTACGTATTTAATAAAAGATGACTTGTTCGCCGCCTGACTGAGCGCGACCCGGCGGCGCTTCTACGCAGCGTAAACTAACAAATTGCTGTGTCTGCCTTCGAACGTCCTCAGTATTCTCAAGTAAATGTCTTGAAAAGGAGCTTGAAAATTTCCCCAACAGTCATCAAACTTTGTCCACTATATTTGTAGACGATATTTCTCGGCGGGACCGTCAATTATCGTCGAGAAATTTTCATCTACTACTTTTGCGAATGAATGCAAAAACATTTTTCGTGCTCTCTTATACGTTTTTGCGTACCTTTTAATAAGTGATTTGAAGTTGGTGGAGCGCTTATTAAAATGTTTCGATTTGAACTGTATAAACAATTTTAGTATAATTGGGTACCCATTATACCCAGTTTCAAATTCATTATAATTGAATTTATTTTTAACCGACTTCCAAAAGGAGGAGGTTCTCAATTCGTCGGAACCTATTTTTTTTTTTTTTTTTTTTTATGTATGTTCCCCGATTACTCGAAGATGGCTGGACCGATTTGGATAATTTTTTTTTGTTTGAAATGTATACTTCCCAGGTGGTCCCATGATCATCAAGTCAGGATCTGATGAAAGGATCCTGGAGAAATAGAGAGAAACAAAAAAAAAATTATCCAAATCGGTCCACCGATTTGGATAATTTTTTTTTTGTTTGAAATGTATACTTCCCAGGTGGTCCCATGATCATCAAGTCAGGATCTGATGAAAGGATCCTGGAGAAATAGAGAGAACTCTTCAAATTTTATAGGCACACTTGAAGCAATTTGTGTAGTTTTTGGAAGAGTACTTTCTCGGAGTGGTTCCATTTCAATTTGGTGAAGACCTGATGAAGAACTTCGGAGATAGGCAACAGAACTCCTCAATAAATGATAGCAAATGGACAGGGATTGCTGAAATCTCATGTCTGTCAATTGTTTACGCCAGTTAATAACATAACATCACGCCGGTACGCTGTGAAGGGGTAAGCACATGTGAACCACTAAAAAGTGAAAAATAAAAAACTTTTTTCAAAAAAATAAATAACCGACTTCCAAAAAAACACTGAAGAAGACGGTGACAAAAAATTAAAATACATATCCAAAGTCACCGACTTCCGAAATTAAAGTTATTTTTCACTTTTTAGTGTTTTTTTGGAAGTCGGTTGTTTTTATATAAAAATGTTAGCTTTCTGCACTCTTACATAAAACCTTTACATACTCCTCTGCCAGCGTAACATTCCTAAAAAGGGGTACTTACAAAGATTTTACTTCACATATTTATAAATAGACAACCGAGCTCAATTCAACTCTTTCATAACGTCGTTCTTTGATTAAAATCCCCACAGGGATTACTTAATTTAGTTCTTCCGAGAATCAGTACCGAAATCCGAGAAAATACCTGCAGCCCATTTATTTTTCTCGGAATACCTTAGAGGAACGCTGAGGTATGTACGAAACTTGCGTGAAATCGTACCTTTATTTGTACGGGCTCTCGACTTGAAGTAATCAGAGAGTTAATATTATTCCTCATAATATGCCCAGATAGTAATGATCGGAGTATTTTATTTGTCGTTTTATAAATAGCCTACCTAAAGCTTTGCCAGAATGTGTGGTGCTGTAATACAAGTTTATTTTCGTGCATAGGAAAGCACTTTAAGCCATTGCACAGCCGGAATGTCATTTGTAGATCTTTGAGTCGTTACGGGTAGTCAGAAGCCCGAAAAAGGTTATTAATCCAAATGATTACTTTCTTGTAAACTTCATGTAAGCAGTAAACATAAATAGATACGATCGAAAGCAGACACAACAACATCAACACAACACAACACAACTTTCATTGAAGGATTTTAACGCATAAATGTTAACATTGTTAAATATCCCTGTAAGTAATCATTTAACTGCTATGTTTTACATTCAGTATTTAATTTTATGGGCGTCCGTAAATTGCATCTATTAATGTAATTATTTATTATTGGTTTATGTATTTCTCTCAAACAATTTTTAAGAGAGCATTTAAAGACAAGCTGTAGAAATATTAACCAGACAGGGAGACTCTTCACTCGTTAATGCTTCTTTTAATGCCTTATCGTCTGACGTGGATACCTCATTTTAATAAAGAGACTTCCAAAATTATTTTTCACTTCGTACTCAGTGCTTTTTTTTGGAAGTTGGTTGTTTTCTTGTTTAATAGTTATTTTGTTTCTCTCTTTTTAGTTATGTTTCCTACCTCATACTAATTCGTATTAACACTACTTGCTACGTAAAAAGCAGTGACAAGAAGACTAAATACGTAGTATCGAAACTAATGCAAAAATTACAACAAAATTTACATGGGAGCACCACTGATGCAACCCTACCATAAAAAAACGATCCACAATTGCCGGAGATATCACGGAATATACATGCAGGTGGATTTTTTAATAATATTTTTAAATAAAAAATACAGACAAATTGAGAACTTCCTCCTTTTTGGCGTCGCTTATAAATATTGTTAATGATCTCCACAAGTATTTTGATGTCGTTCAATATTGTTATTCGCATGAATTGTGCTCAGCAATTAGGTAGTTGTAATTTAATAAACAGTCAGAAAGATAACAGAGACGGAACGCAAAGTTTAATAAATAAGAGACCCTGCCGGTTTATTTTGTTGTGGAATTCATTCTACGCTATCTCACAAATCTCGTTCCTAGAGTCACGTCAGAAGTGGTTCAAATGAATGAAGTGTTCTGTTGAGTATTGAGCCCTTACTAAACTTCGAAAACTGTCTGATTTTATTAGGTTGATTAATTTTATGTGGTTATTATTAATTCGGAATTATTCACAATAGCATCCCGTCTGGATTTGAGCCAGGTTGATAGCAACAAACAGGCGGCGAAATGGGGGTAAACCATAAGGAAAACTTACTTGTGTTTATGGTGAATTTCGTCCAATGATTAACTACTTCCAAGTTATGACACATTTGTGAGTTTTTTTGGTTTAGCCTATACTGCCCCACTGCTGGGCAAACGTCTACCTCAAATCCTTCCAGGAACTTCTTCCCCGGGCCACCTTGAACCAACCCTCGCGCTCCGCGTTCAGGAAGAAAGAAAGTGGCAAGATTTCCAAGTTATAAAGTTTTCAATGTGAACGTTTTGTTGTAAAAACATATCAGAAATAACATAATATTATGTTGCACTAGTTCAGTATGCTCTCAGGATTCTATATGTGTGTATAAAACATAATTTCATCCCATACATTTTTTACATAGTTGATCTTACCACAACCCTTTTTATTTATTAAACCTTTATTTTGGTATGCGTTAGAAACCAATATGTAACGTTTAAAGATTATATAGAGGAAACATGTAGGATTTAACGATCCCTGCGAGAAGATATTTGCATTCATAGTGACAGGTTCCAGTTTAAGAGGATCGTAGTATTGTGTGCGCAAACCAAAACCTTTCTCACAATTGTAATAGCTGTAACGAAACAAACAAGAGCTGAAGTCATATATACACGTACCAAGTAGTAAAGATCTTCAAAGGTAACTCACACCGTTTGGATAGCGCATAATCAGCATACAACTTTCCTACAGCGGGGATACAGGTTTCCTATTGGTGAGAGGGAGTGGACCGTAATCCACCACGCGCCTGCTGCGGCTTGGCAGATGTCATATGTCTGAGATTTTTTGGTTCTAGGACATGCCAGTTTCCTCACGATGTTTTCCTTCACCGTTTTGAGAGCAGTGGTAATGAAATAACTTATACAAAGCAAACCGCCTGCCAGGGTTTGGACAACTCCTAAGTCGCGGTTATTAACACTGACTGGGCCACCCCTGCTCCAACTTTAGGATAATACTATTATTTACGTCTATAGACAAATTAAGTGCGACATCTGACAGTTAAGTGTGACGTCTAGCAAGATATTCCTAGGTACATATAGGTAGTCTACATATCGAACTACCTATATTCTACCGATTTTCAGAAATTTTCAAGAAATCTCTGTAGCTTTATTTCGGAAATTTTACTAATCTATTGTTTCATTTGTTCGAAAAACTTTTATTTTTCTTTTTCGCTATGGTACCCTACACCAATTCGTTTACTATGATGCTATGTAAACTGCAGTTACAGAAAGTATTAGAACATCATCAAGTGGCATTACACAAGGTGGAGTATTATTGAAGCTTACACAAAACATAGCCAAGCAAAGTTTATAAAATTTATATGGGACCACCCCTGGAGGCATACCCTAAACAGTATTTTTTTTATAGAATTCGATTCACAACTGCCGGAAAAAAAATACAGGGGAATTGACAACCTCCACATTTGTGAAATTGTTTAAAAATTAGTCTGGTCAACGACTTAATTAAAGCAGTGAATGTTGTTGAACGGTCAAAATTTAAGGCATTGCTACTGCAGTTAGTGTGTTACGTAATGTCCCCCTGAATCGACATCCAACTGTACTGACTGAACATCGCTTATTGGCTGTACAGTACTATGTGTATTTTGCCATATCTAGTTGCTAGTTGTAGCGTAGTAAGCTAAAATCAGTGCCAACTGGCCTTAGTGCCCGCAGCTGGCTACAAACTGTTGAACTATTGCTAAGTAACCACGATCGAATCTAACGCATGGGATCCCCAAGCCATTCCCGAACGTACCTATTTAGTATCAAATTGAAAAGACTACTGTATTAGAAATACATTTTAGTAATTTAGTAGTAAAAAAACACGACGCTGCGCTCCAAAATGGCCAAAGCTGGGACCGCGTGGTTCACACCAGCCGCATGCACAGTAACCGCTGGGCAATAGTTTCCACACTGTGGTTACCTGAGGTGCCGCCAAGGCTGGCCCAAGAAGAGGTGACGAGACACCTAGACGCAAAGGATGCCTGGAAGGATTTCAGGGAGGCCTTTGCTCAGCAGTGGGATGGATAGTGTGTCCTAATTTAAAAAAGGTACCTAATGTTTTGTAATGATATCAAATATTGATTCAGTTGCTGTTATTAGAGTGACCAGTCTGGTGACGAGGAGTACGGTCCTTCCCCCTTAGGGGGAACTGACCTAAGAGCTGATATTAACATAATCCGGAAAAACGAAAATTTTATCGGCCTGGGGTCATTTAAGAACAGTTACATGAAGAGTTCAACGACATACAGTCTGTTCGCTGAGAGTTGATAAATATTATGATACGTCTCCGAATAGCGACTGTCGCTTATCTCGCGCTTTCGCCGTTTTCGTGGTACGAGGCACGCAGGTGTTGTGAACTGCGGCCCGAACGGCGAGCGAGGATGTGATGGCCATATTGCCTATAAATAATTAGCGGGCCGCAATTTGTAATGAGTTAAGAAACCCTGACTTTATCAACTCTCGGCGAGCAGACTTTACATTGCTTTAATAAAATTGTTAACTAATTTTTCGAACATACTCGTAACATGAAGCAAAGGATTCGCATTATCCTTGAAAATGATTCAGATTGTGATCAATAGTGTGTTACACAAGTAGGGTACGGGTTAATTGTTTGTTGAAAACGTACGGATTAGTATGTGCTCATGTTATATAGACAGTTGATCTGTGACTTGTCAGTATTGTCTGACTGTAGCCTGAAAGGCCTCTAGTGTTAGTAGCCTGCAAGGTTGCTACGGTAAATGTAATGTGTAGCCAACTGAGGCTGCTCATTGATTGAAACTGACTGTCGACTTAAGTCTATTGTTTGCCATTGCAAACACACTGCTCCGGAATGAAGCTACAAAGTTTACTTGAAACATTCTTAAAATTTGTTTAGTGAGCTCGATATGTAGACCACTTACATGTATCTACGCAAATCGTGCTAGACTTCACACTTAAATGCCAGTTGTAACAATGAATTTGTTGTATATACGTATACATTACTGCTTTTCGTAAAGGTGGACCAACGGTGGATCAGTGATAACAGCCGCGACTCCAATTAACTCCCACTTTCACCTATTCCAATTTTTCCAATCAACGGAGGTACGTTTAACATTCTCACTGCTTTCCGAATGAACTTAACCTGTTCCCGTGAAAATTGTATTGAGCATGTCACATAATTTTATTTTTTAGCATACTTGTTAAACTCAGACACGGTTACGAAAAGACGAACATCATACTACAACTTATTTAGTTGTACCTACAGAATATTTATCATGAAGAGAACCTCAATGTATTGTTGTAGAAGTAACAAACAACGGATAACAACATATAACAACGTTTGACGTGGAGCACAAACATCCCTGGTATTTAGTTTGTTTTGTAAGACGGACAGTTTTCATTGGGACCGGGAGCGCTCCCCGGTTTAAGAGCGAGCTTACGGCCGTAAAACTAGCGTTTTGATGAGGATACATTTTATTTTGATGTCGCAACCGTACGGGAAGCGGGTAAGGATATCCTGTTTTCGCTAATGGGTCTACGGAAAGAGTCCACTATTAACTTACGGTCGAAATAAGCTTTAGTAGATTAACATTGTCGCTCGAGAGGGTTCTGTTTACGAATCTCCTGTTTTTTGGAAAAAATACATCTATTTTAAAAAGGTACAGCAATCTAATATCTTAAATCAGAAGGTTTCTTTGCATACTATGCCCTTTATTAACACTTTAAAAGGACCTAAAATTTCACTTTAGAACGGATAATACTTTATAATAATGATGCAACAATTTTTGGCGGTTTTGCTGTATGCACTTTAAAATACTATACTTAGCATGCTTTACGGTCACAGCAATGTTAGAAAAATTGTGAATTGTCAGTGCTATAGTCTTTTGTCCTGTAATATTGTATTTTATTTATTAAATCGTGGCACTAACTGCAGTCCTCGTTTCGAACAATGCTCACGAAATACTGAACGGACGCACGAAATGCTTCCGTGTTTGTGTGCTTTGCTCCAATAAGTACACTCTATTGTTATATAAATTGTGTACAAACTTTATCGAAGTACATTAGGAGGTTGTCATCGTATCTGCTTCACTGCTCTTGCCAACAGACTTTATGGCCGTAAACTCACAATAGTTGATTGAACCTATGTTCTTCCTCTTCATTGACTCTTTAAATTAAAACTCGTTCTTTCAATATTACGTTTGGTAAACGTTTTTGTATAGACGAAGCTCAGCGTTTGATTAAGCTCGCCAGAGTGCGGACTCAGCATTTTTGTTCAGTTTCAGTGTAAGCGAAAATACACATTTTAACTGGGAAACATTTCCATTATGAATGTTTTAAAACTGGTGTGTCACTGATAAAGGAAATTGTTTTAACACTATTGTTTTCCACAGAAATAATTACGTAGACTAACACTGTTCTGTGTCTTTAGACGATAATTAAATGGTGTAGTAGTTCGTGCTTGATATAATAACAGGCTAGATTAATCACACTATTTACCGAATCGATATCCAATCGAGTTTTGTGTCGGACAGTGAGCGCCGGGGCTCGGAGCTCGAAGGCAGGGAGGCAGCAAAGACGGCACGTTGGCGTGAAATCCGTCGCCTTGCGAGCTCTCCAACCGTTCTCTGGGGCCGAGTCGATCTGTTACAACAAATAATACGCCAGACGGCCATCCGTTAAACCACTTTTCAATTTTCCAATAATTGTTTTAAATCGTCCCTATAAATATTGTTGATATTGCGTTATTACCCATCGATTCAAGCAATACGATTTCAAATGCAGATACAAAAATAAAGGGGGAGGAAGGTTCTATTGAAACGATTTCTTTTCTAAGAGACAATTTGAAACATAAATACGATTTTTCAATGAAAATGATCACGTAAATTCTAAGACATTCTCAATTACTCGGCAAGTGCCTTGAAATACATACAAATCAACTTATGTTAAACAAATCAACCGAATCTTGTATCTAGGGCTTGCATTCGAATATTCGAATAACATTTTTTTTTCGAATATTCGACCAATTTCCTTAACATCAGATTGCGATTCCTGATGTGCACAAGATATGATTTTTAAATTTAGGAAAGGCGCAGAGTTGGAAGGCCTCCCACAAAATGGACTGATGACCTTGTGAAGACCGTAGGAATCCGCTGGATGCGAAAAGCACAGAACCGGTCGAAGTGGCGGAGCTTGGGGAGGTCTTTGTCCAGCAGTGGACGTCTTTCGGCTGAAATAATGATGATGATGATGATGTAAACAGCTCTCTCCCATTATACTTTTTTTACCACTATCTGGTAATCTGTTTGATAAGGTATATATTCCTTAACTTTTGTAATTAGGTGCTGTGATCAAAAATCACATTAGAATAAATAAGAATAGTGCTATTACATTCAAGATTTTATGTATTTTTTTTTATTTATAAGCCACTGCTGTGCAAAGGCCTCGCCCAAATCCTTCCTCTATGGTGTTACTTGTTAGTTATTTTTTGATTTCGAATAATTCGAATATTACCCGACAAAAAGTCGAATATTCGAATATAAAAAATTCTGAGTATTTGCAAGCCCTATTTGTATCTCTCATGAATGTATGAAAAATGTCAAGCAAGGAGGCTTCTCTTGCCGGTATTAAATTGGTAGCAGGCTTGTGTCAGCTTTGAATGATATTACTGGTGTTATACGAAGCTTGGATATTGAAAGAAGCACTGCAACTTCTTTACAGGAAATTCTATCATAAGGGCTTCTAATTCTACACGGAACTTCAGTTGGTGGGTAACATTAAGTCAAAACATGTATGTGATACTAGGTAAAGGAAAATTTCCTATCGGGAAAGGAGGTATTATCTTAGTACCGTGAGTATGAAAGTACTGTACCATTTCAGTTTATGAAATACGCCAAATACATAAAACGAGACCGAGGACCTCTAAAACCTATTCCTGTAACGCTGCCGGCCAAATCTATTGTATTCGTTGGGACCTAAAAACAAAATTCGGTCTGGCGAGTCATATTAGGGCACACGCTAGGTATTTATAATTACAAAGGGTCACCGTTATCGAAATCGATAAGGAGAACTTTAGATAAGAAATACAATAATACGACGATGACGTAATACATGTAGACATTTTAGAATTTTCGAACACGTGATATTTACCAGGATAGTCAGGTGAAACTTGGGACATGATTTATTCAGCAGTGGACTTCAAAAGACTTGATCCAATAATGTAACTGATTTAAAGGTAAATTATACAAGATAAGTTTTCATCCAGCGCGCAAACTGTAACCAAGAATTCAGCATATAATTCTAGACCCCCTAGCGCAGACATTTTACATCGGTTTTACAAAAAAAAATCTACTGTTTCATAGAAAAGTGCAATACCTACGTGGTCAAAATGTATGGAACAGCTGATTTTTTTTTGTATTACCGACGAAAAATTTCTGCGCTGGGGGTCTAGAATGATATGCTGAGTTCATGGGTACAGTTTGCGCACTGGATAAAAACTTATCCTGTATAACAAAACAAGAAACGGATAGGTAGCGAATCAAAATGTTTCTGGCATTATGTTCAAACAAAATTGACTGCGCACAAGAGCTTAGGTCTTCCAGTAAATAATAATAATATATAAAACAACATTAATCAAAGGATATTGAAGTCGCCGCTTCTCAATAAGGAGCAGTCGTATCTGCAATTGGCATTTCATTTGTCAACAGATATCTTTAGTAGGGCGCTCAGTGGGTAGCTCTAGTAATGGGTAATATGGATATTCTTGAAATAGTTCCGCTTATATAAATTCCTCCATGATCTTAGTATGGCCATTACGAACTGAGCTAGGCTTAATAAGGTCGTGTACTTGACTTATGCGTTGTATACGAATTGTTGGGTATACGTGATTTGGGTTTTATGCTTCGTGACATATTCTTGAAAGAAAATTTAGTAAGAGATCGAGCATATGCTTTAATTTTTAATAATAATATTCTTGTATATCTCCGACCTGCAACTTCATCTGCAATCTAGGTTTAAATTTAAAAAAATACCCCGACCCAAATAATAACCTCTAAAAAGTAAAAAAAAATATTGGCCTTTTAAGTTATAGATAATATTTTGATCAAAGCATTGTCACGTCAGGGGACGGCTAGTGAAAATATTATTCATTCTACAATAGTATAGTTACATTCATTATTGCTGGGCATCGTCTGCTTGGCATTGTCGTGACAATGCTTTGATAAAAAAAAGTATAAAAATGTATTTATTGGGCTTTTAAGTTTACCTACAACTTAAAAGACCATTAAATATATTTTTTTACTTTTTAAAGGTCTTTGTTTGGGTCGGGGGATTTTTAAATTTAAAATTTAATTTTGATTTCCTTAAACTTAATATAGTAATAGTAAACACGCTACGATCGACACATGTCACGCTTAAAACTGCGCAGCTTTTTGTATGTTTCCCACAGTGAAGTTTGTTTCTAATTTCTAATCATTCCTCATCCTGATCAACATTTATCTATAACATATTCATTGAGACCTTTTCAATGAGCCCAAACACAAGACTTCTGCTGTTTGTTGGTGAGTAACTTGGGTATCCTGGAAATTCCAGGTGATGCTCCAGCATCAGTTCAAGGTTAATTTTTTCGTCTAATATCATTGAAATAATAGAATACCAAATTTCGAGTCGATCAGACCTGTGGAAGATGCTCAAATCCCTTCATCAACCAGAAAAGAGCTGATCATTTTCAAACGGCTCAACCGATTTTGGTGAACTATGTCTAAAAACCCTCGCTAAAAAACCTACTTTTAAATAAAAAACCGCACCCAAATCAGTTGACCCGTTTAAAAGCTACGGTGCCACAGACAGACACACAGGCACACGGACAGAGAGACACACAAAGCGGCTAAAAGAACAGGCACAAAAGAAGCCTATGTACTCACCCAGGTCACGATCTTCCTGTGTACTAAATGTCATGCAAATCCGATCTACCATTTTTGTATGATTGAGTAATAAACGTCCAAACATACAAACCATCATATTTACAGTATGACTAGGATACCAGCGAAATAATCAGGTTTCTGTGAAAAAGAAGATGCCTATGATTGTTTTTGTTTTTAATGTAAAGATAATAATAATGAACCCGGTATTATACATGACATTTAATATTTTTGAGTGCCTGAAATCCCAAAACTGTATCGCGTTTACAGAGATACTCACAAACCCTGTATTTTTCCTTAACCCAAGTTTCCTTATGTGTGTAACACGCATATTGTTAAAATTAATTGGACGGAACAAGGGAATGTTAAGACCGTTGTGTACAATTACATTCTGTAGGCAAAGTCAATAACATTAGGTATAGTGATAGCTAGTGGAGTGAACGGACGCAGAAGTGGGTCACTTTCATATTCATTGATGTTTAACTATTCAAAAGGATTTCTTGTACGTGGAACCGTTAAATGTTAAAACCATAATTCTATGCTTTTGTATTTGGTGGTGTGAATGAATGTTTGTGTTCGAATAGGAGTCTGAAAGTTTTAATGTATTGCTTACCATAGAAATAAATGTACAAATAAACTAAAAACAGTTCACAAAGAGGACGACTTCCAATTAAATCGGCTATTCAAAGTTTCACAAACAAAATAAAATAGGGACACTATTGGCAGACACTAGGACGATTTAGTAAGCACCATGTGTTGCCGTTTACTAACGCGTTTGTTTAGCCTGTGCCGTTCTATAGGCACCAGATATGTGAGCTACAAGTAAATGGTGAATCAGAGAAGTGGATTCTACAGTATTCCCAGCGAAAATTCCCCAACGAGATAGGAATATCAATTGCTTTCCTGCCCAATTTCCCTGTAAATTGCCACGGAATATTGTGCCGCGAAATATCTAATATTTGCATAACGCCACGTGCGTGTAAAAAAAGTAAAGTGAAAGCGAACCTAGTAACAGGTGTCATTTATATGGTTTGTTCTGTTTTACAAGTGTTTGCTGTGTTCGGTTATTGCGAATATGATGGAATATCCTCGAAATTTGTTGTTTGTCCCTAAATATTGAATAAATAATAAATAAATCTATGAGACAAACAGGGAATGTAAGCGCTGTGCTATTCATGTCACATTTTGTGATTGTGATTTTATTCCGATAAATAATATTTGGATACCTATCAATAGTCCCATTGTTATTGGTTTCGACTGTATTCCTACAGGACATTTTATTTATCTTAGAGTCTTATATTTTTGTCGGTTATCCAACGTAAACAATTTGGGTTCGATAAAATTTTCATCATCCGGTATTCATTAGGATGTCAGGCGTCAGACGGTCATCATGACTTGCCTTTTTCCATGAATTAAATTCGACCCGAACCCCTCATCACACCTAAGTGGAAACACGGCAACATGCAGTACCCATAGAATATGAGAGTAGATAGTGTTTGAGGTCATCCTTAATTACTTTATGAGGACACACAATGTACTGCGTTGTCCTAATATAGCTACACGCTAGTTAGCTAGTTTGACAACTTTCAGCTCCTTGAAGTCCAAACATGCCATTTTTTTGGACGCGGTAGCTCTGTCCATTGAAATTCAAAAAGGTTGAGGTTCTCTTATCTGTTTTTGTCGTATATGTCACCGTATGATTGTGAACACCGTTCGTTTATAATGTATCTCGGGAGATTATAAACTGTCGATAAACTGTAAACTGCACCATACTGCTTACAATGGTACCCTGACCGAATAGGTTAGGTTAGGTTAGAACTGCGACCAAACGCGCTCGAGCCGAGCGAGCGAAGCGTGCGGTGCCACGGCAGGGGCCGGCGAGCGCTACTTCCAAGTTAGTGGCAGTTACTTGTGTATTTAGTAATAGCGCAAGGTACTATCCGTCGTATTCAACTTTGATACCAGCTTACAATTTGTCGGTTTGCCACGGACAGATTATAAACTATCAAAAATAGTGCGTTAAACTGTAAATGGTTGTTGCAGGTCACAATGTTTCGATATTTTGTAATCTCCCGAGATAGATTATAAACTGATGATGTTCATAATGATACGGTGACATATAAATGTATTTACCGAAATATCTCCAGCAATTGTGGAGTGATTTAGAAAATATTTTTTAATGGATAATGTAAGTATGCCTCAGGAGTGAGCCCATATGAATTTAATTAACTTTGCTTGGGTAGTTTTTGTGTTGCTTTGATATTACGTATTTAATGTACTTTGTGTATCTTGATGATGTTCTAATACTCACTGTTGCTTACATAGTATGTGCAAGTAAGACCCATAACTGAAAAAAGAAAATTGTCAAGTCTTTATCAAAAGTCGAAATAGTTTGTTTTTTTCTTTTTTTGGATATTCGTTTTAGGGTGACTATGCGAGTAGAGATTTCATAAATGACCGTTCGTTACGTCATTGCGTGTGTTGACCATTGTGAGCATTGGTCACAAAGCAACAATTTCATAAACATTTTATTACGCACTAAAGTTAAATAAAACGCATGATTTATCTATGAATGGGACAGAGTCAGAGACGTATAATTAAGATGGCGGCATATAAATTAAGTTCCGTCTATCCTGTTAGGGGTGGCTGTGAAATGAGCTAGAACATTGAGCTGAGGGCCGCGGGCAGAAAACCGTCGCCCGTTAATTGTTGATCGTGGACTACTGACCTACTATCTATCAACTTTTATTTGCTTTGTTAAGTTAGTACTTCTTGTTATGATGATCTTTTGTAGGGCACTGTACCTTGTGGGTTCGTGACCGCATGTCTGTTTGACATGTGAATATTCATTATATGGGCCATTTTAATAGAGCAACGAAATTCCGGCGCTAATTGAAGCGTGGTGGATCTGGCTAGTGGCTAGAAGAAGCGGTTTTCGCGCTAATTTTGATATTTCCATTGTATTATTAAAAAAAGTATAGTTATTTGTTATGCAAGGCTGCAAAATTGTTTTTTGGTGCGAGTACTTGAGCGTAGCGAGGGTTTCAAAGGTGCGAGACGCAGAATAACTTTGCTGCCGAGTGAAACACAATTTTTCACCTCACTACAGCGAGGAAAACGCTAGGTGCCAGAAAAACAGCCCATATAATATAAATTAAATTAGTGTAGTTCCATTGTACGCTATAATGTACTTTTCACGCGATTTTTCTGGAAAATAACTTAATTTGGCATTATGTACCGCTTCTACTAACTGTACAGATGTTAAATTTATATCTTCTTCGCTGCTGGACTCGCTCAAATTTTATGATTTATTACAATTTTATCAAAAAAAAAAATAAACCAAAATGATAGAAAGCGAATTTAAAAGAGACGAAGCTTTTATTTTTTTATTTTTCATACTGCCTGAAATCGTCTTGCTGGCCAGTGCAATTATTCAAAAAGTTGGGTTGGCGCACTGACATGAAATAAGTATTTAATGCATTTTCAGTCGCCTGGCTGTACAGAAAATTATTGATTAGAAAGGTTCGAATTTCGCAAAGGATCAAATGAACGCGATTATTTCGCATATCCTTCGGTTCGCCCCGACTCAAACCCAAAAAACGACTATGAATCCAAGACGGACTTCTGTATAATTAGACAGTATATGGAATACCATGTGGATTGCTTAAAATAATGTGTCGGTGAATGTTTTGTGCTATTATTTTCGCCAATCAAAGTGCTGTTAGCTCGGTGAGGTTTTAGCGTAACACACTAACAATAGGAATTGGTTTCATTTTGACAGTTCAACAACATTCATTACGTTATTTACGTTGTTGAGCGACAAATGTTTCGAACATATGAAGCAATGGATTAGCATTGACTTTCAAATTGGCTCAGATTTTGATTATACCCCTGTTGTTAAGTATTGTGAAATATTTTATGCATGTAAATGATTTTAAATAAGTCAAGATATGGGAACCAAAAATCGTGAATCCATAGTTCCATCAGTATCCCACATCCGTTTAGAGATAAAAATTGGTAACATCTTTCCAGTCTGGTATACGCATAAGAACTGTTTATGTAGATACATATACACCGTGACATTTTAGTCGTCTTACAAAGATGGTCCACTCAATGTATCCGTCATTACATACCTCTAGGCGCGATTAAAATATTGTCACCATTAATTAAGATAATAGATACAAAGAAAAATAATGAATGCTTTAGAATTATGAAACACCCTCCCTGTTAATAATGTTTACGTATCAAACGGTAGAAGATATCTACCTACCTACCTTTACATTCCATCATTTATTCCATCTCCATAACAGGGTGTTTCATACTACGTGATGCGTCTTAGTAATATTTTCATGTTTTTGATTATGCAAATGTTAAAAAAAAAAACTGAATGGACTACCATTCAGTTTTTTTTTTTTGACTGCTATCTACTAAGATAGCAGTCATTGTGTACATGAAGTGGGCTGCCGTTGTAAGACGACTAAAATGTCACGGTGTATATTCACGACACAGAGACATACAATTAGCACATTACAAACTAATTATTCATAATCTTAGGGCTCTTGTAAATTCTTTATAAATTGTTACGGAACATAATATAGACATATATTATTAACATGTCTTATAAGGGTCGTAGAAATACCATGTACATTTTTGTATCGTAAAATGAAATAATTAAATAATGTACCTACAACATGTTAGGTAATTATTATTGAAGGGCCTCGAGCTTTTAGGCTTTAATATTGAAAACATAATATTTACGTGTGTTTCTCGTAACCTCCATTAAATAATAACATGTTTTTGTTAACGGTATTATTTGAGGAAAATTCGTGGAAGGCATACATAATATAATTATGCCGTCTTTGAACATTGAAGCATGAACCAATTATGAAGCTTTCGAAATAACAATTTATTTAATTAGTGCTTATTAATCACTTCTTAAGTTTCATTATAATTATATGAAAATGCATAATCAGCCTATTACATTTTCATTGCTGGGATACAAGTCTCATTTCGGCGAGAGGGAGTGGGCCGTAATCCACCACGCGCGCTATGTGCGGGTTGGTAGATGTCACATATCTTCGAATTTTTGGTGCTAGAACATGCCGGTTTCCTCACGATGTTTTCTGGTGAACGGAACGGTGAACATTTCGAGATCAGTGGTGATGCAATAATAAACACAAATTAAAGGGCCTATCTGGGGGTATCTGGGAGTGGCGACTGCGTACCGGATGACTTTGAGTTGGAAGGCCTCCCACAAGGTGGACAGATGACCTTTTGAAGACCGCAGGAATCCACTGGATGCGGGAAGCACACAAGCAGTTGAAGTGGCCGAGCTTGGGGGAGGCCTATGTCCAGCAGTGGACGTCTTTCGGCTGAAATGATGAAAATGATGAGTGCACTTTAGCCAATATAATCGACCACATTAAAATTGAAAAACAATACTTACTACAGTGAACCGACTTGTAGTGTTTACTCGTGTCGAACACTGAACTAACCTAATTTCAACCCCAAATTCACGTGTTTGCTATACAATATTGTTACATACTTATATAGGAATAAGGTAGTCAACTATTCTTAGAAATAGGTAACTATGTTAGTCTACATGTGAGGTATTTCTGAGTATGCAGCAATTAAGTTCTAGGAGTAATTACGCTAACGTTACTCGTATGTTCGTCAGTTCAGTACAAATCTTTATTGGCATACTATAGTTAACAAATCCCACCGACAAATAAGAGTATATTGTAGAATAAACAATTCTGTAACCTCTCTATAGTTATATGAACCAGCATGGAGCCAACTGCCCATCAAAAGAAAACAAAAGATTGATAAGGCTGCGCCTATCTTTTCCAGAAACCATACGACACGGTCATATAAAAATAATGTATGTAAAAGTAATTTTATACTTTTATAAAGACGCCATTTTTCCAGATTCTGAATAGGCGAATTTCAGTTTTCTCTTGGGAGTCGTAAATTGTATGAAGTGTATGGGAAGCAACATTTTCTTGTACTCAATTTTGATCCCACTGATATGAGAATATGAATGCACTTGTACTTTAGTTATTCACTTTTGTGCTGTGCTCAGTAGAGTTTAAACCATGGTCTATTCTCTCGTCAAGTGCTTCTCTTAACTTTTATTCGACGATCAGCAATATTTTGTCTTATTTTTTACGGACTTCAAAAAGAAGGAGGTTATCAATTAAACACCTTTAATTTTTTTTATGTAAGTTCGGGCATAACTCCGTCACATATAGACAGATTTGCAAAATCCTTTTTTTGTTCGAAACGGGTTTATTCCGAAATGGTCTCTTGTAAATTTCATATAGATGATGCGTTTCGGAGACAGACAACCGCGATTGCTGTTTTTATTTTTCACTTTTTAGTTATAGTAGGGGTAGGCATTGTAACTAAAAAGTGAAAAATAAAAACTAAACTAATAACTTTAATTTCGGAAGGCGGTGACCAAAACTTATCCAAAGTCATCGACTTCCAAAATTTATGTAATTTTTCACTTTGTAGTGTTTTTCCGGAAGTAGTTTGTTTTTTTTTGGAAAAAGTTTTTACACATATTTGTGAAGCTTGTAGTAACTTATTTGTGCCATAAGCTTAAACTTAACTGCCTAGTTGGTCGTGGTCGCAAGTGCTACTGCTGAGCAGGAGGCCCTGGGTTCATTCGGTTTTTCTAACAGGTATTTCTTAGTAGTGGATTTATGCTGGATTGATGGCAACACGCTCGCTTTCTATAACATAACTGGCAAATTGTGCGTGTGTATGTCACCGTATGATTGTGAACACCGTTAGTTTATAATCTATCTCGCGAGATTATAAACTGTCGATAAATTGTTAGCTACACCGTACCATACTGCTTACCGACTGAATAGGTAAGGTAAGGTTAGAATTGCGACAAACCGCGCGCGAGCCGAGCGAGCGAAGCGAGCGGTGCTGCGGCAGCGATCGGCGAGCGCTATTTCCAAGTTAGTGGCAGTTATTTGACTATTTAGTAATGCACAATAACGCAAGGTACTATCCGTCTTGATATCAGTTCACAATTTGACGGTTTCACTTCGGTAGATTATAATATACCGAAAAATAATGCGTTGAATTGTAAAAAGTATGGTACGGTTCACAATCTTTCGACAGTTCACAATCTCGCGAGATAGATTATAATCTAACGGTATTTACAATTTTACGGTGACATATATATCCACATTTCGCTAGTTATGTTTACATAACAGGACGCCATATTCTCCAAAGTGTTAGGCAGAGGTGTACCTTAGCCCAACCCAAAAACACACAACAGTCTGCAGAGCACAGTTCGCCATAGACTTGCTGCGAACTTAGCAAAAAAGTCGTATAGAGATGTCGTGCTCTGTGACGTATAGGAATATGTTAGCGAAGTCCATTGTTTCTCTTATAAATGTCTATCAAAATAAGTAGGTACACATTTTGCTAGGGAGGCAACAAGACTTGAACATCTTTAACAACCGAGTTCCACAACTCCCTTGAGGAGTTGAGAGACGTCGTCGTCGGGTTTCGTTCCCTCCCCGTGCTCGTCCTCGGGGACTTCAATGCCAAGAACTTGGCTTGGGGTTCCCGGTTGACGGATGTGCGGGGTAGGATGGTGGAGGACTGGGCTCTAGAGGTGGGCCTGGTCGTCCTAAACCGGGGTTCTGTCGCCACGTGTGTGCGGATGCGGGGTGAGTCGGTGGTGGACATTTCGTTCGCCAGCCCCGCTCTGTCACCGCGTGTCGTCGACTGGCGCGTCATGGAGGGGGTGGAGACGTATTCCGACCACCGGTATATCCGGTTTGACGTCTCCGCCCAGGCCTCGAGCGCGCCGGTCCAACAGGCCCCGTGTGGTCCGCGGTGGGCGCTGAAGCGGACCGGGAGCTCCTCCTGGAAGCCTCGATCGTGCAGGCCTGGGTGTCACCACCGGACAGGCCTGCCGACATCAACGACGAGCCGGAGTGGTTCCGGGAGGCCATGTCCGAGGTATGCGACGTGGCAATGCCCCGGGTCCAGCCAGGACGTGCTTCACGCCAGGTGTACTGGTGGTCGCCGGAGCTCACAGCTCTGCGCGAGGCGTGCGTTGCTGCGCGGCATCAGTACACCAGGCACCGCAGGCTCCGTATCCGCCCTCCGGATACGGAAGCCATTCAGGCGGAGCTATACGAGGGGTACAGAGTGGCGAAGACCGCCCTCCGAGCGGAGATCCTGCGGGCCAGGTCACTGGCCCGCGAGGAGTCGCTGGAGACTCTGAACAGAGACCCGTGGGGATGGCCCTACAAAACGGTGCGGGAGAAAATCCGCCCGTGGGCTCCCCCGCTGACCCAGAGTCTCCGGCCTCAGCTCGTGCAGGACGTGGTGAGCGCTCTGTTTCCCTCGCGAGGGGAACATGCTCCCCCACCCATGGCTCCGCCACCTGCGGTGGCCGACGCGGACCACACCGACGACGACGACGATGTTCCAGAGGTGACCGAGGTAGAATTGAGAGTGGCGGTACGTAGGCTGAATGCCAAGAATACCGCCCCAGGACCCGACGGCTTGCCTGGAAAAGCCTGGGTCCTGGCCTTGGAGGCTCTCGGGCCTCGACTAAGAGGGCTCCTAAGCGCATGCTTGGAGGAGGGCCAGTTCCCACGTCACTGGAAGACGGGGAAACTGGTCCTCATCAAGAAGCAGGGGCGCCCCGCGGACTCTCCGTCCGCTTACCGGCCCATCGTGCTGCTCGACGAGGTGGGCAAGCTCTTTGAAAGAGTCATTGCAGACCGCCTCGTCGGGTGGCTGGTGCGGGTGGGGCCGGATTTGGCGGAGAGCCAGTTCGGTTTCCGCAGGGGGCGCTCCACGGTGGACGCCATTATGCGCGTGCGAGCCCTCACGACGGGGGATGCTGTGGCCCGGGGTGGGGTCGTCTTGGCGGTGTCTCTGGACATCGCCAATGCCTTCAACACCCTGCCCTGGAGCTGCATAAGGGAGGCACTCCGGTATCACCGGATGCCGACCTACCTCTGTCGTGTGGTCGAGGCCTACTTGACGGACAGGGCCGTCATCTACCCCGGTCACCTAGGAGAGTAGAACCAGCGAGAGATGTCGTGCGGTGTCCCACAGGGATCGGTCCTGGGGCCGCATCTGTGGGACATCGGATACGACTGGGTGCTGCGCGCCGACCTCCCTAGCGGCGTCAGCGTAGTTTGCTACGCTGACGACACGCTGATCCTGGCGCAAGGGAGGTTATACCAGGCGGCGGCCGACTTAGCGACACACGGAGTTGCGACAATCGTCGATAGGATCCGGCAACTGGGACTCGAGGTGGCCTTGCACAAGTCCGAGGCCATGTGGTTTCATGGTCTTCGGAATGCGCCACTGACGGGTTCCCAGATAACGGTGGGAGGGGTTCACATCGGCGTCGAGTCGACGATGAAGTACCTAGGACTCGTCCTCGACAGCCGGTGGAACTTCGCGGAGCACTTCCGACGTTTGGCTCCCAGACTGGAGCGGGCCGGGGCTGCCTTGAAGCGGCTCCTGCCCAATCTAGGGGGGCCAAACGCCTCCTGCCGGAGGCTCTACGCGGGGGTCGTGCGGGCCATGGCCCTATACGGGGCGCCGGTGTGGGCGCCTACATTGAGGCGCCAACCAGCACGCCAGTTGAAGGCGGCCCATAGGGTCATGGCCATCCGGATGATCCGGGGATACCGCACGATCTCCGGTGAGGCGGCGGGCCTCCTTGCCGGATTACCGCCATGGGATCTGGAGGCAAACGTCCTCGCGCTCACTTGGGAGTGGCGCGAGGAGGCCAAACGCCGGGGCGTAACTCCGCTGCCGCGGGAAATCGCGGCACGGCGGACAGAGCTCCGGCAGGATCTCATGGCGACGTGGAAAGTGCGATTGTCGCAACCCAGTGCTGGGCACGCCGCGATTGCGGCGGTAAGTCCCCTCTTTGAGGAGTGGCTTGAGAGGCGGCATGGCGTCCTCACCTTCCGCCTGACACAGGTCCTCACCGGACATGGCTGTTTCGGGAGGTTCCTGTTTCGGATAGGGCGGGAGGAAACGCCCGGGTGTTTCCATTGCGAAGATCGCCCAGAGGACACGGTGGAGCATACGGTGGAGGTCTGCCCGGCTTGGGCGGAGCACCGCCGTGTCCTCGTGGAGGTGATCGGCGGAGGCGATCTCTCGCGTCCGACCCTGGTCCAGGCCATGGTACGGAGCGAGAGGGCATGGCTGGCAGTCGCCTCCTTCAGCGAAGCAGTTATGCTCGCAAAGAGGGAGGCGGCGCACGTGAGGGAGATGCAGTACATGCGCCCTCACAGCCGTGGCCTTCGCAGGAGACGCCCTGGGCGTCGGGAATCCCAGGCTGATTCCCGGCCACCGTAGGCACGGGCTTGCGGACGGCGAGTAATGGGTAGCTCGCTGTCCGGTAAGGACCAAGCCCGGGTCGACGGCGCGTTGTGTTCCACGCGCGCCTCAAAGAGATGTCAGCAGCAACAGAGGGGCCCGCAAGGGCCGTTGCCTGCCGGGGGTGCGGGTTGTTCGAAAGAGATACCGCCACCCCTGGCACACAGGCAACTGAGGGAACACGGGTGGGTTTTAGTCAGTAAAAGTCTGACACGCCCTCCCGCTCCACCCAGAGCGGGAGAAGTTATTTGATGATTTCCCACCCAGAAAAAAAAAAAAAAAAAACATCTTTAACAATATTATGATTCTTTCTTGTTGTAATACCTGTAGATAGATTTTTTTATCGTTATCGATGTGTATGCTTTTATTATTTTAATTACATTTCAATTATTAATATTTTAGTGATATTAATTTTAGAACTCTACGCATATATATATGTTTGTTCATCTGTATGGATTTAAGATATTCTCATATTATTTTAATATTTTATTTGAATTGTTTTAGATTATATGTAATGTATTTTTCTCTTTATCTCTTACACACGCTGTCTACATCTCTTTATCTTCTCTCCTATCGCAGGTATGCTGGAAGAGATTTCTTTAGAAATAAGCTTCGCCTCTGTACCTATTTTTCTGTTATATTTCTTCTTGTCTATCTATACATATATGTGTGAACATAAATGGTAAAAAAAAACAATTATATCAATCTGTTTTCATTGGAAATTCAAAAGATACGTCAGTTGTTAGACACAGAGTAGCAATATTTGGCAAACGGGCAGCTCTACTCCACTGGCTGCGAACAGGCGGCGACGGGCTGACGTGTCAAGTGTGTCCGAGTGTCCACTCTGTGTATGATACAAGTCTGTCCGATTGCACTACACACGGATCTTGTTTGAAATTGTGAGGTTTGAAATAGATGGCGATCCATTGGTGCTTTAGTTTTGATAACATACAACCTTAACATTATACAAGAATCGATCGACCTATCAAAGGCTTGTAAGAGTGGTCTAGTTGAATGCCTCCATAAAATATTCTTGCAAACCAGAAGCGGAATATATTAACACATTCGGCGCTGCGTCGGACTATGGTGGCTGACACCACCACCATTTTCATCTGTAGCCAAACAAAAATTAAAAATTTTGCCAAATTTCATCATTATGTTTTATGGGTTTAAGGGATATATTTGACATCATAAAACATGTTTTAATTTTCACAAGCAACATTTTATACCTAGTTTAAGTGTTAATAAGCGTTACCCACCATTGACCGACACCGTGTCGGATGTGTTAACAAAAGACAAATCACAAAATAACCTAAAAAGTTGTATTTCTTACAAATTATTTTTAATTAGATACGAGAACATAGGTAAATGATACGTAAATAAGAATTGTATAAGATCTCCTAATCAGACTTTAACTTTCCTAGAATACGTCCGTTGCATCCGGAAACCAAGCAGAAAGAAGGACATTGACAGCTTTTTTTTTGAATAGCATCTCGCTGTTGACCTTGAGAGGCCGTAACTGCTTAACCGGGCTTTCCTGTGGTTGCATTTTAATGAAACTAAAAGCCTCCAGCCAGGACAACATTGACAGCGCGCTATGCCTTTTTTATACACTTTCACTCAGACCAAGTAGGTTGGAAGCAGGAATATCTAAGAATAAAGCAACTGAGGAATTACTAACTCATCGCGAAATAGTTCTTTTTTAAAATTTATTTAAAGAAATTATACTACAGACGTGTTACTTAATTCAAAACTCGCCAAACTTTTACGGTTTTTTTAATCATATCAACATTTATAGCTATTTGACGTTACATACATATGACTTAAATGTAAGCATAGCACTAGATGGCGGTGGACTTTGATGGCGAGAGGCGCTCTTTTTCAGAACAATGAACCACCTTACTTACGTACATAGCTACTACTTATATTTATACTGTTACGGTTTATTCTTATACAACGTAATTACTTCTGTTTGCTATCCTGTATAAAGTTCGTCCCGCTAGCTTCCCTACACATAACAAATAACCGTAACACTTACTTCTTTTTTATTTTTTATCTGTGATTTTATCATTGACTAATTAACTGTTAATGTTTACATACCGTGAGGTGGGAGCCTGGTGTTGTGATTTATAGGTATTCCTAGTGCAGATAACTTACCAGTCTCTCACAAGCTAGTGTCACATAGTTTGTAAACTTATATTAATTTAAGAAATAACTCAGATATTTTCTGCGGGGCTTGTGGCTAAGTAATCACAGCTGAACGGGTCGATCGATCAGGGTCGATCGATCGGTTAGACTGGAAGCCGACCCTAACATCGTTGGGAAAAGACTAGGCAGATGATTATAATGATGATATTCCGTTAGATTTTGAAGGTCGGCAACACATAGGAGGCCTATGTGTTGCCGACCGTGCCCATAATTGCAGAAAAACCATGATCATTCACCATTAAATAATGAATGTTTAGAGGTGGTTAATTAGAGAAATAACTTATTTAAGCCCTGGGTACTCCTTTGTTTGGAAAGAATCATAGGGCTTTAATTCGCAGATATTAATATATATTTGCCTAGTTACGCGCTGCCGTAATTACTGAGTTAGCTATATTTCGTAGAAGAACGCTATTATTAAAATATCGATAAAGCCATAAATATTCGTTCACTCATTATACCAAAATATATAAATACGCGTATCAGTACAGGAATGCAGAGGTTAAAATATTAATACGCTAGCAGATTGAGATTAAAGGTAGGGTGCTGTAGACTGCATTCCGTGTTTTGATTGGGAAATGAATCGGGAGCGGTTGGGAATCAAAAAGAACAATGCGTAAAGCATTGCCTGTGTGAAAATAGCTTTAGAGGGGACGTATAATACCAGGTTATAGATGCCCCGGCAGGGTACATAATTAAAGTGTTATAGTATAAGTACAGTCAGTGACAAAAGTCGATTAAAACTTCAGTTTTTGAAACCTTAATTATGAGATAAATATTGAATTAAAATCGGAACAGGAATTATTTTAAAAGAATTATTAGCTCTTAGCTATTACATGAAATTCTGAAATACAATGAAAGTAACTAATAATTTTGTGTAAATTTTGATTTTGTGTAACCTAATAACTTGGAGCACGGTAGTAATCCCAAAGGCGAGCCAATAACAAAGAGCCACTACCCAGCTTTTCTCGAAGCGTTTCGTCGTATTTTCAAACCCTCCTGCTTCCACCCGGATAGCGCTAGAGAGCTCTAATTCTCAATATAAGATGTAGGTAGCTTATTTAAGAACACACAAATTGTACTAGCCTAGGTTTATACTTCGAATTTTATATTTCGAAAGATATAAAAAAGTGTGACAGTGTAAACACATTCAAACGTAGATTAAGACAATACATTAGAACATTTGAAATAACATAATGATAATACAATGTTTCCAACACCCTAGTGGTGACTAATATTTATAGTACTAGTTAAAACTAATTTAAGTATCTCATTATAAGCGAACTGATATATTTTAAGTTCTTATGAGAAATAAAGTTATTTAAACCCAATTTTAATAATTCGAATATACAACTGTTTTGTCACTGACTCACTCACTAACTCATGAAACTTCCCGAAGTCCTAGAAATCTGAAATTTGCAGGCTAAGATTTGCACAATCATCATCGTCATCATCATTTCAGCCGAAAGACTGCTGAAAATAGGCCTCCCCAAGCTCAACCACTTCGACCCATTCTGTGCTTCTCGCATCCAGCGGATTCCTGCGGTCTTCACAAGGTCATCGGTCCACTTTGTGGGAGGGCTTCCCACAAACAATAATAACATTAAAAATATGAAATTTTCAATGGACTGGATCGTATGATGAACTATTGCACGACACGACATTAAAGACCAGTGACCTAATCTCTTACCATAAACCCATAGAAGTGTCTATGCGACGGACTCAAATCGGCCAAGTCATACATTTTGCCCTAGATGTAAGGGCTGTAGAGTTAGGCCTTGTAGGGCTTGGCTCCACATTAGATTAGATAACTTTTTAATAGTGAAAGCGTTATGTGAGTCTTGGCAACCAACTTTACATGACATATTTCAGGTGGGTTAATGAAATTAATATTTATATTTTAGGTTCCACATCATTATTTCTCATCCAATAAAAAATATAAGTGTCAATTTCCCGGCGGATCACCTATCGACGGGCTCTCAGCGAAAAATACCTATCCGTGAAAATATATCGCTATTTTGTTCCTCATGTAAAGTTTTACGACCCCGGGCGTACATAAAGTATGATGTCACCCCGTCACTTTACGTCCAATATCTGTATTTTGTTGAGAAATAATGTTACTGTGGATGGTATTGTAACAGGCGATTAGATAGACTGTTTTGTTTCGTGCCTGTATTTGTATTGATACGGAATACGTGCAAAATAAGGCATTTGGTGCATGACGCACTATATAATACCAACATAACACACCAAAAGCTTGTAGCCAGAGACTAATAAACATCATAATATGCAGTCTCAGGAATGTTTTATAGAAGCTGACGTGGGGATGCATCAAGATGTGGTTGCGGTGGACAAGGGCCTTTTCCCGCTCTTCTTGGGTAAAGATAACTGGTGCAGAACTGTAGTGCTTGGCACTAATGATCGGAGGGATGTCAGAGTGAGGAGCCTCACAGACGCTTTTTCCGTACCCTACATTAATCCAATGTTGATCTACTAGAGTTCGTAGCCTGGCGGCGATTCGGTGTTCTCTTTGGGGAAACCGAAGGTTTTGTAGGTGCAGTTATGGACGAAGTTATGATGACGATCAACTACCAGAGATTTATTGTGTAAGATGGCACGGTAGACATCTGTTGGACAAGCCAACATCTGGGAGAATCAATCAGGCGCATTATCTCCGGGTGTACTCGTCTAGCTAATGAAGAGTATTTGCATAGACACAACCTTGTATCCAGGATTATCCATCAGCAGCTTGCTCTGAAATACCGTCCTGTGGAATCGGAATTGCCGTACTACAGGTATCTGCCCGACCTAGTTCTCGATAATAGAAATATCACATTGTACTGGGATCGATCCATAATCACTGACAGGACTATTGTTGCCAATAAGCCTGATATAGTAGTGGTGGATCAAATAGAGCGGCGCGCAATGATTGATCATCAACATCATCATTTCAGTCGAAAGACGTCCACTGCTGGACATAGGCCTGCCACAAGCACGGCCACTTTGACCAGTTTTGTTGGGGGGGTTTGCCATAATCGCCACGCTTGGCAGGCGGGTTGGTGACCGCAGTATGGTGGTACAATTCATAGAGAACGCTGCTGCCCATTCTCTAGTAAGTCCCTTAGTCACCTCCTACGACACCCACGGGAAGAAATGGGATGGTGCTGTAGCGGCACTATAGAAAAAATTCTTCGCAAATATCTTGAAACACAAAAAGTGAGGTGGCGCCATCTACAATGCCACATGCAAACTACGCAAATCTGGACGTCACATAAATCCTACATCGCGCAGTCAGAGTTTACCACGAGACTCTCAAATACACAACAACTCGACCTCAACTGTCGGGCAGTTACCCACCAGACACAACACCCGTCTGGTCGCAGGATCCTCCTTTACCAATAGAGTATGAGTGAACTTTACACCCTGTTCCTCATACCTCTATAGTGCTATTCTTTACGTCCGGCAACACACGGAACAGCAATGATTGACGCATAATGGCCTTGCATGACGAATTAAGTGTCCTGACTCGCGAGGTTGTCGACATGTGGAATGTGGACTCAGTGATCATTCTGCCGACAGACATTCGAGGAACATAGGCGTGATATTATGATGATATAAAATAACACGGTTGTCGGTCGTCTAACGATTATCCTGTGAAAAAATACTCATTATATTCTTAACTTAACTTAGCTTTCAGCTGGACATAATTTTCTCAAAAAGAAAGGTAGATAAAAATAATGCCTGACATTTTCGACCTCTTCCAAAAACGAAATGTAATGATAAATGCCCGCAGTCCCCGAGTGCTGACTAAGCGAGTTCTTACAATACCTATTATTATGTTAAATTATATGATTTTAGGGTCTGTCGTTTTTTTCTTTTTAGTATCTCAGAAATATTTTCAGGCTGATTATATTATTCTATTACACTTGTTGTAACAAAAGATCTGCTTACCTACATTTATTTTTTCTGCGATTTCGCGAATAAGACAAAAGAATGACTACTTCCTATCTCACCTGCCTCAGGATGGTATTTCAATGTTTTGAGGGAAAATGATTACAAAGCAAATTATGACACACTGTTCTGGACGTAAAGGAAAGCACTTACCCATTTCTTCCAGTGGGTGTCGTAAATGGCGACTAAGGGACTAGAAAATAGGCACCAGCGTTCTCTAAGCATTTTACCACCATACTGCGATCGCCAATCCACCTGCCAAGAGTGGCGATTATGAAAAACCCCCCTCAAATGCTTGGGGAAAGCCTATGTAAACCAGTAGACGTCTTTCAGCTTATTTTTTATTAATTATCCTGACTCTTCCTTCAAACAAATCATCAAAAAAACCCATTATACAAATTAGTTTTATCTCAAAGGAAACAGAACCCTTTCTCATATTAGTATGATACCTCACACCTCAGTGTAAGGAGGCTTAATAGAGTGTCAATGTGAGAGGATCCGTTTATCTGCGAGGTGACAGATGGCCTTATTTATCGCACACCGCTCAAGGCACTGCACACGCCTAGAATTTGTTATTGACGCGTGGCTTTTCCTTCGATATTCTTTTGCAATTTCAAACTGGTGATTTTAAATGAGAGTTTAACGGCATTTTTCTATGTTTTTCAGGAATATATTGAGATTTTCTTTGTTGTTTAGTGATAGGTTTTTGTTGTGGTTTTGTATAGTGAAGAGAGACATGTGATTCGGTACCTAGATGACTTGAAGTATTACCTATTAACATTTGAATGAGGCCATTCAGTCTGGTCCAGAACAAATGTGTATTTTTTATTTATACCGCTCTCTCAGCATTATTATCTCTCTATGATAAAAATACCAACCGCTAACTAATTGAATGATTAAAAAACTTGCTTACAGTAAAACCATCCGAATTCCAAAAATTATCTTATCTGCTTTTGGTTTCGTATTGTTAGTTTTTGTCCCCGGCTTCCGCAATCAAAGTTATTTCTCATTGTGTTATGTATTTTTGGAAGTTGGTTGTATTTTGAAAAATATGCATTTTAATAACAAAAGCCCCATCTAATTTGGATAATTCGTTTTTGAGAAAATCGCAGACATACATACTGGTTGAATACAGAACCTTCTCCTTTTTTTGAAATCGTTTAAAACTACAGTTAAAAATGGTAAACACACAAAGTTAACATGACCAAACTAAACGGTGTGTTACGAAAGTATATTTACATTTCCGTAACATGCTTTTAGTTTCGTCTTTTATGAATGTGACGTCAAAGTAGATATTTATGAAGGTACACGAGACGCGAGAATACGATGCTTTGCACTACATACTTTACAGTCGCGGGCGTCTCTGCGTATGATTTAATAACATTGTTGAGACAAGTAACTGTCTACCGTATACGGAACTTCGCCATTATTTCATACTTAATGCTTCCACTGAAACAAAAGAACTGCGACGAGATATTGTACTCCATTTACAATGAGACAATTAGTTATTCCGACGATAACATTTACTTTAAAAATGATTTACTTGATTTATCTCTGCGGAGAGGCGGACTTTTTGAGATAAAGGGTTTTTTATTCATTCGGGTCATTGTTTAATTCAGCTTAAGGACTTGGGGCGGGCGGGCATTCTTGTTGATGAGGTTATTGCTTCTCTCATAATACAACAAAGAACGATGCTGAAATATTTATCTTTTATGGATCATTATAAGCGATGTACCGACGATGGCTATCGTGATTCAACAAGAAAGGTCGATTTTATGAAGGGCTCTTGACGCAGCGTTTTACGTGGCGGGGTGTCCGACCACCGAAAATAGTCATATATCACTTTGGAGCCGCTCCTGACATTTATTAAAAGTCTTTGGCGTTTTGATTACTGTTTTCAAATATTCGACGCGTCGATAAATTTTCAATAAAGACGTCGACGTAAATATTTTCACGAAACTGGATTTCATAACAATATTTACGTTGATACTTACATTTATCTGGGGAATTAGGTAAGTATTATTAATACTTACATTTTGAATAATATTTAAATTAATATTTACTCTTATTTGTACAAGAGAAATATAACAAACTCTCTGCCAACCAATTCTGTATTTTATCCGGAAAAATTAACAAAACAAACTCATTTTAATTATTTTAGCCGAGACCAAAACACAACTACGTCCCACTATGTGATTCCCGTCTAAGAAATGTCTTCAACGCGTTTTCATTTAACATTCTTCATGTAAATTAATTCACACACCTATTTATGAGTATATCTGTATCGTATAATCAGATTAGAACAATATATAAAGCAAGGCAGAGTTGTTTCCTTGCAAATTTAATACGGAATCTGTATAAATTGTAAATATTTAACAAGCCATGGATGGTAATGTCTTGGGATTTAATCAGAAAGCCTCGCCTTCTGCGAATATAATTTCTTATTCCAAATTGCTGTTGACTGGTCCATTAATCGGAATATACATATTTAGATGGGGAATGTATGCATTTTATTACACACATAATTGCTTTTATACGTTCGGGATGTGACTTGTTTATATGTATTCGTAGCCAAGACTAGTGTGTACGGTATACCATCATAAACTCGGTGTAATGCCTAACAAAATGGCTTCCACAATAAATAAGAAAACGGTATCGTTAGCTACTTTATTAGTAAGTTCTAAATCAGAGTCTTAATTACCAGAAAGGATTACAATATCACCCAACTTAGCACTTAATGGATATATCCCGCGGCCAAAAGCTTGCGAATTTTACGAGTGGCCCATAAAACGCTACCAAGAAATTATCTGTTCAAAAGACAATTTACGCCAGTGCAATTAAACGGTGCTAGGTCTTCTTAAATTGCTGGAACTGCGTAATTGTATTCCCTCCTTAATAAGGAGTACCGTCTTACCTCGTAAATATAAAGCGCCTTAATCCTGTTTAATTTTCTTGTTTACAAAGTCGGTACTACTTTTCCTATTAACTTTGGTGTTCTGTGTTACTAGAGGTTGGGTATCGATTACATTTCGTAACAACCCCTTAAAGCGCCTATTGATATGAATATTCATTTTACCTTGTAGGTAAGTACTTAATTGAAATATTAATATTGGTGGAAATTGAATTATTATTGCCTCTTTAGCCGAGGCTTTGTGGTTTTTGCATTAAAACAGTGACGTTGTTAATTAATTATAAGTGAAGCTTCAGATTTCAGTCGAAATACGTCCACTGCTGGATATAAGCCTTCCATTTCGACCGGCTCTACGCTGCCCGCATCCAGCGGATTCCTGCAGCCTTCACAAGGTCATCGGTGCACCTTGTTGGAGGCTTTCCACAACAGCTCAATTGAAACTATTAAAAAATAGGTACTAAATAGCAACTAGCATTTGGATGGCTACATTTAATATCTTTCATTAAGCGACTGCCATCAGAACCCCGCAATAATCTATAAGGACTTTCCCTTAATAATTCATTGTACTGTAATTAAGTCCTTTCAGGTTGATACCAACAATATTTAGCCCAAAACATTATAATAAGGCGGTATTCATTAGTAAGATCCTTGCATAATTTTGTCAATCATTTGCATAGTTTTAATCTTTTATGACCTTCCTATTAGCGTAACGGCATTCTAAATAATACCAGCTTAGAACTCGATCCCCAGGTTTAAACCACTAAACCGTTTTTGAACTATGAACCCAAAATATAAAGAAATGCAGTTCTTTTTACAAAATTGACAACTTTGTCCGGTGCTAAGTTGTTATTTTTGTATTAAGAACTTTACCCAAAATGTAATAAAGTTGGAATTGTAAAAACTGGCTTACAGAGCTTTAGGCTTTTGTGATGAGACGGTAAAAGTTCTGCATTATCAGGAGCATCGTTAAGTTCTTCCAACGAACAGGATACGATGATTATAGCTTTCATGATATATAGAGAGTGAGAAAATACTATCGAAACTTTATGTAAGTTACAAAACTTACTTCGTTACTTCATAAGAATAAAAGAAAAAGCTTGTGATGAAACCGTACCATCAATTAAGATCTGCCGGTTATTTAGCACCGCAATATCCTCAGTAACATGCCGTAAGATGGGTGTGCGGAACCAACAATATAAGTTGAACAATCTGTCTGTGGTTGCCGCGTCTTGCGACAATTCGTACGGCGCTAACGGAGCGTGAAGGACTCGGCATATATCAAGGGGCAGGTTTGTTAGGGACTAGGGACTACTTTCTTGGTATTTTTTGTCTGTGTTTCTTATGTCAGGAACAATATCATAATGTTCTTCCATTATATTCATATTGGGATAACAATCGTGCATCGATATTTTTGGAACGAAGTTCTTTGACGCAGCTTAAGGTGGGTGGGTGAAATTGTAGAAATCGTCACATGAAGAAAAAAAAACCCTACGTAACGAAAAAGCGTTATGCTTCTTCCATGCGAATTATTGTTAATATATTAGAAAGAAATAGAGAGGGAGTGTGATAGATTTCATTATTTTTGAGGGTGCTAATAGTGAGGTCAAATACAACTTAAGTATTTTAAAGATAGAATACCTAATCGACGTTACATTCGGAGTTATAAAAAAAGCGTAAGGAACTACACTCTTGATGCCCCACCCCCGAACCCACATATGTTTTGTTATTATTCTATGAAACAAATCAAAATCGAAAATTATTCAAGAACACCTTCATATCTTAACATTACTCACATATATTTTATTCATTTAAATGAACTAGTTCATAAATCATTGTGTAACGACATTCAAAAGATATTACGACTGAAATAAATCTTTTGAAAATAATATTCCTAAGTATTCATTTAATAGTCAAGTCTAGACACAATGATTCTAAATAAAATTATGAAGTAAATCTTTATTCCATTCAAAATTGAAATGGAAACGTTAGCAATGGAATCTCTTGTAGTAGTGCCCAAAAGTAAATTGAATTGAACAAATGCGGTTCCAATAATGAACGAATGGAGTTAGAAGAGCGCTTCACGAATAACCATTCAATCTATGCAACCGTAAAGTCTAATTTTGTAGGTGGATCTTGTTGATTTTTTTTCCATACAAACTTCGGGAGTGTATTACTCCACTGTTCGACAATGTACATCAAAAATTAAACATGGTATAATTTTGTTTTATTATTAATATTGTCTGTACGGAAACAGAATACTAAAATAAAAAGCCATTAAAAAGTTATGAGCCAACAAAGATTCGTTTTTCTTGCTAATTTGACCTTACTTTGGGCGTGTTTATGTAATAATAGAAGTGTAAAATCTCCAAAACCAAAGCTCAAATATTGAAAATTTTAATAAACTTTATTGGTCATTGATTTAAGCAGTGGTTTTTTCATAAAAGTCGATCTTCGGAAGGACTTTTCTTAATTTTTTACGCGTCTGTTTTACTATAACTGATCCTGCATCTCATTCAATAATGTTGTGCGTGTAGACTAGCGTCTAACTGCTCATCACGGGTATTCCCTCTGTCGGATACGATACCTGTTGAGACAGCGTGCTTTTAAGCCAGGCCCACCAGTGAGTACGAGCCCACCACTAGATTCCCCTTAAGTGTTCGGCTTTAGTTAAGTTGGAATTTAAATGTTCCTATAAAAGATGAGATGTAGTGAGATTTCCATGTAGGTTACTTAATTTTAGGGTATGTGAAATAATAACGAGTTTGAATAGGTTTACAGTCTGAAAATTAAATTGAAATGTTTCATGCAACTCTAAATTGAATTGTGAATCGGTTCAATATTTTTTTTCATTGCTTGACTACATACAATGCTTCTTAAAGAATAGACCCACCGATATTTCTACAACATAAAAGAGAATAATGTTTCTAGTTTTGAGCAATTTAACAAGCGGTGTCGAAGATATTTATTGTTTTGAAGTTTTCACTTTGCAGAAAAACCTCTCAGAAATGAAAATAAACTCTAAAAAATAAAAGTACATTTCTTATCGTAAAACTAGATGAATGTAGCGAAGATCGAGATGAAGTCTGTGGCATATGGTTTGACAAAAACGTTGCGCCCTGTGGCCATAAGTCATGGTAAATGGCGAGACGTCTCCAACCACTTTAGCTGGAGCTGCTAAGGCCGTTAGATTTATTGATGTTACGTGGAGACATATTTAATAAATTTTCCGTCTGCTCTTCTCTCGATAATTTCTGAACTCACAAGCGTAAACATTAGTCAAGAGGAATACGGCTCACTTCGCCAAAGTGTTAATTAATCTAATTGTATAGGGCAGCGGCGATCGAGGACGGAAATTTGTTACCCATACACGCCCAAAAACCGAATGGGTACATTACATAGGGTCGAAGTTTGTCACCTTTCCGGGATACGAGTTTACGGGTCAAGGGATAATGTATGATGGATTTGATCGGCAATCAACCGTTAAGGAATAGGATGAAGCAACATCGACCCACACTAATATCTCTCAGAACCACTATAAATAAAGAATACAATGAATCCGAGCACGCAGTTTCAAATCATAAACGTTTTGTCTTTTATTTTCGTAAAGTCGGTTTATCAAATAAAGAATTTGTTCCTCCAAGGATTAAACATGTGTACATTGTAGAATCCAGATAAAATCAGAATGTTCGTAATTGCCCGTATTCTCTAGAGATTTAAAGCTTCGTTCCATATCCCGGCACAGTAAAACGGGAGGAAACTGAGTGAACAATTTTTTGCTCATTCTGGGTGTCAGACAAAAGGGAAGAAGGATCAGAGTCCTTTGTCGTTTAGCGAGCTGATGAGACTGCCTCGCCCCAACTATGTTCTTATCTCATCCTAATCTGACCCGTCTGGATCTGTTTACTGGACTTTAAGTTTTATTTTACTATCTTGTTATTTGAAGTGAGAATTTCAGTAGCTGTCAAAAAGATTAAACTTAGTTATTAAAAAAAGTAAAAAATATCTGTGAAAGCAACATCGAGTTAGAGAGGAAACTAAAAAATTGCTTTGCTATTATTTTATTTATTCGCTCAGTTCGCATTTGAACCTTTCAGATCCCTTGGCATTTCAGCGAACATTTAATTCATGGCGGGGCCCTCGATGTTATCTAAAATGACGCGCGACGTGTGGTAGGGGAATTGAACTGGAGATATTGCCAACTGTCTCGAAGCGCGTTTGTCCTTTACGTATCGATGCAGCCATGTATCTGGTCCTTTGCACTGGTAATTGGATTATATGTACATACTTCAATACTATCAATAAATGTCTCTGTTTTATTTCTTTTCTAGATATAATTGGGAAAGCCAATCCTTTTAATTAATTTCGAGCCAACGCTCGGTAAAAGGTAAAGATTGATTGATCATTAGTCCTGAAATTCGTCTTTCTGTGTAAAGATAAAAGATAGCTGTAGAGTCGAATAGTAAATGAATTTCTAGTCCTACTGTTTTCAACCTATGAAATAAATGTACCGTGTTTTGCGTAATAAAAATCACAGATACGGAATTGCAATTGGATCCGATGAAGCGTGATAAGTTTACCCCTATCACATTAGGGGCCTTTTACCGCCATCGACGCACTGCGCACCCATTGGAAATAAATACACTACATTACTTTTAGTATTATGGGACTATGATATTTACATATAAATGTGTTAGTATGATAGCTTATTCTGGTACCGAAACTTAGAAGATAATCATTTCCTTGAGTTGGGTGAAGTTTTTTAGAAATTAAGAGGGTCGTACGTTAAATAAGTCTCCCCCTCATGGAAAGGAGGCCTGTGTCCCAGCAGTCGGAACATTATAGGCTGATTATTACTTTAAGTAAGTTTACACTGTTTCAATACCTAATACATTAAAAATACTTACCGATACTTATTTGTTTAGTATTTCATTTCCCTGGTGAGTTGATAGCTTAAAGGCAATATGTCGTCTTTATCAGACGAGGTCTTATTGTCTCTTACGCGTGGGTATGCGGGAGAAGAGATGTAAGTAAATGAAAGTCAATAATATTCTGAATTATCACAAGTCTCTGATCACATTAGGGAATGAACAATAATGTAAGCGACGTTCGGCCGAATATGTGATGCGCGAGCACAAATCAATTAACTCACTGCATTGCAAGGGTAGCCACAATTATCCCTTCCACAATATCATGGTCGCCATAAATCAATGCCAGTTTCGATCGGTCTCCTCGATCTATTTCTTGGCTAGGAGCCGCCTCCTCAGAACCCAGGGACTACGTCAAGTTGACACCTATCAAAATCGTTCTAAAATAAACTCCGTAAGTTGGGCCTCGATAAACCTTTAGGGGCGCCGTCAAACTTATTTAAATGTAGGTAAATACTCGTATATCGATACATGAAACACAAAATACATAAGTGATGTCATTTATTTAAGGCTTAAACATAAAAAACAAATCTGATAAAGGCAGGCGCTGTGCCTCTAGAATTTAAAATAGAGCCAATGTCAATCTAATCGAAGTGAGCCAACAAAAATGGCATGAAACTTAACCGTTCGGGATTATGGTGGCGGGGTGAAACCGAGGCCCGCACTACTCTCCCATTAGATGGACAATTTGTTTGGCTACAGGCGCGTAAGCCTTTAATCTCTCATAGCCCCAAGTGACTGGCAGGCCGGAGATCGTCCATGCGTTCCATTTAAACTGTTATTTTTAGAGTTTTAATTAGAGATTCGATTGGAAATCGACGTGGCGATTAATTGGCTCCAAATATTCGACTTTAGATTTAAAATCATACGTGGAATGAATTTTACAATATCGCGATTCAAAAACGTCGTGTTTATTTTACGTTGTTCGTAAAAATCGCATTTATTAATCTCAAATATTGAAATAAAAATTCAAAATAGTGAGTGAAATATCTATTCGTATCTCTCCAACATACTCGTTTTGTTTAGTAAACGTTCATACACAAATATCAATTTCAGACAACATAAAATGCCGGAACCATCTTTTATTTTGCAAAACACGGAACATCCTACGCACTGACACAGCATCTATAGGTATATACGAGTATGTTAGTATCTATCCGACACAAAAAAGCGTGAATTCTCGCATGTACCTGACCTCATCAGCAACCACTTGTGCCACAGACACGTCGGCGATAACAGATAGTAAACTATTCTTCTCTCATTGAGGATCATCAATAACAAGCCTTTTTGGCAACGAACTGTTTAATACTTTTGCACTTCGTAAAACATCGCCGCCATACACCTTTCGATCTATCAGGTATGGCGCAAGATTGATCGCAGGAATATTTCTCTCTTGTATAGCATTTTCCCATGGATGAGACGGTGAGAAACTAAGGGATGGAAACGGGCGATGGTCCAAAGCACAGCAATTTATCCATTGTCTAAGTATCTAAGTGTGGTGTAGCTGTACCTAAGTTAGTCTAAATTTTGCCTGAAATAACATAAAACATAACATGCGTGATTTTATATTATTTCAGGCAAATATTTTTTTTCTCGTTTCACCAAAAGGCTGGGCAGTATTGTACCTAGAGTACACACACATTTTGCCAGTAATGTTTAAGTCTATTGCCGTCAACCGGGCACGAAACCAGATTCCGGGCTGCTACTGAGATATCCCAGATAGAAAAATCCAATTACACTTTGCCTGAACTGGAAATCGAACTCAGGACCTCATGTTCAGTAGTAGCGCTTGCGACCACAAGACCAACGATGCCTGAAATGAGTAAGTCTGTAAATCTACCTACGGCTACCATGAAGTTGTAAAAGTCACCACCAACAAATAAGTAGAAGCCTTTATTAGTAGGTACCTAAGACCTACTCTGTTATTCCTTGTGGAGACGATCGGCGGCGGCGATCTCTCGCGTCCGGCCCTGGTCCAGGCCATGGTATGGAGCGAGAGTGCATGGCTAGCCGTCACCTCCTTCTGCGAAGCAGTTATGCTCGCGAAGAGGGAGGTGGTGCGCGTGAGGGACAGGCAGTAATATGCGCCCTCACGGCCCTAGTCACCGCAGGAGATGCCCTGGGCATCGGGAATCCCAGACTGATTCCCGGCCACTGTAAACGCGGGCCTGCGGGTGGTGAGTAATGGGTAGCTCGCTGTCCGGTAAGGACCAAGCCCGAGTCGACGCGTTGTGTTCCACGCGCGCCTCAAGGAGATGTCAGCACCAACTGGTGGGGTCCGCAAGGGCCTATGCCTGCCAGGGATGCGGATTGTTCGAAAGTGATACCGTGGCCCCTGGCACACAGGCAACTGAAGGGACACGGTGGGCACCAACAATTAAAAAGATAATGTCGTTGATAGTACTACTGGTACAGAACGCGGTACGTAAATTGAACTAAAATGGCGGATTTTATTTCAACTTACCTGCCGCGATTTGTAATTAATTTCCAAACTTCAGTACACGTCACATCAATGACTATGCTAGAAGTTGACCTCATTATTTTTTCGTGCGAGGCAACGAGTGCACGCGCTCCTTCGGTTGTTTGTTCTGATTTTGGTTCAACTTACGTGCTGCGATCTACATACATTATGACTCTAATACTTACATAGTTTCAGATTTTTCCGTAGTGACACATCTGAATAAATCCGTCGGTATTTTCCTATACCTAAATATTTCCTCATGAGTTTCATCAAATAGGACGTTATTAACAGTACCCGAATAGCTGACCTTTGTCCTTTCAAAATATTCTTGTTTGGTACATTCATAGTCTGATTTTATTTAAAGCATTTTAGAATTTCTATAGCGTAATTATGTAAAGTAATTGTTGTTGATTTAAAGTGTAAAAGCAATTATTTGAAATCTAATTTAGATTGAAATCTGTATAATGTAAATTGTAGAGAAATATTAAAACGGGTAACTGGCTTTGCTGACGCAGTAAGATAGAAACTATTTCTCATAGAATTCTATAGTGAGCAGTGGTCGCCAAGTCGTAATGGCCGCGACTTACGAATTCTAGGTCGTAGGTCCAAATCCAGACAGGTGCTTTACTTTGTGTAAATTATTTCAACACCCATTCATATTTTCATTTCATTATTTGCTCTCGGTGAGGTGACGGTGACTGACGGTGACGGTGAGGAAACCGGCATGTCATAGACCCAAAAATTCGAAGACGTTTAACATCTACCAACCCACCCGCACTGAGTCCGCGTGGTGGATTACGGTCCACTCTCTCTCACCGTGAGGAGGCCTGGGTCACAGTAGTGTGAACATTATAGGCTAGTTATGACAATTCTATTTCGCATTCCAAATCAAAAGTTGTGATTTAGTATGTAGTGACCTACCTATATTAATGTAGGTATGTGTATTTATTTAAAAAATCGCAAGCAAAACTACATTATTACGTAACACGATCGAAATAAATTTGAAGCTTCGACGTGCCATCAAAACGAGACAAAGCAATTTAAAACTAACGTTAAAAATTACCCAAGTATTAAAGACAAAAAGTTATTTTTCTTTCACCTCAAGCTCGAAAAGTTTGAACAAAAAGGCCAAATGATAAATCGGTGTATCTAAGTTGAGGGCATTAATTGTGCTCCTAGGAACACAAGATTGGAATTGCTCTCGGGTTGGATACAAGTAAATTCTTTATTCCCCGGTGAGCCACCCATCACTTTCACGAACTTACGTTTATACAGAAATTTCGGCTTGTTTTTACTTTGGGAGCCAGAAAATGTTTTAAGTATATTTTTATGTTGTAAGTATGATAGATACTGCGTCAATTTATTAAAGTTATAAACAAAGTTTTTGAGGGAGCCTGTCGGTTTTCGTTTATTGAGTTAATTTTGTTATTGAATGTCTTTTCATGTGGAAAGAGGGAGGTAAACAACGCAGGCGTAACAAAACTGACTGGTCAGATAATTTTAAATTGTTATTTAAAGTTTAATTGAATTTTCATGCTGGAGTCACCAGCTGTGAAAAACTTTGCTAAGCTTACTTCATATTGTGTTCACGTACAACTTTAATTTTTGATTGTTATTGCTGTGTTTACTCAGTTGTTGATAATGTTTCAAAACGGGGTTTTGTTACAGTTTGAAACTGGTCATGGAAACTTCACGATATAGATCTCACGTTCCAAGTAAGAAAGTGATAATAAACAATTATTAGAGACAGCGGCTTCATGAATATTATCCTATGGGAACGTATTATCGGAATAAATAGTATCATATGTGTTATTCCAGGTTACAAACTATTTTTGTACCAAATTTCATCCAAATCCATTCAGCCGTTTTTGCGTGATTGAGTAACAAACGTCTAAACATACAAACTTTCACATCCTACTATTATGTGATTGCGTGTGATGTTTGGATATTTAAATGTTTATCCCATATTTAGTACGTTCCCTTGGGATAATTTTCGACTTACACACGGGCGAAGCCGCTGGTGAAAGCTAGTTTATAATATTAGTAGGATATAGTTGGATTACTTACTCTTGCAGTTCATGCTGGCACTGCATCGTCTGCATCTGCTTACGTACCCTGATATTGTCAAATAAAATGTCAACCTCAATGTTTTCATAAATTAATGGTTCATTAATTTCCATTTGTAGATAAAATACAACAACTAGCATAAACTACAATTATCTACGAAAAATTCTGAACTCAAAACGACTACAAATGAGATAATATTAACTGATCCTCTAAAGCGGTCATGTTAATCATTCAATGTGGATTAAAATTTGATGTACAATTATTAAAATACGACGAGTATTCATCGTATTTTATTTTTGTTTTAATCATTATTTCAAAAAGTATTAAGTTAATTACTGGTTCATAGTCACACATATTTAAAGAAATTCGTAATTCATTGCTTTATAGCATAACAATATAATATAACGTTAAGCCTTTAATCCCTGAAGGGTTAGGCAGAGATGTACCTTTTATTACTACCCATATTTCGCCATTACTTTAGATGTTTGAAAAAGTCGTTTGCTCTACAACTAGAATACTGCAGTAGTATTATTCGTGTGACAAAATGAATGCCGTCGGGATTTTCAAAGAGTTACAAAATTGCCCCGTTGATATCAATTAGTAAGTAGAAGATCAAGCAAGAAAATCCTACCTTTCATTTCACTGATTTCAATTAGGTCAGAATTAACACCCGCCATGTTGGATTTTCATAATTAACACTAGCCAGTTACCGTTTCTTACTGATTCAATCACGTCCCGACAAATCGATTTAACTGGATAGGTGCTATCTAGTGGATATTGTACATAATGACTAATGCGGAAGACTATTTAGCTTAATTTTAATTACTTAGTTTACCTGGATGGCCATGTTTATATTCTAAAGTAAAATTAACTGTAGTTAGAAACCATAATCGTAGTTCTCAAAAGTATTTCATTAGGTACTAGTAGATATATCAGGATGGCAACCAGTCGGTTAGCGTTTAAAGTGAAGGCTCGTGAGCATATTCGTTAGTAGTTGGCAGAGTCATCCCAGCGCTGATTTGCTGGATTCGTTTTCTCCTCTTCCTGTCGTTATTTCTCAAGACATTTTTTTTTTTTGTTATACACCGTGACATTTTAGTCGTCTTACAAAGGAGTGGATACTCAATGTATCCGTCATAAAATACCTCTAGGCGAAATTAAAACATCGTTACCATTAATTAAGATAATAGGTACAAAGAAAAATAAATGATGGTTTAGAATTATGAAACACCCTCCCTGTTAATAATGTTTACGTATGAAACGGTGGAAGATATCTACCTACCTGCCTTTACATTCCATCATTAATTCCATCTCCATAACAGGATGTTTCAAACTACGTCATGCGTTTTATTGAATGATATTATTATTTTTTAATTATGCCAATGTTCAATTTTTTTTTTTGTAAATGATTAGTAGTCATTGGATACATGAAGTGGGCTGCCATTGTAAGACGACTAAAATGTCACGGTGTATATGTATGTATGTATCTATGTATTAGTATGTATTATTTATCGAGTAACCTATCTCTTATGTTGCACCTGCCATGTTTTCTCTCTGCATCACCCTAAGGTTGACTGGTAGAAAATGCCTCAGGCATTAAGTCCGCCTTTGTACGATAGTTTTTACACGTGCGTTAAGTTTTAATAAATAAATAAATAAATATAAAAAAATATAGAAAACCACTATTTCAATTCAAATAATAAACAAATGTTAATAAAATAAATTTTACAATAAATTACTATCTTTCTCTCCAAATAATAATTAATTCCATCAGCAGACAAAAATAATAATTACCACTTTTCATGTAGGGATTTAATTATAATACATAGGTACTTCAGTAATAAGCTAGAATCTTGATTAAAACTGAAATGAGGGCTCATTGTTATTTAGAACCGTCTGAAGTTGAAAACTCAATTAATGTTATACATGCGTTGGAGTATACTCTTTAAAATGTAATATACAAAATACAGATACTTGAGATATTATAATATGGCATCTTCATACCGTTGCCCTTCATTTTATAACAGTATTGAAATTCAAAAAATATCGAGAATATTCTCGACGGATATGCGGAATGTATTATATACCTAGGTATGTATAATGATTGTGTGCAGGTGTGTCGCCCAAGGGTAGTTTAACTAAGGCCATTGCACATTGAAATTGCTTCAACACCAAAGTAAACTGGCCGTTTTCACACCAAACCTTTTTACACGCTTTAAGGCTCGTGCAGACTAGCACGACGCGACGGTCACGTCGCGACACTCGTAGAACAATTTCTATGAAATCTTAATGGAAATTGTTCTACAAGTGTCGCGTCGCGCTGTCGCGTCGCGCCTGTTTGAAGGAGCCTTTATATTAGCTTCAAGGCTTCTTCAAACAGCCGCAACGCGACACATTTATAATATTAGTACAATTGGATTTTTTGTGTATCAATGGTAAGATTAAAATATAGTTTATAATAAAATAGAATATAAGTAACTGATGATTTTAACATTCATAGATACAAAACTACCACGGCACATCACACAAGTATTCATTATTGTGCCATGTGACGACAGACAAAAAAAAAGTGTGACGGGATTTTAAAAAATATCATCGCCAGCGGGATTGACCAACCTCAAAAAAACAATGGCGACTGATACACGCATACAATGTCGAAAAATAAACACAGTATGTAACAAAGCACGTACATTTTTTGTTTGCTTGGTGAAATTGATGTGTGCAGTTCGAATGGGTCTATCGGAAAATTAACTGTGTGTTTAGGAACGTACAATAAGACGTCAAGTAAACATGAGAACAACTGAGCGAAATGATTAATGCATGTGAACGATATTACCTTTAATCTTTCTTTATTAACCACGATGACGTATTAATAAATGGCTCGGGGTTCCTTGAAATGCATAATGGTATAGGTAAGTATGAACTTAGGTATATTATGTTAATAATATGTTGGAATAACTAAATCTGACGAATCAAAATTCACGATTTTTTTGAGCTGCTACAGCGAGACGCCGTAGACGCGCTACGATAATACTACGGCGTAGCGGCGATCTCGTAGACAAAGCGTAGCACCTAGACGGCAGATATTATTTGGTATTCCATTTTCAGTTTGTAATTAGTATTACGACGTACCGTAAGTCGTACTGTTAATGTTATTTGCCCCAGTTTATACGTCTAACGTAAAAACATGGCTTATTTTTTTTTGGTGTCTTCAACTTTCTATATTAGATATCGTGGTAATATGGAACATGAATTCTTGGAATCATAATAAACTCTCTGAAACGCGACGAACTTATAACCGCAACAAACAATCCCGCAGGTGAGCTCTAGTTAGTTTATACGTGGGTTGAGTGTAGTGTGATCCAACTTCCAGGGAAAATGACAAAGTCAGCTCTGTCGGTTCCCACGCAACTTGATGACTCCGGGCTCTAAAACTGGATTTGTTATTCCATTACTTACAATAGTCCCCCAGTTTTAGGGAACCCTGTTGTGATTTTAGTAAATAGAAAATCCAGAGTGCAGCCGACGTGGTTCGACGAATCCCATTTTATTTTGACTGTTTTTTGAGCTATGTCCACTATCTGTGTTTTGGAACGCGAAATATCACGACCTTTTAAAATGCGGTTTCACATAAAAATAAAAACGGAATAGGCATGGAACTAGTGATGTAATGTATAAGTGTCATTTAAATAGTATGCATTTATTATCATCATCATCTGCTCAGCCTTTCCCCAACTATGTTGGGGTCGACGCGTGAGTGACAGCAAGCCATTCCACGCTCAGTCATGTCTTAGTGACTGCGTCGAAGACAAAAACTTAAATATCTAGATATTCGACGTCAATCAGTCAATAACGTGTGATCAGTGATCACGTACAAGTAGGTACCTACTTAACACACGCTTTGCCATGCGTCCGTCAAACTACTGTCAGTCAGTCAGTCATACAGCAGTCAGATCGTCTAATGGTCACCTACAACGGCTACAACGCCGGCGTCGAAGTTATACACTGTGACATTTTAGTCGTCTTACAAAGGTGGTCCACTCAATATGTCCGTCATAATATACATCTAGGCGCGATTAAAACATTGTTAACATTAATTAAGATAATAGGTACAAAGAAAAATAAATAATGCTTTAGAATTAGGAAACACCCTCCCTGTTAATAATGTTTACGTATCAAACGGTAGAAGATATCTAGCTGCCTACCGTTACATCCCGTCATTAATTCCATCTCCATAACAGGGTGTTTCAAACTACGTCATGCGTCTTAGTGAATGATATTTGAATTTTTTTAATTATGCAATATGTTCAAAAAATGTTTTTATTATATAAATGATTAGTAGTCATTGGATACATGAAGTGGGCTGCCGTTGTTAGACGACTAAAATGTCACGGTGTATAGCCATGGCAGTTCGTTCAATGTTGAAATATCTGGCACGAATGCTTTATACCTGAGGTGTATACCTACTAGTAAAAATTGATTTCCACTACTTACGGGTAGACTCCATGGCATAGCATGACGGGAGTGGATTCTTAGGTAAAATACTGGTATTCAGGTGCATCTGCAGGAGGGCCTTGTGGCTAAGTAATATAAGCCACTCGGATCGATCGATCAGGTTAAGCTACGCTCGCCGCGGTTGGTCCGTGGATGGGTGACCATCTTAACATACCAAGACCTCTCCGTGCATCGGAAAGCACGTTAAGCCGTTGGTCCCAGCTGTCGTTTGTAGATCTTTGGCAGTCGTTACGGGTCGTTAGAAGCCCGAGTGTCTGACAACCGCACGCAGTGCAGTGACTGAGTTGTGGGTGGAGATTAGACAGGCAGTCGCTCCATATAAAATATTGGTATTCAGCTGCAGATGCAACTCATCATCATCTGACTAGCCTTTTCCCAACTATGTTGGGGTCGGCTTCCAGTCTAACCGTATGCAGCTGAATACCAGTATTTTACATGAAGCGACTGCCTATCTGACCTCCACAACCCAGTTACTGGGTAATACGATACCCCTTGGAAAGACTGGTTGTCAGACTTTCGGGCTTCTGACGACCCGTACCGACTGTCAAAGATCCACGAATGACAGCCAGGACCAACGGCTTAACGTTTAAGCACAAAACCCTTATTATATAGTATACATTGTAAATAGTATTCTTTTCTATTCTAGTGTGATAGGTTATTCCGAGTTTATTTATTTCTTCAACGATACGAGCGATTTATCGTTTTCTTTGGGAGAAGTGCTCTTTCAAACGTTTGCGTTTATTATTACTTGAAGATTCTTGATGCCATTAAAAGCTAAACTAACAGTTACATCTAACATGGGACAGTCATTAAGTAATTAATGTGCTGCACAAGTGCATCATTAAAAACTAGTAAAACCGTACTATCTATTGGACGGTAGAAGTTTGCCCAGCAACTTACGGAGGGTGTGTGCCTTCAACCATTTAACTTCTCGCAAAGAGGGAGGCGGCGCACGTGAGGGAGATGCAGTACCTGCGCCCTCATGGCCGTGGCCTTCGCAGGAGATGCCCTGGGCGTCGGGAATCCCAGGCTGATTCCCGGCCACCGTAGGCACGGGCTTGCGGACGGCGAGTGATGGGTAGCTCGCTGTCCGGTAAGGACCAAGCCCGGCTCGACGGCGCGTTGTGTTCCACGCGCGCCTCAAAGAGATGTCAGCAACAACTGATGGGGCCCGCAAGGGCCGATACCTGCCAGGGGTGCGGGTTGTTCAAAAGAGCTACCGTGGCCTCTGGCACACAGGCAACTGAGTGAACACGGGTGGGTTTTAGTCAGTAAAAGTCTGACACGCCCTCCTGCTCCACCCAGAGCGTGAGAAGTCGATTTGATGATTTCCCACCTAGAAAACAAAACCATTTAACTTTATTTACTTTGTCAGCGCGGAGTCGTATTTATTTACCCTCATGCAAAAAAAAATCAAAACAAATTGACAGAACAAAGAGATTATCAGACTCCTAATTCTTCAATATTAACTTAAAGACTTCGTGCTAAAGAGTTCTAAGTTAATAAATAAAAGGATCACGTAAAACTCAGTACAGAAACTCCTTCGTCACTGACAGATATACAAAGAAATAATTAATCAGTAAAATTAACTTAGCGACACACTTGGGAGGTTCTTTGCTTCATTAGCAGCTCAAGATGAAGACGGACTCTAATTCTAACTCCAATTAACAAATGTGGAAGTTTTGCGTTGTCACGGAAGGTCAATTAAGAAATATCAAGCCATGAAAAGTACAGCAATTAGTCTAATTTAACTTCGTCTCTTACATTAAGGAATATTTAAGTAGGCATAAATTATACGGATTACTGACTCACTTTCCTTCGTACTTTTAATAATGTCATCGTTTGGGTTCACTGTAATTGAATCGTCTGTTCCGATTTTACTCTTAATATATTTTGTTTACAACATTTTGTAACTGATATTTATTAATTGTTAATTTTTGTGTGGGATATCTGTAGTTTCTGCCTACCTGAGGTTATGTATATGTATGTGGTATTAATAAAGGATCGAATTGAAATTCGGTTTCATCTGTATTTTTAATCAATTGCACCGTGAAAAACAAAGACAAGTTTAATCAACTAAAAGTGAATCTTCATAGACGTGTCGTCACGTGGGTTTTCATAAAAAATATGTTGTAAGTTAGATGTTTACTACATTAAGTAAGAGTAATACTAGTTAAAATAATAAAGTTGAACTATCGTTTGAAAGCGGGTATTCTAAAGTAGACAGGAGATAGACAAAGTCCAATATTAATGTTGACACTTGTCGAACGTTGCCAACATTGCAGAAGGTTGCGTCCATATTTCTTCAGGTTTCGATATCTAATGACGATGAAACAAATAAACTAAACTAGACCTTGCACTAAAATGAATAAGTTATTAGCTTTGAAATGAAACCTTCCAAACATATCATTCCAATCGTGCTTATGATGAGGTCGCGCGCGTCGAACGCAGCTCGTTTGAAGGCTTTGAGTCCTCAAAATGAGTATTCGTTGTATGACAGGCTAATCTACCGAGGCCTAGCTCCTATTACAGAGATAAGCCTTTGAAGATGCCTGAACGAGCCCCTTATTATTGTGGACTAAGTATTCTGTGACATTTTCTTGATGACGGAAGCTTGTAATTAATATTACCGTATTCGAAAGTACCGTAGAGATTTCTTTAAGAATATACCTACTTAGTATAAATTTAGTGCTACTTTTCTAAATATTTTATTACGGCATATTTGTTAAGTGCTGACTGCCTCTTTGTTCTAGTGGTTGCAAGCGCTACTGCAGAGCATGAGGTCCTGGGTTCCATGCCCAGGTCGAGCAGGTTACTGGGTTTTTCCATCTGGAATTTCTAAGTAGCATCCCGGAGTCTGGATTTGGACCTGGTTGATGGCATTAGGCTCGCCTCTATTCAATGGGACTTTAACATAACTGGCAAAATGTGGTTGTACTATAGTTACACCTCTGCCCACCCCTTCTGAGAAACCAGACGTGATATTATGTTACGTCATTTGTTAAGTTTACGAAAATAATTTTAAAACTATAACTAATATTATAAAGAGGTAAAGTTTGTGAGTTTGTGAGGTTGTAGGGGGCAATCTCTGGATCTACTTAACCGATTTTGAAAATTCTTTTACCAATAGAAAGTCACGTTACTCGTGAGTGTCATAAACTATATATTAATCCGAAAAATGAAAAGAATTTATCGTGGTAGTCGGAATTGTAAAGTAAGTCGGAGAAAAAACAGTCGAACGAAAAAGTTTCTTACGAACGCTGCCTTAACGATGAGTGATATATGATAGAGTTCTTGAGAATAGTTGTAGAACTTGAAAAAAGACATGACAGCATATGTCTAACTTTTATATTTAAGTCACAAAAAGTAGTTTTTTATTGTACTAACCGAACCACACTAAAAATTTTGTCAGGAGTAAAAATGTTTATCGCCCAACGAAATGGGCACGGGTCAGCTAGTTTATGATAATTATGTTAACATAGGTTTTAATATCGAGCCTTTGTCAACAATTAAGCCTGTAGTAAAACAGTCAGAATAATTTTGGAAGAGAAGAACACACCGGTATAAATCAATTTAAACTTAAAACAATCTGAATATTAATTTAACACCATAGCGTAGCGTTAATAGTCTCACGAATCTCTGTGCTAAAACGTATCTCACTGTTAATTTATCTTTGTTAAAAACTTAATTATGGCAGCAATGAGCGCCGGTGGACATGCCGCGGCGGCGAAGACAATGGCAGTCATTGTTATTGTTTACAAAGGCGCCGCCAGCAACTTTTACTGCAGCCTTAACTGTTGTTTAGATGACAAAATGTAATTTGATAACCAAAATAAACTAATTAGCGCGAATGTTTGTTAAAAGTTTTATGGATTCTGGTCGTTTCAGTAATTGAGTTACGTAAGATTGATGTTTTGTTTTAACCGGGCTTATTTTTAACCCTCCGTTTATGGGAATCGCGTTATTAAATGAAAAATAGCCAATATTTTTGAGTATTTTTCATTCAATAAATTTTGTTTTGTTACGTGTTTTTCTTTCAAACCGTTTTATCGTTCTGCTACAGTAAATTTTAAGATATTGTGCCTATGTTCGTGATCTGATTGAGACAGGTGACTTTGAATACAATCGGTTTTTTTTTCCAAAATTTTAATTGATTAAATTAATGATAACTTCTAGTTTAGTCATTTTAATTCTAAATTGATTTATAGGATATTTCTAGATACATTTTAGGAATGGTTGCATTTGCATGGCTGTTTGTTTAAAAATAAAGACAGACAACGTTTTAAAAAAAACTCAGGTTTTGTACTACTCTCGGAGGATAACCAGTGACGTGGAAAATACAACACGCCTGCTAATCCTTTACAGCGTGGACCATTAGCGCTCCTCGTATTTATGCTCTCCCAGCCCCAATTATATAGTTTTAACGAACTGCACACAGTTCACTGCAACTTCAACTTAATTCAGATTTATTTAATTGTTATTGTAGAAAGTTGGGAGTGGAGACGTCCATGATATCCCCGGCCTTGAATAAAACTTGCAAATTGTGCTCCGAAAGAGTTGGGGTTAGGAATGAATATCTGGTGTGCCTGCATGTAGTTTAAATTGCGTTTCCTTTGAGTGAAGCACAAAGACGCCTGCGAGGAACTTCATCTAACGGAAGACTTTGCCAACGGCCTTTTTCTGGGTACACAACTTCACGATTGGCGCAGTGCTTGCGAATCAAAAGCTGCTAAGTTTAGCAACCGACTGCAAATCCATCTTTTCTTCAACTTCATAACTCACTTCATATTAAACTTACTTTAGTTTAAGAACAAATCTTCGGGACTGCGAATAATCTTCATGCAGCAGAACTTTTATGGCTTCCGTTATTAAAATAAACCGTATTTGCTAATAGTTTGGAGAATTAAATCTGTTGACGTTGCCTGCACAGCGAAACAAATAAGTGCTCTCGTTAGTTCTGTGTTCGTCGGAAGTAAATAATTCTTGCAGATCAGGCTAGTTTTAAACATCAGATAAGTAGTTACATAGAGGTATGAGGAACAGGGTGTAAAGTTCACTCGCACTCTATGGTAAAGGAGGATCCTCCAAACAGACGGGTGTTGTGTCTGGTGGACAACTGCCCAGTGATTGATTCTGAATGTCGGGACTTTGTATATATACAGATCGCGCCGAAAACTCTGCTTGCGCGATGTACCTGATGTAGTTGCGGTGTGACGTCCAGTTTTTGAGTAGTCCGCATATGGCATTGTAGATGGCGTCACTTCACTTTTTGTTTTTCCACATTTGTTGATTTTGTAGTTCGTATGTGGCATTGTAGTTGTCCGCCACAGTTATAAATCACTATACCATTTTATAAAGGCAACTTACGTACTGAGCAGAGGGGCGTGTAGCTAAGTAATAACAGCTGCACAGGTCTATCAATCAGATAAAGATGCGGTTGCCGTGATTAGGCCGTGGATGACCGTCTTTACAAACCAAAACACCTCCGTGCCTCGGAAAGCATACGTCCCGGTTGTTATTCGTGGATCTTTGACAGTCGTTACGGGTCGTCAGAAGCCCGAAAGTCTGGCAACCAGTCTTACCAAGAGGTATCGTGTTACCTAGTAACTGGATTATGGAGTTCAGAAAGGCAATCGCTCCATGTAGAATACTGGTATTCAGCTTAGGAGTCAGACTGGAAGCCGACCCCAACATTGTTGGGAAAAGGCTAGGCAGACGATGATTACTTACGTGCTGAGTAGAAACAAACCGTTATCTACAATCATGAATGTAACTCGAGTATGTTCATTAAAAACACACAATATTTTTCAAGAAAGGAAAACCTAAGAATAATATTTCCAGCCAGTAAATAACAAAACATTGCACTCACGTAAACTCGAGCACTATAAAATCTACGCACACACAAACTAGCGCCGTAATAGCAAGTAAAGAGAAAAATAAAAGTACGGGTTCGGAACCTATCTTAAAAAGAAGTTTCCGTCTTAGAAACCTCAAAGGCAAGAGCGGAAGTTTAAAGAAAGGCGGAGGCGAGCATTTCAAATAGAAAGTTTAAACTGAAGCTCGATCGAATTGATAAAGCCTTCGATGTTTGCTCCCATAATTTTGTTGAGTCTAGTGGGTCGGATCAAACGTTAAAGATGGCGGGTAATCAGCTATTGGCGCAGCTCTCTGTAGACTGTTACTTATAACGATAACTAAGTATATGGCAGCGGTAGGTACTGCTTCGGTTTTAATTAAAACATCAATCGCAGTGATTTCTAGGGAAAGTGGTTTATAATTGATTAGTTACGCAACCTTATTTTGTTTTAATAACTGTTTGAAATTATTTTTTTGTCTTTGTCTGGTTAGTTAATTCACGTCATTTTAAGAATCGAATGATGACAATAGAATCCAACCTAGCTTACTGCGTTCACCCCTTTGGAATTTCAATTTGATATTTCGTATTTTTTTATAAATAGGGGAAGAGCTTCCTTAATAGTAAATAATACACAAAATTGCTTTCATTTTATCTATTTCAGTGTAACAAACATTATTCATTATTTTATACGTAGAATCATCTACCTACCTATTAAAGTTAGCTTTTTTTTTTCAGGTAATCTAAAGAGGACAAAGTTTGGGTTATCAGCAAAGTTATGAAGTCATTAGGGATAATGCTAACTTTGTCCCGAACTATTTACATCTAAGCTAAATTATTATCTAATTACATAATTGATAATTTTAATATTACACAAATTCGCTATAGATCAACGTGAACTTAATTTAATACATGGTAAAGCTGGTACGAAAGATGGAGTTTCGGAGTTTGATATGGAATACCGTATTTCATTCAATAAATAAGAGAGTATGATGGATATATTAGAAGCGTAGTGGTTGCGTCTATAGCGCGAGGCACGCTGTTCTTACCAACTTAATGAAATGGAACTTTTGAGAACAAAGGTACAACAACAGATATTCACGCGAATGTCAAAGTTCGTCGTGTACCTCAGTACTGAGCACGGAATAAAGAAATGTATTCTCTGTTCTGTGGTATTGAGAGAGTGAAATAGTTCTCCGTAGGTATTCCATAACTACTGCGTCGCCAATACCATCAAAAATAAAATAAATAACACATCGTGCAAAACATTTTCTATTCAGCTTTAATTGTTTTATTTTCTATTTCAACAAACCCCTAAAATCCATCTGTGAGATTTGTGTATGTGTTCCGTTATTTTTTTCAAATTCAATTCCTGTGAAGTGCTCCAAATCCATGACGGAACGATTAAATTTTATTTATTTTTTTATGCCTGAACTGCGTGTGATAGAAATTTAAATATTTTTTTGTGCATTTATAATTTTATACGAATTGATTTCCAACGATTCAATTGCTTTGCCGAGTTATTTTATTACGGTAGGTGTTTTATTGTTCGGCGAAAACCCGTTTTGACATTAAATTGCCAGAGTATTTATATTATATTTTACATTGTGACTTAAAAATAAGATAAATTTGCAATAGAAGCGCATTAATTTTACGGACCAGTAGTAAATAGCGAAGAATTTAGATAAAAGATAAAACAATTTCAGATTAAGTTTTCTACATTATAATTGACAGTAAGACAGTTACTTAATAAACAGCCATTTATACCCACATTAATGTTACTTTATTACAGTTAAATATAAAAAAAAATACAGAACAGCATTTGAAAAAACATGAGCACACTTGATTGAAGCGACATTATGTTTCTACTTACCAAAAAAGTCTTTGGAGGTGTTATTCTATACTATTCTAGTAGATTCGTTTTAGCTTGTATATTTAATATTTACACAATTAGTTATTCGCATGTAGTTATACATTACTATGTCTAGGTTATCAGTACCGTTACAGCTTCGCTCCCGATACGTTCTCGTTACGTCCATGCACACTTTTATGCCTGAAAATATTTATATATTAATTTGAAGCAGTATTCATTACACGTCGCCGCTACATTGTTTTGGCTTTACAAAACATTAGAGTATATCGATATTGGGAATACCGTATTTAGTCCTGTGCCAATTATTATTCGCTCAGATAATTATGAATTTATCTTGAATGCAGTCAACTTCCAAAAAGAAGATGCTTGTTAAATGTTTTAAAACAGGAAACAAACAATTTACCTACAGAACAAAACATCAAATTAACATCAAAATTACAAAAGTTACATCGACTTTTCCTGTTGACTTTACCTACAAGATATCAATTTTGTTAAAATTTCAATTGATATCGACATTTTAAGTTAATTAAGCTCAGTTCTTCGGTTTCATATCGGGAGCGATATACAGGGTTATTTGTAAAACACCGGTAACCTCTCAGGACTACGTTACTAACATCATAATCAACAACTTTTGTTCTATGACTTTTAAAAATTCATCATATTTTAATTCATCAGATTTACATACAAAAATAAAAATATTTAAATTCAACGCTCTAAATGTTACGAAGTCTATGCGAAGCAAAAGAAAGGGATAGGTAGTACCGACAATAGCGAGGGGAGCGGGGTAGGGGGCGGCGGGGGCGCTTGAACTTGACCTATTTACGGGCGGCCTTCAGTCATTCGTTTGCTTTGATGCGCTTGCGTCGCGTCATTACGGGTCCTTGTAGTGAAATTCGCAGTGCAGACGTATACGTAATTATCTTTACATGATGGCGTATCAATATTCCAATGTCGAGTACACGAAAATGGTGCGAATGCTAGCTAGGTGTGATGACAATGTTTCGGAAGCGTGTCGCCAATACGCCATACGATTCCCAAACGTACGTATACCTAACCGGGAAACAATGCTACCCAAAAGTATTACTACGAGGACAGTGCGCGGCAATGTATGTAGGTACAGCAAAATACAGAGTTGAAATGTGTTTCATAGGACAACGAAATATTTAAGGTTTGTTTTTGGTAAATGTATTATGTTTTGTAAAAAGTCGTAGAACAAAAGTTGTTGTTTATGATGTTAGTAATATAGTCCTGAGAGGTTACCGGTGTTTTACAAATAACCCTGTATATCCATACGGGCCTAAAGTGCTAAAATAATAAATAACTGGTCTCCGCAGTACGGTTAGGTTAGAATATTTTCGACGTAGCCGTTTGATTCATGTGCTTGTTTTCATGTAGCAGAGCGCTGCTCCCTGCAGTTAGATTTATACCCAAAGATAAATCAGCCAAATTGAAACTATACTCGTTTAGGGACTGAGTTTTAATCCATGTTAATGAAGTAATTAATATAGAGATTAACATGGGTTGTATCTTGTCTAAAAGTTATTACAGTTGTATTTCAGAAATTATATTCGACAATTATTCTTTGTCCTTTTCTTGCCTTTGGCAAACAAAAGTGTCGGAGAAATACTCAATTTAATCTATAATATTTTATGGCACCTTTTAAAGGGTCAACTATACAATTTCTGTGATTTTTCAGCGATATCTCAAAAGTAGCACCTACTAAATGGTAACAAAAAACTAAAAAAAAATCACCTTGATTCCGTATTTTCTTTACAATTCTTCAAACTTTCATCTACATGTCGGTACAAGTGTAGTTCTTAAGTCCAGTTACACATTACAATATTCAAATAGGACCTGGGGTTTGCTACTGTATTTTCATGGACAAAATGTGAAGACAGCATGAAGTACCGTTCAATAGGTACCCGACGTAGGTACACTTCGATCATGATTCACTTCAATCCTTGAAACTATACATCAAACACTCCGTATACTAGTTTCACTAAAGAGTTAATTTCGAAGTTTCGCTTTCAGTTCCCAGAAGTACCTAATTTCCACATTTCACAAAGTCTTCCTAGACTTGAGCGGCGGTAGTCACAAACACTTAGTACTTTTCACGTAATTTTATCGAAAGTCAATATCAATTTCAAAGATCAAATCTTCACTCTGACGCTAATTTCATCGTATTTCAAAATCTTAGCACTGGTAAGCACAGCACGTAGAACAAGAGGGCTCTGGTGACGCTGATGGCGCTGGCGGCGGCGGAGGCAGCCGGCGCAGGCGTGGGCGGGCCCAGCCGCGTGTTGGCGCGCACCACCTGAGACCTCCAGCGGATTGTGTAGAGCGGCTGCTGCCGGGATAGTGCTACTAACCTATGAGGGAAAGGAAGTGTTAGAATTTATTTTTCATCTTCGTAGATTGTGGCAGATCTAGATCATTACTTGACTAGGTCTGGTAACTAATAAATTGGTTGCTTAGTCAAGTTATTTCGTCAGGTTAAACTTGAAGTCTTTCAAAACATTGTAAGTCACATAGCCATACAAAATTGGCTTCCAATATTCTTTACACTGTGTCTGTAAAATTTAGCACAACACGCCTTTTATAGCCAACAACGTAATGTATAGGATGTACGAAAAGTTTTAGATTGCAGTGGCGCGCTTTTCCCATTGGCCATTATCTAAACCCCGAAGCGCACGTGTTGTACTGAAAAAAAGTGTGGTCGAAAACCAAACCGCCTAACACGAAAGGCTGCAAAGGACGCTTAAAAACTTTATTTACAATGCGCCACCTGCGTCCACCAAAAAGAACGATTTGCGTCGACCTCTCGATTCATCGTCAAAGGTGTGTTTTCACACATCGTTATTCAGGATTTACGAGTGAAAATGTCATTTCGGAAACATGCCACGTACCCTCTTACGGCTTCCTCTAATATGCACAAAGAAAAAAGATCTTTGTACCGAGAAAGTAGCTAAATAAAAGCATGCGCTCTTACGTATTTGGCACGTCGGTTGGTGTATTAAAGCCGAGGCCATTCATAAATAATTTATCGTGGCGTTTTCTTTCTTTTGGAAATTGTTTAGATCGCGCTAAAAGCTCAGCGGAAGATTTCTTTTGACTTCTAAGCGAACTAGGAACGCGGGCTGTTTACGCTTGCCGAATATGAATGGAGTAATCTTCAGTAATCTGCATCGATTTGTCAGAATTGTACAAGCCTCGGTATCAAAAACACTTGCTTTCACAACAAAACATAGCATGCATTATAGAGATTTACGGTTTGAATAGACAATCTAGGTGCGCTGTTTTGATTAGCCGAACAATTGATTTCATCAACGTTGGGGCCTGTGTGACGTCATACGTGTTGAATTAATACATACCTAATGACGACGGTGTTGAGCCGCCAGGGCAGCGTGTAGGTGTGGTTCTTGTGGCGCGCACAGAACGTGTACAGCAGGTCGCCGGCGGCCGCCGCCAGCCCCGCGTCCCCCCCGCCCGCGCCCGCGCCCCCGCCCGGCCCCGACCACTCGTGCAGCGTGATGTTCCACGAGCCGCATGACTTGTCCTACCACAACATTTTTATGGAATACCACGCATAGCTGAAGCCGCAACAGCAAACAGTCGCCCGAATTTACAGAGGGTTTTGATTTTCTAAACCCACATATTTGTCATTGTTTTGCGCTGATTGTGCTACGTGTGTCATCAGTACTTTGTATGGTTTTTTGGGTTTCTATAGAAACAGGTTACTTTCAGATAAGTGCAGTACAAGCAACCTTTTTTATAAATGGAGTTTTTCTGCTCTGTAAATAAAATACCTTTATAAAATGAATTGAGTTTCCACCACTAGAAAATCCACAAGAATAAATTGAAGTCGAGAAGACGAGTAAAATATAAATAAAACTCAACAGCTTTTTATCGTGGCTTACCTGTTCAGACGTGATGTCAATGAACAACTGCCGCTCAACGTTGGAGTCTAATACCCAAGTGCATTGTTGATAGAAAAACTCGTTCAGACTGCCCGTAACCGACACGTTCCTCGAAGATATTTCACCTACAGAGAAAAAAACAAAATAAAGTCCTCGAGAAGAGCGAGAAATAATAAATTTAAAAGGCGACAGCGAGACAGCTACCTACGTGGGCAATAATGCGACGTTAAGGCAGCGCGAGTCGCCGCAATAGCGATGTTGTAATTGGAACTTTACGATCTTGTTCAAGGTTTTTTTCGATTCAGTGTTACCCTAGGCGGCGTGAAACTGGGTCGTGGCACGTAATGTTCTCGGACGCGCCCCGACACGCCGCGCCGCGCCACCGAGAACAATATCCGACGCGTTTTTCCAAACGTCTGAGACGCGCCTCGAATGTCAAATAGAACTGTTTGTTTTTCGCTTTATGTGATTGGGGTCTATGGAGTTCATCGGAGATAAATTGCCGATTATTTGCCCCTTTCATTGAGATATCTTTATCGAATTATCCGGGGATCCTTTCAGCATAATGTTTATCATACCGAAACGACGAACGCGACTGAAGTTATAACGCTAGGCTTACCGGAGTGAGTGGTGTATGTGCGCTGACCGCACATGGCGTCATCGTTGAAACTGTATGCGGCCGCGTAATCAAAACCGCGGCTCGCGTATGTGTAATGCGCCACCGAATACTCCAACCGAACACTCGTCCAACTCCGCACCACGACCGGCAACCACGCCGCCTATGACAAATAACAATTACGTAAATGAAAATGTACAGTCACCGCAACAGCTGAAATGAGGAAAGAAAAATACAATTTACAACAATAGAGATAAATCTTATTCCCACAATGTTTTATTTGATAAAGTTATGGCATTCACTCGTAGCCAGTAAAAAAGTAAATATTTTCTTTAGATTCATGGCAGGAACATAAAAGCAGGGTTCCGATCAGATACGCACCGTCATCATAAGTGTACGTACGTGTACAGCGTATTAACAAATTCAGCGTGCAGCGGTCTACGCTAACGCTACGCAATAGCCATACGTCGGCCGCTACTAAGTAATTGAATTTTCAGGGGCGAGTCTCTGAGCTGTCGCCCCGAGCCGCGTCGTCGGCTGCCCACTAATAACAGGGGCGGACGGATGACATGCCGCCAGTTAGCCCATGTTTTATGAGTACCGGGACACGGTCCGCTACGCCGCCACCCGTTTTAGATACGGCCCAGAGTCCATTTTGAAACCATGTCAGCTCGTAACAATTTGGCGCGGATGGCGTCAAGCCACGACGGGGGTAAAGCACTGTTAATAATTAAATTAAGCGCGCGTTTCGCGATATAAGACAACAAAGCAACGGATCATATCTCTTCGTTTTGTTACACGCTCCCGTCAAATGTAAACACATCAATATAAATTGAACATAAATATACCGGAAACAAACCACCTTACTCTGTTGAATAACAATGTGCGATACCATCTAAATAATTTTCATTCGGGTATTGCTTATACAATTTGTTCTGAATAAATATTTTACGTGATACAGTATTTGATCGCTTCGATTTTGTTTACGTTACATTGATTTTTGCCTATCGAAATACATATATAGACGCTTATAAGTTTGATGTCCCGACCAGTCGTACTCAACGCTTCTCCTTCGTATTCATTATGCGCATAGCCAAAGTGTGGAACTTGGTGGTCTGTGTTCCCTCCCACATTTAACTAAACTGCCTACAAAGCAAGAGTGAAAAGGCATCTTCTGGGCCCACACGTTCCATCATAGACCTCATCAATCGCTTTCTATCAGGCGTGATCGAAGACAACGACAGGCCCAATCAGCAATAGGAAAAAAAACAGTTCAGGCTAGGAACTGAATTCGGGAGAGTAAATACAACCTAAAGTTATAAATATTGAAGCTCAGCCGTCATCTCAAAAGAAAGTAAACTAATCTGACCCTGAAAGAGTACTAAACATGGCAAGTAAATTATTAAGCGGCATATTTGCTCTTATGTAGGAGTCCCTATACGCTCGGGTGGTCGTTCTACGCTTTATTGCTGTTACATACTTAATAGTAACCCTCTTACTTAATTATGCGGCGGGCACCGCAGCCGGGCGCGCGCGGCGCGGGCGTCGCGGCGAGAGGGTTGCTCGTCCTTGCCCGTGTTAGCATAAGGCCCCAGTAACACGATTAATTTATTTGTTGTCGTATATTCAGAGCTCGCAATAATTAGATCATGCATTTCGGTTCCCGTTTTGCTAAAGAACCAGTGTTTATTCAACTTGAAATTGAAATGCTCAAAGTATAATTCACCAAATAAATGTAACCATTTGTTCAGTATTTCAATAACGCTACACTGTGTTATGTATCGGTCCCCTGATTTTTCCTGTCGATTACCCTCAATGTTTCCCTTAATATTTCAAGCAATTAACGTCAATTTTCTTGTCGATGGTTTCCGAATATTTCATTCGCTCAGATAGCTGTAATGAACGTCGATTCCAATGACTGTCACGTCGAGTACCTACTGTTATTTTTTGAATTGCAAATAAGGGGCGCTACGTCATAAAGTTATAGGTTCTTCTTTAAATCACCTCATCTGGTATTCCAAGTGGGACAGGTATTGAGTTGAGTATTTCAGGCATTTTTAGTGTTCTTCACCTGGAAAATTGGAATACTTATGGGTGAACCGTGACTGCTTATATCAAAGGCTCTTTCTGTGAGTGGAATGATGAGTGGTGGCCACAGAGAATAGATTATTATATAGCTAGCCTATAATGTTCCCACCGCTGGCATACAGGCCCACTCTCTGTGAGAGACAGTGCGGATTGCGGACTACCACGCGGGCCCAGTGTGGATTGGCAGACGTCACACGCCTTCGAATTTTTGGCTCTAGGACATGCCGGTTTTCTGACGATGTTTTCTTTGACCGTTTTGAGAGCAGAGGTGATGAAATAATTTAGACAGAACAATGTACCTGCTTGGGTTCGAAGTCGCGACCGTTACCACAGGGCCAGCACTGAAGTAAATTCTTTAGATTACAAGAAATTACCACTTTGTTTAGTAACCAAATAGTAATTTAAGCTGAATCAATCTCACCTGGAAGTCTCCACAGAGACAGGACAGGTGCGTGCCGTCACCGGCTACCAGGGCGATATGGTCGTGGTAGTAGAGTGCTGTGTTCGACCGGCACTCGCAGCCCGCATCCCCGCACGCGGTGCGACAGCCCCCCGCACCCGCTGTGCCTGTCGGCTCCGCACTCCACATGCGCTCCAAACGCTGGATCTAAGGGTAATAAATGACTGTTGTAGATAAATCGACGAAAAAATATATGATATTTAATAAGAATGTGTCACGGACACATTTCATAAAAAGATGTCGGAAAAGTAAGTTCAAGAACTAAAACCAGACTACGCTCTAAAAAGTATAGAATAGAATAGAATAGAATAGAATATATTTATTGTAAAACATGAGTATACATCAAACAATATGTGCAAGGTCTTAAAAATAATAAGCAGATCTGCATGTTTTGTACAATAATAACATGTTTTTTTGGTCTAGAAAAAAACAACCAAAAAAATTTGTATTTGACTCTACACAATAAAATAAAAAAAGAATAACTTAATCCTAAATAAAAATAAAAATTAGGGAGAATACATTACATATGCCAAAATTTCATACATAACTGCGAAAAATGTCGTAATTGTGAAAACTGTTAAAAAGTCCTAGAAATTAAGAAATCCATTTAATTAATTACGCTCATTTAAAAATTCCGTTATGGAATAATAGCATTTAGCAATGAGATATTTTTTAAATGTTTTTTAAACAGAGCAGTAGGCATTTCTTTTATAGGTTTTGGGATTTTATTATAAATGGTTGGTGCTAACCAAAAAGTACTTTTTTGCATCAAAGCCGTGGTTGATCTCAGTACGCATAATCTATTATTATCTCGTCTATTACGAATGGAGATGTCTGATAGTTTCTTAAATAAGTGTGGATTGGTCCTTACAAAATTAGCTATTTCATAAATAAATAATGAAGGCAGACTTAAGATGTTATATTTAATAAAATACTGTTTGCAGCTATCAGTTCTTTTCAGACCAGACATTGCCCTAATGCACCTTTTTTGTGACTTAAAAATAATATCTTTATTGGTGGAGTTTCCCCAAAATATAACCCCAAACCTTAATAAGGAGCCGACAATTCCATGGTAGGCAGTTATAATCGCATTCGTACTCAAAATAGGTTTAAGTTTATAGACTTGGGCATAAGCACAAGAACATACTTTTTTATTTAATTCTTCCGTGTGTGCTTTCCAGTTCAGACGTTTATCTATGGTTACACCTAAAAATTTTGCTGTGTCTACCTTTTTTATAACAGTTAATTTGTGTTGAACATTAATACTTGGTGCTTCTAAACGTTGACTAAAGAACATAATTTTTGTTTTTTCTAGATTGATTTTTAGATTATTGTTATCTAACCAGTTTACTATTGAGTTGATTGTATTATTAATTTCTTGTTCATATTTATCTTTGTTTATGGAATTAATAGTGACTGTACTGTCATCGGCAAACAGCGATACTGGATAATTAGTTACCAATGGCAAGTCATTTATGTAAATTATGAATAACAATGGTCCCAATACGCTACCTTGCGGGACTCCATATTTAACTATACGTTTTTTTGATGAATATGTTTCTTCTATTTTGGTATTAATATTTATTTTGGAAACTTCTGTATATTGCTTACGGTTTTTAAGATAAGATTCTATGAGATTGAGTATATTGCCTCTAATGCCATACGCTTCCAATTTACGCAGGAGAATATTATGATTAACATAATCGAAGGCCTGGGTCATGTCACAGAAAATGGAACATACCGGCATCCTTTTATCTACGTTACCCATGACGTTATTTATAAAATCGTAAATTGCCATGTTTATTGTTTTATTTTTGCGGAAACCTTTCTGGTCTTCTGTAAGAATGTTGAATTTTTCTAAAAAGTTATAAATTTGATTGTATATGTACTTTTCAAAAACTTTCGAAATTATAGGAATAAGTGCAATAGGCCTGTAACAGTTCATATTCTGCTTGTTGTCTTTTTTGAAGATGGGTTTAATGATACGAGTTTTTAACAAGTTTTTTGTATATAATAACAAAACATTTTCATCTGAAAGCCGTATGCCACTTTACCCTTACGTTTATGATGGCTTACTACAATAAGAATTAGTATTTTTATTTACTTTTATTTAAATTATTATGGCGTTGGCTCACAATATATATATATTAAATGTGCTAATTAAGTCCTGTCATTTGATACCCAACACAACATAAAACATAATTAAACAAAAAACATTTTTAGTTTATCACGTTATGCCTTCTAGAGCGCTGCCCGCCAAATTCCATGAGCAGCAAACGATCAAGACGCTTTTAAATATACTTCATTTGTCAAATTATAAATAGTAGTATAGAAGTTATGAAGGAACATGAAATTGAACATACGTACCGGTAAAAAACATAACCCACCTTTTCGCTTCGCGAAGTCGGGTAATAAATCGCACTTCCACGAGTAGTACCATTTCGTACGTTATTGTGTCCATGCATAACCTAAGTGTAACTGACACGCTCTGGCCAGATACCCTCGAAAACAATCCCACTGTCAGGTTAATGTTTCAACCAGGACCAACATGTCTTTTTTATTGTATAGCTTGAGCCATTACGAAAGAAGATTAATAGATAGACCAGGAAAGAGCATCTGAGTGTTTGGCATACGATGTATCATATTATTTTGTCACCGACCATCCTCCTACCACTTGAAATGAAAAGTGGCAGCGGCTGTTGCGAGAATTTTAAAATTCAGCAATTTGCTTGAATCTAAAAATAACATTTGAGCGACAGTCCAATGCGGAATCAATTGCCTGCCACAATAAAAATCTACAGCAATAAAAAAGAAAACATTTACCACTGCAGAATGTTGCGGAATAAACTTTCAACCAATATTAATTATCATTTATTTATACAAGTTAGTTGCGCATGTAATCTTTTCTGTTAGACACATGCGGACCATGCTGCGTCGCTGTTTAGCTGCATCGAAAAAAGCATTAAAAGAACATGAATAAAAAAAACAATTGGTGAAATGGTCCAATCTAGATATAGGCGAATAGAATGTCGAAACCATAAAGTTAGTACACAAGATCAATATATTCGTAGTATTATAGCCTACAAAGTCTCGCTGTGACAGTTTTGTCGACGAAACATAAATCTGGACCAACTACCTTGGTTATGTAGGCTGCACAGTTGGCAGATTAAGTCCAGTTGTTCCTGTCATGCAATATTTATCCCGACGAAGGAGGACGGGCGTCGTTTATGAGATTATAAAAATAATGGTATTCTTGACGAAAACGTTGTGCAAAGCATGTAAGCAGGAGATAGCGACCGATAGACTCATAATATATGTCTCAACTGCAACGCTGAGATGAATACCGTGGTGAGCAGATTAGCCAGTCATTATAAGCCCGACAAAAATTGCATTTTATTGATTGGGATGATGTTGGATAGACTAGTTGTCGCCCGCGGCTTCGCCCGCTTGGATGTTGGAAATTATTCCATGGAAACGTGCTACCGGGCTTATGTTATAAGGAGTAACATACCCACAAAAAGTTTTTTTTGTTATAAGTACTGTGTATACTTCCATGTGCATAAAGTAAATAACTATAAATATGACATTTCAAAAAGACACTTCAATTTAATTTATTCTACTATATTTCTATGTATCGATACCAATAGTGTAAAACTAAGTTTGCAGCTTCGATAAATTTATCGGCAGGACGCACTATACGTGCGTCCTGCCGATAAATTTATATATATAGCCAAAAACGGAATATTTATATTTATAGCCAATTATAATTATATTTATAGCCAAAAACGGAAAAAAGTCCGAAAGTTTCGAAGTTTTTCGAGTACCGCACGGTTAACAAATGTCTTTATAGCTGCAAACTTTTTTTTACAACTTTTATTATTGTCTCTCCAAACAAAATCCCAAAAAATCAGGTATAGGTATCAAGGTCGCAAAAGTGCAACTTTTGCGACCTTGATACCTATACCTGATTTTTTGGGATTTCTTAAACGATGTCTACCTACGATGTCTTAAATGACTGGGTTATTAAGGTTAGTACCTTTACCATTAGCATCTGCGACTACCCAGAGTAAACAAAATATTTTTTGTATAGTCAGATTAGCCAGTCCACTTACTTCAATAGTCACGCTCTGGTTCGCAGCGGGTATAAACCGATGCGTGCAGAGAAGTCGCTCCTCGATGTTCCAGAAGATGTGATGGTGTGAGGGAGCTGACACTCCTCCGTGCGCTGGAGACGAAAGCCCGTAGTGCGTCGCTGCACATGTGGCGTCCGGAGATGCTGTTCCTTCATGTTGTTCTATATAAAAAGGTTTATTGTCGTTTTATTTAGTCATAAACCCATTAGATATCTGTTTACAATGTTTGTAAATATGTGAGCATCATGTATCTATCATAATATTTAATAATTAATTTATCTGTATTTGCTTCATTTTTAATTACTTTTCCCTATTGTGGTATGGTAATTTTATTCTAGGTGCATCGTTTTTATAACTGATGTATGTTAAAAGTCGTAAAACATTTTAAAAGAGTAACGGTAGAATTTCTTGCCCATTCATCTCCATACGAAACTACCGTTAGAAAGGGGCGACTCAATTATATTTGAATGTAAAATGTTGACAGTCAAAGTGCCTTTTAATATATATTTGAAATAAATGCTTTGATTTTGACTTTAATACCAAGTTGTCGTTTTACCAGGTTTAGAAGTTCTTCCTTCCATTTATTGACTGATTTAAATCATCTAACACGTTAGCTACAGAATAAAAGGAAATGATGTTTTGATACCACGTATCAAATCGCTTACAATCATTTTATTTTTTATTCAAGCAAGCGAAAATAACGTGGCAATATATTTTCCATACGTCATGTGTTTTTCGTCTCACCAGTCATTGTGTATGTCGCATATACATATAAAAGACACTTCACATAAACATTCACATTACCCTTAGTAAGCACCAGTAGGATTTAGCCTCTGAATATTATTTTGTCTGGCCTTTTCTTTTTCACTTTCCATAAGTCATCAAATATCATTGTTTATCTCGTGTTGTGGAAGCAAAAATATTATTTTCCTTTCATGTTTTCCTTCTGATATTTCTAGTCATATCTAGTATTGTTTACTCACCGTCGTGGAAGGCGAAGGCTCCGTCAACAAATTCTTCCTCGTCTGGAGTTTGTTGGGTCGCTCTTCGGACGAGGATTGTCAAGTTAGCACTTTTAGAAGTCACTGCCTGACGTATTAGGAACCTGCCTGAGGGATCCCGGGCCTCCCTCACAGCTGGTCCACATACCCTGAGCAGAGCTCGGTCTCCACGTTCAGACCTGTCCCTTTCCCCTCTTCCACCAAATTCGTGAAGACCTTCTAAGATCTCAATATGAGATCGACAGCTTTGTAACCTGGTTTGAGAAAAGCAGGTTTTAATTAAAGTATTCAAAAAGCTATAAGGTAGGAAAAACAAGTAGGCACATTAGTGGGTCTCGTCAAACAAACAAGGGACAAGGAAATCCTAATTGGATGCGTTTACGTAAGAAAAATGAATAAGGAAAACCCTCAACGAAAACATTTATTGAACATCCGAAATTAAATTCTCGAATCATAAATTTATGATTTCTTTGGGCGGGTATATCAATCAATTGCACCCCGGGAAGTACACGGCCAAACAGACAGTTACTACAAAATTGGGAGTCAAGATACTGAGTTGGCATTCAGTTGTCCTCGAATCAATCATGAATTCATGATTCACGGTATGCACGTAAATGTAATAGCTTGGTGCATTTTCTACTGAGATGTAAATCGATGCAGGGAGCTAGGCGTCTACGAAACGGAAACCTGGTCTGATCCGGTGAACTGGATAAATTACGAATACTAAACTAAATGTACCTCAGTTTTAGATTCTAGCGAGTCAGTTAGTCGGTACTTCGTTCTCATGCTCTTTTGTAACTCAATAAGGTTTTAATTAAGAGAGTGTGAGTGCGCTTATTTCAAATTCCGGTATTTTGAGTATCCTTTAATGAGTACCGTGCTGTCACAAGCCAGGAAGGTTGCCATACATTTACAAAATATATGGATAGTAATATAAATTCATGCAAATTCCTTTCACTCTATTAAACTGATAGAGGACCAACACCATAAGCATTAGAACTCGCCCTAAATGTAATGGGGGTCGTAAAGGAGGAGCGAACTCCTTAATTTGTCGAGCACTTACCTTAAATTATAATTAAATAGTGATACTTGGACGACGTCGGTGGGCGCTCCGAGTAGGTGTATGACACACTGGGAGCGCCACGGGCCCGCCCGGGAGTCAAAGTGTCCGGAGCGGGCGCCTCCCGGGCCGTAGCCCCGGACAGTGGCGCCACAGCCCATCCGAGCCCCGCTCCCCCCGGACACTTCATTTGTCATTCCGCTACTATCTACTGACATCCTATCCGCTAAGAAAAGAAATGAAAAAACATATTTGTAGACATGTTTCATAAATGTAAACAAGCACAATGTCTAGCTTACTTTTTGTTCTATTTCTGTACACAAAGGATAGATTTCATTCTTCTATAACAATATAATTTATTGTCATAACGGAAAAACAGGGTAATACGAGAACAGAAATAAAACATAAAAATGACGTACAGAATTTAACTAGCCAGCACAATTGTTAGGACCAACGAATGGAAAAAGCTTATTGCGGCTTTTATAATGGCCAACAAAATGCATTTTTTTCATTTAGTGTTGTAGCTGAGTTTTATTATTAATAACCCCCTCTTTCTAGTTGAAATTATGGGTTTACTGCAGAGGTAATGCAATATACTTTTCATGGTAATTTAAAAGAAGCTACTAGGTAGATTTATATTATACCAGTTCTACTAGTTGAGCAGACGTAAATTATGTCTGTCTAAAAATTCAAGCTTATTTTACAATTTTTATCTCCACTCCGTATTCATGGAAAAAAGTTGCACATCATTGTGTCCGCTACACGTTTTTGTGCTACACGAAACATGTTGCTTGTAACATATTTTCATACAGCATCCTAATTCCGTAAGTCAATATCAATCCGAATCTGAATCATTTGCTTCATATGTTTGAAAAAATTGTCTGGTCAACAAGAAAATAACGCAATGAATCTTGTTGAAAAGAAAGTCATTCCTGCTGTAAGTGTGTTACGGAGCCCCGCATTTTGAGTGTGGAACATTTTGCAAACACAAAATGATGTTACAGCAACAATATTGCGAAACTAAGGGTAATAGTGTAATAAGGATAAGGGTTATATTTACCATGTTGTAAATGATGAGTCAGTGCAGCCAGGGGCGGAGAGGCAGGAACCACGGTGGGCGGCGAGCCACTGCTGTCGATTCCCTCAATAAACTCGAGCTTGGCTATAAATCCGTTGTAGTCGTACGGCGGTACTAATGGCCCGGAACTGAACACAGGTAGCGTCATGTTAGGAAGGCTTCGTATGTATGGAATAAAGTAATCGTTTCGCTCTGGATGGTTGGATGTAAGGGCGTTTGGAGTTTTATTACTATGTTTTTATACAGTCTGTAATGTACCTTAGGTTCTTTACTCCCCTAGACCTGATCTACTTAAGAAACGCCAAATACAGAAAATTACCCAAAGCTTCATATGCTAACACGGTGTGATCGAGTTTTCAAGACCAAATTTTGTTTTGCTATTCATTTGAGAGATACAGTGAAGAGGACTGACTATACAGGGAGGCAGGGACATATGATGACATATGACATATGATAGATCCAATACATGATTCTGAACGCAACGCAGGGGGCATCACAATTTTTCATCGGTTAAAGTCGGTTAAACAAAATGATCTACCATATATTTTGCAAAGCGTAGGTATTGCACTTTTGTAGGATTTAAAAGAAATAACTGACAAAATTTTAAATTTTTGCGTTGAAATTTTCGACGCAAAAATTTCAATATATTCCAACGGTCCAGACTCATGTAGGTATATGTTCTGCCCCCTGTATAAGTAAGGTTCATCAATAATGAAAAATATTAACGACTTTTTCATATTTTGTTACATAATGGAATCGTTCTCATTACGTTCTATATTTTCAATATTTCAAGACCATTGATTTATCTCCGGGTAATCAATTCAGTGTAAAACAAGCTTTCAAAACGGTTCTTAGATTTATGTGTGTCAGCCTTTCAATAGCTCAATGTCGTGTATGTAGGGACTTATGTAAGGTTTAATTTAATCTTGGCTGTCGAGCCTCTGTATAAAATATTGTAACGAGAAACGAATTAGGGCTTAGATCTCGTGTTGAGTTATGAATGAACACCTTTTGAGAATTGTAGCAATTAATTTACATTTCAGTCGAAAATAGGAATGAAAGAATGACTATTTACAATTGGGGTTTTTAAAGAAAAAAAAAAGGTTTTTTTAAAATATATTTTAAAACTTTATCATAAATTATAATAGTACTCGATGCGAAAACCTCTTCAAAATGTTTTATTAAATTTATTTCAAACAATTTAAAATTGATATTGATATTTAAAAATAATCTCGTGACTACGCCAAGATTAGTCACCAAGTTTGTGACGTCATAATGTTAAAAGAATTTATCTATAGCAAAGTGTCATGCCTTCTACATGTAAATTGACTAAAAATATCCGAAAATTAGTGCAAAAAGATATTTATAATTAGTTACATTATAGCTAATTTTGTATAGTCATTTGTGATATAGGATTTATAAAGGCTAATTTGAGGCTGATGTGGATATATTTATGATGACAGATTTTCTTAAAAATTATATTATAACAAAAGAAGAACCACCATTAAACACACTTTTAAAATTTCAATTTCGTATAGTTCATCTAACACGTAATTAAAATATAAAAATACTAAATGAAACCGAAACCATTCACTAACCGTATACAAATTTATTATTTAATCGTTTTAAATTATTCATAGTAATTTTTTTAATGCTATGATTTTTAAAAGTTACGATTTGGAGGTTAGTTAGAAAATTTTATTTATCGAATTTTATTCATTCAAGTTATACATTTACACAAATAGTTATTCATTACTGTAGGCGAAGCCCAATAAAACGAGCTATTTTCAATGAATAATGATCCTTTTAATGTAGTAGGTACCTGTATCGTTACCTGTATAATTATCTGTAACACACTACCTGTTTATTGTACTTATACTAATCAGCTGTAGTTTGTATTTCCTTAAAATTATGTTATGTACTTCAGACACCATGGTACAAGTAGGCCATCCCGCCTAGTCAACTATGTCGTTAATATAGTAAGTACCAAAAACCCTTGAATTTTCTTACATGTGTTGACAAGTCGAAACCTGCTCCTCGGGAAGGCCATGTTTTCACATTCCTAAATGGTAGATTAGCCGGGAACAGATAAATGCACATGCTACTTACACTATGAAAGAAATGTAATATAAGGACCGAATATTTGGTGTTTTAATCAGAGCCTATCACAAGTAACGAGTCTATCACACTTCAAGAGTTTTATTACAACAAGTGACAAAGTATTATCTGTGAAGTAGTGGCTCCGCTGTTTACTACTAGTCGCGATGTACCCTAAACCTAGATAGCTAGTCTTTCAGTATTTTTAGCAAAGGATTTTATTGTGATCTACTGTTTTATAACTGCGTACCTACTTCTTATTTATGACTATATTTTATTAACTGTGTTGTGTGTGATCCTAAGGATACGTAATAATATCCTATCTGCTTTATAACGTGTACCTAGTACTACGTGTCGTGTATGTCGTGTGTCTTCCTATTTTATATGTTTTTAACGTGTATTACGTGTCCAACATAAGTGATTATTTCAACGTTATACTGGTTTACTTTCACTCCTTCGTCAAGGGAACACCTGACTCACGGTATATCTAACACATTACTAGGTATATTATTTTAAAATACTTAGATCAGAATGATCTTCAAAACAAAAAAAAAAAATATTTTGGGATTAGGTCGTCGCACTGCTTGAAATCATTTATTTCGGCGTTTACGATCTTGTAGAACATTTAAAAACATTTTTTGGGGAGTTGTTTTTGTAGTATGCGTATGTACATAATGGTACGAAACAAAACGATAACTCTTAAGACATTTTTGATATATTGACGATTTGATTGATTTAAAGTCAAAACACTGTATCAGCTGTGTACTACGATGAGTAGAAATTAACACTTTGACGTCACACGCTCTCGGGTTTGTTCGGGAACTGTCAGCGTTTTTTCGGTACTGGGTTCATTTATTTCTAATTTAATATACCTTTTTAATTAAAGCGAAAATAAAAAACTAAAAATAGTTTATTTGTGATCTTTCCATTTATTACATTTTTTTTTCTTTAACCCAATTGTCTTTGTAAAACAAATTGTAGATTACCTTGATAGTTTTGTAACGAGATCTTAGAGTACTTTAAAGTCTTGTGTGATTGGAAAGTGTACTTAAATATTATCTTTCCAATCTTTACTTGTGTTCCGTGTGGTGCCGGACGTAAAAGAATAGCACCATCCCATTTCTTCCCGTGGGTGTCGTAGAAGGCGACTAAGGGACTTACTAGAGAATGGGCAGCAGCGTTCTCTATGCATTTAACCACCATACTGCGATCGCCAACCCGCCTGCCAAACGTGGCGATTATGGCAAATTCCCTCCTTTTGGGGGAGGCTTTTGGGGTCCAGCAGTGGACGTTTTTCGGCTGATATGATGAATCTTTACTTCGTGTAGGGAACTTGCTGGTTGCCTACGTCATTTTGACGTATTGTAGTAATGTAGCCATTTTATACGACTGACAGAAAAGACTCGTTTATCTGACATCGCTAATATTACTTTAGCACAACACAAGTTTATTCCGCAATTCAAAATTAACTGCATATTCTAAGTGTTATTCAAAGCTTACTTACTTGAATTCCAACAGGAGATTCGGTCCAGGATGCTCGAGCGTAGCCGTTCGCTCAGAGCATAGGGTGCCGAGCAGCGAGGCAGAGGGCGAGCTACCCGCCCGTAACGTCAGATAATCCGTGGTACAGTGACTGCGGAAATGATATTGTTTTACTGTATAGCTTATGAATGGATTATACGGGCTCCGTTTCGAAGATTGTGTTTACGGATTTTCGACTTATTTCTCCGTTCTACGGATTTTCGGTAGGAAATGTGGTTTTGGTAATACCGGATTTGAAGGTATACAAATAGCTGTATAGTGCTGTAGCTGTGTAGTTATTTTCATTCTTAATGAAGGAGGAAATAACGAGTTTCATACACAGTGTACGTTTATTTACACAATGTATTTTTACGCACATCGCAAATCCGTATATTTAATATCATTATGACCACAAATTAAGCCATAGAGACGTTATATATGAATAGTTAACTTAACATAATTCGCCGAGGACTGGATGGAGCTATGAAATAAATACTTACCAAAACTTAGTTCATAGCTCCGTATTGTCAAGTCCCTTTGTGAATGCAACTCATTGACGGTGAGTCGTTTTCATGGATGAATCTTTGAATGTAACTTAGTAACGTCACTAAAGAGCCGAGATACGAGCTAACCTAACATAAATGTGATCCTCAAAGACAAATATCACTACCAAGAAACATTCAGTCCCTTTATAAAGTCCCCTCACTTCTGTGAGTACGTCTCATTGACGCATAGGTAAGCTAATGTGCCTCCGGAGATACATTTGTGTTTCTAACGTAAACTGAAACAATCTTTGTTATGAAAATTGAGCTTTTCGTGGTATTTGTTCAGATTTGTTGGAATACTAAGGAAAGCTAAGATATTTTGTTTGTGTAGGTGCTGACAAAGATTTACTTTCAACGTCCTTATTTTCGGGTTCTATTTATGCGTAGAATTTTACAAGAAACTAAATTGAAGTAACAGATTTCACTAAAATGTGCTTTATTCTTTGTTAGCCTAAGGGTTAAATGTCACTTGCAGGTCATAAATCCAAAAGTATATTTGTCTATTTGAAAGTTAGATCATTTCAACCCTAGCGAAGTCAACATTTTCTAGGTATTGTTGCCAAAAGAGGTACGTACAGCAATTACGAATTCGACAACACTACAGTTGCTGATTACAAAAATGTTACACTTGGTTGAGTAAAACGAGTTTTACAAGGAAAATAGTACAACATTTGTACATAAGAAACGAACTAACGTAATTCGCGCTGAAAGAGCGTAGTTCTACAAATGTTCTGAAACGAAATGATAACATCTTTACACTGAATTCGTGATTGCTAGATGTGCCATTGCATTATTTTGTGATGTTTTAATTGGTTCGAAGAAGAGCTAAATATTATGGTGCGTGTAATTTTTATATGCAGCCAGGTAAAGTTGATTAACTAAACGGGTTGTGAAGCTGGAATACAATTTTTGTGAAAAATCTTCTTCTATCGACTTAGAAACTTAAAATTTGGCCTAAACTACTAAACTAACCTACACAAAAGTAGTAATGATTAATTTTCCAAAACTAGCCTCAAATCATGTTGTATAGGGTGGTGAAGAAAGTACGAAATCCGAGTGAACGAAGTCACGGGGGAAGTGCTAGTAAACTAATAAATAATAAGAATATAAATATTTCACTAAATGCATTTCCAAGCTAAGATAACACAAACGAAACTACTATGAACCCATATCATAGCTGCAGATAGTCACGTTGTTGGGGTAATGAGTACCATTTCCTCCATAGGTTATAAGTAATGCTCTGCTCACTTGAGCTACTCGATATCCTTGAGAGTAGGCAGGAAAAATACTATAAGGAAAATGGCTCCCTATCTGACCTTCCTAGCAGAACTGGAAATCATATTTCTGTAACTCCACATTATTTACCTACTCCACCTAGAACTATTGTCAAGATATATTCGAGAAAAATTAATCTAAAAATATTTTTCACATACATTTTCCAATATATAAGATTTAACATCTTCATCCTCATCGTAATGTAATTACATTACGATGAGGATGAAGATGTTAAATCATATTCATTCCTTTTCGGATCATTCCTCGCCTATTTATACCCCATAAAATCACTTTGATGTAATGACATGTAAGATTTATATCTATGGAAGAATTTTTCACAGAGAAAAAATCGTAATACGTATCTATATTTCCTGCATTTCATGTTATGTTGTGATTTTGTAAAACTTAAAGCAGCTTAGAAATGAAAGACTTTCTTTGATTGAAAGCTGGGAATTTTACCTAATAAATAATTGTGCAAATAACTTCAATCCATTTTACATTTCCATGAGTAAACAGCTGTAGAAGTTGACATCACGACGTGCATCATAAGAAATTCGTTTTGAAAGAGATCGTAAAGCGCAGCGTTTCTTTGCAAACTTTATAGCAAGTGTGTTTGCGTTAAATCTGGTAGCTGAAGTGCCTCGCTTCGTGTGAACATACTACCTATTAGTTGGTCTGAAAATGTATTGCACAAAGATAGCACTTTTATTTCTCTCTGGCACTCCTGTGGGATTTATTGTAGAAGTAGTGTTGGTGAAACGCAAATGTATCAATGTGTGCACGTTATCGTGACAAGCAAATGTTACAGATGTAAGTCACGGTTATTTACTGATTAAATTTTTCAATTTCACACACATCTTGTTTCACAGAAGGGTTGCCATATTTCTCTAATTCCCATGGCGAGCCTATTGTCAGTTGTACTAAGAATTTCCAGATAGAAAAACTCAATAACACCTTGCCCGACCTGGGAATCGAAACCCGGACCTCGTGCTCTGCAGTGGGGTTTGCCACCAATGAGGCAGTCAATAATTAAATATTAATAACAATAAGTAGTAGGTTTTAATTTTACAATTTTGTTGTGTTAAAAAGTATTCACTTCATTTTCACACATCGATACAAACATTTTCTAAATTTACATTACGCCTCTTTCAATAGAATCTGACCCCGTCGCAAAAAATCACATTGATCCGTCAATAAACCAAGATATTTCGAACACCAGTTGCATAATATAAATTGACATTTTTAAATATTACTTCCATCAAGAATTTATATATTGGTATACCTAAAGCGAGTAATATCTGCAATGTAAAAAATATTTAGAATTTTCCCATCTCTCAGTGGAGTCCCGATTTATTTGAGTCAGAAAATATGTTTCAATAACGTTGGATAACCGGGAAGGTGTATTTAATAAGGATAAAGGCTTTGCAAATGATTGTGTGTGAAAGTAAGTAACGACAAACATATTACTATGTAAGTGTACCAAGTGTTATTGCGAAGAGAGTCAAGTGGTAAAGATTAAAGACGGTTGAGATCGCATTACAAGAAGCCAGGATATAGCAATTACCCCTAAGCCGAGTACGTTCCGCATGCAAATCAAGTTTATGTTTTGTCTGAAACTCCTAATTTAATGCCGTTTTAATACAAGTAGCGGTCCCTTGAATAAAGCTATAATATTAACATAATTATGTGTGTGCCGCCGTTGACTTAGGAGAACCAGCACTGGAGTATACTGGTATTAACACTAATGTTAATACTTTAACAAACCATTATCTAATTGAAATGAATTTTGTTAAATAAATCTGCTTACTTTAGCAAAATAAATGACCTTCTGTAAACTACCACGAATTTAGATACTAAGGATATTGTTACAGTATAAAATTAAGCTTTAATCTTCGTAATTGACATACTAACAGCAATTAAAAGAGATAATAAGTTACTTACTTTAAAGTCACAGCGAAATATATTCGATATTACTTCAGATTTTAATGGATACTGTTATACTTTACTATTAATAAAGTCAACAGAATATTTTGATTTAAAAATATATACGGTCTACTTGGTATTTAAACTATTTTCTAACTATTTGCCAATCGTTTTAGAAGTCCCAAATTAATAGTATCCTAATTGCGTAACACACTGTCAATCACAATCTAAATCATTTTGAATGATATTGTTATCCATTGTTATAGAGGGTGTAACAGAAACCCTATTGCTATCCTTAAGCACTAAAGATAACAGCTGGTATAGTGTGTGAAATCACTATACATAGTTTTGGCTCACAATAAAATATTCTAAGAATATTGATACCAAATTTTCGGTTAAGTACATATGTTTCTTAAATTCAAATCGTAACAAATGTGTCACCACACTACATAGGTCAATAACTTTTCACGTTACTTGCCAATATCACGATAAATCTCTTCCGAGTGATGTGTTTATTTTTAACCGAATTCAAAACGGAGGAGGTTCTCAATTCGTCGGAACCTTTTTTTTATTTATGTTCCCCGATTACTCGGAGATGGCTGGACCGATTTGGATTTTTTTTTGTTTGAAAGTGTATACTTCTCAGGTGGTCCCAAGATCATCAAGTCAGGATCTGATGATGGGATCCTGGTGAAATAGAGAGAACTCTTCAAATTTTAAAAACACACTTGAAGCGATTTGGGTAGTTTTTTGGAAGAGTACTTTCTCGGAGTGGTCCCATTTCAATTTGGTGAAGATCTGATGAAGAACCTCGGAGATAGGCAACGGAACTCCTCAATAAATGATAGCAAATGGACTGGAATTGCTGAAATCTCATGTAGGTCTATTGTTTAAACCAGTTCATAACATAACATCAAAAAAAAACAACCGACTTTCAAAAAAACACTAAAATGTTAAAAATTACTTTAATTTCGGAAGGTGGTGAAAAAATATTAAAATAGTTATCCAAAGTCACCGACTTCCGAAATTAAAGTTATTTTTCACTTTTTAGTGTTTTAATTTGAAAAGTTCGGTTTCTGGTATCAATGTACTAAAAATTTTCATAACTTCCGAACATGTACAGATAGGATTAAAAACCCTTCCAATATCATTTGATAGCATACAAAGAAGCCGTCCCTTCGTATGTATATGCCATAACGTAGATTTGCTCACATGATGAAATGCTCGAGAATTTTTCTCGAGAAAACGGTCGACGTCAGGGGCACCCCGAGGTTCGGTTTGGTTAGGTTGCTTTAAACCCTGCAGACAGAAATAGGAGCCCCACGCAGAGGGGTTCCATCAACCTGACGTCGACCGGCCTCTTCTGTAATATAAGAACCAGAAGAAGACGAGAATTTCAAGAAATGCGACAATTTCATTAAAATCTCGAGCATTTCATGAAGTAAGCAAATCTACGATATGGCCACGATATATATACCATTTCTGTTACACGTTGAGATGTTTAAAAAAATTGTGTGTTCAACAACGGACATAACGCAATTAATGTTGTTGAACTGTCAACACGAAATCGGTCAGCTTCTAATCTAACCGGTTGCAGCTGAGCTCTCGTATTTACATGGAATGACTGCCCTTTACAACCCAGTTACTGGGTAACACGATAGCCCTTGGTAAGACTGGTTGTCAGACTTCCGGGCTTCTGACGACCCGTAAAGATCTACGAATGACAGCCGGGACCAACGGCTTAACGTGCTTTCTGAGGCACGGAGAGGTGTAAAGATGGTCACCCATCCACGAACCAACCGCGGCAAGCGTTGGTTCGTGTATGGGTAGTGAGCATACTTGGGTACTTGCAATTAAAATCATCAAAGAGTCCCTAAGTTTGTCCTCAATGAAATAAAAAATGTTATTTACAAGAACTGATACATACACTCCTAATTACATTACTTATTTTAATTACCGTCTGATAACTGAACATCTACTTCACACACATATACACACATCACACAAACACATTTAGTGAAAATCGTCGCCAAACCCACACGGCTGGAAGGGAGATACGGACGGCGATCCTTTTATATTTACTGAAAACGATTGTTCCCGGCTTTCAAAACGGGTGGATTTTATACGGGTTGATAAAAATACTTCCCAAAGAACATTGGGAACGTGAAGCCTTTGTCGTTAGCGTGACACACATAACCGCTTCATCAGACTTGGGTACCAACGGTAATGGTTAGAGAAATCAATAAAACTGAGAATTAAAATGGAAAAAGAAATAGAAGAAACAAAACCGACCTTTAATCCTATTCCCACTTCACTATCACTACATATTATAAAGCGAAGTCCCCGCCGCGTCTGTATGTCCGTCTGCTCGCGATAAACTCAAAAACTACTGAACGGGTTTTCATGCGGTTTTCACCAATAGACAGAGTGATTCATGAGGAAGGTTTAAATGTATAATATGTTAAGGTTTTGTAAGTAAGTAAGTCGTTTACTTGCAAATATGGGTGCAGTAAATGGTGATAAATTGATAACAGACAGGTTCAGAAAAAAAAAACGTGGGCGGAGCCGCTGGCACAAGCTAGTATATATTGTAAATGTGAAAGTTTATATGTTAGGATGTTAACTCAACTACGCAAAAAAGGCCCAGCAAATTTGGCCCACATATAGTTTATCATCATCATTATCATATCAGCCGAAAGACGTCCACTGCTGGACAAAAGCCTCCCCCAAAAGGGGGGATTTGGCATAATCGCCACGCTTGGCAGGCGGATTGGCGATCGCAGTATGGTGGTCAAATGCATAGAGAACGCTGCTGCCCATTCTCTAGTAAGTCCCTTAGTCGCCTTCTACGACACCCACGGGAAGAAATGGGATGGTGCTATTCCTTTACGTCCGGCACCACACGGAACATATAATTTATAACCTGGATTACCACATAGGATACTTTTTGTCCCGGTAGTACGTTCTTGTGGGATAATATCCGACCTCCACGCGGGCGAAGCTGCTGACAAAATCTAGTGTGTAATAATTGAACGTAACGTCGATGTAACAACTTCTTAGAAGGTAATTCTAGCTCACATATTTCATCTTTTACACTTTAAAATGTAAGTCGAGTTTGAATGTTGAAAGCTTTGCCTTTTTGTATTACCTTATACTTGATGTGAGGTAGCTGAAATTACTATTGATCGGGTAAGTGGCTCACTGACGTATAGCCATGAATTACCTCAGCCTATTACAGTTGCTATACTTGGTAAGTTGGTTCGACCTAAGTCTGTTTTCTGACATTATGTTGAATAGGTACGTCATCTAGCGTAATGATCAGCTTATAACTGCTAGGACGCAGAACTCCTCTCTCCAAGAGAGACTGGGCTATAATACACCACGCGGGCCCAATTTTATTTGCTCACACGCTCAAAAATATGAAGACATGTGACATCTACCGTCACATGTCTTCATATTTTTGGTTCTAAAGGAGCGCTTACGCGAGCAAATAAAATTGCTCCATCCTGGTCAATTCTTGTCAACTATGACGTCACGACTACATCAATCAATTTAGGGCAATAGCAACATGTAGCAACCTGTTGCCAGAGATACGGCCACACAATATCATGCAATATGGAGCAATTTAAAAAAGTAGGCAATACGCCATCCCCGCGACTCCGCCGCCGCCCGGCCGGTTCGTCTCGCAAAAACGAGCCGTAGTTATACGTACAAACGAGATAGAAAGATACTAAAATTTCCAAACCGATTGGAGATTCGGCAACTCATGAAATATATGGAGCAATCAGAAGCAATATTCCCGAAACATATCCGCAATTTATTGTTGTTGCTCCAGATTGCTCCACTTAATTGATCCAAAGTGATCCATTAGTGTTGCCGAGCAATAATTGCTCAAAAAATTGCTCGTGTAAGAGCACCTTAAGACATGCCGGTTTCTTCATGATGTTTTCCTTCACCGTTTTGAGAGCAGTGGTGATTAAATGGTTTACACAAAGTTAAGCGCTTGTCTGGGTGCGATCTTAAGACCTACACCTCGTAAATCACCGCCATTATCACTGGGCCACCACTACATGCTGCATAAAAGCTACAAATTTTCAATACTTACGAATAAATGTGCTTGGTAACAACAATAAATAATGATACGTTCACATAGCTTCCAAATTACCAAGTAATCTTTGTGAAAGGCTGCCCTAATTATGCGGAGCTTCAATACAGACTGCCTCAGCAGACTGCGTTACAATAGCAACTGAGTACCAACAGTCAAACGAGGTCACAGTTGTTAGTCTTTGGCTTTTAGGTTACTGTTCTGTTAGAATAAGTCGACTCATACTCATTGTAAAGGTATTCGTTTCTACAATGTATTTTGTATAAGATATATGCTTGCTAAAAAGTTTAATTACAATACGTAATATCAAGTTCACTTTAAGATTTGTCACGGAAAAGCTCAGGTCAGACCCTTAGTCCCCTGGATCTGCCGCTGGTCTCCATACAAGCAACGTATTTAAGCCATACATCAATTTTAATTTTGTAGAATGGTAGCTCAAACTAGTTTCATTGGAACAAAACAAAATAAATATTGATACAAAAATAACAATAAGGATTAAAATCAAACTAAACTGATTTCGGTTCAAAGATCGCCAATTATTTATTTAATCACAAGACGAGTCTGCAAACAATGCTGTGTGTTTTGAAGGAAACATTATACAATTGCTTTGCATTATAACAAAACGTATTATATAAAATAAAAAACTCACAGCATTGAGCTAAGTGCTTTCTGGTGAGTTTTGAAGACTTTATGAGTGATTGTGATAGATGTCCAAAACTGTTCAAGTGATGAACAATGGGTATGCAATCAATACTCCACACCAAGCTATTTAGCTGCAAGCCTCCATTTACTGCAAAACCAACTCCCACCCACTCTTTCACTCTCCCCAATTTCGATACTTGCCCGAAGCTATTGTAAACTGAACAAAACTGCCGAATTGCTAGTAATTAAAACAAAATGTAAAACCATGATAGCCATTAGCATAATAGGTTTCACCTTTTGTGTTCGTATTATCGCCCTGACCCTCATCATTAAGTGTGTAATTATTGAGTTTCACTGGCTGTGGCACTTGTTGTCTCCAAACAGTTCACTGCACGGTATATACTGTCCAATAAAATAAAGCGATTGTTTTTCAAATCACTTCATGGAACAAATGGCATAAGGCGTTTGACGGTAGATTTGATAGGCTGGAAGACTCACGGCAGAAAACTCGAATGCAAGTCAACTTTGAGTCACTGTTAAGTATGTACTGCCTTTGCCTATGCTGTCTCTGTAAATCTTGGATGTATCGTAGTGACAGAATACTTTTAAGAACGTGGTGTTTGAGCATTCAGGGGTTTAGGAACTTTAACTAAATCCGTTCGGACGTTTTTGCGTGATTGAGGAACAAACATTCAAACATCTAAACGTGCTAACTTTCACATTTCTAATATTAGTAAGATGGTTATGGGTTACCTATAATATATTTAATCTTATCCGCCAGGTACTAAAGTCATCATTATCTTGCTCTTATCTAAACTAATAAAAAGAAAAGATTTGATTTTCTCGTATGTTTGTTTGTTACTTGCTTTCTACTCGGCTGATCGGATTTGGATGAAATTTGGAACATGGGTAAACCATGACTTGAATTAGGATATAAATGACTTTCTATCCCGATATTCTCAGAGTATCAAAACTTATGCGGGTGAAACCGCGGGGTAGCTAGTCCCAATTAATTTGAAGTCGGCGCAGCAAGTCTTTTTTCATACTTCTATAATAGTCGTCGTCTCAGTACAGTCACCTTCTGGTGATAAATGGCACACTCCCTCCATCAATTCAATGGAATTTCCCTACTCTTATAGCCATCCACATTCACACTCAGTAATTTTCTCACTCTATGTTACAGTAGTTCTTTTTTTTGCAGTTCGGAACAAATTGTCTATTAAGACAGAATATGCGTATTAAGTCTTTGTCGTCGCTCATCTGAACGTGACCCATGTTACGCAAACAATTATCCACAATAATAGTTGCCTTCGTGCCTCCATACTAACATATTAAGTTATCGTTCTTGGTTGAGTACTTAAGAGCGTATTGAGGGAATGATACCTAATTGCTAAATATTTTAGTAATTTTGATCCCTTGCTGCATCGTACCTACTAAACCTTCAGTTATGCAAATAATATGTAAGATATTTAAGGGTTCACTCTATAAATCATACACTTTAGAAACACGATTACTTAAAGTTTCCTCGATAGAAACAATCTAAAATAATCTAGAAATAACAAAACAAACCCTTAGTACGACGTAAATACTTCACGTTTTTAAATAATAACTAAAATACATGTTTTCTTTAACATATACATTTTATATTTTCAAAATATGTATTTAATATGATAATACGAAGTAAATACCTAAATGAAAGCGCGAACCACCCATTCTAGCCAAATTCGCCTCGTTTTAATTAGCCCCAGAAGTTCCGCGCTCTTGACCGGTTTTGCTATTGGTAACCATACTGTATCAGTTAGTTTCGATGTGGACTATTTTCGCTTTTGAAAGTCAAAGTTTATTCCAAATTGGGGACTCAAATGTCACTTCGACCCTGTTCTATGTTAAGGTCATGGTCAGATTCGATTTTGGCTTAGTGACGATATTAGTTTTGTGTAGGTATTGCTGACATTCGTTTGGAGTTCTTTAGGCTAGCGTTTATCAGGGATACCTAGTGATTTGAAGCTGGCGTGATTTTAACCTGGAATAGGATAAGCAGGTATATCGTTCTTCACAGGTATTTATCTGTTTACTTCGAATTTCTTTCTTAATTTCCACTGAAAAACATTTCTTTTCGCAAAAGCTTCATCTAAAGTAAACATCACTTGATTTCTGCAAAATAGCCAGCAAAAAACAAGAAAGACGTTTCCGTTCATCATTTACTTACTGAGATTACGCAAATGAGACTTCTGACTGACACGCCCATTAAAATTAATGTCCACTTAAAAGACATTAATTTATTGTGTTAATTTATGTTGCTTAGTTTTGGAATTCACTATACCGTTTCATGTTATGTTTTCGTTCCTTTTTGGGAAGTTATGAGATATCATGCAGGTTCCTATATTATGTCACACACATGTAGGTCAATCCATGAAGACGCGCCCCACTATTTGACACTTGTACCGAGAGCGGTCAAAAACAAAGGAAAGGGGCAGAGAAGGGCGCGTCATCGTGGATTGAACTATCTGTAATGGCTAACTGAATGGGTCCACTCAGTCTGTGTGGCTCTTTCAAAAGACCATTTCAGACACAAATCTACATGGTCTTCACATGGTCTGACCAAGATTATGTCTGAACTTCAAAAGAAACTTCTCAGAGTAGTCAGATATGAAAAACCGACCTCATCTAGTTTAAAAAATATGTTTGACGTGTAAAAGTATTTGTACAAACCTACTTACAAAAATAAAATCATCAATAATATCATTTAATAATTATAAACGTACATAAACTTTGTTTGGATGAATACATCAATAGTATTCAGTAAGAATCGTATTGATGTATTCATCAAACTTTTACAATAAAGATCGAATACAATATTGGGTACAATTTGAAAGGCAACAAAGGTTGCAACAACTCTATAAAATGAAAAAAATCGAGTAAACGAAAATACGAGTAAAGTCCCCTCGAATGTCCCGAACATGTTAACATAAATATCATTATGAATCAGATGACATACCTAATATAATTTGATAGAATATGTGGATCCATCTACCCACATGAGTATCCCTGACTTATCAACAGCTCTTTTCAATTTAGGCAAGACGGTATCCGTCCCAAACCCTTTTCAGGGGAACCTCAATATGGCGCCTTCTTTGTGAACCATCCACATTTGTTATACCTCATAAATTTAAATATGTAGCTCTGGAAAAAGTTTGAGTTCATTCGTTGCGTGGAACGGAAACATCGCATGATTGGTATTGCGGTTAAAAGGTAAGGAGTTATTCGTAAAGTTTCCTCAACTTTGGTGACTTGACCTCGAGGTTACATACGGCTTGGTCACTTATGTAACCGCCACTTAAACTAAGTGTGTTGACCGAGGAGACAACGTGATGGCTTTTATCAAGCAACGGAACAAACACTACATCGTCGGTTTAGGTGAACAAAACTCAGTTACATAAAGATTTGCGTCGGAGCCAACTTCCTATGGGATTCTGCTTTCGTATTCATTTTCGTGTTTACATAATAATGCAGATCGTTGATTCGTGTAGGGAAGATTTTTGTTTTAACTTTGTATCCAGGAAAAGTATTATTTAAATATCTATGAATACAGTCCACAAAACAAACACTTTTGTCAATCCAACTCGAAGACAAGCTCTTTACCTATTACAATAATAAAATGTTAATACTCACTTCCTAGGTAGCAAAATAGAAGTGAATATGATCTTGACCCTGGTGTGCACGGAGTTAGTGGCGAACAGGTACCGGCAGCGGCGGTGCGGTGGGTACAGACCTGGGTACCCAGGACTGGCTAGCACGCAGGCCCCTGGGCCCCGACACGATACATCTTGGTATAACCAGTCACAGTCTGTGGAAGGAAATTGGTGGTAACAAGGGGAATAAGAAAAAAAAAAACAAATAATATTAGGTTGTTAATCATTTGGCTCCAAAAGATCACAGAAAAAAATGCTGAATTTAATACGATGGAAGAATGGCATAAATCCTTTCTGTTCATAATGAAATAATAAGTTAAATGAGTTAATTGACTGTTCTGTTAGTTTAAATACAAACGGTTCCTAAATAGCACCGCATTACAGTTAAAGTAATTTCAAACACATTCAACATTTCAGCGAAAACTTCGTAACAGAGCACACGAGTTATTCCGCTAATATAAATGGTAAAATTACAGACATTATTATTATCACGAATCATTCGGCACGTATAATTTGCATGATTGGGTTTCAAAAATAAGTGGGATTCGGCTCAATCACGCAGAAACACCGATGAACTATTGCATAGTTTTTTTTTTTTTTTTTGGGTTTTGGCTTCGCACGGTTTGTGCATTTAGCCAGTGTCAAGTAATTTTTCTTTTTGATCAAGTACAAAGAATTTACAAAACAGTCATAGTCGTCTTTAGTCAGTCAAGTCAAAGTTAAGTCAAAGTTATTGTAAAGCGGTAGTAACTTTACAACAACCTATTAGGAGTTTTTGGGGGGAACACGAAAAGTCCACGTTAGTCACTTATTTTCACCTTCACTACACTTGTGCACTCACACATAATTAAATTGCATAATTCACTACCAAAATTATACAATTTTATTAGCTACTTCACTAAATTTCATGAAAATTAAAAGTCGTGCGACATGTTCCAACGCGATCCCGCCAAAAACTCTATTGCATAGTTGTCGTGTAATGAATGTTTCAAGTTTATCTAAACTTGACGTTTTATTTTCATATTTATTGAAAGTTAATTCAGGGTTCCCAACTTAGGGGTTTCCCTCCAAATTTAGGGGGTAAATAAGTTGGATGGGATGTTTTTAGGGGCTTCATATTATTAGAGGTTTTTTAGGGGCTTCTTTATTTACAAGTATAGATCCTGAGATAACCCAATCCAGCTGATCGTATTCATTTTTTGACCTAGCGACACATCATGACATCTAGATTAATTTCTCGTGCCTAAGAATTCAGAGTTTAAGAAATAAAAAAAAAAACTAGAAATTTTAATTTCTCGCTGTGCGCGCGTGCTTTGATGTTAACCATTGAGGAATCAGGATCCATATATTTTGATAAGCTTTGATAATTTCGATAATTAACTAACTTTAATTATTCAATAATTTATTTCATATATTTTAGAAAAAGACAACCATCGCTAGTGTTAACCAAAACAAAAGGATTTTTATTTCTTCTGTCGATGGATTATTTATTTATATATTATTTATATTATATCTACTTTGTAATGATTATAGTCTGTGGTTATTTTATCTATGCTGACTGGAAATTAAAAACACGTTGGTTATTGTTTACTTGTTTGGTTTAATTTATTTGGAGGATTTTCAAACAAATGTGTCATTTTTAGGATTTTTTGACTTTAACATTAGGGGGAAATGTTTTTGAGAGTTGGTAACACTGAGTTAATTACTTTTTTAAAGCCCGCGCGTGGCAATAAAAGCATAGATACAATATTTAGTTTCCCTTGAACATCATTTAAAAATCGAGCAATGTCTTTTAATATTCATGTTGCCAGTACCAAATTCATTTTAAAATAAGATAATCATAATAATATCTATTGAGTGACTTTTTTTATCGTGGAGGCGAATTATACAATAAATGGGATAGATATTTTTTTTAATTTATTATACGGAATAGAATATATATGGACTTAGATACGAGAGATGATCTACCTACACGTATTTACCTTACACCCAAAGAAATGGGTAGATCCTAAACAAAACCGAGAAAGCTACATAATAAGGTGTGTATTTGACGTCATAACAAGTAAATGATATATAAGTGTATACCATAATGCTATGGGTTGAATAGAGGCAATAATTATAAGGCAACTTCTGACGAGGGTCTCCAACGCCCGCTACACTTGCGCTACTTCCGAAAATATCTTGACAAGACAGCTATCCTATACTTACGACTATGTGTGTAGGTAGTTGTCACCATGTTTATGACATCAACTCAGCTTTGGGACACCCTTCAGACCTTATTTATTTATTATATTCAGCTGAACAAAGTTACAGTTATTCATATTTTTTTCTGTGGATCTTCAAAAATCGAGACTGCGAGACGAGATTCTTTGAATGTATCGTTCATTACCATTGAAAACGAGTTCAATAGAGGATATAAATTTGTACGAGTAAACTGGATACCATCTAATGAATGGATACATTGCAGTGTAAAAGGCGATATTCTAGCAATTTATCATCACATACTCATTCAATAGTAAAGCCACGTTTACACGGAACTAGAATACCACCATTTTCATATTCATTAAGAAAGTATTTATTTCGTTATAATCTTTAATTTACTATCCAATATAAAAGTTTGTTTATTTGTTTGTGCGCGCTAATATCTGGATATACCAGTCGGATTTTAAAAAAAAAACATTTTTGCATTTGAAAACCCAATTATTGAGAAAGGCTATTTAACATTACGCTAGGACTCTTAAGGAGCCGAGTAAAATGAAACAAAGTTAAAATAAACGCAAAGCTAAAACGAAAGCTATGCGACGCGGACGTCGCGCGGGCAGAAGTTAGTCCATAATAAAACAACGTGGTTTATTTATAATCGATGCTTGAAGTTAAAAGACGTTTAAAGGCTCCCACAACCAGGCACGACGCGACACTCGTAGAACAATTTCTATGAAAAATAATTAAAATTGTTCTACAAGTGTCGCTTCGCGCTTGTCTGAAGAAGCCTTTAACGTCAAAACATATCGTTAAACAGTCGCTATCTAATAATGACTTAACTTTAAACAACGTTTATAAAAGGGGTTACAATACGTGAGAATACTGGAGACCTTGTAGGTAACATAGACACTAGCTATTTCATATACAAGCCAAATACACATAGTTGGCAGTAGTATCCTCCGCACAATGAAAACGTTATGTCTGCAGTGAAAACCCTGAATAGGAACCTTCCACAATGGGCCAAGGACGTAAAACCGGAAGCCACTATTATATCCCACAATATGGACGAAGGAAACGGTCATCTGCTTGTTAGCGAGTCTCCCACCGATGAACCCTCCTGCTCCTCAGCAGGAGGGATCATCGGTGAGACATAACATAAGGCTACATAATGCTAAATAAAGAATAGCCGATCATGTCTCAGCCTTTATTCGACCTGTCTCATTAGCAATAATTCAACTATAAAACAAAAGAGGCGAAATACTGGCACAAAAACTGACGGCCATATTGTAAAGGTGAATTATTTCGTGAATGGCCGCCGTAATTTTTCTTAAAGAGCAATTTTCGGCACATTCATAATGTTTTCATGTAAAAACTGGTTTTCTTAAAGCAAATTGTGAAATAAAACAGCTAAGATGCCTTTTGTAAGATAAAACATCGTTTGGGAGTCGAGTTTTTACGTAAATATTAGGTGTTAAGTTTCCGAATTAGATACTAAGTTAGTTAGTAGATTGAAATCTTAACATAAATAATTATCTTGTTTAGGAATAAAAATCGTCAGAAACCCAATTTCCCCACCTTGAATTCTCCTTTACAGCTATTAATAAAAAAAATTATATTTAATTGAATGTTGCTATGTTATTATATTTACCTGTGTGGGGTATTCGCGAGCCGCCCCTCGGGTGAAACCCAACGCCTTGGGTATTACTTAGCGACGTGAAACTGAAGAACGCGAGGAACTGTGACCTCACAGTCTTTTCTGTTATCCTGGTAACAAAGGGCTGTGTTAAAGGCGCTTATACATTTTTGATATGTGAGAAGGGTTCACAAATAATAAAAAAAGGTTACATATTCTGACTGTATATTCTGATAAACTGTTCAATTTTTATCTACGTCTATTTTTAAGATATAGCAATTGGATTAACTATTTCGTGTCACTGACTGGCTGACGCAAGCGTGTTTTCTATATTTAGTATCAAATTACTTCGAATAAATCACCAGCAAGTTTTTAGGAAGATTATTTACAGTTTTCCGATTGCTCCACCCTCATAACTAATACCAGCACATTATTTTAACTGACATAAAATCTTCACCACACATTCAGCTCACGGCGCGCAACGCCGACGCCCACCAGTACGTAAGTTCATAAAATCAAGCAATTCAACGTCGTCAGCTGACAAGAGCACTTGCACTGCCTGACAACCGGCCACAATTCCGAATCGAGCATTACCGGTTCCGCTGTGACGACCTTTTGTTCCGATTCCGACTGCCGCTCACTACCGGAATTCGCGTTTCCGAACCGAACTGCAAATGGAGATAAATTTTGAAATGCTCCACGCGGCCGCATCGCTTCACTATCCGGAAATAATGCTCATTTAAGTGCCTGCCGGTCCCCATTAGCGGATGAAAATGGAATTAATTATTGTTCATTTTGGTTGGATTCATTACCACCGCGCGAGTAGACCGGATTGCTTAACGAGTTACGTTTAATGATCGATGAATCTACACGCGTACGGTTTGGATATCAACTATAAATATGTAGATAGGAGCGGCAGGTAGGAGCGGGAGGATAATGTCGTCCGCATTCTGATATCCGTAGCGGCGGTTTGCCGCAAATAATGAGTTTATTCTGAATCGGTTATGTACAGCGTCCAGAAAATGTTCCTTCGTATACATAACATTAGGGTTTAAGTGTTAAATGCGATTAAAATAAGTGCTTGCGCAGCTTTTAGGCTTATCGAAGACCTAAGTATACTAATTAAAAATAGAATTTTAAGAGCTGCCTGTTCAAACTTTGCTTACCTTACTGAATCAACAGAGCAACAATTTAGGAACGGTAACGACCATTTAATTTGCCATTTAGGATAGTTGAAATGCTGAATTTTATTTTTGTTGTGGACTTTTTACAGTCTTTTCACGTATGTACTGGTATTATTGTGTTGTGCAGAAAACACGCGCCAGTTTGCGCAAGTGCGGCTTCAAAGGCGACCTACTGGCTTATTTGGCCAATTTACTTTCCAATAAAGCCTGCCTTGACTACTTACCTAAATTCTAAAGTAGAAGCGCCGTGGTCAGCGAACAGCACGACGGGTGGGGTGTACCGCTCGTTGGCACCACACAGCCGGGTCTCGGCCGCGCCGCCTGCCGGCACTGCGCTTGCGCTGCCCAGCTGCAGCCAACCTCCCGCGCAACTTTAAAAGAAACATCGCTCACCTAGTAATATATTGACACATCTGCAAAAAATGCGAAATTGAGTTTATACGGTAAAAGTGTTTAAAAGTGCATAATTTATAAAGTGGTAAAACGGCGTAACGCTAGTTTCCGTATTCATCGAGATAGGGCGTTAGTGTCATTGTACCACTATTGTTGTTTCCCCCCGCATACGCGTAAAACAACGGCTCATTGGTCAGTTGTGCGGGGCTTTCCGCGAGGTGCAGAACTGCATTGATTTAAGTGACAGTTGTGACATTTCGTAATTTAAATTAATAAGTAAAAAATGGGATAGAGCTACTGTTAAACAGCCGTAATGCAATAATTAGTATTCTTGTAATACCGCTATTTAGTTTTAGATGTAAAAAAAGGATTTTGAAACTTTTCCAAATGCCTTTTTTATTCCTACAACGGTTACAACATCAAATTCAGTATTAGAATTGCAATTCATAATTAATATTCATAGATATTTCCAGTAATATTGGCAAATTAATCAAAACAGGTAAATATTTGACAGCTATTTGCGACGTTGCCAACTTTTAGGATTAACGCTCTTAAACTATTGGATCGATTGAGTAAAATTTGATTTGAATCTGGATTTTGGTTATTATCTTAACCTAAAACAGTACATGAAATATTTCGACATGGGAATCGTGTTTTGGAAGGACATGGCTAGAGACAGAACCAAGATCAAGAAAACGGCTAGCGATATCTACAAAAAACCAGAAACTGATAGCAGCGAGAACTCAGAAGAGGACTATAAAAACAACAACACAGTACACATCGCAGCAACAGTATACAAAAGAGCTAAGAAAACAGTTGAACCTACCCAAGAAGCTCGACCTGAATTAACACGCCGGCGACGTCGTGAAAAGATAAATACCACCTATCCTATAAATAAATACCACCCGTCTCTCCACTAGTCCAATGCTTACTCAAAAATGCATATCCGGTAGGCTTGCAATCCTTTCCTATCCTAAGAGCACGTCTACCTGACCATTACCGCGCCTCCCGATCTACTTCTTGATATGCCATGGCCTCTGTAACACCATGAAGCATGAGGCACCAGGGGCTAGTATAATCTTGGGGTTCATTCGATTAATCAAGTCTGGTCAAGCCACGCTGGGATCGGTGCATTACATATCTTCATAAATACCTACGTAACTTACAGTGCAATTAAATACCTATTAAGTGCTAGTGTTTAAAGGGAGAGTTACTTTTTATTTTATGGTATTATCACATTTTTAATTCGTTTTTTTTTATAATGAGGTTGATTATTTTTCTAAGTGACCTTAGACAAACATAGAATACTTATTGTGATAAAAATGTTGTAACTTTAAGAACATGTTCCATGTATGTTTCTTACAAAATAAAACGATTATTTTCCATTGACCTGTTTTTTTATTTATTGACTTTCACTCAGGGTCCTGCAAGCATCTAGGTGCACAATTGACATTCTTGGAAATTGTTCAAAGTAACAACGGCACAAATGCATGACTCTTCCACTTCGCTGATCTCTAAGAAGTATATCCTGAGAACCTGAAGTTGAAATTTTCATGCCTGAATATCTATTGACGTCTGAACTAGTAACCAAACTAATAAAATCTGTAAACTAACGTAAAATGAACCCATAAATTACTTGCGAACATTTATAAAATCTTTGATCCCCGTTTCTGTAAAATGTGAAAAAAGTAGATGTGCCAATATATTACTAGGTGAGCGACATGTTTAAGTCTAAATGTTCTTAAAAAAAATTATAGAAAAATATGCCTAAAGAGCGTCAGACACCCCCCAGCTAGATGGACCGACGACCTAAAGAAACTGGCTGGAACAAACTGCATGAGGAGGAACCTGGAGGTAACCTGGGTGAAGCCTATGTCCAGCAGTGGACTGCGGTAGGCTGAGTTGATTGATTGATGCTTAAAGTAATTTACGCACGTCTGTGTATTGTGTTCCTATAAACCAAAAGTAACAATCGTGTAGATCCCATTGTGAAATTATTGTTTAATGTTGGAACGGAATGAACAAAAATTTAAAAAACCCTCGGCCCAAAAAAAAACCTCAAAGTAAAAAATAATATTTATTGGCTTTTTAAGTTGTAGGTAGTATTTTGATCAAAGCATTGTCACGTCGGAGGACGGCTAATTTTGATTTTATACGTTTTTTAAACTTTTTATTTTACTTTTATTTTCTGCTTTTTAAACTTAATATACCTAGTAATTGTAAATACGCTACGACCGACACATGTCACGCTTAAATCCGCGCAGCTTTACGTATGTTTCCCACAGTAAAGTTTGTTACTAATTTATCCTCTTTCCTCGTCCTGATCTCCATTTATCTATAACCTATTCATTGAGACCTTTTCAATGAGCCCAAACACAATACTTCTGCTGGACTTGGGTATCCTGGAAATTCCAGGTGATGCTCCAGCATCAGTTCAAGGTTACTTTACTCGTCTAATATCATTGAAGTAATAGAATACCAAATTTCGACTCGATCAAACCCGTGGCAGATACTCAAATCCCTTCATCAACCAGAAAATAGCTGATAATTTTCAAACGGCTGACCCGATTTTGATAAAACATATCTAAGACCACCACTAGAAAATTTACTTTTAAATAAAAAAAACTGCACCCAAATCGGTTCACCCGTTTAAGAGCTACGGTGCCACAGATAGACACAGCGGTTAAACTTATAATACCCCTCTTTTTGCGTCGGAGGTAAAAATGTGTGTTACTGCCAACGGATACATACGAAATATTATGCACAACATAATCCAGACATATTTGTCTTGGATCCGACAACGACTGCGGCACTCGCTGTGGGCAAGCCACCGCGCATCGCTGCCAACAATTTTATAAGTATACGCTTATCTCGCATAAAAATATACAAGGAATAATGTGCTCACAAATTCAAGAGACTTTACAATATTCTACTTTATGCTACTGCGTGCTATTATTGGGATTCAGCAAATAATCCTATATTCATAGTCAGGTAGGTAGCACATTAATCAAATACCGTGTACCGATTTCCGTGGTCCCAGTTATCGCGACAATACGGATATAATGTGCACCGCAGCTGATAATGAAGCTTTAGTGTTTGGTCTCAAGCTTTGTCTAGTGTGGGGCGAGTGATTAGAATCTTAGTTATGTGCTCATGTATGATCGACATCCAATCATTGGACAGAATATCGAGTTTGGCTAAAACACTAATAGCTATGTGATGACGTCAGTCTTGATGACTCTACTTGGGGTTGACACTGTAATTAATAAGTAAATTTTGTCTCATAATAATATGATCGGCATAGCGACAGGCAAAGATGAAAACACGGTGCAAGCTTGACATCTAGACAGGATATAAAGTTGAGTTGTAAAAAATAAATGGAAGACGTTGCCTTGCGCTAGCATAAACAGGTTGAAAATAAATGAAAAATATTTAGCCTCAGTCTTTTTTTTTTTCATATTCGCATTACTTATTTAGATTCTTTGTAAATCGACATTCACACTGACGTAATAATATCCGGACAGGATTTTTTCTCGCACTGGACCTTCAATGCACTTATTAGCATCAAGAGTTGAAAATCAAACAGTGTTTTTTCGACGCGTTGATATGCATTCTGTTGGTTCGGTTCGGTTTAACACCGAAAGTTGAAAATACAGTGCGCGATAAATCCTGCCGCGATTTTTTATATCCATGTGAACGTCGAGTAACACGTATTGAACGATATATTAACTTGGACAGTATCTATCCTAAAACGATCTTCTGGAAATATTCAATTTGACGGGACATTGGCCATAGCAGTGTGGGGAAACCTCGGACCCGTCACACCCGATTCTTTCTCACCAATCACGTCCCGGACCATATACCTCTCATACATGTTCAGCGAAACTATGATTCCGATCGACGGATCTGATTTTATGGATTGCTTTTTAGTATTCTGCATGTGACAAGGATTTTGACTGGTTCATCTTTCGGTCTGTCACAAAAATCTTTCTACACCCTGTAGCTTTTCAACATTTTCTGATAAAAGATGTGAAGGTTAAGATTAAGATTCTACCAACCTTGGTAGGTATTATATGTTTGAAAAAATAAATGGCGACCTTTAAGGCTCCTGCAGACACAGCGCGATACAACTTCGGTAGAACAATTGCCACGATGTTTTAGAAATTATTCCTTCCATAGAAATTATTCCACCAGAGCCGCGTCGTGCCCTTATGCGTGATCGAAATAATCGCATGTGATTTATTAAATTACCTTTGTAGGATTAATTTTCTACCTAAAAGAAAATGGTTTTAATAGCAAATGCGTAACCAAAGCGAATGCAGCTGTATCTAATTGTTTTATAGGCATTAAAGACTTGTAATTTAAATACGTAATGGGCGATAACCGAAATTAATTTCATACGTTATTGAATCATAATTTAAAACTATTTATGTCTAGAACATAAAACCCGTGTGTTTATATCATATAGACTAGTAAATTAGGATAGTTAAATCGGAACTTAGTTTCCGATTGCATAGATAATTCCGGATTCCAAAATCCATTGTTTTTCAATTAAGCTAAATATGTCAGTCGGCCGCAAGAGGAATTATAGGCTAATATTTTAAATAGATCTAGAATATTAATATTGGATTTCAGATAATAATGCTATTTGTATTCACGAACGATAATAATATTTGTTGCGACTGAAAGTAGAAATTGACTTGGTATCAAAATGTGTTTACTGAAATCGTGATCTGAATAAAGATATTCCATCAAGTTCTTTGCGTAAAAATAATAGACTCCTCTGATGTCTGTATTTAATAGACTCGAGATTAGCAACATGAGAGGGAGAGAGAAATAGTGGTCGATTTCTTCATATTTAGTAACAAACATTTTTTTACGTGATCTCAAAGACAAGAGGAGCAGTAGAGGTCCAGTGGTAACAGCCGCGGCTTCTGAGTTGTAGGTCGTAGGTTCGAACCCAGACATACGCTTTACTTTGTGTAAATTATTTCATCACCTCTGCTCTCAAATACCCCAATCGCGAACTCGCTTTGCTAGAATACAATTACAAAAACGTTCTGCCCAATTATATAATAGGATAAATAAGGAAATAGACATATAGACAAAACTATACTATGTCTGCAAAAACTCATTAATTAATTGGATAAAACTTTTAAACTATGATGAAACAGAAGCACTGTTAACTCATGTATCATGACGTATGGTTCCTGTCGAACTGTTGCATGCAATGGAAAGCAATAGTTTAAGTGTTGTAGGGATAGTGGAAGTGCGATGGCACGTCCTCACCTCGCATCACATGCTGGCACACTTATTTTACTCACACCCAAACATGCTCACACACACTCACAAATACACACACCCGCACACACATATACTCACTCACTCACACATATACTCACTAAATCACACAAATTGTGTAATTTTATAGTTGAGTATTTTTTTATTGTTATCCAATAATATCCGGTATGGAAGAGCGGAGTCTCCCAATACAGGCATTACTTGCTTAAAGGGAGGCTCCAATCACTAATCTGTTGGTTATAATTTATGTTAGAGAAATAAATAATTTTTGATTTGATTTTTTTTTTTGATTTGATATCGCTGAAAGAAAACCTAGTGTGGGCCGGAATATCCTAGAACTAAAAATTTGAAGACATGTGACATCTACCAACCCACCCGGGCTTGGTGGGCTGGTGGTAGATTTCGGCCCACTCCCTCTCATAAAGAGGAGGCCCGTGTAGTAGCAGTGGAAACATCATGCGCTGATTGTGCACAGAGGCAAAGAGGTGTCGCTCTGTCTCCTCTTTGCCTCTGTGAGCACGTAAATGTGTCGGTATTGTGCCTGATCTCTCTCTAACGGATTATGAGAATTACAGAAGATAAAGAGCACAAGCTGCACGCACATGTTCACTATAATTATCTCCTGCATAGTTGGCTTGTCCCCATTGAGATTGGCCGCTACAACCGAAATCCTGTCATAATATTTATTTACCTGGTGCCATTAAACTTGCCGACGGAGACGAGCCGGTACAGCTGTATCTCGACCCGTTGGCCAGCATCTGGTTGCAAGAAGTAGGAACACGCACCAGGACCCTCGATGGAAGGTGACTTGATCTGACCGAACGTCTTGCCAGACTTGCTCTTGAGGATTCGGGAGTCGATTGTGATGTTGCACACTGAAAAAGAATGTGTATTTAGAACAAATTCATGTACCAGCTGCTTCATTTCACGCCTTCTTTCCAGAGGGGTAGGAAGAAACTACTGAACGCCACCAACATACCCCCGCCCCGCCCCGCCCCGCTCCACAGCCTATCATACTTTACTTGCTTTGTTTACGTTCAAACATCATTCATTTGTTGCTTACATTTTATTTACTTTAAATAAAAATGGAAAATTTTGGTGTACAACAAAGTATATTCATTCTTTCTATCTATCTATCTGGGGTTGCCATGGCTATAACGCCATTGGCTAACGTGAAGTCAGAGATTTCCAAGCTTTACCTTTCGCGGTTACGGTATAAAAGGCAGAAAGAAATCAGTCATTGGGGTCTTGATTAGATTAGGTACTAGTTCAGTCCAAAAGTATTACGTTCCTACCTAATTTAATTAGTCTGGTAGAAAAAAAAAACAATTCTGATTCGAGATTGGCATTTGTCCGATTAATGGTGTTAGACTGGTCCGTATCATCTAATAGCTTAATATGTACTGTCAACGACGACATGCGAAAATAGCTTTTGCTAGCGGCCTCGCCCGCGGGTTAGTCGAAAATTATCCCAGGAGAACTTACTGCCGTGATTTAAAGTATCCTGTTTGTTATTCCAGTTTACAAACTATCTATTTGCCAAACATCTAAATCCGTTCGGCCGTTTTTGCGTCATTGAGTAACAAACATCCAAATATAGAATCTTTCACTTTTATAATATTAGTAGGATTAAAGTAGGATAAAAACCTTATATTGACCTTTGGGACGAGACAGTTGGGCACAGTTTCTTAATAGAAGAACCTTTCCCGAACGAGTTCATAAACGTGATGACGATCTCCTAACTTCATATATTGAAAATGACTGATAAGGGTTTCATACACTATTTTACGTCGATTAGAAACCCAGCTGATTTCATCAAATCCATTACCTAAACCGTTAAAACCGTGTCTATCGACAATGTGTTGAAACTAGACCACAGATCAGATAAAGGGATCTTAAAGCTACTGTGTAATAACAACGGCAGTAATATTGATAGATCCAACAATGAAGCACTTTGCTAAACAAATAGATTATAATTGCAGCCCGTTTCGATCAATGGGTTGTTATGAATTTAATGGGTTATTGAACTAAATGTAGCGTTTCGTGGTGAAATGCGTTTTGCAGCATATATGAATTCTACATAATCTGCATCAAATAAAAATAAGTATGTCTCGATATTTGTTGGATTCGTTTTCTTCTTTACCTGTCGATATTTCTCCTGACAAATTTTATTCTGTTTATGTGTAAATGTGTTATTATTTTTCAAGTTATCAATCTATTATGATTTATTTATTTACATACATTCGCTACCATTACACCTGCCATCGTTTGTCTTTGCATCACCCAAAGGTACACTGGCAGAAAATGCCCCTTTGCACAGTTATTATTTTTAATAAATAAATAAATATTCGTGTAGATTCTGAGAAAACTTCACCATTTATGGGCACTCAATCCTTATCTCCGTAGTAAGCCTTTGAATATATTCAAACCCCTCAGGATGTATTCAAGTACTTAAATGTCATATTAATGTCTACTCCATTTGTGTCCGAGTGGTCGTCGTATTTTTAGACGGATACATTGCTCGGAGGCACTCTGAGGTCTGTCTCAACACTTTGCCTGACCGGAGGGCCGGCTCCTTCTTTTGTTGAAGAATTTACTTTGCTATTCAACGTGGCAACCCTGTTTGTTAGTTCTCTAAGCATGTTATGTATTTAAAGCATATTTTGATGCCTAATTTACCTAAGTGTAGATATTTTCGAACTATAACTGCTTCGTTGGTCTCGTGGTCGGCAAGTCCGACTACTGAGCGTGGGATCCTAGGTTCGATTCCCAGGTCAGGTGTTATTGGGTTATTCCATTATGGAATTCTACAGTAACAATCCAGACTTGGGAATAAGGTGGTGTGAAACCCCCGTGCGTTACATGCCACGTTTAGCCGTTGGTCTTGTGCCTGACCTCTCCCCGGTCGTGCTGGATTGCCGTCCCATCAGTCTATGAATGCGAATAAAGAAACAGAAGTATATGCACTATAATATCTCCTATGTACTTGGCAAATCTCCGTTGAGATGGACCACTGTGGCCGAAATAAGGTCGAGAGGATTTATTTACCTACTAATACGTTTTATACATTTTATTACACTCTTCGTTTTTATTTCCCTCACACCAAGACATTGCGTCGAATTAGTTAATATTTAAATCAGGTTTTTGTTATCTCAGAACAAAAGTAGTTATTATAATAGCACGCTATTCATAGCTTTATAAACCTATAAAGCTATGAATAGCGAAAATAATATAAGTTGTAACTACAACTTATATTATTATGTATTGACTTAAATCTTCCTCATTCCTATTTATTGTCCAAGATTTGTTATTGTGCCTTGTGTATCGTACCATAAAATTAAAAATATTAATTTTCCACCGGAAAAGGAAACATATCAATGATAGCTTGGCGCTCTGCCAGCCGCATAGATAATAATTGAATTTCTTGTAACAAAGATACGTCTTGTCTGTGGAGAACAGTAATTTTGTGCGAAATAAAACTGGAAGAAAAATAAAAGCTAAGTGTGGAGGATACAACATGGAACCCATTAAGACTCTCATATACAACGGCCAATTAGCTATACTCTAACATCTGTTGCGGTCGTGCAGAAGAACTGCTGAAAGAAGTTAGTTATCTATTGTAAAAAATGACTAACATACCTACACGTCTTGCTCTGAAGACATGAGAGAGAGCTGCTAGTGCTAACTATGTGGATACTGGTATGATAGTTAGGGATTTCTGTTTAGCAAGGATTTACATATATGTACTGTAATGTCGGTAGGAGGTAGGTACTTTTTTTTGCCAAAATATCACGACACAAATTTCACATTACGTGTACCTTGAGCCTTAAGACTCTTTTTTCTTTGTATCGTGATATTTTGGCCAAAAAGTACATGCCTCCTACTTACATTAAAGTTTATGTAAATCTTTGTTTCCAATGGTGTTATTTCCACATTTAAACATATTTAAGTTACTTAGTGTAATTTTAGTTGATTTCAGAATGAGATACTATTGAATTTTTGAAGATAAATAGCTAAGTATACTTTAAAAGTAGGTACTAAAGCTATTTTTCCAAAAAAACATACGTGATCATGTTTACATGTTTGGTGACTAAATCGTGAATGCAGTATACTTCCAACTTGCCCTTAAATCAAGATATTTTAAGGGAAAATGTTATCATCTGCCTGGACTCTTGCCAACTACGTTGAAGCGACTTCCAGACTAACCGTATGCAGCTGAATACCAATTGAGCGAGCGCCTATCCAACCTCAACAACCCAGTTACTGGGTAACACGATAAAGTGGGCACAGGTACATGATACAAAATGTTCAACTCCACTTACTATTAGCACAATGCTGCTCCATGCCGCACTGCGCGCAGCGCGCAGGTGCAACATCCCCACAGGGACAGGCGCCATCGCGCGCGCAGCATGCGCAGTCATCGCCATCGCCGCCAGGACATGCGCAGCCCGTCGATGACTGCGTCCACAGATCTACTTGACCTATAAACAGAGAACGTGGTTTGTCCTAACTCCTACTAAGGAGAGTAAGCTTGACTTTGGTATTGGCCGTGTTTCTGTATTAGAAAAGGTTTGAATGAGTCTTCGGTGGTGTTAAATTAAGCTATCAGACGGTTGAGATGTTTGCTTTCGTTGTACTCTGTACTCATCGTCTAAATTGGTGCCGAGCTTTTATATTACTCCCGGATGAGTTACAGTTGATCTATAATTTGGGCAAGTTTTATAGGATTTTACCGACATTTACATAATTTTTGTAATCTAATAATTATACTCACTGCTGCCGTCGAGGAAAATTGGCGTCCACGCAATCTGCGCAGTGCAAGCGGCGCACGCGGCGAGCAGCAGCAGCGGCAGTGGCGGTCGCATGGTGCAGTCACCGCACACCTCGCCCTGCCCCCCTCCCGCGCCGTCTTCGCATTTGCCCCCCTCAAACACCCTCACAACCACACACGAACACAAGCACACTGTTCACACAACGCAGGAATCGCATTTTCGCACAAACTTTTTCTACAAAATGTTTATTTCACTATAGTTTATTGCAGTTTTATTAGCAATCTTCGAGATCTTCCTTTTTCCGTTTGATTGCGTGACGGATTTTTGCCGACGTGTTGTCTGCAACAAAATATTATCTCTGTTACGCCTTATTACGCTCTGATGCGAGAATCAAAGTAATAACACTAAATTGATCGTTCATCTTTATGTCTGGTACAGATTTCGTTCATTTATTACGGGAAACTTGCGGGAAACACACCTAAAAAGTTATTGGCTAGTAAGACTAAGAAAAAGAATAAGTACGTAAGTGGATTGTTTTGTCGGTTGTAACTCAGAGGTTTCCTTTCATGTGTGTAATAAATTATAATTAGTTTGGTACCTGATGCCGGAGATTCTTTTTTCGGGCGGGAATGATATTCGTTCAGTGTATCATCTATGTCTTCATTGATGGATTTATAGAGTAGTAGAGTAGACCCCCAGCTACGATCACCCTAGTGCTAAATCCTCCCCTTTCCACTTCTCTCCGCCTACCTTTGCATTGTGAATACTAGGCCCTTTTTGGACATAGATTATGCTTCTATGCGCATACTACACCGAACGGGTGTGGTTATGTGGGGTTCGTATCATCCACTAAAAACTTCGGCGTTTTTGCAAACTTGAAAGGCAGCATATTGCGGACTTATGCCTCATGGTTGAGTAACTCTTTGGCAATTTCATAAACATCACTAGGTACCTCTCAGTGGTGAATACTGGACCTAACCCAGGAATAGTTATGATTACCCAAATCAGCAGGATCTACTATTTTTTCTGCGTGCTTCATGATGTTACCAGTATTTAGTGTCTTTAACACAAACGCCCTTATTTATAAACGTTGCTTAAACATAAGTAATTATTACTGCCTGTTTAACTATACATTTTGACGTTTAAACACCTTTTAACTCTAAGCAACGTTTATAAATAAGGGGAAAATGTGTATCTGGGCTAAGAGATCAAATAAGGAAATGTGTAGTGATGCCCTAAATCTATAAGACAACGTATGAAAGTCTTAAAATATAAATCAGTTCTACGACCAAATAAAAATCCATAAGTATGTTGCAGTAAAATAGTCACAGTTGGAATTTACAAAACTAGCATAACTGACTATATTACTGTGGCACAATTTTTATATTTCAAAATGAGACACTAGAATTATAAATAAACTTTACTTACAAAAATATAGCCGCCAAATTGTTTGGGCATAAGAGAAAAAAAAACGAACACAAATAATTTACGGACTTTCACAAATATTTCGTTAAGAGAATGGTCCGCTTCATCGTCAATATTGCCGACAGCAATTTGTCGAGGCCGTGGGATGCGCGTACACACAGTCTACGTACTGACACTCGTCACACTGCGGCTGACACGGATCACAAGCCTGATATTGCGCAGGAGCCCAACACGGCTCACAACTCGGAGGTTTCTTTCTCTCGAAGTGGAAGCAACAGTTCCCCTGTTTATAAACAAAAACAAACTTAATAAAATCATAAAAAACAAATGGGGCGAAAACCAACTCGAAGAAGATCAAGAATTCATCCAGAGTCAACAACTAAAATTCAAATTTAATTTAAAAATCTCTACGAGGGACGGCAATCTTCTCATTTACATAAGCAGATAAGTTTCTGAACTGGAATCCCGTAAATTAATTAACTTTGCAGGTAAAAAAGCAAGAATCGTAAGTCCAAATTCCTATCCAGAAAGTTTCCGTGTTTCGGATAATAACTACGCTTTCTGTTAATTACTGGGCTTAGACGTGGAGTGTTTAAAGTTTAAATTCAGTTAGAAATCTTTTAACTTTTCTTTCGCGTAGAAGGATAGCAAATGGCTCAGGTGATGGTGTGTACAATTCGTTGAATATTCAATTGCAAAATCGCGCTCAAGCTAGCGGCCCGCAGCGGATTAGTGAACCATCGCGTTAAGAGATTAAACTTTAATTAAACTGTCAAGTATGTCAAACAATAAAATGTTTAACTCGACAGGAGCAAGTCAGAGGGTGTCTCGTGTACAGAGCCGGCCTAATTCTGCGAGCCTTCGGATTACAGGGTCCAATCACGAAGAGTCGTATCTTGAGCCCCAGTCGAAAATAAATCCCCATCTGAACCCATGTCGCGTTCACCGAATAAACATTGTGGTCCGCGAGACGGCACGATCGATGTCAAAAACACACCAAACAGGCGTACTCCAAATAACATCTAATCTCACGTAAATTGCTCGTAAATAGTGGATCAATTTAATTAAAATTCTAATTCCACGGATAATCCGATTCTTAAACGCACATTTTGAAGTTGGCAAATTCCGTAATTTGGTTAGACTGAGAACTAGCAGGTTCCTCGAACTTTGTTAATGTAGCTTTGGTCGTAGATTCGTTTGACATAGGTACATAGGCTACAAAGGTATGTTTTCAACTGTACCTATGCATAATCAAATAGGCACGTTGGTCGTTGGTAGTTATTGGTATTGGTACCATCGTTGTTGGGTATGTTTGACGTCGCAACCACATTCATATCCATTTTCCAAAAATCGAAAAGCGTTAAATATATTTGTAGTGCAAACGGACTTCAAATAACCGTAATAAACTATAGACGCAATAATGAGCTACAAAAACAACATTGTACACAGCGGTCAATACTTTCATTGATCATAGTCGATTCATCTGATTATTTTGCATATACATACCTACGTCAGAGGGATAAAATATCAGATAGATATTAAGCCGGGCGAAAAGATTCCAACGTGAAGGGATTCCCAAGTAATACAGAAGTGCTGAATAAAGATTGAGTAAGAGCAATCATAAAGGGCATAAGCTGAATAAGTCTGAATACCGTCTATTCAGCTGTTATTCAAGCAAAAAGGGCCCCAATTTTAAATGCTTAACGCTGAATAATAACTGAGCAACATCTGAGTAGAAGCTTAATAACGTTTCAATTAGCTTAATAACTTATGAATAACAGCTCACATTGTTTTTATTAAGCTCTCACAACTGAGTTATTCAGCTTAGTCAAATTGGTTATTGTATTCAGAATTTATTAAACATTTAAATTATTGTTCACAGTTTTGCAAACAATATTCGTACAAATTGTGAAAAGAATTCAATTGGATTAAATATTTTAATGTCGATGTCAAACTTAAATGTTGATTTGACATGGGTTTTTTTTTTTTTCTGGGTGGGAAATCATCAAATAACTTCTCCCGCTCTGGGTGGAGCGGGAGGGCGTGTCAGACTTTTACTGACTAAAACCCACCCGTGTTCCCTCAGTTGCCTGTGTGCCAGGGGCGGCGGTATCTCTTTCGAACAACCCGCACCCCCGGCAGGCATCGGCCCTTGCGGGCCCCTCTGTTGCTGCTGACACCTCTTTGAGGCGCGCGTGGAAAACAACGTGCCGTCGACCCGGGCTTGGTCCTTACCGGACAGCGAGCTACCCATTACTCGCCGTCCACAAGCCCGTGCCTACGGTGGCCGGGAATCAGCCTGGGATTCCCGACGCCCAGGGCGTCTCCTGCGAAGGCCACGGCTGTGAGGGCGCATGTACTGCATCTCCCTCACGTGCGCCGCCTCCCTCTTTGCGAGCATAACTGCTTCGCTGAAGGAGGCGACTGCCAGCCATGCCCTCTCGCTCCGTACCATGGCCTGGACCAGGGTCGGACGCGAGAGATCGCCGCCGCCGATCACCTCCACGAGGACACGGCGTTGCTCCGCCCAAGCTGGGCAGACCTCCACCGTATGCTCCACCGTGTCCTCTGGGCGATCTTCGCAATGGAAACACCCGGGCATTTCCTCCCGCCCTATCCGAAACAGGAACCTCCCGAAACAGCCATGTCCGGTGAGGACCTGTGTCAGGCGGAAGGTGAGGACGCCATGCCGCCTCTCAAGCCACTCCTCAAAGAGGGGACTTACCGCCGCAATCGCGGCGTGCCCAGCACTTGGTTGCGACAATCGCACTTTCCACGTCGCCATGAGATCCTGCCGGAGCTCTGTCCGCCGTGCCGCGACTTCCCGCGGCAGCGGAGTTACGCCCCGGCGTTTGGCCTCCTCGCGCCACTCCCAAGTGAGCGCGAGGACGTTTGCCTCCAGATCCCATGGCGGTAATCCGGCAAGGAGGCCCGCCGCCTCACCGGAGATCGTGCGGTATCCCCGGATCATCCGGATGGCCATGACCCTATGGGCCGCCTTCAACCGGCGTGCTGGTTGGCGCCTCAATGTAGGCGCCCACACCGGTGCCCCGTATAGGGCCATGGCCCGCACGACCCCCGCGTAGAGCCTCCGGCAGGAGGCGTTTGGCCCCCCTAGATTGGGCAGGAGCCGCCTCAAGGCAGCCCCGGCCCGCTCCAGTCTGGGAGCCAAACGTCGGAATTGATTTGACATGGTGAACTTATGAAATCGGCAATAAGTAAATTTTAACCTACAAGTTAGAGGTTTGCTATATGTTAATTGTTAGTGCGCAAGTAATTTTGTCGTGAATAGTATGTTTTTTTTCTCATTACATATAACGCGCCGCGTGAATAATCAAGATAATAGATAGTAAATAGTATTTTCATACATACATACTAGGTCTGATAAATGCACTTGTGACGAAATAGCTAGTACTAGCAATTTTAATCCAACAAAGTAACATGAATCGAGTTGAAAATGTTGTAGTTGTAAGATTAAGCATTTTGGTGATCTCGTAAATTCCTTTTAAATATAAATTACATAGATATTTTTATGGCGATCGATTGTTTTGCTTTATAATGCTGAATAAAACTGCACACATGTCTTGTTACTAAGCTATAACTTGAAAAAGAGTAGTCTCGTTACACTAACTTCTAAATAACAAGTATATATAGTTGTAAAAAAAAACCTTTTATAAAGTGGAATTATCCCGTCCGGCTTTCACCATGTTGATTACATTTAAAATCATAGCGTCTTTGTTTGAACTTCTTTCGTGAAACCAAACCTAATTTCCGTTTAAAAAATAGCAGATTTCGTGTGTGTGGTGTGCAGTGGGCCCTAGTTTATTCTCATACATGTTTTGTTATTTGTTTTGTGTACAGACACGCCAGTACATCAAGCCACCCGAAACTGTCAAATTTTCCCAATCAACCTTGAACTTAATGCTTTAGCGATATAGATGAAAATGTATTAAAGAAAATCCTTAGTCAAATCCTTTAGTGCTACTTGTATGATGTTTTTTTCGACAGCTTACTTTCTATTTTTTTCTCGAAATATCAAGTTTTTCATGTGTTCGGTACATTGTTCTTCTTCGATATTTGTACAGCTGCCATCAGATGCACTCTCTTCTTGCGTGAATCGCAATGCTGTTTGACTTTTTTGGGGGGCGGAACACTCTTCATTGCACGGCAACCATGCATGCTGGCTGGGACCGGGTTCAGTTTTGTTCAAACTATTTTGACAAATCCTTTGATGACCAGAAACACCTGGACAATTACTACTGCTGTTATTTAAAAATTAATTTAACAATTTTCTTTTGATATAACCGCTTCTCCTACGTTTTTTCCACGACTTTCGACCCATAATGCAAAAAATAAATACGTAAAATAATATTTTAATTAAGCTGGTATTAAGCTATGGGCGCTATAACAATACAAATATGGTCTTTAATTTGAATAAGTTAGTTTGAAGCTCTCTACTATACTGAAAGGCTTAATAAAAACATAAATAATATTGTTTATTCAGCTGCTGAATAGTTAGTAAAACATAGAATCTTATCCAGTTTAAAGATAAAATAAAAACAAATATTCAGTATCAAGCTGTATAATAGAATTATGTAACAATATTATTCAGAAGGTGATACTTTATTCAGCAATTAACTGTTTCAAACTCTACTAGCTTAATACTGCTTTAATAATAGCAATACAGATTATGGTTATTCAGATAAATGCTACCGACGGGGCTGTTTTTCAGCTTTAGGCCACCTGGAATGCATAATGCTAAATAACGTCTGTTTAATAATCTTACGGTGATTGGTTATTAAGTATAAAGAAGGGAAGGACAGAAATATAGAATTTACTAAGCGTTAAGAATTTTAAGGGTCCGAACTCTCCTTAATTCAGTATTTGGCTATTCTCAAAGCTCATATACAAACTATATTCATTTTTGAACTGAAAATTTTCTAAATTTGTACTGTTATCTTGCTTAGGTGTTACTTGGGTTGTGTTTTGTTTTTGTCGAGTTTCTTAAGAGGGGTAAGTAAGTAAGGGTAGCGGGGGTGAAATTTGTTTTATTTTTCTTATTTAAATGCCGGGCGAAAAGTTTCTTCTGGCGGGAAGGGATTGTGTTTTGTTTTCGTTGTGTGTGAAGAGAGGGGGCAGACAAAGAGGCGCGGGTGAAACTTTTTTTTTTCTGTCTTACTACGCCCCCTTAAGCTATGAACATAATTGAAAGTACTTGATTCAACAAAATGATTATATCTCGAAACCTATTGAATGTCGGCCATACATATGGGGATTCAATTTGTTGCATTCTGGGCCCCCTATCAGCTCCTGATGGATATACGTCGAAACACAAGTAACCCTGTATATTTATATACTGGGTTGGCAGTGAAATCGACGCACAGAGTATAACCATTAACTCAGGACATGAGAATCATGTCTAGACCTAGGGAGTTTAGAATAGCGTAGAAATTTTTCGTTAGTTATAAAAAAAATCTGCTGTTTTATTGAAAAGTGTATTAGGTACGGTACGTACACGGTCAAAAAGTATGGAACAGACAATTTTATTCCATGGTATGTTAAAGGTTCTTAAAAAACATTCGGGTTTTTCCAAAGTATAAAGGCATGATTAAACCGGACACACAAATTGACTTGCGTTTTGGGATGCAATTATTTCGCTTGCGTCGAATTAATTTGTTCCGAAGTTTTCGGATTTTTATTAAAAGAATTCTAATCTCATTTTGTGGTTGTGGTCCACGGCGGATTCATTTTTCTAGCACTGACTGGGTTTGTAATGAAATTGAATTTCTCCTCGGCGTCACCGACGGCGTTTATTCGGCTTTTTGCTTTGGCTTCGGCTTCTAAAAGGATATTGCGTGGGAATCAATTCAGGTGGCAGTTTTCCGTCCTCCTACTGAATATTAATTTTTCATAAAATATCGTCGAGTTCAATTGGAATCCAGCGAAGAAAATTATTTGTTAAGGAAGAATTATTATAAGACTCAAGACTTATTATTCTTCCGAAGAATAAATTAAGCACAAAAATATCCTACGGTCGCTAAAACTAAGATTTAATAGTTTATTTGCAAATACTGAACTGGTACCTAAAGATTAGTTGTTTGAATAGGAATATACCCGTTCATCTTCAGAATGGAACCGCCGTATTTCGTTGTGAGGGTCTGCAGCATATGACGACACCACGAAAGGTTTCCGCTTGCGCGTCCCGCAAGCCACCTCACAAGCGCGGCGCATCAGTAACGTTGGTTGATTTGCCTGAAACAATGCCAAATTTCATTTCATTAACAATTTTAACAATAACGAGCCTACTTGGTCCTGTCAAAATACAGTAGGAAGAAATAATGCCATGATGAAAAAAGGATAACTATCAGAGGACCCGTTCAACGTAACCCATGCAATAATCGCCACGGCATCCTCGCCTTCCGCCTGACCCAGGTCCTCACTGGACACAGTTATTTCGGGAGGTTCCTGTTTCGCATAAAGCGGGAGGAAATTCCCGGGTGTTTCCACTGCGAAATTCGGCGGTGGCGATCTCTCGCGTCCGGCCCTGGTCCAGGCCATGCGTAGCAAGAGTGTATGGGTAGCCGTCGCTTCCTTCTGCGAAGCAGTAATGCTCGCAAAGAGGGAGGCGGCGCACGTAAGGGAGAGCCCGGGTCGACGGCGCGTTGTGTTCCACGCACGCCTTAAAGAGATGTCAGCACCAACTGGTGGGATCCACAAAGACCGATGCCTGCCAGGAGTGCGGGTTGTTTTAAAAAAATCAAAATCAAAATTCATTTATTCAAACTAGGCTGAGAGTCAGCACTTTTTGCACGTCAAAATTACATAAGACAGTCCCCCCAAAAAGCCCGCCCTTCACCAGTTCCTAGTGATATAGCTGGGAAGAAGAAGTGGCGCAACAAACTCCCCAGCAGCACAGCTGTCTGTTATGTCGGAAGAACTTGATTCTGTACAATAATAGCAAATAATTATCATTCAACGATAAATGAAAATTTGATTAACAAAAAAAAAAAAGAAATGGTTTATGCAGTCAAGTTAAATAAACAATGATATGAAGTAATTCATATGACCTGTCAGTAGTTAAGCTAATTCTGGTGAAAGAACATAAACGTTGTCTTGAGTTAATCACAGCGACCAACAATTCGTATCGTTTAAGTAGTCGTTGATAGAATAGTATGTATGCCTTCGAACAAAGATTTGATTTTACTTTCGCTTTAAACGCATTAAAATGTTAATCTAGCAAAGAAGAGGGAAGCTTGTTATAGAAGGTTATACCAAGCCCAGTAAATGAGTTATGAACCTTATGAAGCCTGTGAAAGGGAGCACGTAGTTTGTCCTTATTTCTAGTATTAATATTATGAGTATCACTGTTTTTAGTGTATAAGTGTATATTTTGCCTAATATATAAGATGTTAGCGAAGATGAATTGCGATGCCACCACCGTGAGAATACTTTAAAAAATTCTCTTTGAAAGAGAAGAGTCTTCTGTTTGAAAGAGATGCCTGATGATTTTCCACACTAAGAAAAAAACTCCTGCAATAATACAAGAAAAGCCGCTTACATGAGGTTGTATTCATTTTTGTGGCATTATTTAATAACAACCGCTTCTGTTCTAGCTAGCTCGAGTCGTAATATATATCTTCAAGTTTAACTTCAATAGGCTTCTTGGGGCGAGTACGGCCGAGTGCGTGTTTTGGGCTAAAAGGAGGTACTTTGGCTGGATCGGCGACTTTGACAGGGTTCAAGCAGACTTCACATTCGACAGCCACGTCTCGAGGATGCCTTACTAGGAAATTCGCAGTGCCTTGCGAGGAGTGCTCAACATCTTGCATTCCATTACGCTTGAACGCGCTCACGGGGAACCTTCTCACCTGCAACGGACCAGACAGTTGCAGTTTAGTTACGTCCTACTCAGGCATTGCGAATTTCCTGGTATTTTCGCAATTTAAATTTTTTTTAAATTATATTATGGTGACAGACAGACAACTTCAGTCTGAAAGCTCTGCTTTTGAATGTACTACGGTAAAGCATGTTCTAGCTATCTATTTATCTATGCAACGATTTACATTTATCACAGTAATTATAACAAATGGGCGACTATCATTGCTGTAAATGCCGTAATATACGCTACTCATTACTTAAATTACGCACCATAGGTCAGTGCTTCTTTTTAAGTACGGAACATTTCTTCGTCGGTTTGACGGGGATGTTAAAAGGGTAGTAGCTCCACAGCATGGTTTCCCAACACTTGCGAATGTATGAGATACTGCCGCACTCATTGTATTTGTGATCTTGAATTCCGTTCCGTTTTAGCGCAGATGACGGCAGTGGATTTACCTGCCAGGTGTGTTTTTTTTTCTTATTTTTCTTTCAACAAGCCTCATACTAAATAAGGATATCTACGCTAAGTAACACTAATTTCTTTTTTCCTTTCTCCTTTTGACAGGAAGCATTTCTTGTGTGATTCTCGGGTATATTCTATTCATAGGCTCAATAGAGGTGTAGACACAAGATGCGCCATTTGGTCCTTCACCCGAGCATAAATATCGGATAGCTCCGCGATACCCATGCGTTTGATCCTGTATTCCGTTTCGACGATATGCTGACTGAGGGAGTCTACCATAACGTGTCGGAACATACCGTTCCTGAAACTAACAACAAAACAATGGGACAAGAAAATATTTACAAAGACATGCCCGACGCGGTAATGTACCAGATCCACTGAATAATTCAAGCGGGTATATTCAGAATACACATCATCGTAATTCTTTTATACCCGAGCTTTGATTCAAGAAAGAAATTTGAAAATAGGACTTTATTGAAAAGGTTGTGTTTTTCCCGAAACATGACATTGGCTTTTTACCACCGGTTTCAGTTGGTCCTATACACCTCTGCTTGCCTCTTCGAAAAATACTAGCGTGTTGTTATATCATTTTAATTTAAGCACTTTGGTTTCAGCACGGGTACTTCATCATCATCCAACCCGATGCAGTTGCATACTAATATTTTACCTCCACAACCCAGTTACTGGGTAATGCGATACCTCTTGGTAAAAGAGGGTACTTATTCATTCTATTCATGTTACTTTAAAACTACCTCAATAATGCCTAATACTTTATCTATTAAAAAATAAAAGATTTATTCTACAAGGTATTTACGTTAACAAAGTAAACTTGAATCTACTTCTATTCTGTTAGAAAAAAAACTTGACTAATTTAACGAGATGACACCATTCAATAACATAAAATATAGCTTACAATTCGTCCGTCTTCGTATCTGTAGCAAGGCATTATGTATTTTGTCTTGACGGGTTTGCAAGGTGGTGGTTCGTAGCAACAAGAGTCACAGCTTGGTTCTACTGCTGCGCAGGGGCCGCGCCGGTAGTATGGGGAACAACAGGCTTTCTGCGGAGGGGCGTCACAACAGTCGTACGGCGTCCTCTTTTCACAGCACTGATACGCTGGCTTCTGGCAACGCGGCAAACGCGGGCAACATGGCGGTTCCGGTTCACAATATTTACGGGAACAATTTGGAGCTATCAACATCGGAGTTACAGTATATTCCCCACAATCAACTGGATAGCAACATTCCATGTTTTTAATGTTTTCAATAATTATAATATTTTCGTTTCTTCTAGGTATTCTCTTTTCTTCTTGTTAATTTTGTTTTATAAAATAAATATTTTTACTAAAATTTACATTTATGCCCAAAAAATTGTAAAATCTGTAAGTATTTTTTCACTGTCAATTTTAAAACAAGTTCTTTTTTTACTTTTTTTATTTCATAACAAAGTTCCTGTCAATTATTGCTGCATGAAGTTTTTTCATCGTGCAATGTCTACCTTCATGGTAAGATTTTTAATCAAATTTCCATAATGGATTTCAAATCCAATCCAAATTCAATGGATGGCTTGTTCTGATTATTCGGTTTGAATTCTGAATTCGATATCAGAGCTTTAATATGGGCACAACAACTATTCGATAAAGTAATCAGTACAAACATGCAATGCAATGTGATTTGCCACAAGGTCCACAAGTGTCTCCAGTTTACGTCATTTACTTGGCACGGCGGCGTATTGCCAGTGGCAACGCTAGGGGCAAAACTCTAAGCAAAGCTTTTGCAACACATTTGCAAACATTCAGGCGCCGTCTCCTTGTCGCCGACGATTCGAAAATGCAATTTTCCCAATGCAAATCGAACGCTCCAGACAGATTTAATGCCTTTTACTTGCCGATTCCGCACATCATTTCCGAAGAGAATTGGTGATGGCCAAGTCTACATCCATCAATATTACAAAAGCCCAATAAAAACCTTATATAGATACCGCTGACAAGAAAATGTTTATTAACTACGAATCCATAAAAAGTCGCGTTTGAATCAATGGGGTGAAATTGATTTATCGTTTCGGTAGATTACTTTTTAGTTTATTTCTTTGATTCCTCTCTGCTTTTTCAATCTCTATGTTCATCTTTGGTTTCTTGGTTGAACGCAAAAATTCAGTTAAGAAGATTAACAGCATCGAGTTAATTTTGTTAAAGTACTGTTTCGAGGACCCTTTGGGCGAAGATTGAATAAAATGTGAAATGTTCACGAATATTGGTGTGCTTTTGAAATTGCTTCAATGAAAAATGTAGTTGCATCTATGAAAATGCACTCTCGATGCGTTTTGTTTGTATTGCTCAAGTTTGCCTGGCAAACATTTTACTCGGCGGCTTACGAAACGTCGGTAAACTCTCAACGCGTTCAGAATGCACTTTCCTAACACTCAAAAGTATCAAATAGAATGTGTTTACATTAAAACCAATTGCATAGTTTTCCTTTGTGTCGCAATATTTCGTTTTTTTTTGTGATTAATGAGTTGGGCTTGTACTGAGCAATCAATGGCTTCTTCGTACCTTGACGGGGTTCAGAACCATAATTTGGTAACCGGCCCTGCGAGGAAATGGACACCTTCTCTACCGTATGATAACTTCCCATTTTAATTACTAACTACGTAGAACAAAAAAATTAAGACAGAATGATTGTGATCAAGCATAAAGGCAATGCAAGATTTTTGAAATTCAATCAATTTGCTTTCTCCCAACTATGTTGGGGTCAGCTCCGAGTCTAACCGGATCAAATACAAAGAACCGGATACAGCTGAATACCAGTATTTTATATGGAGCGACTGCCTATCTGACCTCCACAACCCAATTACTGGGCAATACGATACCCCTTGGTAAGACTGGTTGTCAGACTTCCAGGCATCTGACGACCCGTAACGACTATCGAAAATCTACGAATGACAGCCGGGACCAATGGCTTAACGTACTTTCAGAGGCACGGAAGGGTCTTCGTATGTTAAGATGATCACCCATCAACGGGCCAAACGTATCTTAACCTGATCTATCGACCCGTGCGGCTGTTATTACTTAGCCACAAGCCTTTCAAGAGCCCTTCCTTGCAAGACTTTAAAGTTGAAATAATATCAATAATAACCACTTCAACGCCGCCTTCATAGATAACATCATGACACGTCTACTAGTCACGATTCCTTCCTGAAAATGAAGATTATTTCCAATCGACTTGTTCCTTTCGGTCTGTCCTTTGAAGTGAATTCGATAGCAATCCTCTCGTACGTACCTATTGTATGATATTTCCACTTTATAACCTTCTTATAGCCCACGTTTGTGATCACTTTTAACGTGAAAGCCCCATTTAGACTATGCAAGTGTCTTGCCTGTGGCTTACAATAGAATTAAACCTATAAATTACTTGCGTCGCCTTTCGGCTAACAGCCACACGGTTCGATCGATCAGGTTGAACTACGCTCGCCGGGGTTAGTTTGTGTACTGTCTTTACATACCAAGACCATTATGTACCTCGAAAACCACGTTAAGCCGTTGGTCCCGGCGGTGTTTCGTGGATCTTTGATAGTTTTTACAGGCCGTCAGAAGCCCGAAAGTTTGACTACCAGTCCCACCAAGGAGTATCGTGTTACCCAGTAACTGGGTTTGGTGGGCAGGTAGGCATTCGCTTCCTGTAAAATAATGGTATTCTGCTACATCCGGTGAAACTGGAAGCCGACCCCAATGTAGATGAAAAAAGGGAAAAAAGGTTAGGCAGATTGTAATTACTTTTATGCCGTAACTTATGCTAGGCTACCAGCAATTCCATCGCACAGTCAGCCAATATTCTTTGCTCCTTCTCTTGACGCGCTTTGCTTTGAAGCTAAAACCAAAACGAATCCGAATGAAAAAAAAAATGGGTATACTTGTTTCTGTAGTATTTATTATTTTCTTACAAAGGAAAGAAGACCTACGAAACTGAAAAAAATGTCACAAATCACCATAAAAGGACACCTTTGACAAATGCGAAATATGTTTGTATAAATGCCTATTTACCATTATTTGCACAAAGGGAACATCACTTGGAGGAGTTTCTCGAGTGGCGGCAGCCGTGTAAGAATGTATTTATTTATTTATGATGCTACTTTTGTCAATGGAGGCTCGGGTTCATTTGGGTGATTTATGACCCTTCCAACAAAGAGGGTTTATACCATACTTATTTATCGAAACGTAATAAATTCTTACTTATGTATGGGATATAAAAGTATTGAAAGTGGGGATTTATGGCTCGACATAAAGTATATGAATAATATAAAGTATATACGTGGAACGGTAGGTATACACACACTGATACAGATAATATGCCACCATTTTAATGCGAATATAGGAGTTTACTAGAGATCGAGATGACCTTTGATCGATTTCGCGTTGGAAAACCTAACCTAACGACAGGCTAAGTGCCACCACATACTGTACGTCTCTCACGCTGACCTGTCGCATGCGACTGTTATCAAGTGTGCACGTGCGCCATGCGTCTAGTCATGACGACTAGAAGGAGATAGCGAAGGAAAGAGCGTGCGACTATCCTAGCTTGTTGCGACTCTACTACTCGACGCCAAATGACAAAAAAATAAATATGAAAATTGTTGGCCACAGCCTGTTGTTGCATTTAGTCGCCGAGCTATCGCAGTTGCATATCGCATAGTGTGCACCATGTCTAGTAAACAGCCTTCGGTAACCGCATGCGGGCATCGTACCGCAATTTCAACAAAATGCTATGAAGTTAGTAACCATGTCAGTTTAAATATTGATATAACATGATTTTCTTGGTTTAATGGACATCTAGAGCTACAAATAAGCACGGGATATTTAACTGTGTTCTAAAGAAAATTATTTCCCTATTGATTATCCGTTTAAATCCTTACTAGCTTTTGCCCGAGGCTTCGCCTGCGTGGAATTTGTAAATTAGACTATGGAAATGTACCTACTGCCAGGATTAAGATACCCTGTGTCATAACCGAGGTGACGGTGTACAAATTTCGGCCAAGTACTTTAAGCCGTTTTAGCATGAAAACATTACGAACCAATTCACTTTTGCTTTTTAACATTAATTATAAGGATACCAAGTTAATACCTTTCGGCATCAAAAATACTTTCCATTCTTTTACTATTTATTTCTAAGACGAAGCTTAGTCCTAACTAAGTAAACGTAAACTATTTAAGCTTTCAAGTTAACAATATCTTTCAACAAAAGGAAATATTTTTTTTAGCCTTTTACCTACATTGTTTAGGTAAGGACTAGCATTAATGTTGAGTTTATATTTAATGACTAGCTGACCCGACAGACGTTGTCGTGACTTAACTATGAATATTGAATTCGCATTGGTATAATATTAGAAAAGTTAATTATGATCGTTAAGTTTTATAAAATGTTCTAATTTTACGCGCAACTTTCTTATTTTTTTCGTATACAAGAACCTTCTCCTGACTCTAACAAATACAACAAAAAAAGAAATAGCAAATTGGTCCAGCCGTTGACGTGTGATGCCGTGACCAAGGGAAATAGAGATTTATTTTTAAATATATAGATTTATATGCTCACCTGGCTTACCTTCTAATATATGTAAAGGTAGGTAATTACTAGTAGCATAAAAATGCTAATAATCTAGTCGATAAAAGCTATATACCAAGCTTAAACAACAGACTACAAAGTTTTGAGACTACATCTATCCCGGCTGAAGCACTAGCTATAAATACTCGTCTGTAGTTCACACCGCTCGTTTTTGCTTATTCTATTTATTTATCTACCAGCCATAATATCTATTCGCCCGTATTCCGCCTATAAAAACCATTACACATGAACATTTCTCCCAGCCATAGATAGTTCAGGAGAAGCACCCAATAGCCGCAAAAACATCGCAATAAAGGAAGACTAGTAAACGAACGCCGATGTAACGGCCTTATTTATAGACGCAAATGCTATGTACACATCAAAGGGGAATATTTAATCCTTACGCTCAATAGGAAGGAAACTATACTAGTTTACGATCATACGACATCAAAACGCGGAAGGAAATATAAAATGGTATGGGCCTGGAAAACGATACAGTATTGTAACGAGCGCCGTCATTTGTCAATAGAAGCGAGATTTAGTTTCCGTTTTATAACACGTTCGCCCACAATGACGCGGAAGGATCGCGGCCGACTCGTAATAACCTGAATAACCTGAGACTTTTATACACGGCTTCGTTCAGCGCGCAGATATAACGAACTATTCAAAAGGAAATGACACCTCGGATTTTATGAAAGCGCTATATTTCTCTGGTTGATGTTGCGCGGTCTGAACGCCCACTTTAAGTACAACCTCCATATTGAAAAGGAAAATATTAGACTCGCTACGACGAGTTGAATTTATATAAAAGTCGGGATCGCCATCACGGAATAATTGGTTTGGCTTAATACGGGTATAGGGTCGAATAAAAAGTCTAATATAGGTAAATGTAAAGGATATTTTCATTACGATTCCGCAGACCGAAACAGCTAAAATGGACCGCATTTAAATTTTGATAGGGTCCTCCCTATCTGTGCATCAATAGGGAGGGCTGACAGAGAGCGCCGTCGGTTACATTAAGGGCCCTTTGTCATTGTTATACGACATTTAATCGAGTGACTTTTATCCGAACCCTCTTAATTACATTTTTTATTAATTTAAATAACGTTTTATTGTTTTGTATTAATTTAAATATCTTGGAATACAGAACAAAGTATTCCGTACCGTTTCATAACAGAAAACCAATTATCAAGTAATTCTCTTGCACGTTTTAAAAATACTGGATAATCATGGCTTAGACGTCAAAAGCGATTTCCATGACATGACTGGCAGCCGTAATTTGGAGCTTGTTTGTGCATAATTCTAGGAAATAGAAACCCAGAAAATAGATGTGTTCCAACAATGTTAGTGCTCAGTTTAAAGAAATAACAAAGTAATTCATCCAAATTCAGAAACTGTAAAATTGGAGTATCATATACACCTCAACCTTTCGGGCTTGAAAAATATAAGCCAGATGTTGATTTATTAACCAAAACGTCGTCTGCAGCTATTTCAAATAACCAAATACTAATACCCAGTGTAAATGCAGCCTGATGTAGCTTGTTTGCTGTTCCACAAACACCATGTAACAATTACCGACGCGATAGTTGTGCTAACATAAACAACAGTTGTTTGTGATCTAGAACACTGATTGGACGGATATACTACACATTTTAATTGAATATTGACAAAAATTAATTATTCCTTTTTTTTTCAACTTATGTAATTAGTTTTTGTGTGAGGTTTTCATTTCAAGGTAAAAATTGAACTTCATGTGAAACATCCGGATTCTGCCTAAGGCATGATGTCATGTTATTTTAATCAGCTTCATAAAAGCAGGAGGTTCTCAAATTGGAAATGTTATAATAACTCCCTGACTCTATAATTTACTTAGCAAGTGAAGGTATACGAATTAGTGTGGTGTAGGTATCAGAACTAAAAAAACCGGTCAAGTGCGAGTCGGACTCGCGCACGAAGGATTCTGTACCATTATCTACAAAAACGGCAAAAAATCATGTCTGTTGTATGGGAGCCCCAATTAAATATTAATTTTATTCTGTTTTTTAGTATTTGTTGTTACAGCGGCAACAGAAATACATCATTTGTGAAAATTTCAACTGTCTAACTATCACGGTTCATGAGATACAGCCTGGTGACAGACGAACAGACAGATAGACGGACGGACAGCGAAGTGTTAGTAATAGGGTCCCGTTTTACCCTTTGGTTACGGAACCCTAAAAAGTGAAAAATAAATTTAAAGTCGTTGGTAAAAAAAACGAAAATATAAAACCAAAGACACCGACTTCCAAAATTATAGTTATTTTTCTCTTTCTAGTGTTTTCTTTTTGGAGGCCTGTTTAAAAAAAAAAAAACATTTCTCACCTAAGAAGTTTTAGAACACCGTCTGGTTTTAAAAAGAAAGAAAATTCGTTTCGGCCATGAGTCGTAACAAAAAACTCATCTCTTTTAGTCTTTAGGCTATCAGCCTGCTAATGCACCAATTCACCGTAATATTCCCAATTGACAACCGAACAAGGTATGGGTATAAATATTAGAAACGGAATCGTAACCTTTAAACTCATAAAGGTCGGGACACACCAATAATAGCAGCAGGTTATCAGGCCCGTCACTCACTTGGCGTCGATTGACGTCAATAGCACCATTTCTGAGCAAGATATTATCAAAGGAGTAAACTATCGAGGCAATGTGGCCTCTTTGGCCATTGTTCACGGAATATATAACGTCAACTGAGGTAAAGCCATCACCGAGGCCATTTGTCTGCCATAGGCCACAGCTCTGTTGACGTTGACCTCTTCCACAGATAATGGGGCGTTAACCCCGTCGATTGTGACGAATAGGCACTGTCTAGTACGTCAAAATACGGTAATAAATATAATTAATTATGTGCAGGCAAAGAAAGGCATTCGTTTATTCAACCCAAAAAAAAAATACCAAAAGTGGGTAGTAATTTGGCATTTTCTTTCTCCATTGTATAAAACAAAGTCGCTTTTCGTGTCTGTACGCTTTAGATCTTTTAAACTACGCTACGGCTTTTAATGTTTGTACCAATAGACAAATTTACTCAAGAGGAAAATTTCTATGTATTCTAATACATGCATATTATAGGAGAGAAATGGCGAGAATTTCAAAGATTTATAATAATGTGATGACGTTTTTTTTTCTGCGCTTACATTGCAAACGCTAGTTAAACCTAAAAGATAGATCAAAATAATGTACTACGGAATTGTACTCATATCATAAAAAGATCTACAAAAAAGTCCGCAATGGTACCTATATATCTTTCTCCTAAGTATAACCCATAATAACTATTTTTATGTTATATCATTCATCATTCTCCTGCCCTTATCCCAATTTATTTGGGGTCGGCGCAACATATCTTTTCCTTCCACACTTCTCTATTAGTCGTCATCTCCGTAGTCACACCCTTTCTAACCATATCATCATTCACACAGTCCATCCATCGCTTCTTTGGTCTTCCCCTACTCTTATAGCCATCGACATTCATACTCAAAACTTTCTTCACGACGTTTTTCTCATTCCTCCTTAGCACATGCCCATACCATGATAAACGATTTCCACACAACTTTTCAGTTATCGGTGCTACTTTCAGGCTTCCTCTTATGTACTCATTTCTTATTCTATCCCTCCGTGTAACACCACACATCCCTCTTAACATTCTCATCTCGGCTACATGCAATTGCTTTTCATTCATCCCTTTTGTGGCCCAACATTCGGATCCATACAAGACGGCAGGTCTTACCATGGTTTTATATATCTTCCCTTTAAGTTTAAGGGGAATGTGGGAGTCGCAGATTGTTCCCGTAACCTGCCGCCATTTCATCCATCCAGTGTTAATTCTGTGCTTTACCGTCCGATCTACTTCGCCATCGCTTTGCACGAGTGAACCGAGATACTGAAAGTCGGAGCAGACTGGGAGAAGCGCGCCATCAAGCGCTATGGCTCCAGAGTTGGAGAGACCGCCGAAATCGCAGAACATATATTCAGTTTTGGTTCTGCTGATTTTCAAGCCAACATTCTCCAGCTTCTGTTGCCACTTCTCCAATCTGCTCTGGATCTCGGACACATCTTCACCGACTAGAACAATGTCGTCGGCAAACAGCATACACCAGGGTGCCTCTTCCTGTATGTCCGACGTCAGAGCGTCCATGATCAATACGAAGAGGTAAGGACTTAAAGCCGATCCCTGGTGCAAGCCTACAGCCACATTGAACTCGTCGGTATTGCCAGCAGCCGACCGGACGTAGGTACGAGATTGACTGTACATAGCACGAATTAACTCTACATACTTCCCGGGCAACCCTTTCTCTTTCAAGGTCCACCACAACACGTCCCGAGGTACCCTATCATACGCTTTCTCCAAATCAATGAACACCATGTGCAAGTTCTTGTGTGCACGTCTGTACTTCTCGCATAATTGGCGGAGTGCAAAAGTGGCGTCCATTGTTCCTTGACCTGGCATAAACCCAAACTGGTTTGGGGTAATCTCACTCTCCTCTCGCAGTCTTTTCTCTATTAATTTCTCCCATACCTTCATACTATGTGACATAAGCTTTATCCCTCGATAGTTATTGCAGTCCTGTACATCCCCTTTATTCTTGAAGATGGGCACTAGTGAACTATTGCACCATTCTTGTGGGATCCCTCCTTCATGCAACAACTTATTGAAGAATAAAGTCAGCCACATACATCCATCTTCTTTTAAACACTTCCATACCATTCCATTATTTTTATGTTATATATATAACATAAAAAGATAAATGGGTTATTTACGAAGGTTTTTAAACAATAGAGTATTATTTCTCCAATTAAATACGTTAGATTTATGCATGTAGTGCATTTAACGTAGATCAAAATTGCAGTTTACAGCATATTATTTAAATTTATACATAATTCTTAAGAGTTATCGCAAAATAAAAACTATCGTGCGCGAAAATAAATTCATGCGATAACCCGCGCGTATCCCTATAATAAACAGATTTAATTTTACAGTTTTTGCCATTAGGTTATGACTGTAGGTATTTCGGACCTCCATGCGGGAGAAGCCACTGGCAACAACTAGTTACTTTATAGAAAAAGAGCCATAAGTATCTGCATAGAATTAACGAAAACAATGTTTTTATTTATGTGCCAGCTAACCCTCGACTGCCAAAAGAGGCCAAACAAGGAAGATTTATGCTTTTCACAGAAAAAGGGTTTTTGTTTCATGGTGATTGTTTTTTTTATTGTTTGCGCTCCCGCTAATTGCAATTTGGTTTTGTTCTAAAAGCTGTTTCGTTAGTTCTACAAGGAAACAGTTTCGCAAGTTACCAAGTTGTGAAAAAGAAATATTTGTGGTTTTTAGCCGACTTCAAAAAATAAAGGTCCTCACTTCGTCTGTATTTTTTTATGTTTCGCTATATCGCCAGCAATTGTGGATCGCTTGCTAAAATTCTTTTTTAATAGATAGATGAATTCGAGTTATATTTACTGAATTAGTTGTTTACCTCATATTATATTTGAAATGAAAATAGACACAGCATTTACTAGCAATGACTAGAATTCAGTAATTGCGAACAAATACTGTATCTATTTACCTACAAGCAAAATAGGTGAAACGTTATTGATTAAACATTTGACACCAACAAAATCCAACACAACAAATTAACCAACGCCATCACCAAAATCGAAGCAATCACGCTCTAACCGCAAAACTAAAACCGAGTCACATCGACCTCAATTTTCGCATTTCATACAAAAGAGCTACGAAATGAAAAACTAGTTGAGGCGGTCGAGTAGCTCACAAAACATTTCGACGAGACACCCAAACGATGTGAGCGAGGCGCCAAACTCTTTGAAACTTCCCGAACATAAATCTACGAGAGTTCATGAAGTTTAATGAAAGCTCCGCCCTCGTAATTGTTACCGCTGGGACTGCATTGCTGCGTACCTACACAAAATTGTTATATAATTTTATAGACGTTAAGGGCCGTATACACCGCGAACGCGAGAGAAAATTAGGTATTGAAGCGCTACTCACACAGCAATAGACGCGTGCGCCCCGCTTACGCACACATAAATGCTTACATAGTGGTTCGAACGGCGGGAAGCGTGAAGACAATATTTAAAATATAAGAGGATACTATTTTGTTCGTTTCATTGCATTTATACTTAGTAAGGAAGGATGGGAGAGGGGGTGGTTTATTGCACAGTTTTCTATGTAGGTATCAATTAGCTGTTATATTATGATTTTAAAAAACAAAGTCAAGACTAATTTCTTTCTCTTATTTATTTCTCCACTCACTTGTATCACTCGCTCAAGCATTCGTCCACTTACTCGCCTTCCAATTCGCTCACTGTTTCAAACTAAACGTAAATAGGTGCTAACTAATACATACAGATATTACAATTATTATCAACATTTTGGATTTCGCCAAATGCAGCCCTGAAACAAATAAGATACAATTTTATACCCGTTACTGACAAAAAACATAAGTAGGTATATAGTACAATAGCTAACAATTTATAAAAAAAACCGGCCGGCACCTACTGAAAATTTAGTGGGAACGCTCTTCGTTAGTCAAAGATACTGTTTTTGGAAAAATGTAGGTAGGTTCTCACACTCCTCACCTTTTTCGTTTTTTACTCCAATGCACGCGTTTCTGGCTGGCAAAAAAGCCCTTGTATTTTGTGCTTTTGGCCGTACTCATATTTTCTATAAAAAATCCAATGTTACTTCACTATTACAGAAACAATAATTATTTTTATAAGGTATATAATTGTTTACGATTACGAGCACACAACATGCATGCACCTAATAAAAAAACCTGTGCGGTCGGGAGACCCATCAGGAACAAGATTCCTTCTATCGTATGGTTTAAAATCCATATACAAAATTCTATCAGCCGACATATTAGATTTTCATTTTGACCCCACTATAGGCTTTAGCACCCTCGAAAACTATGAAATCGACACCTATGGCGAAAAATTTGAAAATTTTCGCAGCCGCCATTTGGATTTACATTTTGACCAAATTCACACTTTCAGAGGTTCAGAGTGTAAAGAAGAAAGTCGCATGGTGGGGGCATACAAGTATGAACGCTTTTTCGCGTGACGATTTCTACTAGTCAACTCCTACCGTAAGCCGCAGAAGTTCGTTCTAATAAACTTTAAAATCTTTAAACATGCGTTTCAAGTTCGGGGTGGCCTATGGCTATCTTCAGGCTGCATCGTCAGATCCTGGACACCGTCTAGATCTGTAGTACTTGTCAAGATAAATCTTACGAGCCCAAACAGGACGAGGTTGTGTTGTATTCTTAAAGAGTTCCTATGGCTACCGGTTGGCTCCATCATCAGACCCTGGATATTATTCCAGATATATAGTACTTGTCGAGACAAATCTTACGAGCCCAAACGCGACTGGGCTATGTTGTGTAGTTAAAGAGATCCTATGGCCACCGGATGGCTTCATCATCAGACCCTGGACACCATCTAGGTCTTTTTCACCACCTAGAACAAATTATGTCACACCAAGTACTTGAAAATAACATTACAATTATGAACCGGAAAGATACCTACCTGCGAACGAAGCAAGCTTGTAATAATAAGAGACGTAAACATAACAAACAAACAAATAATAAATGACACAATATAAAAAATACGTGCAAAAAGATTCGAGCGTAAAAATCTTAAATTTTAGTACTTACCTTGTATAAATTATTGTTCTGACTCCGGGAGTTCCGACCACTGTGCGGGGAATCTCGTGTACGCACAGGCCACTATTTGCCGCGTATTTTTTACTTGAAGAGCGACGTGCTCCCACCTTGAAGACGTGCGGTCGACTGAGCTCCGTGGTTCGAACTCTGTCATATAGCGGGTAATACGCGTCGCCATAGTAAATTGTATGGAGATTTTGGGCATCAAAATTGAGAAAGTTTGCTAATTTTTTACGCAAAACAGAAGTAATATTATGGAAAACTGAAAGATGTATTGGGTTCACTGTTTTATGTTGTTTTTATTTTTAAGTATAAATTAAATAGGTGCCTTCTTACTTAATCCTTAAGTTATCAAAATACGGCAGTGCTTTTTACACGGTTTTAGTGATTTTCAATAATTTTTTAACAATCATCTACAAGGTTTATCCCCAATCCGATTGTTTCACGGTATAGTACAACTCTTGAGCTAGCCAGATATATTTTTTCGTGGCAATTACTTTAAGTTTTCTATATAAACTTATTGAAATCCCATAACACGATTTCCTAGTGCTGACCCTTAAGGCAACGTGTGTTAAGCTAACTCCGTTATGAATATAATGGGGACGTGTGAATGTACAGTCACCAAATGAGATAAGAAACCGATGGATGTTTTCGTATGAAATTTAATTTGATAAATTGACTGTTGATTTTCTATTAGTTTAATTTCATTTCATTCGAAAATATCCATCGGTTTCTTACTTATCTGCTACTATATCCGACAATCCTAGTTCTCTTTTGATGACCGTACCTACCAATTGGTTGAACTCAGGGACATTAATTGCTAAGCTAATCACACCTTACGTTATTTTGCCGTGTTAATGCTATTTCAATGTTGGCCTAGTGATACCGGCCCCAACTTGCAAGTTGTAAGTATTTAATTGCATCACAACTACTCTCACAAAGTTGAAGGAAAACATCGTGAGGAAACGGGCATGTCTTAGAACCAAACTCAAACTAAAAGGATTTACTTCAAATAAACCAATTACAGGCACTTTTTAATTGTCAAGGTCGGTGAGCTAGAAAGATGAAGCTAGTTACCCATTCCAAAGCGTAGTAGGTACCTATGGAGAAGAACGGGCAAGAAACAACATGGACACTTTTTTTTTAAATCATGATATTGTTACAAAAAGTTGGTTAGATCATTATGTTGAAATTATCGATGTGAGAACGATGTAAAAAGACGTGCACATGAAAAGCGTTCGTAAATAAAATATAAAATAAAATAACAATTCAGAAATTAAATAAACCGTGGCAGCTAATAATTTCGTTGACATGTGACATCTACCAACCCGCACTGTTATCGTGTAGTGGATTATGGCCCACTCTCTCTCTCACAAAAAGAAGGCCTGTGACCCAACAGTGGGAACATTATAAGTTAAAGCCATTTCATACGACTATCAAAGAATCACTCTTGTGATTTGAATATACAGATAATTTAACTGGTAGTCAATTGGCTTTACAATGACTACCTACGTACGTATTTGTACCGGTGGCGGAGTGGTTCGGCTACAAATAGAACGCTCTATTACTTCATACAGGTATTGTGAGAGGCGACTGAGGGATTAATCAATCAAAGGACGCTGGCATCGACCTATGTCGTACATAGTTATATTGTTGGTTGCCAGTCTGCCTGCCAGGCAAGGTGATAATTTCCAAAATTCCATGCAATTTTTGGGTCCCTCCTCAGTCCTAATTTTCCAGAAATTTACTTTTTGTTTTAGAGATTTTCTTATACATACATAATATAAGACCAGGTCACGGTATTTCAAAGGGATGGAAAAGGGTATTGGAAAGAAAAACCCACTAAAATTGTATTTATTTATTTAATAAAACTTAATGCGCAAATAAAAAATATTGTACAAAAGGCGGACTTAATGCCTGACGCTTTTAGTTTTAGGTGTTAGTAATTACCAAATATTAATATAAGCTCGAGTAAAGCCTGTATCCATCCACGAGATTTATTACGTCATATTATACCACGTGAAAGTGAGATTGTTAATTTGTTTGTTTATCCTTTCACGTCTTAACGCCACAACTCATCGTCTTAGAATAATAATACAAATACCTACTAAAGCCGCCTCCGAATTGCGTAACGCACAATCACAAACCGAAGGATATTGAAGGAAATTGCTAATTCATTGCTTCATATATTTGAAAAATTCGTCAACTTATCAACTTAAATAATGCAATGGATGTTGTTGAATGTAAATGGCACTACAATAAATTGTAAGTGTGTTGCGCATTTCCCCCGAAATTATGTTAAACTTCCTCATCTGCCTAGCCTTTCCCCAACCATGTTGAAGTCGGCTTCCAGTCTAACCGGATACAGCTGAATCCCAGCATTTTACATGGAATGCAAATCTGACCTCCTAAACCCTGTACTGTATAATACAATACTTCTCGCTTCGAAATGTTGCCACTACATAAAGAGTAAAATGTTTATTGAGGATGATATTCTCGTAGCACTTTTGTCTATTTCCTTTTTATATTTATTTTTTCTTTATATTCTTGTATAATTTCTTTCACATTCACATTAATTATATTAATTTTCTATAAGTTCGATGTTAATTGTTTGATGCACCGGGCAACGTCATTACGTCAAAGCCGGCTGTCGCTAAAAACCAGCGCTGGGGCTCTGTCTTGCATAGGGTTGTAGCAAAATGCTGAGCGATAGCCGTTATGTGTGAATGTGACGCATGTTTCCCTCAACCTTTTTTTATTTATTTTTTTGTGTGTTCCTGGTTTTTGCGTCATGTTTACCGCAAATAAACGTTTTTTCTTTATTTTTTCTTTTCTTCTTTCCTTGTTAAGACTGGTTGCTAGACTTTCGGGTTTCTGACGATCCGTAACGACTGTCAATGATCCATGAATGACAGCCTGGACCAACGGCATAGCGTGCTTTCCGAGGCACGGAGGCGTCTTGGTACGTCAAGTTGATCACCCATCCTCGAAACAACCGTGGCAAGCGTAGAAGGCATTGCCATTGTGAGCGTATAACGCAATAAGTATAAAACGTAGAACACTTTATTTTCAAAGTAAAAGTAGTACGACTTACTTATTAACTTATTTTATAGCCGCTCACACCACGCAGAAGTTCGCAAGACGCATAAGTAGAAGTTTACCAAGTGTACTAAGTACTTAAGACTTGCTTTTCATTAACTAATACTTCTCCTTACAAAGCAACACAATGTTAAGGTGAAACCTGTTTAATGCTAACTTTCATAAGTTTTCAACCTCAGTTCTAAGTCACGACACTAGTGTGACTTAGGCTCCGGCCACACATAAGGGACGTGTAATGAAGACGGTGTGCAAACGCAGAAATAGTGTGCAGATGGAATAGCGACGCGGCCGTGGCTTGTCCTTTCTTGTAACGTGGCTATGGCTTGTCCTTTCTGTGTGCCACATCTCGATAGTACATTTTGTATGAAGAATAATGTATTTATTTAAAGTACAATTGCTTTCTGCACTTACGTTTAGCGCCAAAGTGCGCAGCAAGCCAACAACATACAATTTAACTAAAAAGTCGTTAAAAAGATTACCCCACACTAGGAATTTCTCCTGTATGGCGGGTGCGTTTACAAACATTGACAGTCACTCACAAACAACCAGACACGGAACAACTACTTGTAGGTCACACAAATATTTGTGCTGAGCGGATATCGAACTCGCGACAATCACTTAACCAGTGCACCAACCTCATACAAACACTACACATCGATTTACTGCTATACAAAACTATGTCAACAGTCGGCCTCAGAGCAATCAGGAATCAGCAATGATATGAAGACCTGTATGTGAAAGGGACGCCGCGTCTGCGTCCCGTTGTCATCTTGCGTCCCTTCTATTTGGCCCGCGCCTTAAAAGCGGGAATTATACTTTTAATTTGTTAAGGAATTCGGATATTAATAGGTATGGTCTGTATCATCGGGGTTGTGACCTCAAGCGCTACTGCTGCACTTGAGGTCCTGGATTCGATTCCCAGGTTGGCAGGCATTTATGCAGGGTGTCAGGGACATCAACGCACAACTTGTTACCATGGATTCTAAACACGATTCTGAACCCCACTGCGTTAAAATCTTTCGTCGGTTATGTTATAAAAACAGCTGTTCCGTACATTTACAACTGCGTAGGTATTGCAATTTTCTATGAAACAGCAGTTTTGTTTTTTAAAACTGTTAAAAAAAAATTACGCTGGAGGTCTGTCATGTGCTAAATTCATGTCTAGAGTTTGCTCTTCCATGTCCCTGATACCCTATTTGTTCTTGGGTTTTTAGCCGACTTCAAAAAAAGGAGGAGGTTCTCAATTCGACTGTATTTTTTTTAAATTTATGTTTGTTACCACATAACTTTTGACTGGGTGAACCGATTTTAATAATTCTTTTTTTATTTAAAATCTGGTGCTTCCCGTGTGGCCCCGTTTCAATTTCATATAGATAACAGTAAATAAACCGCGATAGCTGCTATCGCATAAATATGCTGTTTTGACTCCAAGGATGATAAAATTTCGAATTAGTGGGGTAAGTACCATAAGTAAAAAGTAAAAAATAAAAAAATACCTAAAAAAAATCAGCCGACTTCCGAAAAACGAAAAGGAATTTCTTAGTAGCAACCCGAAGTCTGGATTTGTGCCCGGTTGGTGACAGAGCTCTACCTGGGACTTAAAACATAACTTTCGAAATGTGTGTTTTTATACAAACAGGTTTATCTACATGGCTCTATAGTCCAAGGGACTATGAAACAACAAAGAATGTAAGTTTTATTATTGAGCACAATATGAACCTTTCATCTCAAAATCTTTAACACGAGGCTAACTTCAAAGCTAGTTCTTGGGTTTTCCCGTTCGTTTTCGGTTTAGTCTCATAAGCAAACAGACATGTGTATGCCGTACAGTCACCTCGGTGGGACCAACCTGACATGGACGCCTTTATTCCGTAGAAATAAGACTTGTTTTCGTAGCTCAAAGTGTTAGGTACGACTCACGTGCGAGTGACTCAACCTTTTGCTCTTTCAATTGTTATCCTTTTCACGTGTAATATAATACAAACGTAAACAAACAATTATTTATCGAATAGACTGGCAAATGTACAAATAATTAAATATCACTGTTAATTAAACAAACCTATCCAACTATCAAACAGAGGTCATTAAAAATAATTGTGCTAGTAGAACGTAGCGTGGTTGTGTGGCAAAAAACTCACCAATTCAATTAAATCCGCGAGTGTTACTTCAAATTGGTTGCGTGTTTTCAGTTTCAATGGGTGTACAGATTTTATTAGAGAAATTATTTTGTGCGGAATTGCACCTGTGACGTGTGTGCTGTTTTATAAACGACTAGTTTTTGCCAGCGGTTTTGTCCGCGTGAAATAAATGCACGTACTACAATAAAAGGACTCCATGTGGTTATGTGGTATGGTTATAAACTATATTATGTATGACAAACATCTAAACATTTATAATATTATTATTTATATAATATTATATCTTCCCGTGGGTGTCGTAGAAAGCGACTAAGGGACTTATCTATTAGAGAATGGGGATCAGCGTTCTTTATGAATTTTACCACCATACTGCGGTCACCCGCCTGCCGAGCGTGGCGATTATGGCAAATCCCTCTCTTTTGGGGGAGGCTTATGTCCAGCAGTGGACGTTTTTCGGCTGATATGATAATGATGACTTATACCGTTATGCAGTTGGTACCTACTTAAACGTTCTGGCTTCGGAAGCGTTCCCCTTACACCCTGTAAGGGGAACGCTTCCGAAGCCAGAACGTAGGTTATATACAACCTAAATGCAAACGGATACCAATAACCTTTTGCCTTAAGTGGGTTATTTTGCATCAAATTAAAACGTTTGACGCTTCTGTAATGTTTCTGCTTATTTTATTTTGGCGGCGCTTTACAAAGGATGCCTAAACATAAAGTCGCCGCCTGGATTTGGGGTCGTTTTTAAATGTGTTTAATCTCAAATACTGGGTCATTTAACTGTTCTCGAAGCATAGTGTACAAAAAATGCTAAAAAAAATAGATTTTTTTATGGTATTGTACTGAGAATCACTACCCCTATCACCTGTCTTCGTTTTCTGAAGCGTTTCCCTTACACCCTGTATAAATTACTAATTTTAATACTTGTTCGCGATTGTATCAAAAAATATTTTAGAACTTGCCTCGGGGAAAAGTCAACTCCAAGCTGATGGCAGCCCCAGGAAAAGAAGCTATTAATTTTATTCTCCAGAGTTTTTCCTTTCACCGGTTTACTGGAATTTTCCTGATCCCCATAGCCATAGGAATAAATAATATTAAACGGTTTTCCATTAAACAAAATAAAACATTCAAACGTGTCCGAGTTGTACATACCGATTGTATTAACGAGCACACAGGTGCGGTAAAGTTGTTATTTGATTCTGGATATGATTGGATTTCAAATGAGCCCCAGCGCGGGTCGCTCCCCGAAGTGTACACCTATTTAGATATTAATTAAAATACAACGTATTAACGAGATTGCGAACGCAAATGAAGCAATTACCTTCATTTGCAAATACGAACCAGTTTGTTGATATAATTTATTTTGTGTGTTTCATGTTTGATATGAACTGTGGTGTAGATTTGCAATGGCCACATGGACTAGCATATTTGCAACATCTGATTGAGACATTATACAGATTAATTAATTATTATAATAGGCAATTATACACCGTGACATTTTAGTCGTCCTACAAAGGTGGTCCACTCAATGTATCCGTCATAAAATACCTCTAGGCGTGATTAAAACATTGTTACCATTCATTAAGATAATAGGTACAAAGAGAAATAAATAATTCTGTAGAATTATGAAACACCCTCCCTGTTAATAATGTTTACGTATCAAACTGTAGAAGATAGGTATCTAGCTACCTACCATTACATTCCATCATTAATTCCATCTCCATAACAGGATGTTTCAAACTACGTCATGCGTCTTAGTGAATGGTAATTATTTTTTTTTTACTATACAAATGTTCAAAAATTTATTTTAATTTTTATAAATGATTAGTAGTCATTGGATACATGAAGTGGGCTGCTGTTGTAAGACGACTAAAATGTCACGGTGTATAATAGATATTATATCTTGGAGCAATTCAGTCGATATGGAGTATGCATTTAAAGCTCAAAAGAAATGCATTAGAGCAATATGTAATGTCGGCAACACTACTGTCAACCCGACTTAAAAATTCTGATACTGCCGTCACTATACATAATATATGATCTTAATGTTTTTGTAAAATTAAATCCTAATTATTATAAGACTGCTTTTAAAAGTTACTATAGACAATTACGTGACAAAAATATTATAAATTTGATATCTTATGGGAAAACAGCACTAATCAACAAAAGTATTATTTATGGCATCATTGATTTCCAACATGTTGCCTGATGATGTCAAAACGTTACCTGTTCACCAATTCAAGTCGAAGCTGCATAAATTACTAGTCAATAAATGTTTTTATAATGTCAAGGAGTACTTACAGGATAAAAATATAGATAGATACCTATATCAACAGAAAATTGACCTTGAATAATATAACAATAAAAATAGTGTGACGTACAGCAATAATTTTATTTGACATTTATGTAATTTTATGACAACTTGTATTTTTAATCCTTTGACATTTGTAGTGCTTATTCTGATTTTTTTTTTTATTAATTAAAATAATTTTGTAATGTTATTTTATGTACAATTAGATTATCGATAATGTAAACATTTGCACATCTTATTAAGTAATAATGATACAGTGTAATTTATGTTTATTTGTAACATCTCTGTATACCTACCTGTATAATACAAACAAATAATTTGATTTGATTTGATTTGCAGCTTATAGCTAGGTATTAATTTCATCTCTTTCCGTTCTCGATAACGGATTTAATAAAGGAAGATGAAGTTTTGATCTTTGTTTTAGCTTATCATGTCAGACGATATAATAATATTACTATTAATAGCCTTCGTTTTACTGTGGCTTTTGAAATACTTTGTTAAATATTTCAAAAGCTAGGTATTTGTGAACATAGCTCATTATCGTTTTATTTTTTGTAATCTATGTATGTAATTCATTCAACGGTTTCTTACACGACCTTTTATAATTAAGTTCTCTGCTAGTGCTGTGCAGTTCTGTAATTGATGTACTCACAATACCTACAGTTAAAAGTTATTTTTGTTCTAGTGAGTAAGTCGTTGAAGTGTCATATCAAAAAATAAAAATGTACTAGTATTGTATCTCAGTATACTACTACATACTACTACTACATTGGTCCTATTTCCCTTGAACTTAGCTTTCCAATTATATATATATATTTTTTTTTTTGAGATTCCTCGAAACTTATTCACTCCTTTTTTGGTACAGTTCTTAAACGAAAAGATTTGGTATGTCTGTTGTAGTAGTTTTTGGAGGAAGCGTAAGACCAACAATGATAATTAATTTTAATGAGTGAGCCGTTTGAGGTGGAACTCCACCACCACCTCCACCGGACCATTAAGTCCGGTGCCCACTGAGTTTTTCGAGCTTTTAGTTGGTGAAGCGGATGGCCGACTCTTCACGTGACCAGAGGGCGAGAATTTTGCCAAAATCAGCATTGCCATACGACGTAGCATTGCTTTCAACCTTTTGGACACTTTTCCTGTAGACAACGATGCAGACGAATTTTTCTTGCCCTATAATTTTTATTTGCAAAAATATTTACAAATATTTATTTTGATGAAGATAAACAAAAAATCAGATTTAACTTGCCAACCCAGACCAGTAATCCGACTTTCAAAGCCTCGAACTCACGTTAACAAAAGTTGGGCAACAGTTACTAAACATTGTTTTACATCATCAAATGTTACAGAACACACGTATGCTTACCCCTGCCTACATGACTGCAACACTTCATGTTGAAAACAACAAAAAGACCATGTTACTCAACTTTTACATGTCATGACTACAACGCTCTACGCTTGGAAATATGTACATGACATGAAATTTTAATCATTCAAAACCCATTATTATGCGACTACAACACGACTGTACCTATGTGGTATAACCACATTATTCTCCATCATATTAAACTACTTTAAAACGGGTCACTATCGATTTGGGTAGTAAAGTAAGGTAACTTAAGTTAGGATATTATAGGTTAGAGCCGGATCTAGTGCCGTAGCTTGGCATACTAATGGCTGCTTGGCTGCGCGATGTAAACTAAAAAGTATCATAGTATGTGTTATAGTTCGGCAGTTTGCAATTTTTGTATCGTAAAGCTTCCAGTTTTTTGCTAAACTTGGAGCTGTTTGTTTCTATTTTCGGTCAGTGAAAAATAAAATTGCACTGCTGTTATTTAAAATAAAAATCTGTAATGAAGAGATTTTGTTAATGTTGATTTCAGGTTTTCGTATTTTTATAAGTAATAACAGTCGTACTTTCGATGGGTGACCATCTTAATGGGTGACACGTTAAGCCGTTGGTCTCGACTGTCATTGCTGGATCTTTACCTGTCGTTACGGGTCGTCAGAAGCCCGAAAGTCTTACAACCAATCTTATGAACGGGTATTCAGCTGCATCCGATTAGACTGGAGCCGACCCCAAATTAATTCCAAAAAGGCTAGGCAAATTACGATAACATAACACACAAAATCACGTCATGTTTCCCCGAAGGGTTGGGCAGAGGTGCACTAATAGTAGCTACACCCACATTTCGATCTTGTAAAAGGGAGCGAGCTTATTGCCATCAACCAGCCACAAATCCAGACTCTACTGACTCACACACTTGACTCATATTCCTATATTGTAGTTTATTTCTTGTTTTTCCATTAAAAACTAATTTAAAAAACTACTAATTTTTTTTAAACGAATCCCAACCACTAATATCGAGCACCTAAAATTTTACACTCGTTTCAATGAAATATATTAAACCCATTTCAATTTACCTATACAAAAGACACCTAAGGCTCAAAGGAAATCAATTTTCTGTTTTCAGTCCTTATGTTTCCACAACCTTAGTATGTAATGTAGTGACTATTATATACAAATACAGCTATAATTTACAGGTAGCAAAGGTATTTCATAATTACTAACTATTCAGTGTACCTACGCTGTGTCATTAACTTGGATATTAGTTTTGGGTGGAACCAAATAATGCCACGTGATGGAGCTGACATGAACGGTTCATATATTACTTGTTGATAGATATGTATTATATTTTACTATGTTATGGACGAAGCAATCAATTTGGCGTGTATGTTTATACAAATTTTTTAATGTATGTATATCGTGTAGAAATCGTGTTAAAGGAATTTGAACTTCAATTCAAGTGCTGTTAATAGGCCTCTTACAATGACTATATGGTTTAATTCTCTTTGGTCTGTTACAATAAAAAATATTAATAATCATCATCATCGTCACTTCAGCTGAAAAACGTCCTCTGCTAGACATAAGCCTACCTCAAGGACCGCCACTTCGACCCACTCTGTGCTTCCCGCATCCAGCGGATTCCTGCGGCCTTAACCAGGTCATTGGTCCACCGTGTGGGAGGCCTTCCAACGCTACATCTTCCGGTGCGCGGTCGCCACTCTAGGCCCTTTCGCTCCAATCGGCCATCTGTTCTGTGAGCAAAGTGCCCTGCCCACTCCCACATAAGTTTGGCAATTCTTCGGGCTATGTCGGTTACTTTGGCTTCCTACGGATCTCTTCATTTCTGATTCGATCGCGTAGGGACTCCAAGCATAACCATCTCCACTGCCTTTTGGATGACTCTCAGCCTTTTAATGAACCTCATTGTGAGCGACCACATCTCAGTGCCATGGGTCAATACTGGCAACACGCACTGGTCAAAGACTTTCGTCTATTATATATTACGTAGTTTCCCGAATGCTGCCCAGCCGGATTCAACGATTGACCTCTTTCTCGAAGTTGGACCTATCTAACTGTACAGCTTGTCTTAAGTAAACATAACCGTCCGCGACACTACTCTGATTAATATTACCAGCCAACTACCAGACTTCAGGGCAAAGACTTCTTCTCAAAATACACAACTTTTGATCACCATGCTTGCTCATGATGGGTTGGTGATTTCAGAGTAAACTTAACTATATGTCCAGGATTCCCACGATGATGGCCATTACGATTCCCAAACTATGGACTAAGGCGGTCTTGGGTTATAATCCTGTCAGGTACAGAAACATTACAATGAAACTCGGTGCATCTCCCACCCCGCTGAACATTATACAGGTATATGCACCCACCAGCGCGGCGAAAGATGAGGACGTTGAAAGCTTCTACAATGACCTAGAATTTTCAATCGCAACAATACTAAATAGAGAATTGCTTATCATACTTGGCGATTTTAACGCAAAAGTGGGTGGCACACGGATGGACGTGGGACTGCAAAGCATTGTAGGCAACTATGGTCTTGGCCATAGAAATGTTCGAGGAGAGAGATTAATACAATTCGCGGCTGATAACAATTTCACCATAACGAATACAATTTTCCAGCAACACCACAGACGACTGTACACCTGGACGTCCCCTGATGGGAAGCACCGGAACCAAATTGACTATATACTTATAAGATATAGATGGCGAAGTTCAATTATGAACGCACACACACTGCTCGGAGCTGACTGTCAATCGGACCATCAACTTCTTGTATGCAACCTGAAACTTAGGTTACGTAACTCCATTCCTCGGAAAGCAAATAACAAGCTGGAAATAGTAGACCAAATGGCTTTTATAAACCAACTGTCGGCCGATAGTACCATTTGGAAGTCAATAGCACTAAATGATGACCCCGACTCACTCTGGCAATCCGTAAAAGTGCAAATAAAAAAGACGGTACGTACGACACAGCCTACCCATATTAAAGGCAAACACCAACACTGGGTGTCAGACGACACTTGGAGCCTAGTAGAGCACCGTCGTGAAGCGAAGGCCAAGGGAGCTTCTGTCCAGGACTTGAATTCGATGAGTGCACAGATTGAATCTTCTTCTCACAGAGATCAGAATAAAAATCTGAAAAACATCTGTCTAGAGTTGGAATAAAATGCAGAACGCCACGAAACTAAAGACTTATTTAAGAAGATTCGTACTATAACCCGTCAATTCAAACCCAAAACCTGGGCTATAGAGGATTCAAATGGAGCGACCGTAACAGAAATTAAGGATATTGTGGGCGTATGGACAGAATATTGCGAGAAACTTTTCACCAATAACAGCATGACATCATCATGTAACACTAGCACACCATCACATAATGCTATGGAACCATGCATTCTAAAAAGTGAAGTTCGTGCCGCAATTGATCACCTGAAGAGGAATAAAGCTGCAGGAGCTGATGACATCCCCATAGAAATATTCAAAGCAATGGGTGAATGCGGAGTCGATATGATGCATACTATTTGTTCAATACAATGTGAACATAAATATTTGATATTCTAGATTATTATGGATTGATGTAATTAATTGCAGTAATCTATAATAATTTAGAATCAAATTCAATGTATTTTTTATTTTTTGTTGATTTTATGTGTGCAACATTAACGTGCTTAAAATAATGTTTATGACGTGTGGCAACACACGTTTTTTCTTGCTCTCTTGTGTAAAAATTACCGAGCGTAATGGCCGTTGGCTTTTTCTCTGTTAAAAAATAAAGTAAAATCCATATTTTACTGTCTCTCTTTGTTTTATTACAAACAAAGAAGTGGTCCTTCGAGCATCAGTGTGCGTTATTCGTCAAGTAACAGTGTTTTCGGTGGATAGTCGTGCATTCTGTGATCGTGGTGATTTGTGGAGGTTGAGACTATGTCTCAATGTCGCGGCGCAACCTCACCCAGAGGATATCTTGGGTGATCAGGATCACATCATATCAAATCACAAAGATATTATTCCGGCTTCACGTCAATAATCGTGAAACATAAGAAAATTGGTGCGATTTTGGAGTTGTAATTTGCATCATCAAGTTCATCCAACATTTTTGTGGATATGGATGTGGGTAGATTTCATTTACCCACTCTGGTATGTACCACAGACACCTAAAGAGGTATGTATACCTACGCGAATTTATTCTAGAAATTTCCTATAGTTCATCGTTCTTCATACGTTCGTCGTGAAGTTGGCCTTGGCCGGCGCTTCCTGTCAAATTGTCAGTGTAAACCAACAAGTGTCATTGTCATACTCCATCAACGTCATTTGAGTTTGACACTAGTGCCGTCTTGTCAAATGTCATTCGACTTTGACAGTTCATCGAAGTAAACAAATACAAAGTGAAAGTGATAGTAGGTAAATACTCAACAATTTATCGGAAAGTTGTGTGAATAAAATAAATAAGCAAAAACAAGTGATAAAAGTGTTAGTGCGGTATGTTCATACTGATTGCGACCGAATAATATAGTATTAAAATGTCTGATCTAAAGAAGCTGAAATTGTCGCGAGCGTCATGCAAAGCAACTTTGACCCGTATTCAAAACTTCGTAGAGGATCCCCTAAACCTCGCCTCTGCTACAATAGACCTTTTAGAGGCAAGGAAAGATAAGCTTATTACTTCATTAAAACAGTTTGAAGCTCTTCAATTAGATATATTGAGTTTGGATGAAGAAGATTCTGAGGATGTAGGTATATTTGAGGAACGATTTTTTAAAACCCTTGCTAAGATCAATGAAACTATACGTATGCTTACCCAATCGGAGTCTTCTCAATCCACATGTACTTCAACTTCTAAATTACCCACTGTAGAAATTCCTACTTTTGATGGCAAGGATTTTACAAAATTCAAACCCTTTTTTGAACTATTTATAGCGGTAATAGACAATAACCGTACATTGACTGATGTCCAAAAGCTATTTTACCTGAGAAAGTATCTAATTGATGATGCTTTGTCAGTAATAGTCAACTTACCGCTAATTAGTCAATCTTATAAGGAGGCTTTAGAATTATTGAGAAAGCGCTATGATAATAAGACACGCTTAATATGTAACCACATTAACTTAATTTTGGATGTACCAACAATGCAGAAGGGAACGGCGGTTTCTATAAGAACCTTTGTTTCTCAAATTAAGCAACAATTATATGCCTTAAAAAATCTTGATGAACCAGTGGATAGCTGGGATCGTCTATTATTGTGTCTACTATCTAAAAAGCTTGATTTATATACACACAGAGCATTTCATTTAGATAGAGATGCTAGAATTTTACCAACTATGGCAGAGTTTTTAGAATTTTTAGAAAAGCGTGCTATGGCGCTGGAGGATACTATTCCCCTTAAAAGTCATCCTACTGAAAATAAATCCAAGACTGCAGTGCGAGTCTCAAATATCGCTGCGCAATCCAATGTATTGTGTGCCTATTGTAATAAGACTGATCATGCAATTTTTGCTTGTCCCATGTTCAAGATGGTTCCTATAGAAACACGTCTGAACTTTGTAAAAGATCACAAATTGTGCTCAATATGTTTAAAATTACATGACAATGTCTGTAAGTTCAAATTTAAGTGTAAAGTTTGTAAAGAATCTCACAATACACTTTTACATGAAAGTAAGAAAGAGGCTTCAGTCTCACTATGTTCACATAGTAACATTTCAAATTGTAATGTTTTATTACCTACAGTTAAGGTTAAAGTCACTGACAAATATGGTCGTGAAATATTTGTACGAGCCTTGCTCGACAGTGGAAGCCAGGCTTCCTTTGTAACTAACTCTTTAGTGAAAAAGTTAGCAATTGTTCCTACTTTGCAATCTACCAATATTATTGGTATTGGCAATAAAACCACAAATATAAATCAGGTAGTCAAGCTACCTGTAAATTCAACTGTTTATGATAATATTATATATAATGTCAATTGCTATATAGTTGATACAATTACAGCACCACAGCCACAGCAAATATTAGATATTTCTAAATTGTCCATTCCAGAAAATATTAATTTATCAGATAAAGAATTTAACATTCCTACTGAAATTTCCATACTGATAGGGGCTGATATTTATTTTGATTCTTTGTTAAGTGGTTGTTTCAAAATATTGGATGGTCTTGTATTGCAAAATACTGTTTTTGGTTATGTGGTTGCTGGTAAATCCTGCATAAGCAGTAAAAATAAATGTTCAAATCTAGTTTCAAATTTTGCAATCTTTGATGAAAGAAAATTGGAAAATGTTATGGAAAATTTTTGGTTGACTGAGAAAGTGTCTGAACTTCCATTGAAGAAAGTTACAGAGGAATTTAAACAAACTGAATATATTTTTAAAGAATCCCTTCAAATTGTTAACAATACATTCTATGTTGACATGCCGCTCATTTTTCCTAAAAATGAGTTACAGCTGGGAGACTCTTTCTCGGTCGCCCTGCAAAGATTTTTGAGTTTGGAAAAAAAACTTAAACAAAATCCAATTTTATTGGAAGAATACAAAAAATTCATAGAACAATATGTAGCATTGCCAAGGAAGTTGATATAAATTCTTATGATCTTAATAATGGTTCTGTTTACTTTTTAGCACATCATGCCGTCTTTAACCAAGATAGTAAGACTACAAAACTGCGAGTGGTTTTTGATGGAAGTATGATATCTAAAAATAAAACTTCGTGGAATGACGTCATGCTGAATGGGCCTGTGGTACAAAGTGAGCTCTTTGATATTCTTCTTTTATTTAGAACATATTTATTTGTTTTAATTTGTGATATACAAAAAATGTTCCGTGGTGTTTATATTAATGAACATCACACTAGCTTACAGAACATACTTTGGTGGGATGATCCTAATACACCCATAAGTTGTTTGCAGTTGCAGACTGTAACATATGGGTTGAAAGCCTCTACCTTTTTGGCCACTCGATGCTTAGTAGAACTCGCAAATAAGCATAAGAATGATTTACCTCTTGCTGCACAAGCTATGCTTTCAAACACATACGTCGATGACGTACTTGCAGGTTGCGAAGATATAGAGCAACTTAATTTATTAAAGAATCAGCTAATTGAGTTACTAAAATTTGGTAATTTTAAACTACATAAATGGTGTTCAAATCATCCTATAGTCTTAGATGATATCCCTAGTGAAAATAAATATTTTGAGGAAATTGACTTGAATAAGGATAATATTATTAAAACTCTAGGGTTAAAGTATGATGTTATAGCTGATAACTTCTATTTTCAGGCTCCTTTAACACAACCTAATGAACAAATGAACACTAAAAGAAAGATTCTCAGTTACATAGGGAAATTTTTTGACCCATTGGGTCTTATTAGCCCAATTATAATTGTTGCAAAAATGATTATGCAGGAATTGTGGAGTATTAATATAGGTTGGGATGATATTCTTCCAACAAAATATTCCCAGCTGTGGGAAAAATTTCTAAATAACTTAAATTTGATGAATAGGATTATTGTACCTCGGTACGTCCAGTGTAACAATTTTTTATGGATTGAGTTAGTGGGGTTTGCTGATGCATCATCAAAAGCTTATGGTGCCTGCCTTTACTTAAGGATTTTAAAAGCTAATGGGGGTGTTGAAGTAAATCTTCTCTGTTCAAAGTCACGTGTGGCACCTCTAGCAAAGGTACTTACTATACCTCAGTTAGAGTTGAATAGTGCGTTATTGCTTGCCCAACTCATAAAAAGAGTCAGTGATGTAATTGGCTCAAGATTTCCGCATTACACACGCTTGTACAGTGATTCTCAAATAGTACTAGCGTGGATACAATCAGGTAGAGTCAGAGCTAATAACTATGTGAATAATAGAATTCAACAAATTGTTTCTTATACTGATAGCTCATCTTGGTATTATGTTCGCTCTGCTCAAAACCCTGCTGATATTATATCCCGTGGGGTTGACCCACAAAAGTTAAAAGAAAATAAATTATGGTGGCATGGTCCACAATTCTTATTAAACCCAGATCTAGCTCATAAGCAAGAAAGTTTTACTGAATCAGAAACGGTACCAGACAAATCTTGTTTTATAATTAATGTAGAGCCTTCTCTACCAACCCATTTATTAGAAAAATTTTCAAATATAAATAAGCTACAAAGCGTTGTCGCATATATGTATAGGTTTATAAACAATTCTCTGCGAAAAAACATTATAAAGGATAAAAAGTTAACCCCTAAAGAGATGCAACTCGCTCTGGAATTTATAATTCGTTCCATACAAAAGATATCATTTTCGGAAGAAATTAATTCAATAATGAATAGTAAAAAAATCAAGTCAGGGCTGGCCAATCTTCATCCATTTATTGATGCACACGGTTTGCTCCGTGTGGGTGGCAGGCTGCAAAATGCAGGCATTCCCCAAGATAAAATGCACCCTATCATTTTGCCAAAACATTCTAATATAACTTCTTTAATTATAGAAAGAGAGCATTTACGATTATTGCATGCAGGTCCTAGGTTGGTGCTCAGTTCATTATCACAGAAATTCTGGATAATCAATGGCATACGAGAGGTAAAAAAGGTAGTGCATAAATGCTTGAAATGTTTTCGTTTGAAAGCCGACACTGCTAAGCAGCTCATGGGTTCACTTCCAAAGGAACGAGTCACAGCAACTAGGCCCTTTCAGCATGTCGGCATCGACTTTTGTGGTCCCTTTAATTTAAAAATATCAAGAATCAGGAAACCACTCGTTACAAAGGGGTATGTAGCTCTATTTGTTTGTTTTTCTACCAAAGCTATGCATGCAGAAGTTGTGTCAGATCTTACAACCCCAACTTTCTTGGCATGCTTTGATCGCTTTATATCTAGGCGTGGTATACCGTCTAAAGTGTATTGTGATAATGCAAAAACGTTTAAGGGGGCTGACAACCAATTAAAAGAATTATACAATATACAAGCTTCCAGAGCTCATAGAGACTCTGTATATTATTATTGTAAAGTTAACTACATAAAATTTATGTTCATTCCGAGTTACTCCCCTGAATTTGGTGGTCTTTGGGAGGCCGGAGTAAAGAGCGTAAAGCATCATCTCAAACGTATCGTCGGCACTTTGTGCTTGACTTATGAAGAATTTAACACGGTGATAGTTCAGATAGAGGGTGTTTTGAACTCTAGACCTCTGCTTTCCAATCCCAATGAAGGTGGATATTTAACTCCAGGTCATTTTCTAATTGGTACGGCTTTGTCTAGTTATCCGGAGGTCGATTTATTGGAAGTTCCAATACATAGATTGAAATTTTGGAAAATTGTGTCTAAACTGAAACAACACTTTTGGAAGGCATGGTCAGCAGACTATCTCACGCAGCTTCAGAGCCGTCCCAAGTGGAAGCATAGCTCTGAAAACCTAAAGGTAGGTGATCTGGTTCTAGTTAAAGATGTAAATGCCTCTCCTTTGCAATGGCCTATGGCAATAATTGTTAAGGTGTTTCCTGGGCCAGACAACAATGTTAGAGTAGCTGAAATAAAATTAAAAAACAAAATTTATTTAAGATCCATTGCCAAGCTATGTCCTCTGCCAGTGGAATAATATTATAATTCTAAAACATTTTTAAATTATTATGTCTCTTTGTCCCTTTGACAGATTGTCAGCCTCCCCTCCCCCCAACTATGTTCAATACAATGTGAACATAAATATTTGATATTCTAGATTATTATGGATTGATGTAATTAATTGCAGTAATCTATAATAATTTAGAATCAAATTCAATGTATTTTTTATTTTTTGTTGATTTTATGTGTGCAACATTAACGTGCTTAAAATAATGTTTATGACGTGTGGCAACACACGTTTTTTCTTGCTCTCTTGTGTAAAAATTACCGAGCGTAATGGCCGTTGGTTTTTTCTCTGTTAAAAAATAAAGTAAAATCCATATTTTACTGTCTCTCTTTGTTTTATTACAAACACTATTTGTAATCGCGTCTGGGAGACCGGGAAATGGCCTCAAGACTGGGCAAACTCCGTGTTCATACCACTACATAAGAAGGGATCGACGAAGAAATGCAGCAACTATAGACTAATTGCCTTAATTTCACACGCCAGCAAAGTTCTCCTTCACATCCTCAACACCAGACTGCAATCTTTTCTGAATCCCGAAATAGCTCCGGAGCAAGCGGGATTCGTCAAGGGTCGAGGGACAAGGGAGCAGATTTTAATTCTTCGTCAAATAATCGAAAAGTCTAGAGAGTTTAATATCCCACTCTATATTTGCTTTGTCGACTTTCGCAAGGTCTTCGACACCGTTCAATGGGATAAATTATGGGACGTACTCATACAAATGGGAGTACCTAACCATCTAGTTGGTCTTATAAGGCGACTTTATGAGGACGGAAGTTCGGATAGACGACATTGACTCGAGAACGTTTCAGACACATGCTGGTGTTCGACAGGGTTGTATACTCTCTCCACTCCTATTCAATACGTATACGGAGTGCATTATGAGAATTGTTTTAGAGCAATGGGACAAAGGCATTTCGGTGGGAGGCAGGAAGACATCTAACTTGAGATACGCCGATGACACTACTCTTCTAGCTCAAACAAAGGAAGATATGGAACACCTGTTGACACTGCTAGAGACAACGAGCCTCTCCTTCGGACTTGCAATTAACAGAGATAAAACCAAGATGATGATCGTGGACCGAGCCGAACTAAACCAACCTGACATCCATTGATTGGCAACTGTGAGATTGTTCAGTCTTATGTGTACCTGGTTCCACAATCACGAACACTGGGGGGTGTGAGGATGAGATTCGAAGGAGATGTGCTATCACAAGATCTGCCGTTGATAAGCTCAAAAGAGTCTGGGGCAATCATAATATCACCAAAGCCACAAAAGCCCGCCTGATGAGAAGTTTGGTTTTTCCAATATTTCTGTATGGCACAGAAACAAGGACGGTTCGCCTCAAAGAGCGACGCAAAATCGATGCACTTGAAACTGGGGGCGACTGCTGCGGATCCCTTGGATAGCGTTTCGGACCAATGTCACGATCTTGGAGGAACTTCGAATCAAGGAGAGGTTATCATCGACTGTACAGATGCGAATCCTCAAATACTTCGGCCACATTGTTCGAAATGAACGCTCCATGGAACGACTTGTTGTCCAGGGGCAAGTAGAAGGCAAGAGGTCACGCGGTAGATCACCTACGCGTTGGACAGACCTTATAAAAGCTGCAACACAAACGTCCATAGTCCAAAGCTCCCGAGACGCTGAAGACCGCAACAGGTGGAGGCGCATCGCGAGGGCTGCTTCATCCAAATAAAATGCATCATCGTCAACCACGACCATTCTGTCAAGAATGCACGACTGAGGAGGAGGATTTCTATGTAACATTCTACATGCGAAAGTAACTCTGTCTCTCTGTTTGTTACCTTTCCACACTTCAAGAGGGCTATTACAAATTGAAGTTTTCAGTTTTAGGTAAACTTTACGGCGGGTGGTAGCTGATCGCGCGTGTGTCTAGTGAAGTACGCTATTCACACATGCTAACGTTATGATTCGGACGCCCAGGAACAAACCGGCGCGCCCGCGCGTCCCGAGATTTATTACTGATTCATAGCGTTGCATTCAACAATAGGGTATTACACTAATTTTTGAAAAGTATCTTAATTAGATTCTAGAGTGCTAATAAACCACCAAAACATCAAAACATTTTTATTTAATCGATTCATCATCATCATATCAGCCGAAAGACATCCACTGTTGGACATAAGCCAGGGATTGGCCATAATCGCCACGCTTGGCAGGCGGGTTGGCGATCGCAGTATGGTGGTAAAATGCATACAGAACGCTGCTGCCCATTCTCTAGTAAGTCCCTTAGTCGCCTTCTACGAAATCCACGGTAAGAAATGGGATTGTGCTATTATTTTACGTACGGCACCACACGGAACTTAAAATAATTAATTTAATCGATTAGTGCCATGCATGCATTCAAATTTTATATTTTCAAATTTCGCGCGTAATTTGACAAAAACGCTGGACGCAGTGAACGCCATATTGTTGGTATGACATCAGTTTGCCACATAAACAAATGCGCTGATATTTTCTGACATATTTTAAAAAATGAGTTATTTTTCTACTTGTCGTTGATTTACTGTTCCTGAATGCAAAATATTATTTAAATAAAAATTACTTTGGTTACGAAAATAATAAAACTACAAAGTTGCTGAGTTGATGCCGTATGACGTAAGTAATAACATGGCGGCTACTATTTCAGGGTGTTCAAAAACATGTTAAAATTTATTTTGTTTCTTCATGAACTAAAACTAACATTTTCCGACCGCATTTTGCCTAAGCTGTCTCAATAATATATTTTTAGATTTTTTCTCGTATAGAGTAAAATACCCTATTGTTTAAAAATATTATTTTAGTTAACTTAGTAACGTTAGTTATTAAATACTTTTTGTTTGAATTTCGATTAAACACAAATAGATAAAAAATATAATTTCAGACGAAAAATTATCACTAATTTTCTGTTTTACAGAATTATTTTTGGTGTATTACTGTATGAAACATAGAAAATAAAAAAACATGTACCTAAAATTTGTTTTTTTAATCCTAGACAGTAATCCGACATTCCAAGGTTTGTGTGCTTGCTTTTGAAAATATGAGTTTGACATTACACCTGTCAAATTACTATCTGGGTTTAAAAAACGAACTACACCGACATCTTTTACTGTAAAATAATGAGGCCTAAAAAAGTTGTTGTTTTTTAAAATAATGAGCTTCTGGGAATACGTCCCCTAAGAATACCAAGATAGAAAACGTAGCATGAATAACGAATCCCATTCTGAGAATATAATTTTATGCCTGCTTGAAAAGTTATATTCTAGTTAGCTGTAGGTATATTTTGTACTACACCCAAAATATAGTTACGCAATATGCTTAGAGGTAGATAGGAACAATCTCAACGAAAATGTTTAAAAAATCCTTTTCCACTTACCTATCTTCAATATTAAACAAAACACTTTTATCCATTAATTATTTACACCCTGTAAGTAATTATAAAGTAATAAATCAAAACTATAGGATACAATTTTGACCAGTGCGCAAACTGTAACCATGACTTCAGCATATCATTCTAGATCTCCTAGCGTAGAAATTTTGCGTCGGTTATACAAAAAAAATCAGCTGTTCCATACATTTTGACCGCGTAGGTATATTACACCTTTCTATGAAACAGCTGATTTTTTTTTGTATAAACGACAGAAAAACATTACGCTAGGGGGTTTAGAATGATAATATGCTGAATTAATGGTTACAGTTTGCGCACTAGTAAATTTACCCTGTATTATAATATCAGGAAATAGGTAAAATCTGTTTGTTTCGGTCGGTGACTTTGGATATATGTATTTTAAATTTTTGTCACCGCCTTCCGAAATTAAAGTTATTTTTCACTTTGTAGTGTTTTTCCGGAAGTCGGTTGTTTTTTTTTTTGGAAAAAGTTTTTGTTTTCTTTTTAGTTATAGTACCTACTCCACACCAATCCGAAATTTCTTCATCCTTGGGGTCAGAACAATGCATATTTATGCGATAGCAGCGATCGCGGTTGATTTGCTGTCATTTTTTGAAGAGTTCCGTTTTCTGTCTCCGAAATGCATCATTATACATATATTAAATTTAAACGAAATCTTTTCGGAATAAACCCCTTTCGAACAAAAAAGAATTTTGTATATCCGTCTATACACCGTGACATTTTAGTCGTCTTACAAAGGTGGTCCACTCAATGTATCCGTCATAAAATACCTCTAGGCGTGATTAAAACATTGTTACCATTCATTAAGATAATAGGTACAAAGAGAAATAAATAATTCTGTAGAATTATGAAACACCCTCCCTGTTAATAATGTTTACGTATCAAACTGTAGAAGATAGGTATCTAGCTACCTACCATTACATTCCATCATTAATTCCATCTCCATAACAAGCTACGTCATGCATATTAGTGGATATTTTCATTTTTTTAATTATACAAATGTTTTTTTTTTTATAAATGATTAGTAGTCATTGGATACATGAAGTGGGCTGTCGTTGTAAGACGACTAAAAAGTCACGGTGTATATGACGGAGTTATGCCCAAACTTACATTAAAAAAAAAAATATATAAACTTGTCCAATTGATAACCTGCTTCTTTTTGAAGTTACAAAAGAATATTGCATTCGCCTGCCCGTGCGAGTGCTTCGTTTTCGTGACTTTTTTCTCGTGGTTTTAGCGTGATGTTATATAACCTATATCCTTCCTCGATAAATGGGCTATCCTCCACTAAAAGAATATTCCAATTCGAACCAGTAGTTTCTGAGATTAGCGCATTCAAGCAAACAAACAAACTCTTCAGCTTTATAATAAGTGTAGAATAGATATAGATATAGATAAAAGAAGATAGATCTCAACATGAATGATGTAACTAATATTACATAACTTTATTTTGATTGAAAAGAGTGTCACCAACTACGCTTTGAAATGGGCAACTAGTCTAGCTTCATATTTCTGAGTGACTGACCTCTTCTCTTGACAATGCAAAGGTGCCTGTAATTGATTTATCCTATATAAAAGCTCATCGAATAATATTATAAATGCGAAAGTAAATCTGTCTGTCTGTCTGTTACGTTTTTACGCCTAAACCGCATTACCGATCATGAAATATGGCGGAGATATAGCCGGGGATATGGAAAAGGACATAGGCTACTTTTTTCGCGATGACCGACATCCACGAGGGCGGAGCTGCGGGCAAAAGCTAGTAGTTATTATATAATGTGAATGTTTGTACGTTTAGATGTTTGGATATTTGTTACTCAATCAAGCAAAAACGGCTAAACGGATTTGGATTAAATTTGACACACAGATAGTTTGTAACCTGGAAAAAGCCTCTGGCAAAAGCTATCATATCAGCCAAAAGACGCCCACTGCTGGACATAAGCCTCCCCCAAAAGGAGGGATTTGCCATAATCGCCACGCTTGGCAGGCGGGTTGGCGATCGCAGTATGGTGGTAAAATGCATAGAGAACGCTGCTGCCCATTCTCTAGTAAGTCCCTTAGTCGCCTTCTACGACACCAATGGGAAGAAATGGGCATGGCAAAAGCTAGTATGAAATAAATACTTTGAGTTTGCGTTTGAGTTTAATAGTCAAAATGACACTTTTCAAAACCACTGCTAAGTAACAACATGTGACGATTTCAATGTGTTACGAACTTTGCATTTTACAAATCAACATTCAGTGTAAGATTCACCTACCTTCATAATGACTGAATAGTTTAATAAGTAAATAATTAATAATTGTACATTGATGCTTAGCAACGGTCTCCTCATTAATGCTTTAATACTTTGTTGTAAATGTACTGTGATTTACTCGGCCCCACAGTGGAACGAATGTATGGGAGCGGTTGGACGTAGACATGTCCGAAAAATAAGAGTAAAATTATGACAAACTAATGATGCCATCTTATTCGATTACTTAATGCCTTCATAAATTGTGGTGATGAATTTCTTCATAACTCCCATATTTCGGGAGTAATTTGAGAAAATGTGAAATTTTACTATGAAAATGAGTGTATCGAGCTCTCTCCCTCCTGATTCCGGGCTTGTTTCAAGTAGCGGTCTCTAATATCGTAATGCTATTACTAAGAGCTATATTTAATACTAAGACACATAGTGCGCCAAATGTGCACTTTCTGGGATAAAAGGAAATGAAAATTTAAAAAAAAAAACGTTTTTTCCCCATTTGTATTTACTTTAAACCGCAGACAGACTTATTAAGAGGTCTATAAATATATTATATATATATACAGAAATATATATTAACAAAAATATTCACAAGAACTGATGAGAGTATGACTTTTAAGTAAGTTGATAATAAATTACCTAGTTTCATTAAAAGTACAATAAATAATTAAGATGTAAGCTCTAATTTACTAAGTTACACATTTTAAAACAATAACATCATTTAATTATCTTCGTCATCATCATCATCATCAATTAATTCAAATTCAGAATCGATGTCCGCTAAATCATTTATGTTAACAAATTCGATATCACTTTTCTCAGAATCCGTAAGCTCATAAAATTCCTTAAAAGAAGATTTTTTTACAAACTTATTTCCTTTTGGACGGATACTTGTAACAAGTGGATCAGAAGACAGTAAAAGATTGTGCATAATATCTTCATTGCATGAGATACTGCTATGCTTTCGAGAATGCCCCTCTCTATATTTTCTAAAATCTTTATTTCTAGCCTCAGATGCCTCTTCGGATAGAAAACCAATGGGCACAATTGACATGTTCTGAACTATGTCTGGCCCATGCATTAAAATTTTATGAAGTGAAGAAGGCATATAATACCATGGGTATAACTCCACGTAAAGCTTAGCAGTATCAAAGCAGAACTCTCGGAATTTAGTTACGTTGATCTTCTCTCCTGATGAAATACACTGCAAGATCACACAGATTTTTCTTAAAAGCATAGCATCTATTCCGGTCAGTTCAGCAGATTTAGTGTAGTTTTCAAAAAATCTCCTTGCCGAGTTGCCATTGTTGGTGGATCCACTGCCTTGTTTCACAACATCGAGAAGTAAGCCCGTTTCTCTTCTTACAGCCTCTTGAACTCTTTTCTTCCTGTCATCAACTTGCCTTTTTGCTATATCACCCCTTACTTGCCATGATTTTATGTCTAATTTGTAGGAAATGTGTAATAAGCATTCCATTGAGCGAATCCAAGCGTGAAGGGTGCTTAAGCTATATTTATACATGTCCTCGTTTGCGTGTTTATCTTTGATTAACTCTAAATTATTCATTTCTTTAGGACAAGCCTTGCATATGTCACACACTGAAGCTGCTGTATTGGATATAATGGAATGAATTTTACCATCAATCATTGTCAACAGCAGTTGGTGTTTGACACTAATTCCATCAGTGATGGTGGATGGAGTTAAGGCTTCAATCTCTGCTTCGATTTCAGCCATCTCTCTCTGCACATTTTCTTTGGTTTCCTTTATAAACTTAAACAATATTGGCCGGCAAAATGAAGTGGAAGATGGTCGCTCGTTTTCCCAAATTGTTACACCTTTTGAGACGAGCCGCAGTGGTACAAGACTAATCATAAAATTACTAGCAAGATCGATTTGCTCATCTTCACTCGTCCTTTGATGATAAATGCTTTGGCTAGATGATCCGTCAAAACCCCATTTGCTGGTCAATACGAGCTGTTGATTGGGATCAACAGGGGTTTCTAACGACCTAATAAGTCTTCTTGAGGTTAAATCCATCAAGGCTTGTAATTTGATTTTTGCAGAGCTCTCTGTAACTGTGAGATCTTCTTTGGCCGGATAGCACTTAATTTTTTCTTTAACCAACATGTAGTAACTCGGGTATTGAAGAGCTCCTTCTTGAGTGTTGAAATCCCGAAGAGTGTTATAGCGCCATTTCGATAAGTTCATCGATACATAAAGAGCCAATGCCTTCAAAGGGGATATTTCCCGTACCTGAATTGATTTACCTTCAATGAAGGCTTTGATTTTTGAGGCCTCTTCTGGATTCTCCGTCAAGTATTTCATAACATAAGCTGTATCGCTTTGTCCTGCCTTTTGAAGCGCCCTTTCGGCCGAAAACATAATTTCAGCGCTGCTACTGCTGCATGAAAGACTATCTTCAGTGCGTCTTCTTTTTTGCCGGTTACTAAGGTCCTCAAAAGATTTACGAGGACTAGGATGTGTACAAGTTGAAGCATCAGATTTAGCAGGAGAAATTATGGGCTCGATGACGTCACTTATATTTTCTGTAGAAGGTTCCATATTTTCATTCTGTAATTCCGGCCATTGAATTGCAGCCTGTAGCCAAATCTCATGTTTCTTCCGAAACTTATCTGTGCTTCTTCCAGACTGTGTCCATTTTGCATAAATGCGGTAGCAAAATCGACGACACCAGTCTTTTAAACTTGTTTCAGCACTTTCACATAACTGAACACAACTGTTATCTTTTAAAACACTGAACAAATAGTTAAAGTCGCGTAAATCTTTATGTGCGCGTGCGCATAAAGCAACGTGAATATCAAGATTTGTATTAAAATTTGGAAAATACATTGCGAGATTAGCTTGGATACAACGAGGTGTAAATCAACACTGATTTTAAAGTTACTAATAGTGACCTATTTATATAAAATCCAGGTATCCCAGGTATCCTTTGTTAAATATTGCAAGGTAATTAGTTATTGTGATAATTAGTAAATGATGCATGCTAAATTAGTGTATTAAGAGCCATTTAGTAATTAAATAATAGCAATGTTCTTATCAGTAATCATTAGTGCATCAGTTTTATATGTAAACCTTAAGTCCCTAATTATATATCCTAATTAGCTTATATCTTCTCTAATTGGCTGCTCAGAAATGTTATTGTAATAAGGTAAACCTTTAGAAAAACGGTTTTAATCAACAAAATAAACAAAAAATAAAAAAATTGTGTTATAAAATAAACATCACTCTTTATCCCAGAAAGTGCACATTTGGCGCACTATGTGTCTTAGTATTAAATATAGCTCTTAGTATTAGCATTATGATATTAGAGACCGCTACTTGAAACAAGCCCGGAATCAGGAGGGAGAGAGCTCGATACACTCATTTTCATAGTAAAATTTCACATTTTCTCAAATTACTCCCGAAATATGGGAGTTATGAAGAAATTCATCACCACAAGTTATGAAGGCATTAAGTAATCGAATAAGATGGCATCATTAGTTTGGCATAATTTTACTCTTTTTTTTCGGACATGTCTACGTCCAACCGCTCCCATACATTCGTTCCACTGTGGGCCCATGTTTATTTATTTACAAATTAATTACAGCGAAGGTCTTCCTGAGCTTTAGTTCTGGTCGTAATTAAAATATGAGGGCCACGATATTGAAAACCAAAACGGACCTTGGAGGAAAAGTAACTTTTAATGTATTTATGTGTTTTGTGTACTCTTTGTATAATTGGGTATTTTAACAGCTGTGGAAATTATTACAAAGAAAAGAGGGGTTTGTATCATTTACCTGCAGGAGATAGACAGGCAAACCAAACATAATTGTTTATTAAAAATTTTTCTTATCTTTTAGTTTGACACAAAAATTGTAAAGAATGTCAAATTCCAAAACACTCGTCTATACAAATAAATAAAATTGCATTGTCTGTTTGTAATGTCAAAATAAAAGCTGTTTACTAAATGCATAAGTGAAAGAATACGAAACTTATAAAAACACATTTTGTTTTGTCTGTCTGTCTGTTTCTTGCAGTTAATCTCCGAAATGGCTGGACCTATTTTGACTGGACTATCACTAGCAGATAGCTGATGTTATAGGAGTAAAATAAGTTTTTTGTCCCGGTAGCCCATAAGATAATTTCATACATCCACTACGGCAAAGCCGCGGGCACAGCTAGTTACTAAATAATCTTAAACCGGGCTTCACTGAAGAAGATATAACTTAACGTACATATTAATTTTATTCATACCGCAAAACGTCATTTCCTCGTTCATAAAAGCGCACTAAAACAGTTTACATTGAAGCGCAGATGTTTTAAATAACAAAACGGGGATTATCACAGCTAAAAATTCCAATAAGACTGCAATGTGGTGAATAAAGTAACCGAATTTGAATTGGCAAGTCTATCCCATACATATTCAGCTGCGAAGGAGGGAGACGCAGTGCGCAAAACTTTTGGCATTCTCACTTGCATATAAAAAACGAAAGTGCTAGGTGGTCGAGAAATGGTGCATTACCAGCCGTGTCGTCTGACCTATTTAGCGGCTATCACCTCTCACGTATCGTGAACTAATTTGCCTGATGTGACGTTACAATGTATCGGGTTTTATTTTATCGTGCCAGTGGACACTTATTCGTAAATACAGACTATTGTCATCTAACTAGCCTTTCCCAACTATGTTATGATTGGCTTTCAGTCTAACCAAATGCGCGCTAAATACCAGTATTTTACATGGATCGACTGTCTGAAGTCCACAACCCAGTTATTGGGTAATACGATACCTCTTGGTAAGACTAGTTGTCGAATTTTCTGGCTTTTGACAACCCGTAACAACTGTCAAAGATCCACGAATGACAGCCGAGACCAACGGGCTTAACGTGCTTTCCGAGGCACGGAGGAGTCTCGGTATGTTAAGATGGTCACCAACCCATCGTAAATATTAATCATTGGGTGGTATTGTTCTGTGTCGTGGGGGTCTGAATGAATTTGGGTCAGTGGTAATAAATCACCCTTATTTGAAAGCTTAAGGGTTGCTTTGAAAACCGTTTAGATATTGATATTAATTTAAATGATTTAATATTAACGTTTTGAAAATAGTTGTACAGAATAATAATAGAATATGAAACTTTAATAATATGTAGTACCAATCTTGTCAGAAAATGGGTCTTTGGCCGAAACCACACAGTAGGGAGTGCGCTTGGTGCCTTGTTTTATGTCGAAAGATTGAACAAGTGCAAGTGATTGGAAATTTCGTTTGTTTGCGAAAAGCCTAGGATTATTGAAACATTGCTCGAATCTAGCGGTTAATCAATCAGTGCGTCTGTCAGTGCAAACCGTACATGTAATAAATAATCAAGTGAAGTATCGTACTTATCGTATTAGTAATAATACGATAAGTACCGATAGTAGTAAGTAAAGATTATCGTAAGATAATCTTTCTTACACTCACAACATAATCAGCCCATAATGTTTCTGGAACTGGAACACAGGTCTCCTCTCTTTGAGAGATTGTCGGCTGTAGTTTACTATGTGGACTCTGCCAGAGGTGCGGGTTGTTCGAAAGATATACCGTGGCCCCTGGCAAATAGGCAACTGAAGAAACCTTGCCACCCTCAAAAATAAAAAATAAAACCACGTGGACAGAGCCCGCGGGGTGATTACAGTGCGGGCTGGTAGATGTCATCCATCTTCGATTATTTTTCTTTCTAGGACATGGTCTTCACAATGTTTTCCTTCACCGTTTTGAGAGCAGTGGTAATACAATAATGTACACAAAGTAAAGCACCTATCTAGGTTTGAAACTTCGGATCTACGACCTACAACTCGTAAGTCTCGGATCTTTCTTCGTTTTCAATAATGTGGTCTTTTGCAAAAATCCGAGGACTCTCTCATAAAAACGTTTTCTCCTAAATGTCCTAGACTCATAGGTAGCTATTAGAGATGGGCCGACTATGACTTTGGCCGACTCAGCTAGTCGACTAGTCGGCCAAGCCGATCCGTGCTTTCGGTTGAGTTCGGGTGACATCGGTAATGTTCGTGACTACGCTTTCGGCTCGTAGGTTCGCGGCGCCCGGAAACCAGGCGGAATTGTCAGGACATGTTTTTATTTGCTTTGCATTTATTCCATCATTGTTTAAGTACGAGCCGGCGTTTCTTCTTGTCCTTTTCTAGATTGCATTGAAAGTAAACTGTAAAAGTGATGCTATAATAAAAATATGTACAGTAAAAATTTCAATTTCATTTCAATCACCGTCTTTTAGATTTTTGAACATATTAATACGAGTAAGAATGGTCCGACTAGTTGGCGGTTGTAGCCGCTGAATAATCGCCGACTACAAATATGGCCGACTAGTCGACTTTCCTGACTGCTCGGTACAACACTAGTAGCTATTCAAATAGGAAAGCGGAATCAAGAAGCTCGTTATCACTGTGGTAAATATCTAAATAATACATTGCTATGAATAAATCCACGTGTAATGTTAGAACAAAAATGTCGTAGGTTTTGACAAGCCTACGGTATAAGGACTAAGACAACATATCAAGGTTATTATTTTGTTTTATCCGAGTCAAGAATAACTTATGTTCCCATGTCACCAACATGTTCTATAGAGCCTAAGTCAAATATTATGAAGATTTTGTATAGTGTCTAGACTAACAGAGTAGAGAACAAACACAGTGATATCTGATTTATATGTATTACTGTAGTATCAAAAGCGTCTTTTTGATCCTTATAAGAAACTGAATAAAATGGCATCAAATAAAGTTTTACGGAATATTGACAGTTCATCATGCCTATAACAGTATTTTCCAAATCTGTGTATGCTAATCGAAATTTCTCATAGTTATGGACAGCCTCCTAATACCAATTTTCCGTAACTACAACGATTAAGGTACCAAACCTTACCGTCCCGTCTCAAAAATCCTATCCTGTATACGCTTCGACTTATGAGTCTATTTTTGTCGGTAAAAAATCTAAGCCTGCAAAGTTGGTAGCGAGTGAATTGGAAACTTCATTATAACAACCTGTTTGTGACATGAACAATATAAACATGGACGAAAAAATACTACAGAAGCACTGGTATACAAAATCGTTAATTGTTTGCACACTTATAGAAAAGATAATTTACTTTATATCGAGTCTCGGTGGAAAATTCTTGGAATTACAGTTAATTTCAATTAGCTTTTGCCAGCGATTTCGCTCGCGTGGGAGTCGGAAATTATGCCACGGGAACGTAGGAACTATCAGTATAAAAGTCCTATGAGAACCACCAACCAACCACCCAATGTCAACCCAACCAACCCAACCCATGTTATAATCTATCATCATCATCATCAAATCATCATTTCAGCCGAAAGACGTCCCCTGCTGGACTTAGGCTTCCCCCAGGCTGCTCCACTTCGACCGGTCTTGTGCTTCCCACATCCAGCCGATTCCCGCGGCCTTCACAAGGTCATCGGTCCACCTTGTGAGAGGCCTTCCCACTCTACGTCTTCCGGTACACGGTTGGCACTCCAAAACCTTTCGGCCCCATCGGCCATCTGTTCTGAGAGCAATATGCCCCGCCCACTGCCACTGAATTATTAATTTAGTGAAAATGGCAATTTTACTATTCTGTTGTTATCAATTTCATTATTCTATTCAAACTAAAATTTTGATTGTCTAACTAAATCTGACTATTTCAATCGCGATTAAAAAGGTGTGGAATAACATAAGTTGTCAAGAACTAAAATTCACACCAACACCTCGGCGTCATGTGCAAAAATAGTACTGTATCTTTTTGTTCTTTTCTTTTGCTTATATCTCGAAAATGGTGCGTCCTATTGTAAAAATAATGAAAATTTCGACCTCCTGTATAAACCCATAGTCCTCTAAAACTCAACATGTAGGTAACAATTTTTCATATTTTCCAAAAACAGATAAATTCTATATAAAACACGTTGAGGCTGCTCCCCATGCGCGCCTCCGGCTCAAAAAAAAAATCACGAGGCAGAGCAAACAACTACCGCGTTGCGATGCCAAAAAATACCACGTGGAGTCGCGATTGTCAAATTCGATTTTACTTGTGTTCAAATTATTTTTAAATTGAGAGATTCTTTTTTGCAGAATAGCTTTAAGATTCTCATAGCCAAAAGTAAGGAATTTTAGTGACAGTTTAGTTAGTTTACTTCGGTGTACAAGAGAATCAGCACCATTGTGTACGAAAGGCATTCTTAAATCCTGATATAAGTCCCTGATCAGTAGATAGTTTGTTATTTAATATCATGTCGGGATCCGTTGGTCGAACAACAACCGCTTATCAGCCCATAGGTTGCTAGGTAGTTACCCCTACCAACCTAAGGGCTAACACCCACATGACAATATGATTTGAGAAAGATTAAATTAATTTGCATGTTAGAAATTGAATGGTCTTGGAAATTCTACATTTACAATATGATATTTTTATGGTTCTCCATCTTATATTTATAACCAGCCTACAATGTTCTGACTAGAACGCAAACCTCTTCGAAAGCCAGTAGGCTGTAATCTACCCGCGCGGGCCCAGTGTGGTTGGTAGATGATCACATATCTTCAAATTTCTGGTTCTAGGACATGCCGGTTTCCTCACGATGTTTTCCTTCACCGTTTTGAGAGCAGTGGGGAAGAAAGTGTTTGCATAAACTCAAGCGTCTGCCTGGGTGCGAACCCACGAACTCCACTGTTCTCCGCTCTTTTTATGGTTAACAACCACATTTACTTAATAAACAATCTCTCTTAAACAAACAATAAATATTAGCTACTCAATATTTCATGAACCTACTACATAATTTCGGTACCTTCTTGTTTATACTATACCAACAACCCACTCACGCTTCACTCGTTAATATTTGTGTAATATTACATAGTCATAGGACTTGTGTATCTTTATAAAGTTTAAATAATTTTCAGAATCAGTTCAGTAGTTTTCGAGATAAACACTCGTCGCAGATGAGCGCAAGACCTTTCGGTCGGCGTATTATTTACTTTTTTATTTTAAACATCGGATGTAGGAATTTATTCTTTTATTATTACTGCAAGTTCAGCCTTGCAGTAATAATAAAAGAATAAATTCCTTAACACATTCAGTAACATGAAAAATCCTTACATGAAAAAATAGACACTTGTGTTTAGACTCTTCCAGCAGCAGTAATTAAAAATCTTGTTCGTTTTTGCAATCCGTAGAGGATTACAAAAACTTTGTGTTCACATTTTGATTGTATTCACATAAAAACTATTGGAAAGACTTGGAAAAGCTTCTATTCTAGCGTAGATTAATGTTTTATCTTATAATAGATACGTAGTTTTGTTTTCAGAAGCGGGAATATCTGACAAGCAATCTTATCAAGAGATATTGTATTACCCAATAACTGGGTTGTGTCGGTCAGAAAAGCAGTCGCTTCATCTAAAACACTGATATTCAGCTGATCCAGTTTGACTGGAAGCCGACCACAATAGACCTGGGAAAAGACTAGCAGATGATGATTTACATTTGTAGTTTAAAACTTAACATTCAGAAGCTAAAGGTTTTTTATTAGTAACTCTTCTATCTCATGTGCGACTCCGGTACCGGTTCAAGGATCTTACTGGATTAAACTGGCTGTTTAAATGCCAAATCAAAAAGCAATTCAAGCAAAATTACGAAATTCATAATTAATAGGAAAATTTCCAATCAAACGACACGTTTTGCAGAAAACTTATAAACCAATTTATTTATTTTAATTGGCACCTTAATATAGACTGTCATTTGTGATACAATTAACCGTTGTCAAAAACAAACAACCGTTGTAAATAACATGTAATTGTACCTGAAAGTCACTTTTCTGCGTTGCCGAAAAGAATATGCCTTATTTTCACGCATGTTTACTCCGAAGGGGTAGATAGAGACTATGTTATGAGTCTCATTTACAAGGGCGAGTCCATTTCCATTAATAGGGCTTAAACCCAGTCTGTTTCTGAGAACTTCCTAATTCATCATTCATTTCAGCCGATAGACGTCCACTGCTGGACACAGGCCTCCCCCATAAAAACTGGAGGGGTTTGCCATAATCGCCACGCTTGGCAGGCGGGTTGGCGATCGCAGCATGGTGGTAAAATGCACAGAGCAACGCTGCTGCCCATTCTCTAGTAAGGCCCTTAGTCGCCTTCTACGACACCCACGGGAAGAAATGGGATGGTGGTATTCTTTACGTCCGGCATCACACGGAACTTCCTAATAGGAAAACTCAATGACACTTTGCGTGACCTAGGGTTCGAATCCTCGCTCAGCGTCGCGTTTGTGGCTACTCCACTCGAGGCAGTCGACCAACAAGCCAATCAGGAAATTAAAAAAAGAATGAATAAAGCAACCTTTTCCTTAATGTCGGAAATACATAGGTCACATAGAAACTAACCTTTTTTGTGATTATTCCCTCATGGATTCTGGCAACCCCCCCCCCTGGCCCGTGGCTCCCTAAGGTACCCACTTATTATATATTTCTAAAGCAAGGCATTGTTAGTGAGTTAATTAATCATAGAAGTCTTTTGTAGGTAGTAGGTTAGAACACAGACAGGCGTTTTTTATTTGTACATTATTTTATCACCACTGCTTTCAAAACGGTGATGGAAAACATCGTTAGGAAACGAGCGTGTTCTGAAACCTAAAATTTCGAGGGCATGGGCCCACAGCATTGGGAAAAATATAAGCTGATATTTCAAAAAGTTCTGCGGCTGCAGCCTGCAGTCTCCTTTATGAATTTAGTAATTGTGTAACTTGAGTAATTTTGACTTATCAGAATGCCCTGCCATTAGCTTATTTCAAAACAAGGATTTTCTTTTGTCATGCTTAAAAATCTTCAAGAAAGTTTTTATAATAAGCACGTAACGCTAATTGAAATGCAGTTATTTATACAAAACCAACAACTCAGTCCGGTACTTAGCTGTCAGTTTCACGCTAACATGTTACTGTAATAATCTTAATAAAGCTCTAAATTCAAAATGCTTCCATGACTTGAACTTTGGATAAACCTTGTTTCTACATTAAAAATTACAGATATAAATATCTGTAATTTTTATGGCGTAAATAATAGAGTACCTATTCTATTCTTAAGTTCCTATCCGAGATAAAAAATCAAGAGCTCTGTTTAAATATCATGTTTTTGACGTATATAATATAACAAGGATAGTGAACGCGATAGATTGAGAGCCACTTGACTCCCTTCTTTGAGTAAAGACGCGCTTAAGCTGCCGGTTATTGTCTAAATTGTTTCTTATTTGATATTGGAATTTATGGCTAAGAAATTGTCTTAGGGCAACGTTTTACGAAATAATCTGTCGAGTTTAACAGCATTATTAAAGTGTTTAGTAAAATTAAGTAGCTTATTTCAATTATAAGGACTGTTACCTACAATTTTAGAGTAACAAGATACGAGTATCTTATAGGGTTTTGAGACAGGCTTTTGACAATCATCACCATAATTTTAGCCAAAAGAGGTCCACTGCTGGACTTAGGCCTCCCCTCCTCCATTTAACAATGCTTAGATTTAATTGTAGCCATGAAAAATATTTAAAACATTAAGTTGCTATGCAGAAACATAAGTGAAATGTAGTGTTCGAACGTTTCCTTTTTGGCATGATCAATCATAGCCATTTGTCGTACTCGTAGACCATATACGAGAAACATAGGTACTTTTCCGTTGTGTTAAATTGGGAATGGTACTGTTAATGGAAAGTTAAGGAAGAAGCTTATTTTTGAACGTTAAATATCAAGAATCCCAATATAAATAAAAAAACGTAGAGGAAAGGAGGGTATTTTGGAATACTGTTGTTAATTTGGGATAGCAGTGTTTCACAAAAATGAAAAGCGCCATCTCGTATTACGGATCATAAAATGTTCACAAGTAGCGTCATTTATCAACATGTTTGCACGGATAGTCTGTCATTTTACTAAGATGGCGACTAGAGATTAAAACGAGAAACAGCGCGTGAGAAAGTTTTTGAGGTACGTGTTTAACCCATTCCCATCGCTTAATTTCTTTATGATTGAGCTGTTTAGCTTTATGTGTAGTGTAAAATAGATAATGAATTTTGCATAATAGCATTGATTTAAAAAATTTGAACATTTATAAATACATAAATTGAAGTTATGTCCAACTACGTCTTGTTGCTAATTTGGAATGCCCGATGTGATGTTAATTTGGAATATTCCAAAATACATTCAGTTATACTTTTTTAACGCTTTAACTTGCTTACAAATATCTATAATATTATTATGCAAGGGCGTTTGTCGGTACCCTGGTTTGTCCGTTTGTAACTGAACTGATAAAACTTAAAAAACTTACAACTGATAACATTGCAAATAACCCATTTATGTCATTCAACTAATTAAACTAAGTAAAGTTAATAAAACTATAGACTGATTAAAGGTAGATACTTAAAGGCTGATTCAAGTTTATTATAGAATTTTTTTATTTTTTTATTTATAGAATACTTATCCTTTCACCTTTAAATCACTTACTTACCTATCACAGTGTCTAATCTTAAGTGAAGGTAATTTAGAATACCAAAATAGTATGCCAAATTACCTTCAGTAGGTTTAGGAACCGATTTATAGAGTTGCTCTCTGGGATCAATTTTGTTATCACAAACCTTACACTTTCTTCTTAAACATTGACTTAGTAATAGCGAAAATAACTAAGTTAAGCATGGTGAATATAATTTGGAATACTCCTATACCAAAATACCTGCATCCCATCTGCAAAACTAAATTGTGCCATTTTGCATTTAACCTAAAATTTTAACCTGTAGGGATATTTAATTGTTTTTGATAGCTTGCACATTGATAGTAAGATAATATTGCTTCAATTTAATCAAGGTTTTATTTCTTAACACGTCACGGAAAAAAAGTTGCAGGTCTGAAACAAAATGGTATTCCAAATTACCATCCTTTCCTCTACCTTATTTACTTATTTTTTGACCGACTTGTTACATTATCAACAGCCAGTTAGTTTTAAAGGAAGATTAGAACATAATTACCTTCTCCAATTAAGGATAACATGTACGACTACGTCGACTACTTCACGTCCACATCGAATGTGTGAGCAAAGAATCTACAAAATAAATCCGCCAACAGCTCCCAGCTACATACAACATTCCTTTAAGAGCTCAAGTATACTCACCAAACATCACGTTCTTATATACAAACATCTATACTGTCCGTATTGGCACAGAAAATGTCAAACAAACACAATATGTTCACTCACTTTACTCACTTTAACGTGTATTTTTACAAGAGAGAAAAGCTTTGGTCTTTATTTAAAATCACATGCGAGCACACGGAGAGTTGTGTGTCAAGTTTATTATTTTTTTTATTTTCACGTGACTTACGTAAGTACGCACGCGGTGTGCCGGGCGCGCTCGGGTCGCGCGCGTGCCTGGCGTCGCGCCGAATGCCACTGAGCCTGGCTTCCCTGCCAGCCGCGCACCGCGCATGCCTCCATCACAATAAGCCCGAGCTCACACGAACATCTAAAGAGCTTGCACATCCCGTGAAACTGATTTTTATTTAAACAACAACTCTATCGGCGACTGAATCCGCAATGTTTTATGTAGCAGTTAGCTTTGCTGTATTTGGAATATTGAGTTTTCCGCGAGACTCGTAGTTGAGGTTTGCGACGTATTTTTATGGTTCATGTGGACATTTCTTTAGAGGTTCACATTTTAACTATTCATGAACGGTTGGTTCTACGAGTATGTTTGCCGCGCCGATAACCAGCGGTGTGATAGCTTCCTTATCGTATTTTTAGAGCGGTCATCGGTCCTCCAGTTGGACATTAAGAGATACCTCTATACTTTATTAGGTCACTCTCTGATATCTTGGGCGACTGAATCAATTATGAATGACAAGTCGGTAAGTGATTTAAACTTTTTTTTTTGAGGGAGCAAAATGCTGGATAATTCGATAAGTCCGAGGAAATTTCCCTAATAGGACGTGCACATCTCAGTACTGCTGAGACCCGGTAACACAATATACTAGAAATTGGAACGTCCCCGCATTATAAAGAGAGCAGCTCTTAAGGATCCACTTTAATATGTAAAATGCTTTTTATTTAAAAAGCTATCGTATGTTTTTACAAGATTTATTACGTCTTTACTCTGTGATGGGTGACGACTATTTTATATACCTTAATTGTCTGGAGAAAGTTTACTTTTAAGCGTTTTAGAAATACGTGTGGATCGTATTTCTCTGCTGCGTGTGGTTTGATACAAAAGTTTTGGATGACTGCTTTATAGCGTTAAAACCACCTTGTGGTAGATGACTTCGAACTTATAATGTATTTCACATTTCAAACCAAAATTATATTATTAATATTCAAAAATACATTGATTTTATGCAAGAAAGGCAAGTCTTAGAGTGAGTCTTAGATCAGCATCTGCCTTTTCCCAAAAATGTTGGGGTCAGTAATGCAGCTGAATAGTGCATTTTACCCTATCTGATCCACAACCTAGTTACTGCGTAATACGATACCTCTTGGTAAGACTAGTTTGTCAAACTTTCGGGCATCATCTACCCGTAACGACTGTCAAAGATCCACGAATGACAGCCGAGACTGACGGCTTAACGTGCTTTCCGAGCCACGGAGGGGTCTTGGTATGTAAAAATAGTCACCAATCCACGGACCAACCGCAGCAAGCGTAGCTTAACCCCTTAGTCACAATTCCCTTTAGGGTAAGTATTAGGAGATTCATTATTATAATTCTCCCTACAGACAAAATATTTCAACATTGCTACCACATTAGGGACCAACACCACAACATATCCCAAACATGGTTGAATGATGAGCGTATACACAATATTGTCATCGCGTAGTTGATGGTACATATGTATGTGTTTACAAGCTCATTGCGAGCGCACACGTGATCCGAATTAAGTGGGTGCCGGCCCGTTTTTATACGGAACCATGTTGACCCAAATATACGTGTAAACATCCAGTAAATAATTCTTTTACCATTTTGTCACTAATATAACGGCAAAATCAGGTAAGCATTATGAGGTTTTGATTCCCAGGATATTTCTATATTGGAAGAGAGGTAAATAACTAATAATTGTAATACCTCTGCTGATCCCTTCAGAGAATACATCTGTGATATTACGTAATATGGGTAAACAACTGTGGAATCTTTAGAAAGATACCTTATTTAATGTCTCAGGATGTTTATTTTCAAAGCGAGAGGCACATTATCTGTTGTCATCTAAGTGATTATTTTTATCCTGTGGTTCATTGTTCTTTTGCAAATATGAATTTATTAAACTTTGAAATATTTCTTGACATTATTTGTAAAAGCCTGTGAAAGAATGTTTTAGCAAGTTTCATTTAAATCGTCATTTAGATTACCGGATTACCGGATCCGGATTTACCGGATTTAAAATCAATCATCAAGTGGCAGGATCATCGACGCGCTACCGATTCAGGAGGTAATTGTGATTATCCGTTGAAATTTTGAGTCGGTTATCAAAAAAAAAATAACTGTTCCAATGAATTTCACTTTTCTATGAAACAGCTATTTTTTTTTGTAACTAACGAAACATGTACCTATACGCTAAGAGGTCAAGAATCATATTCTGAATTCATGGTGATACCTTGCACCTCGATGTCCTTACCTCTCTGCATAAGATAACATCTTTATTCCCTACTTTTATACACTAATACTTAGCCGTCAAAGTCAAATTATTTATTTAAAATAAGCCATTAAAAGGCAGTTTACAATGTCAAAATTTACTTGAAAACAGAATTTAAAATAAGCCCTTAAAATACAGTTTAGAATGTCAAAATATACATGAAAATAGAATTAATTCTAGATGCGCCTTGCAAAAGGTAGTTTCAAATGGAGAAGAGCTAAATCATTGGTGCCTACATTTTTAAAGTCTAACAGTAGGAAGCAGAAATACATTAAGATTGTAGCACATTTCCTTCACTAGTCTTGCGGAAATCTGAATGTATCAGCCACTAACGTTCGTGCAAAAGTTGTAAAAGTCAATAGAAGGAAATATAGTCCTTTCCCACGCGATAGATTACCAAATTTACCAACCTGTTACCGCTGCCTTTTTTCAAATGTTTTACATAACAATTATTTTATACACGGTTATTGGAAAAACACCAACAACCTCTTAAGAAGTCATTGTACTCATCATTATGTACAACTTTTACTATAGGACCAAACCAGAAAACGCGAAAAAAATCAGCTGTTCCCTACATTTTGATGAGCTATATGAACATAATTGTAAGGAACAGCTGATTATTTTTTCACGATTTCGCTTAGCACGTATTGTGTTCGAAAATTTTCCCCCGGGGACATACTACTGGAATAAAAAGTATAATATGGTCATGGTTTACCTGAATGCTAAATTTAATCGAAATCTGTTCAGTCGTTAAGGAATCAAAAGGTCACAAACTGACCGAGAGACACAGTTACTCTCGTAGTTATAGTGTATAATATTATGTAACAAATAAAACATCGAGTAAGTAGCGAGTGATAAAACAGAAATCTGAAAACCTATTTAATAAATGGTTGAGGTTATTAAAATTTTATCAAAAAATTACAGGGTAACAATTTAAAAAATGTATTTAGGTAACTATTCAATCCGTTTTACACAATACTTTAAAGTCAGTTCTCGACTAAGCCTTACATAAAAATATTTTATTAGATATTACAACCAAAGAAAATTTAGCATCATAAAAAGTATAGCGGTAAAAAACATAAAGATTACGTCCTATTTTCTTGTCTGAGAGTCTTAAAAAGAACATTCGTCCGTGTCCTTAATATCTTACTATAAAGCTACGTGCGACTGTAATCAGGGCGACGCATCTAACACCCGTAAAGAGCTACCTAATGACCACGAGGACGCTCCATGAACAATTATGAACATCTAATTTGTATGACACCCTAGTATATTACGCAGAATTAATGATAATTGTATTACGTGATACTCGTAATTGATAGGATTAATTTAGACTTTGGCTTTAATATCTAGGTAGAGGCTGCCTAGGAACTATTGACAATTGTGAATTAGTGATAGTATTTTTCAGTTGATTTTAAAAAGACCGTAACGCTATCGTATCAAAATTAAATCAAATATGTTTATTTGCAGGTGATTCTTAGATCTTGTATTTGACTGATTAAAAAAATTGTTAATAAAAGACACAGGAGTTCTTAATTGAAACAAATGTTGGTATTGTTCAACGTTCTTGCTACGAAGGTGCTACGCCGTAACCGGTGCTACGGCGTAGCTACAGACTACGCCAAAATCTATCTACAACACGCAAGTCTTCACCTACTCGAATTTTTTTTAAAGGTTATGAATGATATGATTTGTCATATATATGATACAAGAACAATAACTTCATCAGCAATCCAATTCCCAATTTTTTACTATCGCATCATCGTTAACACCCTATTATGTATACAAGATTCTGTGCTAAATGTAGGTGTCCCCGATCCAACAAAGTTGTTGATATAATTTTAGGGCTCGCCAACGATGCGGCGGCGGCACCGATGCTGAAAATAGCCACAATCAATAGAAACAACGCGCATTATTTAGTACCAGACGCCCTGGCCGTATCTAAAGCGAATAATACGGTAAAGTTTAGTCCATTATACACAGTCCTGTTTTTATCTTATTTGCTTTTCATTCCACAGAATAATGTTGTATAAATACGTTTTTATTATGAGAGATGTAATCGTTTTCCTTGTTCAGTCTTTGAGGACAATTTGATGTTTTTTTGGTACCAAAAGTTAAGATGATGATTTAGTTTTCAGGGGGTACTTTTGTTAATTGAAACGGACGACTTTAATATTTCAGTACACGACATCCAATCAACTTAGTCCATGCTATCCTAGAACATACATTAATTCAAACATACAATTTACAAACCCACACAAAACTTGTGCATACATTTCATACAAAACTTACAGCAAACAACATTTCACTCGATACACAAATTTTAAATTCAGTGTAAAATATTCGGCGCACTCGACGACATTGTTAGAATTTATTGGGGACCGGAGGAAAACGCCGGCGCATAGTTATGGACCGCGGGCTTCCCCGCGATGTTACTTTCCGCGGACTCGCTGCATTTCAATGAATACCGCGTTGTCATGGAAATATAGCGCATACCTCATACAAAAGGCGAAACTTTGATGTCCTACTATATGCAGTGCAATCTTGCTCCAAGTTGTTCTCTTCGAAACCTACTAAACAGAGTTCAAGTCGGACGTCGGCCATGCATGAGCTGAAATTAGGTCAAAAGTAAGCTCATATTCTAGAATGAGCCACGTTCTAATTATGAATTCCCAACTCTGCTGAAAATGTGCGGTTTTTACACGACCTCATCATTTTTGTAGACGGTTAGTAACTTTTTATGTTCTGCATGCATATTTAATTTTCTATCCAGTGCCCACTATGAAATATCTAACTAATCACACAAGAATTATCACATTTTGCTGCAAACCCTTATCAGATTGACGGCACTTCCGCCGTACTTATCCATGCTGATGGATAGGTCCATAATATATAAACCGCGGTAGCCGTTATCCCCTTTTTTGCGTGAGCTAATGCTTTTACAACCCAACTTTACGAGCAGCAACACACCGATGGCTCGATAGTGGATTGTCGCACGGTCCTGATTGCATTTGATTGGCAGCGCCTAACAAGAAAAGGATCGATAGACTCTCGCGAACTGTATGGGCACGGAAAAGGTTTTATGTGCGGCTTAATCTGTCCCAGGGGGCAGTCGCCATTAATTAGGTCGGTCAAGCGCTGCCTCGGCGGTTTTTGCGGGGACAATTGACGTATGTCTTTCTGCGATGTCGCTCGGATATTACCGACTGAGGTCATAGGTACCGCTGCGGTTATTGGCTGCAAATACGCCAGCGCGGTAGTTGATTTTACGTGTGCCAATTTGGTGATGCGAATTATAATTATAAATGTCGATTCTCAGTATAGCCTATTCCAAAAGTACCTGATTCAATTGTAAGCAAATGGATCAAAAAACGTACCTTTGCATGCCAATTTGTAGTGTCACGTACAATATTGTATTCTCTGATTTGATTATTTTAAACGCTTAAACCCAAAATTCTAATTTTAAATCATTTCATGTTGATGTTTTTCATTTGACAAGTAGAGCAAATTAAAATTTAATAAAATTATTCCAACAATAATTGTTCGGAGACGTGGTATTTTTTAAAGTTTAAACTGTCTAAATACAGATGAACGTGTTACTAATTCCCTTTAATGAGTGATCTTTGATTGCGTAAGAATTTCACCTGAACAGGGTTTGTTTACGCTTTCACCAAAAACTTTTGAAACAGACAATAGGTACCCATATGATTAGGTATATAGCTTCTTGTTATTTGGTCGTATTCGCTTCATGAGTTTTAATCATCGCTTTAATAGTAAGGTCAAACACGTTGCTACAAATGAGTGAATCAGTCATCCTTAAACGAGGGTTTCAATTACTACGTTTGTTAAATTCCAGTCAAGTACCTTTGACCGATACAATCTTCAAATTAGTACTATGAAACACATGCTATATTACAATTTTAAATTCTAGAAACGGGGAAATTGAATGCATATTCACGGCAGCCTCGGCAAAGCGATCACAATAATCGCCAGTTAACTACGTAGCTTAGCGGAAAAACTTTATGAATATTCAAATTAGCAAAGTTCCTAGATTATTGGTCGCAAGAATAATGCTGGCATCAAAATATTCGAATGTTTATATAGGTCAAGGCGATTTGCTCATCTAAACTTCTAAACTAAAATCATAAAGGGAATAGATTATTTCTTTTGTGATTCCTTGTTACGCTTTCATGCTAAATATGCTGAGCAAATTTTGATGAATTGAGACTTGGGTAGACAATAACCTTAATAACGACATAAGATGCTATTGATCCCGATATTTCAACGGGATCGAGACTTATGTGGAAGAAACCGCAGGACGCAGCTAGTAATAAAATTATGAAAGATACTTCGGAAGATCCAGTTTTATGAAAACAAATCACTGCATAAATCAACGACCCATACAGTTTGTTGAACTTTTTGATATTTGAGCTTTGTCGGTACCGACTTGGTTTGAGATTTAACACTTCTTTTATTACTGAAAGACGCTCAAAGTTAGGTTAAATTAGCAAGAAAAACGAATCTTTGTTGGCTCATAACTTTTTAATGGCTTTTTATTTTAGTATTTTGTTTCCATACAGACAATATTAATAATGAGACAAAACCACACCATGTTTAATTTTTATGTACGTTGTCGAACAGTGGAGTAATACACTCCCAAATTTGGTATGGAAAAAATGTCGCCTAGATTCGCCTTAACCTTCGATTGACTAGCTCCTTAGCTAGCTACTAGCAGCTAGTAATAACAAAAAGATTATTAATACCTCTTGTAGTATTCGACGGCTATTCACAAACAGTTCGTTGAAAAATAAATAGGTAATTGGATAATCTGATTTCAAACTTTTGCTTTATTAGATTATCCCGATTGATTAGCTGTGAAAAATTAGTTTAGGCTAATCCATTGTTTTTAAAGCCGGTTCATTAAATTTTCGTAGGTATTAAATAAAGATAGAACAAATTAAAAAATATTTTGAGAAAATCATGGATAAATAGGGAAAAATCTAATTAAAAGAAGTGAGTTACAGAGGAAGATTACATAAAAGACCATGGCGTGGTTAATCATTTTTATACCTATGTATAACAGATGCAAGTTGAAGTTAATTTTACTTATTCTGATTTTATGAAGAATCGGTTAAGGTTACACCAGTTTTTTGAGGATTATAGGTGCAAGGTCAGCGCACGTAACGACACGTCACTGAGGCGCCATTTTGCTAAAAGCAATTTATTTCATTTTGAGTGACACATTGCCGCCGATAGTAAGTTATCGTGTTCAATCAAGTTTTTTGCAGGTATGAACGGTTATTGGTCTGTCTATTCGCTGTAGGGTTAGATTTTGCAATAAGCTGAAAAGATTTTGTTGGTCATTCAAAAGGACATTTTTTTGTCTAGCGTTAAAGGTATAGATAAGAAACGACAACAACCTCCCTTGCAAACGTTTCCACCTTTTATGTAAGGAGGCTTAACAAAACACAGGAATAAACTTAGAATCTCGTACGCTTTGCTTGATTTTTTTCTTTCAATTAATACAAAACAACACAGTGTCAGTGTTAAAAATAGTCACGCCGGCAAAGTGGTCAAAGAAAATCTTGAAAACACAACTATTTTGCTTACCGTATTACGTAAAGTGGGGATGTTTTTTTTTCGTCTACCCCATGGTGTGGTTGGCCTATCCAATATCTCAAAAATAGAAATATTAAGCTTTAAAGTGCTATATTTTCTCAGAGTCAAGCCCCTGCCAGCTTAATGGTTGTTTTGGATTCGTGAAAGAAATCACAGTAGGAGTGCACGTGTATGCAACGAAGAGAAGAAGGAAAACGATCACAGCTAAGTAGGGCAAGTTAACGAGTAATAGTCGACATTTGCAGTTGAAATGTATGGTAAAACATGTTTTTCAACCACAATATTTGTTCTTGGGATAAATTCACCCCAACTACAAAACCCTTCATTGACGTGGTCCGATACGCACTTGACCGGTTTTTTATTCTATATGCGGCTACAACCTACAACGGGGTACTTCTATTTGTCTTTTCCCTCTGAATTACATAAGCATTGTGGGGGTTACAAAAATAGCGGTAATACTCAGTATACACAGAATTATAATATATTTATATGTAAGGATTCGGCACTGAGTCGGCCATTACGTTGTTTCCATGGGTGATTGATTCTATTTTTGCCTACAAAGGATCAAAGGATGCGGGTTGCTACGTAATGTGTGGATACGAAATGAAAGGCGCGACGTTTTTTTTTTTTTTTTTTTTCTAGGTGGGAAATCATCAAATAACTTCTCCCGCTCTGGGTGGAGCGGGAGGGCGTGTCAGACTTTTACTGACTAAAACCCACCCGTGTTCCCTCAGTTGCCTGTGTGCCAGGGGCGGCGGTATCTCTTTCGAACAACCCGCACCCCCGGCAGGCATCGGCCCTTGCGGGCCCCTCTGTTGCTGCTGACATCTCTTTGAGGCGCGACGTTAGCCTATAAAAATAAATGATACCTTTATTTTACTACGATTTCGAGAATAATTGTCATGAATTTGTGTTGAAAATCATTTCAAATTCTTTATTAAATAAAAAATTACATATTGATTCTTTGGTGAATGAAAGTATATAATTCATATTTCAACATTCATTATAATTCATAATTCCCTAATTTATTCGTTTTAATTTTGAAATCAACAAAGAGTCGAAGTCGATTACCTAATTAACCCATGCCTATAATTATTAAATTGACCTATGAAGTAATCAATCATTATCAGAACATAGCTGTAAGATAGTAAACCCGATCGCAAATCGCTGACAGCTCTTGGTTAAGTTTCCAGCAGATAGAGGGCGTGCGATGCCAACAAACTTCTCTGAAGCAAACTCCTTATTATTCATTGCAACACCGGCTAACTGATAATAAAACTTGTGAACGCTTAAATTAAACTGCCGACGGTTAATCCACGTAAATGTGTTGATTAACTAACACCTTTATCATTTTTTAAACTTCCGTATCCGTAGTTCATTTGTGGTGTTGCATTTAAGGTTGATACCTAAGAGGAGGCAACATCTTTCTATTAGCCTATATTCTACCCACAATCCTGCTCATAAATCAGTGTTATGGTCATTCGCATGTATTTTTCGGGATGTGATCGGGAGCCAATTTCATCACTAATCATCAATTTACGAATTTATTTAGGGCCAATTTCACTAAAACCGAACGTGATTAGCATATGTGAACCACGTTCAAGAGCTGTAGCCACATTTGAGCGTGGTTCAGCTTCATGAGTGAAATTCGACCTTACAAGTTATGCTAGGATTTTGGATCAAATCTGAAAATGCCTGTCTTATTTTCTTAATTTCAACATTCTATTCTTTTATTTACCTAAAGGGTCGAAGAAAGCTTCTACGGCCATTTTGGTAAAACAAAACGACAATATGTGGTGGGCCTGTACAAAGTCTACATGACCCGAAGATATATACCACAACGTGGTTACTACAGTAACTGTCCAACTACTACAAAATCGTTGTTTAAGGTTAACTGACAGCAGTAGACACTTAGACAGACAGTAATAATCTTAAATGAAATGATGCACGGAAGGGAGTCGAGTGACGGATGGACAGGCGACGTCGACATGAATGTTATAGCTCTATTTGATATAATAGCTCTATATTATATTTATGCTCAGTGAATATCATAAACTGTGTATTATTTTATATTATGAAAGTTCATAGTCAAATAATGGCATTCAAAAATAGACTCAAGAATAAGTACTCTTGAGTCTAGTTTTGAATTCCATAATTTTTGTCATCACATGAGCTATTTCGTTAAACTATAGCCAAGATATATACACGAGGGGAATGAGGAGATTAAAGGTACATGTAAATACATAAACTTATGCTTTTTTCCCGTGGGAGTAGGCAGAAACTACGGAAAGACGTCTGCTACGATCCTTACAAAGGGGAATGCCTAAAAATGTCTGAAATGGACAGAAACTACCATTAGTCCTTAATTATATTTAGAATGCAATACCTACGTATAATGAAATAATTCTCAAGTTTGTTTACTTAGGGTGAAACTATAACGATAATTAAAATATTTAACTTGATATCCGTCTAATTCATTCTTAACTTTTTTGAAGGTCAGTGTTTATTTGTCATGAGTAATCAACATTCAGCCAAACAGGAATCCATAACGAACTATTTTATAGAATTAGTGCACAGGTGTCATCAATTTAATATAATTCGACTTATTTACACCGTAAATCTAATTAAAATAATATATACATGTCAATATTTATTAAAAATCAAATTATGTTCAAAATAGAAAACGTATCGTAGGCTGTATGCATCACATGTCCTTTGCCTTACTGACAGTTTGACATTACTGCATTTCATACTTTCGATTGTTTACTTGAATTGATTGATTCATGGTTTTGCGTTTGCGACTTGAGTTACATACATAATATATTGCTTTATAGGATATTTAACAACGACTGTGGCCATTTTTAAGGATTTTGATTTTACTTTGCACACGTTACCCGTTTTGGAACACGGACTTAGATAACTAACCTAACCTTGACTTAAACCTATATTTTACAAAAAATGTTGGAACTGCCTCCTACCCCGATTTTGATAATTGTTGAAATTGTAATGAGTTCCCTACAATTTGTAGTGCAATGTGGGTTATATTTCATCAAAGTCCAAGTCAAAGTTATTTATTTGCTGTAAACGCGGTACTATGCGTTTCAAATAAGAATAGGATCGACTTAGCGCCATATTGTGACGTCATAGCTGGCAAATCGAATAAATTGGGTAGGGTGAGCAAAACAAGATCTTTTAAATAACATTTATTTACGAATCATGAACGAAGAATTTTTAATCAGAATTTAGTAATTCAATTCCGCTTATGTCTGCATCACTATTTGAGTGGTCATCGTCGTCGTCATCACCATCATCATCACTGCTGCTTTCCTCTATAAAATAAAACATGGATTAATGTAGATTTTGAATATTTTATTCACCAACTGCTACTTAAAATAAAATAGGCATTCTGTTACCTGTATTTATAATAAATGTAAAGTTATCATCGTCTTCAAATATCTCTCGTTGCCAGTATTCATTTTCTATTCTTTTGACGTGGTTAATTTCTTTGTTCCAATCGTCGCTCGTTATTGAAGCAATTGTAATATTTTTTTTTAATATGTTTATATATATTTCAATATTTTTTCAATGCTTTTTCGCTTTGATTTAACTAAGACTCGGTTCTTTGCAAACTGTACTTTACAGATAGAGGTCTTTGACGTTCCTATTCATATTTGAATCGCATTGTACAAAAGATGGTAGGACATAAATTGTTAGTCCTATGACACATTTTGCCATACGTTGGTAAGCAAATATTAAAGTAAGATCCAAGTGCTAGCATGATAAACAAATATCTACACAAATTAACAGAATATTATGAATTTATTAAATTATTTAAAATAAATTTAAAGCTTCGAAAGCTCAACAGTTAAATAAAATAGGCCATTGCTATTACAAGATACAACATAAAATTTTGCTATTAAATTAAATAAGAACATATGAAAATAAGACAATATAAAATGCAGTAGGTACGTACAGTAGGTAACACTTATTGATACGTAAGTTTATTTACAATGCGTTTCTGTAATGATAAGACTGACAACGAGTTTTTTGATTCAGATATAGAATAAAAACTATGTGAAATGAGTCATTTTTTTAGAACTATGTAAAATTTTCTGTAAGGAAGATCAGTTTTAAAAGACATGGCCGGAATTTGTGAAGAGCTTTGCCCTAACAAAAAATATGCATATACATTAAAATTTAGTACATCATATTAAAGCTTGCAGGTATGTCTTTAACATCGTTTAAGTTTTATGATAAGAGAAGAAGCGAGAGATACTGTAAATACGATTTTTTTTAAAGTGCCTAGATATTTTGAATAGCAATGAAACGATCATTACTGTTCAAAATATCTAAGTTTTATATAAATTCTGAGTTATATAGACGAAGCAAAACGAGTAATACAATGTTATCATGGATATAAAGTCCGTTTAATTAATGAATTACGCGTCAAGTCGGCTAGTGAAAAAAGATCCAGAAATCAAAATACCACGTAAAACGTATTGTTAATTATATTGATAATAGTCTCTGGCTAGACCTTTCAATCAGTCGTCTTAGGCTAGCCATGATAGCGAAGAACTCGTCCGTGTACAGATATTTCTGGATATTATGAATTCCTCATAGCAACTTGGCAAAAATATAGACAGTTGGATAGGCAACAAAAAACTAAAATAGCTCTTGAATTGTTATTTAAGGATCTAATTCATTTGCAATTACTCAGACAAGACACATTCAATATTTACTCTATCACTGTAAGTTTCGTCCAATGGTGACAAATGTGATGCGGCATTTGATCCACATTATTAAAGTCAAAAGCACTGGATCTCTTTTTAGAAGTCCTATTAAAACTTCTGACCGTTGAACAGTAAAAGAAATTGAGATATTTGTGTTCTTAGGTAACAAATGCCACTCAGTATTAGTAAATAAATGTATCTGGAATATTCGGCAACTGATGGGAACATAATAATTGCGTTCTATAAACAACATTATCTGATTGATTATTACATTGATATGATCAACGCAAAACTGCACCAGACTCACTACACTAGAGTTGTACCTCTATTCCGTATATAAAAAAGTACTCTGTGACCAGACTGCACAGAGCACAGGGCATTGAGTGACAGGTGACAGACAGTAGAGGTGAGACGTAATACTGGATTAGGTTTTTGGCTGGACACGTATAGACTAATTCCGAGCGCACCATATTAACGCATCTCGAGTATTTAGAAAAGCGTATGGCGTTTGACACGTTTAATCTAATATCCATAGGTACCAACAGAAAACAAAATCTCTGTGTCTATTAATATCATGTTTCTAAAATACGCTGGCAGTCCTAAGCCTGTTGGTAAAGTATGACGGCAACTTTTCAATAAGATTTAATTTTAAGTGCATATCTTAAAATGTAGAAAAGATACGAACACCAACGTGTAGTACATACGTTAATAGTCAATAAACCGAAAAATACTCTACTCCGATTACTCGATCCCGATTTTATGAAGACTTTGGAAAGAAATGGCATAAATACTCATGAACCTAGTTTTTGGAATAAGTATTTAGGCGGACGCATACTTCTAAGACTCAGTATGTATTTTACCTAGTACGTCTCACCTCTAACAGACAAAGCAACGTGAGGGCGCGGCGCGCGCACAGTTCAAACGTCAAAATCGGACGTTTGAGAAATTATTATCTACACAAAATCAATTAACACACATATTTTTTTGGTATTTTTTGTCGCCTGATCTAGAGAAATGTAGTTGGTGCGATTTATTTTAGTTTATTTAAAAAGTAATTTTCATATATTAATAATTACTGTACATTTATTTATTCTGAATAGATTCTGAGAGCGGAATCCGGCCATGTCATTTTTGAATTGCTCTGGAATTTTAATAAGTGACGCCATATATACGCAACTGCTTCTGAATAGTTCGATCCTAGGAACAGGCATTTTTTATAAAAAATCCGTGGCTTTTCGTTTATTTGTTTTAATATTAGGTTAAAAAGTGAATAATTTGTTTTAACAAACTTAGTGATTTCATATATATATACACGCAAGAAACTGTGTGAAGGTTGTGTGATTTATACACTGGCCTGCAGTAATCAGTTCAGTCCATATTGAAAATTGCTCGTATGCATTTTTTTTTGTGCTAACAGAACTCCAGAAATTTCAGAAGATTTTCTCCACACAATGATACCATACCCGATGACAGAGCAAACATAGGCGTGATATACCATTAAAGCAGTTGGTCTAGATGTCTCATTTTTAACTTTCTTTAATGCAAAAACAAATCTATTGATTTTCATACATATTTTATCAATATGCTCCTTTCAGATGAAATCTTCATAAAGGGTTATAACTATTCTACTATTTGATCTCAATGCGATATTTTAAAGTGGATAAATTTACTTTTCTGCGTTTGGAAATTAATTATTTCAGTAGTTTCTACGTTAACTTTTAAAGCGTTATTATCTAACCAAGTAATAATTTTACTCAAGGTGTTATTTATATCAGACTCGTATGATTCCTCATTTTTACAATCAAGGATAACCGTTGTGTCATCAGCAAACGGAACACAATCCTGTTCAATAGCTTGAGGGAGATCGTTAATGTACACAAGGAATAGTGGTGGTCCTAAGATGCTTCCCTGTGGAACTCCGAAGTAATTTAGTCGGGGTTGGGAGTTAAAGTCGTTGATAATATTGACTTGATCATCAATTTTTGTGATTCTATTGATCTGAGTTCTATTTGATAAATAAGATTTGAACCATTTTAAGGTTTGACCTCTTATACCCATTTTACTCAGCTTATCAATGAGAATGGAGTGATTTACGAAATCGAAGGCTTTATTAGTAAAGCCTTGGTTTTCGAACGTGACAACTTCAGATCTGTTTTTAGATCTTAGGATCTAAAAAACAGAGTTGATGTTATTTAGGATAGATTTGAATAAGTTAAACGATGCCAATGAGGTGGATTTGTTTTCCCTAAATCCATATTGCTGTTTTACAAGCATATTAAACTTGTCCAAGAAAGAGAGGACTCTCTTGTACATAATTATTTCAAAGACCTTAGATAAGATTGGTATCAGCGCAATAGGTCGATAATTATTTTTGTCAGTTTTTTATCCTTTTTTGTGCATCGGTTTTATAATAGATATTTTGCGTTTTTGTCGTTCATTTCAAGCATTTTTGTGTGTGGCCAATGGGAATTTTCCTTTCCCTTTTCTTCTTCTTCTCTTCTTATTTTCCTTTTTATTTTAAATATCTTGTAGGTCGCGTAGAGGTGTACCTGTAATATAATACTTCTACATTTCACCAATTAGTATAAGTATCAAGTAATAGGAGGCAAACCTAGTGATTTCAGGTGTCCTCTTTTGATTACAGTCACATTTTTAAAAGTAATTTTATTTACGCTTGCATTTAGAAACTACATATATATATTATAAAATTGCTACCAAAATCTACAATAGAATCACAAAGATAAAAGTTGTTACATAAGTGCTTCTAAGCTCTCAAACATGACACATCTACCCTTGGAACAAGTGCAGTTTTTACAAATACTTGGCAAGTAAAGGTGGTTCACACATATTATTTGGCACGACCACGAGCTTCGGACTTGTGTCCTTGACCTCTACAAATAGAAGTGCTGCGGTACTGCGCGTTTTGGAACGAACAGACTGATGTTTCAGTTATAGTATGAAATCGTTCAAAATGCTGCCAAGTTGTTAGTTTCTAACTACAAGAACTTTGCAGGATAACCTTGGTAATGTTGGAGCACAGTTGTCACGACCACTAAACACGAGATTGTAAGTTCTATACATCCATACTTAATATTAAAAATTCATTTAAAAAACTATGTAGTACTGAAAATCAGTCAGTATAGCTAAGGCGCACCTAATATTTTGTTTCCTAATAAAAATTTTGATCCTTAAAAGATTATAAACGCAAAATTTTGTATGTATGGATGTATGGATATTTGTTACTCTTCCACGCAAAAACGGCTAAACGGATTTGGGTGAAATTAGGCACACAGATAGATTATAAGCTAGATTAACACATAGAATACTTTTGTCCCGGTAGTACGTTCCCACGGGATAATTTCCGACTTCCACGCGGGAGAAGCCGCGGTTGGAAGCTAGTCTCCTAAAATATTCCTACAAACACAGTAGGGTTGATTTCAGCGAACCGTACCATCGGCATCGGCGAAGAGTGATTCGCTATACCGTTCTGAGCTCGTATTACACTAATTTTTGAAAAGTGTCTTAATTCAATTCTAGAGTGCTAATAAACCATTTAAAAAAAAACACAACATTTTTACTTAATCGATTAGTGCCATAAAAAAATATAAAAAAAACAACCGACTTCCGGAAAAAAACACTACAAAGTGAATAGACATGAGACATAATTAATACACACACATTCCGCTATATTTTGTTTTACCCGTGGAACGGTGGAATTTAATGATGTTGTTAAGTCTAGAAAAATGTTTTATTTAGACTACATTTTGTTTAGATCTATTTTTTTTTTTGTAATAAGAACCCCAAACGAGGGTGGCTACTTAAACCTCTAAAGATCTAGCAAAGCACTGAGTTCCTACTTAAGCTTGATTACGAGCCATTAGAGGATTCGTTGAATGAAATGGGAAAAATATGGTTTTACGTGAAGAGCATGATTATCGTGTAATGGTTTTTGTTCATTAATTCAAGTAATAAATTGCGACCACAACTTAAATTGATACAGCCATCATTTAGTAAAGTATTTCTGAAAGGTGTTAGAACTGTATTATAAACTGAGTCCAGCATATATGGACGGTTCGTGACCTTTATAATCAGTAAACTGATCTATGAACAAACAAAAGAACAAAAATAATCTGCTCAGGTGGAGATTCTTAGATGACTCCGCCTTTTTTTTTGGGTGGGAAAACATCAAATAACTTCTCCCGCTCTGGGTGGAGTGGGAGGGCGTGTCAGACTTTTACTGACTAAAACCCACCCGTGTTCCTTTAGTTGTACTCGCCGTCCACAAGCCCACGCCTACAGTGGCCGGAAATCAGCCTGGAATTCCCGACTCACAGGGCATCTCCTGTGGCAACTAGGGCCATGAGGGTGGATGTATTACCTCTCCCTCACGTGCGCCGCCTCCTTCTTTGCGAGCATTACTGCTTCCCAGAAGGAGGTGACGGCTACCCATGTACTCTCGCTCCGTACCATAACCTGGACCAGGGCCGGATACGAGAAATCGCCGCCGCCGATTGCCTCCACGAGGACACGGGGCGATGCTCCGCCCAAGCCGGGCAGACCTGCACCGTATGCTCCACCATGTCCTCAGGGCGATCTACGTAGTGGAAACACTCGGGCGTTTCCTCCCGCCTTATATGAAACTCCCAAAACAACCGTGTCCGGTGAGGACCTGTGTCAGGCGGAAGGAGAGGACGCTGTGGCGCCTCTCAATCCGCTCCTCAAAGAGGGGACTTACCGTCGCAATTGTGGCGTGCCCAATGACTCTGCCCGAACCTGCAATTTAGTCTTGTTCCACAAACGATAGGACACTTACCCATGTCCTGTTATCTGCACGTTACAGGAACTGATGAACGCTAATGGAAGCGCCAAACTTGTAGCCGAATTCTGGGTCGACTGTACTTAGATTGCCATCGACATGAGGAAGAAGAAGGGTGAAAAGTCTAGTGTAATAGCTGTCAATCTATTGTTAGATCAATCTCATATCTTCAGTCATATAACTTTACACTTGAAAGAGCTACACCAGATTGTTTTCCGTACAATCCTCAACACGGAAAAACTTTACACGGGCAAACTTTGCAAAATTGTTTTAAATAGTTACACTTCTGGCCAAAGAAAGTTATCGACGGGCGGCCTGATAATTCTCTGTTAATAATACTTATAGCAGTACTTCCCAGCACATGGCGCCACCATTTTGAGTAGATAATAGGATTTTAATTGAGATGAAGCTTTACAGAATAGAAGGCTATTTCAAAGCCTATAAATTTTTATTCATAACCATTATCGCCAGTGCCTGGGGTGTGGATTTTGAATGTCGATATTCATGGTTAAATATATATATTAGGTCATTCGGTCGTGTTCACTGCATTTAGTGGATCGTAAAATATCTTATCGTTCGGTCAGTATTAGACTGAATGTATCGAGTGCACCTGATTACGGGATTAACGTCTGTGTTAACTCTGCCAGAGGAATTTGCTGATACTGACATAATACGGAGAACGAGTATGTTTTGTTAGGTTTTTTAAAATAGTCGCATTGTATCATCTAAACACAATAGGAGGGTAATTTTGTGCTTAGTTGTTAACAACAAAGACTCCACAATTATCCGGATTAGACAAAATATAACAAAATTAACTTGTACAAAACAGAACCTAGTAGGTTTAATCACGCCACACTTGCCCCCATACATAGTGACGATATCTCATTCTGTCCCGAAGTGCACGGATAACATCACGCAGTACGAACGGCACTTCCAACATACTCCAGGAGCTCGGCGCCAAAATTTTACACCTCCCATCAGCAGCACTAGCTATAAAATTCGAAGATCATAAAATGAAAACGTGCGATATTTTAACGGAGAGCTATTAACATGACACATTTACCGGCTCCGTGACCGCCCCCGGAATTAACGGAGCCTGCATTGGACTGTGCCAACTGACGTGTGCCAGTTAACGACTATTTGCCTTTCATCCATTAAATATATTCATCCGAAGTATAAAATTGTATTAAACCAGTGATTCGCATGCGTTGACACTATGTTCTCATAAAATTGCTGCCTCGTCTTCTGTTTAGACTCGCCCACATATAACGGTATTTAATTATTTTATTTTACTTTAACTTGAACTGTCAAAGCCCATTACTCTTATTAAAGAAGTTTGTTTTACTTTTCTTGGTAACGAGTAGTCACCGTACATGTGTGTATACATGTTCTTCTATTAAATCATTGTGATTCCCTTTCCTCGTTAACGTTCCATTTATTTTAAGGGTACCCATGGGAGAGAGGGTTTTAATCAAGGCATCATAATGATACTTTAATATCATATCTTTGGCTAACAATATTTAATAATAACCTGTACAGCCGACTGTGGCAGTTGTCATTGTTCGTGGTTGAGGATTCGAAATCTAGAATGCAGTAATGTAACTTCTTAGAGACACTGTTGTTCTCTCACGGTGAAAGATACGTCAAACCTGCTTCACGCAGTAAGTAAGCATGATGATAAATGCCTGTTTCATGTAGATGAACCCTACGGCAGGTTTCGGTTCGATTGATATGCTAATTAAATAATAGCTGAATTAATGCAATTTCTGTTCCGCAAACTTGCCGATTACTGAATAAATACTGAACTCGACCATACCACACTTCCCAGAATTTAGTCAGTTAACAGTTATCTATAACGAAGTTTAGTTGTACATTGTTCTAAGAAGAGATAATTTAGTCTATTACGTAGAGAGTAACTTAAGCAAATACAAGTGGTTGTATGCGAAGCGATTTCCTTAAGATTATTTCTAAAAGCTTTTGAAAACGAAATTTCCGTAGCGATGTTGTCCTAACTAAGATTTTGCTATCTCGCGTGAGCTAAGTTTCGGATGTTACTTGATTTATTTACTTGTCTGATTTAGTTGTAGAATAGTAGTTGTTCTTTGGTTAAATAGGCAAACAGTAATGATAATAAGAGCGATGGAAAATGTTTAATCGAATTCTCCCATTAATGAAAATTGTGGTCATTAAACATACACGTGTAGGCTACATTTTTGCTATTTTTCTTGGCTTTTAACACACTGATAACTAGGTTACTACCCCATTAAAATACGTCCGTATGATTTAGAAATGAAGATACTATAACATGGACGGACATACTGTTAGAACCTGTTCACATGAATATAGAATGAATATTTAATTGATTTAACAGTAGCAGGTTGATCTAGTTATTCCATATTCAACCCAAAACATTCATATTTATCGGATTCAAAGATTCTGAAAATGGATTCAGATTGGATTTTGGCAGTTCATTGTGCTATGCATTATTCATTTAGTTAGTCCGTTAAATCAGCCGCTTGCGAGACAATAGAGAAACAATAAACTGGCGTGATTGAAAATACTTCCCCAGCCAGCTGAATTTTAATAAATATCTTTGGCATTCAGAGCTTTTGACTTTAGAATTTCGTACTTTCATTAAATAGAGTGTTTTCCTAATGCCTTCCTTTGTATAGGTAGGTTTATATTCTGTTTTATGGAGTATGGCGCGGGTAGACGCGTCGTAATCGTTTAAAAACCAATAACGTATCATGTTCAAGGACTGTTATACCACAAAAGGCATACAAAGGGGAAAAAGGCGTTCATTTTCCTCAACCAAACTTGAGGTAAATGAAAAACTATTTCTTACAGCTCGAAATCTTTTCTTACGAGCAATAAAAATCAGCGCGTCGCTTTATTTGATACAAAACAACTGCAAGTAGCACTTATTTTAATTGTGAAAAATAAAGAGCAACTGTCGCAGATAGCTGCGGCACTATCATTAAACTTTTTACCGCGCAGATCGCTAAAAAGTGCCGTACTTATTCTGGCGGCGCCGCAGATAAATTCCAAGATCGTATCTGGGAAGGCAATTAAGATAAGCGAACATTGTGCTGTCACTGTTGCTCAGTGTACGTTTAGCGGACGCACGCTCGATTTATGCCCTCCTGCCAGGATAACTGGCTTCACCTACGCTGCATTACGTAACTTACGAACGTCTACTGGAACAGTGATAAACACATCACTATGACTGATGACGAACTGTTGCTGGACCTCGTAAATCTGTTGTGTCGTAACTCACATTTTATGCACTTAGGGACGTTTCCTTCCTGCATGTGGAACAAGGTGAAAGTTTTAATTTTACTTCCATAAAGGAAGAAGGTATTTCAGACTTTGTGTGTTGAAAGCAAAATTATTATGCTAAAACTTCCATCCGCTGTAAGAGCAACGAGCGGGTAAACGCTGTTTATGCTCTGTGTTACTTCTACGTCTTCTTTCACGTTACGTACAGAGAAAATAATAGCACCTAGGGCATGGATCTCGGTTTCTTTTTAAAAGGAGCAGGTTCTCAATACTCTTTTTTTATGAGTCTGTGATTTGTTAGGGATAACCTTACCCTTAAGATTCAACCAAATAAATCAAATAAAAAAAATCAAATTACCCCAGTGGTCCCATATAAATTTCGTCGTTCTGATTAGTAGTTTTTGAGTTAGCTTCAATAATACGTATGTTCTATGTTCTATGTTATGGGTTTGGTTTCCGCACTTAGTCCTTCAAGTGGACCATTGTGCGTGAGCCATGGCTGCCTTCGGTAGTTATTCTAGCCAGCCCACCTCCCTCCAGAAGTTGGCTATAACTCCTGGTCTGTTGAGAATATCCGTGTAACATTTGGGTGCCCCGAGGTTTTCTGTCCTAATCTGGGCTATGGCTGTGCATTCGGAAAGCACATGCGCAACAGTTTCCTCGGCCTCCATGCAGGCCCTGCACAAGGGGCTGTCCGTTATGCCGCTTGTGTAGAAGTATATATTTTTTTTTTAAATAATAATACGTATTGTTTCCACTTAGTTTATGTTGAAGATATTATATTAATTTCTAGACACTTAGCATGTGAAGGTTTACGAATTTCTGTGGGGTAGGCACCACAATTACTAAGTGAAAAATATTTTAGTTTCGGAAGTCGGTGCAAAAAAAACGAAAACACAAAAATAAAGACCGATTTCCGAAATTAAAGTTATTTTTCACTTTGTAGTGCTTTTTTGAAGTAGTTTGTTATTTTGTTTCAATTTTTTTTTTACAAATGAACTGACCCTATGAGATTGGCATCAATGTTGAGTTGACTCTATCGATAGTAAAACTCCACTAACATCACAAGAGTTACCTAAAAGCTTTTGTCAAACAAACAAACAAAGCGAAGTAGTATAATATTCGTTAGGGCGTATTATTTAGTTCACAATGTGAAAGTTTACACAATAGTTATCGCCACAACATTTGAAACCTAAACTATGTTCCGGTTTGAAATCAGCGTTAAAATTGTTATACTTTAGAGGCCGCCCATCGAGGTGAGGGTAAAGTAATAAATATAAAGTAAGACTTTCTAGCCTTTTGTTAACAAATTATACGTAACTACGCAGTCAGTCTTTGTTGGCTGGAGAATCCCTTTTACCCTCAACGCTTTTCAGCCTTAAAGAACAGTCAGTGAGATAATGATGAATGAGCCTCCTTTTCTTATGATAATATAAGAATGATAAATAACATATCCCTCACAGTACACGTTTTTTGTTCTTCATATTGATCTCTTTTTAATGCATCGATGAATATGAAAACTATTAAGGACGTAAATTATGTGAGAGTAATGTGATGGCTGCTACCGAAAGTTTGTAATCTCTGGATGTAATCTCTTACGGACCAATAAGTTTATGTAATATTATTTGGTCGTGTGGGTACCTAACAAGTAACATGATTATGTTTTGAAAGTAAGCTTTATTTTTTTACTCTATGTTATTTTCGTATAATTCTTCAAATTGTTGTTTGTAAATATATTTATTTTCTGCTTAACATCCAGTTTTATATTATACAATTTTGTGATAAGAAGCAGTAAGTAGGTACAGTAGCAGTCAGAAGTGGACTACCGATCTCAAAAAGCAATAGATTGACACTTCGGTTTAACTTACGACCTTCTTATATTATGTAATTTCTATACTATAGGCACACACACTCCCATACGTTTACTAATGATTGTATTTCAAAAATTCAACCGTTAGAGTAAATGGCATGATAACTTAGCGGTTACCGTACTTGGGTTAGCGCGTTTGTGTGCAGCGAGTCGCGGGTTCGAATCCCACGTGCGGTGATAGCTTTTTTATTGTTTTTAAAAATCGCTATTGACTATAGTTTTTTGTTCTGTTCGTTTTGTTTATTAAACTCGTAAAACTTTATGATTATACCCACAGAAACCTAAATACAGTTAAATGATATTAAGATGCAGTTAACTTACGACTCATTCACCGCGACTAAATAGAACGGTGTGTGATAGTGACGTGTGTTTAATCTGTTAGCGATGTTCTAGTTCATTTTAAAATGTAAGCAAATTTAAATATAGAAATGAAAGCGACTGTTATTGCACTGCATAAAAGCGGACTTAATAATTATATCACAAATATCTGATGAAACCGGACTGAGTGTGAGTATTATGACTTAATTATTTTATTAAACATTGATCTTATCTATTTATCTAATTATAGTATCACTGCTGATCCTTGTTGTTATTTTTTTTAATCGTTTTATAAAAATCATAAGGTCTATATTAATATAAAATTTCAAAGTAAATTTATTTCCCAGATAATTGAACGACGAAAATAACATTATACTTACTTAATATTTATGTGGAATTTCTATTTTAAATAATTTTGTTTCTAAATAGTAATACATATTAATATGTATTTTGTTTAGTAGCCTAACAGTACTTACCCGTTTTTTGTTTTAGTGAAATACTGTGAGTCGGTGGGTGAAAAGATATTACGAAGAAGAAGGTTAACCTTGCCCGTCGAAAGCAAAGTGGAAGACCCCAGCTCATGAAAGAGGCGCAGCGACAGCACATGTTCAGTGAATATGAAACAAGTGGTTTCATAACGACAAGACATTTTGCCGAATTATTCAACACGTCTTTACGAACTGTGCGCCGTGCACTCCACGCAGAAGGTTTGGATCATGGATAACCAGCTCAAAAACCATATTTAATGAAAAAACATTAACATTAAATTATCAATTACAAATATATATTGATTTTAGTAATATTGTGTCCATATCCGTAATATGGATTATTTTGAGGTTTAGTTTCAATCTTCTTTTTTCGTAATGAAAATGAATACTAAAACTATAACCTCAATAAGTTATATTAAATACGATTTGTTAACTTTGAGGTTTGAGATAGACCGAACTCACTCGCAGTGGAATAAAAGTAGTACTGACTCATTTAATTGTATTGTGACAAAGCGTCTGCATTTGTTATAACTAAGTGGGTAAATTTGTGTAGATTATTGTGGTTTCTTTAGAGTACCCACACACAGTAGTAATTACAGCACAATATTATTATATTACGAAGATACAAGATTTTAAGCCTGATTATCACAGTTCACCAATTAGCTACTTTACTTCAATAAATTGTTCTTCATGAGAAAATGTACTGTTTTAACAAGAAGTTATTATTAGTTATGTTTATACTTCATAAAATTATAACAAATAAATATTTTGTAATCACTTATTATTTATGATATTTTATTCTTAATCCTTTATTTTAATAACAATATAAGCATAAAAATATATTACATTATTATTCTCGTTTATTCATTTATCGAAAAATAAAAGAACAGATGAAAATTATTGTTGAAAAGAAAAATAAAAGTCTCATCGCGAGATTTGAACCCAGACCTATGAGTTTCTTAATCCAAGGCGAGCTATCGGAACTTGATATGATAATGTCAATTTTAGCAATGGTATGAACCGACCAAGGTCATACGTAATTACGTAGTCTGTGCGACGGTATGTTTTTTGTTTTATTCGACGCCAGCGTGTGAGTTCTGAGGTGTCCGTTCTGTGTTGATACATCACCAATACACACAGCTGTAGGTACCACCTGGACCGCGAGTTTATAGCAATATAGCCCTTAGTATGCTAGTGCACTTATGACTCCTTACTGTACGTTCCCAATTGAAACGTAAGCTTTTCCTTTGTAATATTTTTCTAGCGGTCTTATGTTACCCACGCGAATTCGTATGACATCACCTACACAAACTGGATTAAACATGTCACGGAGGAGGATCCTCCGTGACATGTAAAGTGTCTTTTAAAATTATTATATAAGATTAACTGTTAAATGTGCATTCCAATTATCGAAAGACCCAACACACACCCCGAAAAGAACTTTCCTACATTATTTATTATTGAAAACATTTATTCAAACTGTATAATATAGTATACGCAATCAATTTCTGTAGTTAAATCAATCCAGCTCAATCTAATTACATTAAAGTTAACCTACTCGTAACATGGAAATGGGAAATCCCTAAAGACGGTCAACGTTGTGAAGTAATACAAGCCCCGTATAAAATAATAAGTAAAAATAATCTTTGTTTACCATGTCTAATTGCAACTTTTTGGTAGTAAGAATAAGGTTTAAAGTTGACTGCCGTTTTTGCAGTTAATAATAGCAATTATCGTAGAGTAACGCGGTATGAGAGGTAGCATGTTAATGCATAGTGTGCACGCAAGGCACGGGTGCTTGCCCACTCAAAACGTAGAAAAAAGGAATCTAATTAAAAATGTAATCACGTTTGTTACAGGGGTACAGATTTAAAAAGTTGGGGTTGCTCCATGAACGAAACTGAATTGTAAATCGAGCATTTTAAATTCATGTCTTGAACAGGGGAATCGGCTCAATCTGCTCTCGAAATGAACAAGTTATCTCTCAAGGGCATCGCGTCAGGGTTCCAACACGGAATCACTTACATCGCTTTGTTCAGACCGCGGAGCGCCGAGCGGAACGCCTGTCAAACAATGATACGCCAAGAGTATCACAAGGAGACAGTTTACATGCTAATGAATTCGCATTACACCCGATCCCGTTTACTAGGCGCTAATACATACGTAGTATACATATGAGAGTATTATCTAACAGACTTATTTAAATGATTTCGGAGAATACTGTTTCCGATTCACATTACGAGTTATATACTGTGTAGACAGACTACTGATAAAACGAGGTATGTTATTCTGACGATCATGTAATAGGAGATCGAAACATCGAATCCTAATTATAACAGCTGTTCACTTATTATCGACCAAGCAAAAATTGAGTGGCAAAAGCATCAACTTTTTCAACTCAAATTCAGAAACTCTAACCTAGATCTGAAGCCAAGGTCTCACATTTTTCTGTAACCTGTTGTTATGGTAATTAAAAATATATCAATTTAATTAATTATCAAGGCATGGGAGATACTTAAGCGATTAATAGATTTTGCATTCCATGAATACAAAAGGGAATACATTCGTCTAAATGAATATTCTCAAGAGTCTCGTTTCAAACGTATCACGTATGGCGCAACCTTTAGAGCAATAAAATAATCGATGTCTACTTGCTATGCTGCTCGACGGCGATCTGAACAGAGTGTTAGAAAGCGAGAAGTTGGTCTAAACCGAACTCGTTCGTGCCCTCGGCTCCAATCATCGAGTCCCAAGTCGGGGAAACAACAACCGGGAACGAGCTCACTTCATTCGTGCCTTCACAACTTGGGGAATAACTTAGAAATTCAATTTGCAGACGGTGAGCGCTGCAGCGGGTTGTACACTGCCGCCTATGCAATGCCAACTTAGACATTGCTAACGTCACCAAACTTGCTGAATCCGACACCGTATGAAATGCTCACAGCACGAAGAAAAAGTTAAACAAACTAGATGTGGTGCAACGATTTAGAGCAACGCTTCTTGTTAAAAGGAAATGAACGTTGAAAGTACACATAAAGTAGTTTTAACCCAGTTTACGACGCCATTATCATTTTTCCATTAGCACGAAAATAATTCAGATTTTTTGGAAAATTTGTTTTTCCAACGGTCACAATATTTTTTATTTAATTACTCAATCAAATCTCTAATAAACAAATTTGTAAACCAATCATTTTTTAAGTACAGCAGCCGTAACATAAATCAAGAAACTAAGGCCTCATTAACGAGCATTTTAATTAAACAACTCTTACAATGAAAATTATAAAACAAACAAAAGAAAGCGGGAAATGGACGGCTAATGAAGTGGTGGAAATTAATTAATACAGACTCAAATGAAAATCTGAGTAAACAAGGACAATTTGTTTATTTCTCCAGCAATCATAAATAAAGTTGTCGTAGTAAAAGGCGGGGGCAGATTCATGCTATTAGATTCACTTCATTATTACCTACCTACCTACATAGGTATGTCGTAGGACGTATGTGTGTATTTTCATAAGCATAAAGAGCTATTTAAGACAGCAAACTATGTAAAGCCTCGAACAGATGAGATCCATATAAATTAGTGCTGAATAAGTTGCCAAGACTTATAGCAAAAACTGCCTAGCAATTTCCATGCGTATTTATAACAAAATACCAAGCCATTTCAAAATGTAGAATTCAAGGTTGTTTAAAATTAAATTGTATAAATTAGTGTAATTACTATAGTTTTATGGTATTCTTAGATAAAACATGTTACTGTCCTGTAACATTTTTGCATGCTATGTTTTATCCTAATTGTATAAGTTTGTGCCATTCTTTATATTAAAGCCGGTTTCACATTACTGTGTTGCGTCGTGCCGTGACGCTTTCTGACGTAGTGTCAGCCAATCAAAACTCGTTGTGATTTGACGTAGTCCTGAATAGATTATTTTGATTCGAGTATATCGCGTCACAACACAACACGACACAGTAATGTGCCAGTGGCTTAACACGATTGTGTTCCATGTTTTATGCAAATAAATAATTTATTTAACATTACTTACATGGATCTTACGTAACGTAATCGTAAAGTTTTTTTGTGCGTCGTACCGTGGTGCCATATTCTATACTAACATAGGTAAGTCTTGCTTAATCTTGATGTCACAGCACACATGGTGGTAGAAGGATCCCCATACAGAATTCAAGAGTCAGCTCCTGTGCTAGTTTAATTTGTTATATATTTTTTGTGCGAAAAATGAATGTTATGTTTATTTGTTATGCTTTCAAAATGTTTTGTTACATTTATTTAAAAATAAATATAACCTTAAAACAATTTACATATTTTAATACAATATATCAGAAGAAACATAAACAGGACTGCTAGATAAAAGAAATATCTCCAAAATATAAATTACTAGTCGGCACATCACTAATAGTAATAAATGTATACCTAACTATGACGAATTGGAAATATAGTGAATAGTGTATTTGTGATTTAGTAACTAGTTTGCAATTGTACTCGATCCCACAAAATTGGATTAAAATTGCTTTATTATTTGAGTTAGGTAGATGAATAGTTCCATTTTGCGTATTGAATTAAGAATATTATGCAAAAACAGTCAATTCAAGAACTAAAACCCGACACTAAAAAAACACACTCTCAAAAGTATGAAACAAGAAAGTATTCTCATCTGAAAGCCGTGGGTGGTACTTTTTATTTAAGTTACTTTGTTAGGTTAGCTCTCAATAAATAAATATTTTTGAGTATGTGCTAATTACGCCCTTTCATTTGATAACCAACGTGGTATCATTGAAAAAAAAAACAATAACTGTTCAAAAATTCTGAATAATTCTGTTCGATAATTGTTCATATTATTTTTGCTTGAGCAACCAGCATCAAGTTCATCATGCTCCCTTAGATGTCACCGCTTCCAGTAGCGTCGGGGGTTTTGTTTTTTTTTAGGTGGAAAATTATCAAATAACTTCTCCCGCTCTGGATGGAGCAGGAGAGCGTGTCAGACTTTTACTGACTAGAACCCACCCGTGTTCCCTCAGTACCTAGCCTGTGTGCCAGGAGCCGCGGTAACTCTTTCGAACAACCCGCAACCCTGGCAGGCATCGGCCCTTCCGGGCCCCACCAGTTAGTGCTGACATCTCTTTGAGGCGCGCGTGGAACACAACACGCCGTCGACCCGGGCTTGGTCCTTACCGGACAGCGAGCTACCCATTACTCACCGTCCGCAACCCCGCGCCTATGGTGGCCGGGAATCAGCCTGGGATTCCCGACGCCCAGGGCGTCTCCTGCGGAGGCTACGGCCGTGAGGGCGCATGTATTGCCTCTGCCTCGCGTGGGCGGCTCCCTTTTTGTGAGCATCACTGCTTCGCTGAAAGAAGCGACGACTACCCATGCACTCTCGCTCCGTACCATGGCCTGGACCAGGGCGGGACGCGAGAGATCGCCGCCACCGATCGTCTCCACGAGGACACGGCGGTGCTCCACCCAAGCCGGGCAGACCTCCAACGTATGTTCCACTGTGCCCTCAAGGCGATCTTCGCAATGGAAACACCCGGGCGTTTCCTCCCGCTTTATGCGAAACAGGAACCTCCCGAAACAGACGTGTCCGGTGAGGACCTGTGTCAGGCGGAAGGTGAGGACACCATGCCGCCTCTCAAGCCACTCCTCAAAGAGGGGACTTACCCTCGCAATCGTGGCGTGCCCATAGCGTTGGGGGTTGGGTTGCCTCCTTCCCTCAAATATGGCGAGGCGGGCAATGGCTGATCCTTGCGTTATGCTCGTGAACGGGTGCTGCTTGTGGTGACTGTTTGTCTTGCTGACCATGGTTTTGTCATTTTTATTAGTAATTAACTGTGTATTTATTTTACTCCGAAGGTCCTTTTTTTTTTGATTACGGGGTGAAATCCTCATGGATGTCCTCCGCCCCGGGGAGGGCCAAGGGGTCTGTCAGACTCTTACTGACTAAAACCACCCCGGTGTTCCGCCTCTCACTTGCACCGGGGATCACGGGAACTAGTGTGACTTCCGCGATCCCCGGCTAGTGCAGGCCCGCCTCTGCGGGCCACCTCGCGATAGGGGGGGAGTGAGGTGTTAAACTCCCCCCTTACGTCATAGAGAGGCGCGCGTGGAACACTACGCGTCGCCATCTCGGGTCCTAAGAAGTAGGGGGCAACGAATTTCCCCAGATCCGTTGCCCCTGGACCCATTTAGGGGGGCTGGAAGAGGGCGTTACCCGCCCTCCGCCGACGCCCGGTGCGTCTGCTGCGAATCGGGTTAGCGGAAGCAATCTCCCGCTCCCTCTCCGCAGCCTCCTTCTGCGACATGACTGTTTCGCAGAAGGATACCACCGCGTCCCAGGACTCCTCGTTGCCGACCATCGAGTCGACAACGGCCGGCAGCGACAGGTCACTGCCGACTCCTGAGATGAGGGCACGGCGCGGCTCCTCCCAAGCGGCACACTCTGCCAGCGTGTGCCACGCCGTGTCCTCCCGACAGTCGACGCAGTGGTGACACCGAGCGTCCGGCTCCCTGTTTATGCGACACAGGTACTTCCTGAAGCAACCATGCCCCGAGAACACCTGTGTCACCCGAAACGACAGGCAGCCATGCCTCCTCCGGAGCCAGCGCTCGAGTACTGACTCCGAAGGTCCTAGCTTAACATGTATTGCTTCAAGTTAAATCTAAATGAAGATAATGCAGCATTGCATATGTGAGCTTTTATGCCTGGAAGCTTTTATGTGGGTATTGAGTTCTGTTTACGTTTTGTTTTGTTTTAATTATTTATATCTGCTTGAGTTACATGTTTTGTTGGTTTGACCTGTGCTAGCTGACATATGGCGAATGATTTAATTATTGTTTTGGGTTTAGTAATGTTAATTACTTACCTATTATTGTACAGAATCAAGTTCTTCTCAGCTGTGCTGCTGGGGAATTTGTTGCGCCACTTCTTATTCCCAGCTAAAGCACTAGGAAGTGGTGAAGGGTGGGCGGTTTGGGGAGATTTTCTTTTGTAATAATGACGTTCAAAAAGTCGGGTAACAAGTAGGAATGTTTACTAAAATCATTTTATTCTTTGTGCTTCCAGGTAACTTCAGGTGTTAGACATGATTTGCTGGAATGGTAGGGCAAACTTTGTTAACATTCTAAACACTTACGGTGTTATTTATTAACGCCTCTTAACTTTTAATCAACTGCTAACAAACTGATTTGCAAAATTCTTATTTATAAACGCTAATTAGCTGTAAGCGGTCACTAAGCAATTAGATTTGTAGCTGTCAAAATTAAACATCACCGGTGCCGTATAAAGCTTGCTAAGAGGCAAAATGGCGGATTTTATAGGAATCAGCTGATCGATTCAATAAGATTATTGTGTGCTTCAAGGTTATTTTGTTCCTAATATTAAGTTATGCCTTAGTAAATGTGGATTTCAACAACATTTTACGAGATTTCAGAACGAACCCAAAGAATTAAATAATTTTGAAACGCCGCGCGCGCCTCCGTTTAAATCCGCTACGAGAACATATATGCTTCATTCTAAGTACACGTGATGATAAGATTTATAGGAAAAGCTCAATCGGGATGAAGCTCAGTAGATTTGAAGAGACTGTGTTCGTGCAATGCTTGTCGGAGATAGTGATTATCCAATGTGTAATCCCATGTACTCCTCGTTTTATGACGCCCGCAGAGTACTTTATCCTATACTGATGACGCGTTCTGAGGCCTAGAACTAAAGAAAAGCCACGTTGTAGCAGTCATGCACAAAAAAACATGATATTCTATATAAGAAACAATTTATTTTGAGACGCAATAAAGCTACATTTCTTTTTAATTTCATAATTTGTGTTTTCCAATTATTCTTTCTCCAAAGATGGGTGCCATTATTTTCTCATGTCACTCTCATTCCTCATCTTTTTTACGTAGTATGTTCTCCTCCGTTGCTGTTTTTGCAAGATTGAATAATATTGGTGCTACATGCTAGTGGCTTCCATAATAACAAAATTGTAACTGTAAACAAGTATAACTATTGTTATTAAAAGATACTCAAACCCCAGTGCAAAAGCAATAGGAAGTTATATAGAATAGACACAAGTACATTCATATGTTTCTAAAAGCAAATATCCATGTAAACAAGCATCAATAACGTATAAATACATAGCTAATATCGTCTACTGCGTTATCATTAATTGATTCAGTCACTTTACAATAGGAAGTAGATAAAAATTCAGAGGATACGTAATTGCCAGGATAATAGCAAACTTCGTGTTCAACCAGCTAAGACAGCGCTAATGTATGAAAGAGTTGTATTCACAGCGCCAATAATTAATAATAATATCCCTAACTGTGTTAAGAAATTAAATACAGACCAGTTCAAGAAAACTTGAAAAAATAGTGAAAGAAAAAGCCTATTATAATGTTAATGAATTTATAAATGGTAAATCGCTTTGAAGATGCTGACTGAATCTATTCTAATTATTTTAAATCGCATGACTATTGACCTAATTTTTTTAATTTAATATTATTGATAAAATTGTTGATTTGTTTATATTATAATTTTTTGTATTTTTATATCTTATTTTCTTTCGACCTAATTTGTACACCAGTCATGGTCAAACATGTTGTGCCAAAAACATTGTAACACCTATAATATGCATCTTACCATGTATATTATCTACACATGTTTTTGTAAAATAAATTAATCTTAATCTGATACATTACCTTTTCCTATTACTCTAATCATGGGAGCGTATTATTTTCATTGCTACCATCGCAAAATCAATTGAATAAACCTAGTGAATTATTTTAATCATCGATATTTATGTACTAATCAAATACAATCTATCCGATGATATTTTTACTTTTGTCAGTCAAACTCACAACAGATACAAAAATCGCAGATACTTTATTCTTAAAATTCTGTTTTTTAGTCTACTATTTTGATTATAACCTGTGCTACTAATCACCTGCTAAACGCTAGTTTAAAAAGCGTTGCATACATGCAGCGCTTTTATTTATAACACGTGAAAAACGAGACGACTTATCGATTCAAAATATAAGTAAGTTGACTTCATAAATTATTCAAAATGAACTTAGCTTGCAATTTGTAGCGAGAGTGAAAAATATCGCCCGAGGGCGCAACCCTGTCATGGGACTATCTGGGGACAATCAGTCTTCTTCGATGCACCAATGTTTGTCATGCTGTTTATCAAGTGGTCCTTAAGTAATTTTGGTTACAAACAGTGGCGACAATGTTTGTGAACTTGCAAAATACATAAAATGTATTCTAAAACAACTTCTGCGACATATAAAAAAATCCTGACCCAATTTATGCCTAGCAACTAACAAAATATATTGTATGTATATCTACCGCCGTAGATACTTTATCTTACTCAAACCACCCTAACGGCGCTAAAACGGCACATAATACTCCACAACAACAAAAAAACGACCCACACGTTCACTCAATACCAATTGTCCGATTCATATTCAAATAAACTGCGCAAATCCACTGGTTAAAGGGAAAAATATTGATAAATAATAGAGCTAATAGGCGTTTATCGGCGGGGAGCGACGGCCATTATTCCAAGCAATCGATGAGATCCATATTAATCACTCGGCACTTCGTAAATCGTTCAATGTCGTCCTCAGGCGCAGTGAGTGCGAATCGGGCGTCACCGTCATGACTACTTTGTTTCGCTTTATAAATTAATGGCGAAAAACAAACAGTTCAATAAAACGTTTAAAGTAAGCGAGAAAAGTGTTTTATTGCGTTCAACTTTGAAGTGCTTTCGTATAATATAAATCGTCGTTCAGATATCTAGTTCGAATTGAGTTTTGAAATGAAAATAACAAACGCGAGTGAACGTGAAGTTGAGGTTGTGATTCGATTCCTAGGTAGAGTAAAAGTGTAATTGGATTTTTCGATTCGGAACAATCTTAATTACGGCCAACAGTTTGGAATTGTGTTCGATAAATCGTGTGTGTAGTCTATGCCTTAATACAAGCTTGACAGCCGCCAAGCTTTATTTTTCTGCTCCATTTATTAAAAACTAACTGCGGTCAGTCCAGCGGCCCTGACCGCGTGTCAAGTGTTTTTTTTTAATCCCCGAGTAAAAGTGTATCCATTTTTCTCCTTTACAAATATTTTAAAAACCTTTAGAACACATGCCTCTTCCAAATATCATCATCTGAATCATCTTAATATTCTAGTTGTGAAAGCGTAATAAATAGTCTCATTTCCCCTTTTATAACATCATCGTACGAAAGTCATAAAATTCCGCTAGAAATAAATAAACTCTTCAAAATAATAAAGCGTTAATTTCTTCAAAAGAGGTATCCTTCGAATTTTAGAAGGGGTGAAATTTATTGGTTCACAATATAGTTATCTCGGTGCCTGCCGATCGCGGGCTTCCCTCGCCTCTTGACAGCAATCCGGCTTACCATACTTTTTAACCGACCACCCGAAGTATAAGGAAAGGCAGAAAATGTTATATGAGCAAGCAACTAGAATAGCAAATCAAGTTTTCAAAACTTTATGGGTTGAAGAGCGTCTTTTCTGTCGATCATACCATGAGTGGCAGTATGTTGATATAACTCGATGTGTATATTCTATACCTACATACATGATATAAATAACAGTAGCAGTTAAATATAATAAAACATACCTTTGAATAAACTTTTAACTTCAAGACAAAAAGACAACGTTTTATTGGATCCTAGCTGCAGTTTCACCCCCATTAACCTTGATTCCGTGGGAATATCGGAACAAAAAGAATCCTATGTTCTATCCCAGGTTATGGTTTGCCAAATTTCATCCGAATCCAATCAGCCGTTTTAGTGTGAAAGCGTAACAAACAAACATACAAGCATACAGAAACTCAAATCCCTTTCTTTATAAAAATTGTTTTGACTAACAGACGCCCGCGGCTTCGTTCCTATTATACCGTGGTATGTTCACAATTTCCTAAAAAAGTACTATCACACAAACCTTGTCCTACACAACCTTCACCGAAAACAACAAAGAAACAGCCAAAACTGTGGAGCCGTTCTCAACCAATGATATTTCATATATGCGGCAATTTATTTTTATTTATATAGAGTAGATTTAAGTAAAAATAATAAACAGTATTAAAAGTGTTTTCTTTAAGTATAATATTTTTTTCTCAAAAACTATTTTTACTGTTTAACAAAATAAATGAATGATTAAATTCGTGTCAAACATATATTTCATAAAAGTTTATTTAACGTAAACTAAACCTAAACTGTGACTACATGCGTGCGTGAGTTCCATTCATTACTCAACTGAGACCCTCTCTCTATGTTTCGATAACACTCAGCTTGTTCCCCCACTTGGTTGTGTTTTTGGGAACTATAACTTGTTTAATTTCATTAGCATTACAGCAATTTTATCCTGGAAAATAAAACATTTTCAGCTAAAGTTGAAACAACTAAAACCACACGACACTCAAATGTCCTTTATTTTTATTCCCTGTAAATAGATCAATAACTCTATCAATGACTGAATACCGTATAACGAAATCAATTTATCTATCATATATTTAAAAACGCGTACCAAATTGCTACTTTCATCTCCTCAAGAGGCGCACTATAAGCCTTTTTTCCTTCAGTTGACAAGCTAGCAGCCAGACAGGTTCAGTTTCTCTCAGTTTAAGGATTTTTTTTTAACTTTCAGCAAAAAAATTCTTCTGCGAATCTCGCAATTAGTGCGATGAGGGAAGGAGAGATCTGTAGCCTTGGTTTTACTTTATACAGATGACTTTTCCCTCCTCATCAACTCGTAAAAACTGTTGCTTGGGTTTGAATAGGAAAATTATTCATAGCGACGCCAATGGTCACATAAGTACTGTGGAAGAGTTCGTAGTTCAGCAATCGATACGTCTGTAGGTCGTATAAGGTGCCACAGAACTGCCCGCTGGAGGCCAATAGGTGTTTTATTAGGCTATAAGCATCAAACTTGCTAGTGTCATGTAATGAAGGCTTTCAAGAACGTAAGTGCTTTGGGTATGGGATACGTACTGTGTCTGTGTGGGTATTGTTAACAAATGTAATGGGAAAACTTAGCTGGAAGTAACGGAATCGGTACTTTCATATTCATAAGTGACCTACGTATTTGTGTCTAGAATGGTCTTCTCTACGCCGAATTGTCTCAGGCTTTATGGGTTCGAGATTAAAGAAAAAACAAAATGTGGTCCAATAACGGCGAAATGATATTCATTTTTGTTTGTGTGGGATATTATTTTATTTTTCCTTGTAATAAATATCTGAAACAGAATTTTCCAAGCCAGTTATCGAAAGAGCCATGTTTTCCACGTATTTCGTAGATCAAGGTTACACAGTCGTGTAACTTTTCTATCACATTTCGCAACGTAAATGTGTTTCCTTGTTGTTAGTTGTAAAACTGAAACAAACAAGGGAATAATGCATAAACTTGACTAGGCAAGTGCTATAAATATTATTTTTCTCCTTTGTAATCGATATTGTCAGCGATTTGCACGTAACCACCCTGATGGATGTTATGCCGACGTTGAAAACACCGGCCTGTTTTGTCCTTCTATTTTTGACCGGCTTTTGTAGTTGTGAATACGTAGGAGTCTGCGTGTTCGTTTTATATCGTTTGTTTAGAACAAAATACGCTGTGTGAGCATCGAAAAACTATTTGATGTGCATTCATTCGATTTCTCTAAAGAAAACAAAGATATGAAGCTACGTATACACCGAAACTTACCTATTTATTCATGTTTACACTTACGTTTGCTCGGTGTCAATAGCAATCACTAAGCTATAACTAGAAAAGTATTACAATTAAACTGTTTAAACAATGGAAGGCCTCCTGAGTCGGAGGCAGTGTTCATAAATAATAGATAGAATATAGATCGCACTATGAAAACCAAAATAAAGTAGCGTTACTGAGACGGTTTTATAATCTGCAAAATAGGACAAGCTTCAAGCTCTTTATTTTCCGTTCATACCCATGATCCCAAAAATTTGAATAACAAACGCTTTGCATAATCCAATATTTTTACGTAACACGCATTTTCAGTCCCTTGATATATGTAGATATGTCTAAATAAACTGTCTTAATTTCCCCGGAGCCGGGCGGGTACTGAGCCAGCAATCTGCCCGGCCGTCTCATTATGAAGCTCGTTGTCTTGAGACACGGTTCCGGCCCGGATCCGACGCCTGGCGCCACATCAAATGCATAATACTGCAGCAATGAGCCGAGAAGAATTTACACATATTGTTCGTACTTTCTACTAAGAATTCTGCCCTTAGTATTATTAGTAATGTAACGAGCTAGATACGTGTGTGGCTGCTCCACTCTAATTATCTTGCAAAAGCACCGCCGTTGCGTTAGATTCTATTGAACATGAGCAATCAACATTTATAACATTACTTAAACTGCATATAGAACGTACAGCGAGCATAAACGCGGTACTTAACTATTGAGCTCCTGCTAGTAGGTAGTACCTGCATTAGCATTAGTACAGCAAGTAAATTCCCAAACGTGTAGCACTGGCTTAATTCACGCAAGAAATCTTCGCTGGTACCGTTCCCTTGAGTGCTCTCTAAAGACTTGCTACGAAAAACTCCCAACCGCTTCACCACTTGCACAATTTATGACGGTAGTTAGGCCAACGCAGCGCCTCTGTTACCGCAAACAGGTAGGAGCCATTGTAGCGATGGACACTCCTCCCCTCGCACAGCTCTACCAACATGGCCACCGAGGGGTCGCACAAAGGAAATAATGAGGGTCTATTTTAAGTAGTAGGTTTGCAGCCAAAGCAATATACAAGCGAGTTGAAGACGCGACGCGAATGCCTGATGAACTTTAATTACAGCGGCGGAACCAACGTGGAAGCAATTGCCTGCCTGGTGTATTAGCATAATCATTTTGTAGCCCTGCCGTGGCTAATTGATGTGAAATTGCTGATTTAGGGTGCCAATTTTAGAGCAGTGCATATACTTTAATCTTACTCATAATCATTTCAATATTACAGGGGTCGTTTAGCAATGCGATCTCTCGGTCCTTGGGTTTTATTCGTCTATGTAAAAATATTGATTTCGATAAAAATGGGTCAGATGAACCTTATTTTTATACGGCGTAACAGACCTCCGGATGCTTTTAAAGTATAAAACCGAAATGGTTTTTTCCGGAGTTATGGAAAAAATATGTGTGTTGAGTCTAAAGGCTAAGGGCATAAATAAAAACGTTAACGGCAAGATAGTTTTCGTCGACAACCCTAAATTTGGGAGATTTATTGCCGATTATCACTATGAGAATATTTTGGTCAGTACCTACATAGGCCTTTTATTTCACGAGTTTATACTGTTATGAAATTTTTCGTTGTGAAATTGTTAATTGAGAATTCATTTTGTTTCGCCGATTTATAGGAAGCAGGTAATGAGCAACGGACATACATATTATTTTTAATGATGTAATTATTTTTGACAATACAACTTTACATATCCATGCATATTTATATGGGACATGAATAAAGCGAACCGAAACACTTCGATAGCTTCATGATGGATAGATGCAAATTCTGAGGCCGCCGGAGAAAAATGATGAGCGTCTTATTGTTCCCTCAGAGTATTTTAAATTCAAATCAGACAGAGAAGAGTTTTTGGACGCCAACTTGGAAAATAATACAAGAATACTTGAGCTGCGGGAGGTGAATATTTAAATTGTGACATTTTCTTCCCGTTTGTCTTGAAAAAGAAGATTACAAAAAATACTTAAGTGCTAGTACCTGTGGTTCACACAATGATAGTAAAGTAAAATAAAGTGTCTCAAATAAAAACTTATCTGAGTAATGATAATAAACTCGTGATCTTCGCTAAAGTTAGTGTAGGTATTTGCTCACTAAGTGCTTGATAGACTTAAGCACCTAAACACACTACAAAGTACAACAAACAAGGGCCTGCAAATAACAGTCTATCATTTATTTTGTTTCCAAGAAAGCAAATTATTTTTACCTCCATCTGTATTGATGAGATAAATAATATTGAAACGAAAATAACGTTAAGTAAATTGATATTATTTGGAAAAAAATATTCGTTACTTAAGTAAGACGCGCACACAAATTAAGAAAACGATTCTCACTATACCAAGACAGTCAAGTTTTAATTTGATGATGGCTGACCTGCCGTCTTGCACCGCATGCCCTGACGCCTGCACCCGTTTTTTTTTTTGAGGTTGAGAAATCATCAAATAACTTCTCCCGCTCTGGGTGGAGCGGAACGGCGGGCGTGTCAGACTTTTACTGACTAAAACCCACCCGTGTCAGGGGCCGCGGTGTCTCTTTCGAACAACCCGCACCATCACCTGCACCCGTGAGGATCTAACGGCTGCTTCAACACACGGTATTCGCGTTGCTGACTCTTGGGCCAAAAATATGTAAAAAAATCTATAGCACAAATTTGATCGTGTTATTTTTACCATCGACATGCTAAGGAGACGACCTACACCCACAAAAATCTGCCCTAACCTAACCTTTTCTCACCTATGTTGGGGTTGGCTTCCTGTTTTACCAGATAGGTACAGCTGAAAACCAGTATTTCACATGGAGCGACTGCCCTGTCTGACGTCCACAAACCCGTAACTGGGTAACACGATACCTCTTGGTAAGACAGGTTGTCAGACTTTTTGGGCCTTTGACAACCCGTAACGACTATCATGACTTATGAATGACTTGATCTTGCTTTCCGAAGCACGGAGGGGTCTCAATATGTGCTTAATGGATGGTCAACCATCTACGAACCAAGCTCAGCAAGCGTAGGTTCCTGAACGATCGACCCGTGTGGCTGTTATTTTTTAGCCAGGAGCCCTTCAACACCCACGCGTTGAAGTAAAATGGTTCAAGAAATGTCAAATAAATTTTGGCACAATCATCTCTTATTTATTCAAACGTGAGACAAATTACGCCATGACTCCCAAGCCCATATGTAAAAATGGCGGCTTATAAAACAAATTGCCCTGACATATAGCACTTGAACTCTTGAACTGTATGAACTCTGTCATGGCATGTGGTACCTATATTTCATTCAAAGAGGTTCGTTTCATTCAAAGTCGGTATAACATTATACGATTTAGATGGATTTAAATATACCTACCAACTTACAATGTTTTTTTTGTATTCTGATCTTTCACACAAGAAAAAATATACCAGAAACCGTAAGAAATAGAACAATAATAACCTAGTCATCCATTTACTATTCAGTACACATTGAAACAATCGAATAAACTCCATAAAAAAAGATTTGATAAAATATAAGAATAATTAGTCAACTAGCAAGTTCTCGACGAATACTTTAATATCACAACCACTACGACTTTAATTTTTCAGCATTAAACCCAGCTGAAGCAATGAGAAATCGTCCTCAGCAAAATTCATATATTTTATCCTTTATTTTGCATAGCAAAAACATAATTTTGCAGAAAATCTCAAACTATCACGAAACAGCACTAATATTGTGGGAGATTTATTTAATACCGTTGAATAATGACCGTTTTAAACATTGTTTGTAACGTAAACTACTATTTGTCATACATTATTAATTACAAAGGTGAAAATGTACTGGGGAGTGAGGACAGCAGAGGATGATAGTAGTCTCATTGAATGCGAACTATTAGTAGGAGTACTGAAACGTCGCAAATAGAATATTTAATCACCTGATTTTCTAAGTAGGCCGTCAGGATCTTAGTATAGTCACCACGTATGTGAGGGAACCGCCAGGGTAGCGGGCTACCCACGAAATTTCCTTACGTTTATTTGCAATTGTTTTTGCAGGCTGTATTTCTTGAAAAGTAATTCAATGGTATTAAATAAACTTGACAGGTTGTATAGATGGATTTAGTCATTACTTTTGATCGCCCACTAATTGAAATTCGACTCGATTCGAATTCATTGCCATTTTAATGAAGTCATCCAACAAATTGACCAACACATCGAATCGTCAAACGAGAATGTATGTCTTACGTACTGTGACATATTTTATTGTCTGAAGTTTCGACATTTCTGACGCAGTGACGTCATTGTCATTCAAATTTGACAATTAATTTGACATTTTAATTAGGATGTCCCAGGGTATATATGTTCTGTGGGATGTCATAAGATCTACTAGTAATAATTTAGAAACAGATTCTCTAGAGAAAAGAGCTTAGTCACTTTGCTGAAGGAAGTGGCCTGTATTTGAGAAACTTTTCGAAATAATGATAGAATAATGCTTAAAATTCAACGCATTTAATTTCCGCCCAATGACAGAGCAGTCATTATACGGCAAAGTAATTTATAACGCGGCTGACCTAAAAATAAGGGCGTGAAAGGAAAAGTGGGTACTATTTATCATTGTACGGTGAAGAGCGGGGTGAAGTAATTAAAACAGTGCAGGGTGCATACTGTAGGGATGAGATGTGGTTCCAGGCAGGCGGGGAGCACACAATTGTCACCTGCCCCACACTCACCCTGATATTAAGAACTTAGCACTGGTTCTTTATGTGTATTTGTAAACGCTCTACTGTGTATTTCATCTACACTCTTCTTTAAAAACTTTTACAACGTATATTTAAAAAATTATGTAACAGGAAGTAATGAGGCACATATGCGTACACTAACTAGATATGTCCACTCAATCTGTGTGGTTCTTTCCTCAAAAGGCTATTTCAGACACCAATATGGATTTTACATGTTCTGACCAAGACTATGTCTGGACTTTAGAAGAGACTGTGACCTCTGAGTTCGTTTCGGCCTTTTTTCTCAAAGTGGTCGGATAGGAAACGCCGACCTCATCTAGTTTAAATAATATGATTGACGTGTAAAAGTGTTTGTGCACACGGCTACACTTTACTGTATGGAAATCCTATACAATGCGAGATCAGCTTATACTGGAAATGTATAACTTGATGTGTAGCCGTGTGTAGAAACCTAGTTACAGAAATAAAATAATTTATCATTTTATCATCGTTTCATGCGATGCAAAGCAATAAGGTGCAGAGCAGCCAGGCGAGAACAATTGTCACCTGCCGCAGACTACAGACTACTCTCAGATATTAGCTATCACAGCATCTTTATGGATCCTACCGACCGACGCCGAAGCAATCCTCTGTGTATTTTATTTAAGCTCAGACACTTTTGTTTTAAAACTTTGCTATATGCAATCTCGAACTAAAAGCGGTTTCTTTGCCTGTACAGCTGAGTTTTTTAAATATATATTTTAGAATTGGCGGAGCGCCATCTTCATGGCTCCATGGTCGCAGGTATTCGTGTGGTTACGACATATATGTCGTCCGCTCATTTATCAGACTTGCGACCTTCCGTTGTTAACGTCTCTTGTTTGACAATACATAAACTTGTACAGCTATACACGAGACAAATTAGAGAACATGGTTAACATGGAACTTAATTTCTGGGTTCCTGGGTTTTTAGTAATGTGTGAAGTATTTCCCATACATGAAAAGTTAGGGTGGAATTTCCCCGACACTGTGCGGAGTACCTCCGTGTCATTGTTACGCTTCCGCGAAATATATGAGGGCTTGTCATATACCATTTTATATTTACATGTCTCTATGCCATGCATCTTCAGTAACCGAAGCTTTGTATGTGAATAATTCACATACATTCACTGATATGGATTTTCACTGTGAAACCTTTTAAAGTTACTATAGATATGTGTGTATAGCTTTGCTTGTTGGCCTTACGCTTGAGTAAAATAACCCAAGTTTCCTTGTTATAACTCCAAAATGGAGGGGCGACAAAGAATTGGAAGGCCTCCCACAAGGTGGGCCCATGACCTGTGAAGTTCACAGGAATCCACTGGATGCGGGAAGCACAGAACTGGCCGAAGTGGCGTAGCTTGGGGGAGGTCTATCTCGTCGTCAGGTACGACGTCTTTTGGCTGAAATAATGATGATGAATACAACAATCTGAATAAGTATATCGTTTCGTTTCTTACTCATGCATTGATTTACGAAATAGTCACTGCAAAGAAGGAGGCTTATCTGATGGACATTTCTCAAACCAATAAATGGTTGCACTGCACATTAGGCTCCTTATACAACGAGTTCTCTCCATACTTTTTTTTCACACCAACATTTTAGCCTGTTATAACATACCTTATAAAGAAGGCTGCGTCTGATGTGGGGTTTATACCTGAAGACCTAAAACTGAGCTAGATTTATTCTAACGAGGTGTAATAATAAATGGCTCCACCTTATGCTAAACGCTCGATAAAGCTATCATTTTATTTTAGACTTCTAAACTACGCACTCTTTATCTTCAAGGGAGGTAGTTTCACGTAGTGTCGGAAAATATTTTACTCTAGATGAGAAAAAATCTAAAAATATATTATTGAGATAGCTTAGGCAAAATTCAGTCGGAACATGTTAGTTTTAGTTCATGAAACAACAAAATAAATTTTAAAATACAATTTAAAGATTTCAGTTTTTTTTTTCATCTGTTTTTGAACATCATGAAATAGTAGCCGCCATGTTATTACGTCATACGGCATGTCAGCTGAGCAACTTTGTACTTTTATTATTTTCATAACCAAAGTAATTTTATTTAAATAATATTTTGCATTGAAGAACAGCGAACCAACGATAAGTAGAAAAATAACTCATTTTTAAATTATAAACAATTGTCGTATAAAATATCAGCGCCTTTGCTTATATAGCAAACTGACGTCATAGCCACAGAGCAATATGGCGTCCACTGCGTCCAGCGTTTTCGTCAAATTACGCGCAAAATTTGAAAATGCAAAATTTTAATGCATTGTAACCGACTTCAAAAAGAAGGAGGTTATGAATTCGACATGTTTATATTTTTATTTTGTGTTTATGTATGTTCGGGCATAACTCCGTCATATATAGACGGATTTGTAAAATTCTTTTTTTGTTCGAAAGAAGTTTATTTCGAAATGGTCTCATATATATTTCATATGAATCTGATGATGCGTTTCGGAAACAGATAACGGAACTCTTCAAAAAATGACAGCAAATCAACCGCGATTGCTGATATCGCATAAATATGCATGGTTTTGACCCCAAGGATGATGTAATTTCGAATTGGTGTGTACTATATATATACTAAGAAGTGAAAAATAAAACTTTCGAAAGGCGGTGACAAAAAATGAAAATAGATATCCAAAGTCACCGACTTCCGAAATTAAAGTAATTTTTCACTTTGTAGTGTTTTTCCGGAAGTCGGTTTTTTTTTTTAATTTATGGCTCTAATCGATTAAGTAAAAATGTTGTGTTTTTTTAAAGTGGTTTATTAGCACTCTAGAATCGAATTAAGACACTTTTCAAAAATTAGTGTAATACGAGCTCAGAACGGTATAGCGAATCACTCTTCGCCAATGCCGATGGTACGGTTCGCCGAAATCAACCCTATTGTGTTTGTAGGAATATTTTAGGAGACTAGCTTTTGCCAGCGGTTTCGCCCACGTGGAGGTCGAAAATTATCCCACGGGAACGTACAACCGGGATAAAAAGTATCCCATGTGTTAATCCAAGTTATAATCTTTCTGTGTGACGAATTTTTTAGATAGGAGTGGAGTTCTGGAGTAGGTTTGGTAAGTCTGAACGTACAATGATAAGTTTACTTTAGTTCAATTAAATATTGTTCTCATTTAAGTGAAATATAAATTTCTATCTGAATTCCTACTAATATTATGAATGTGAAAGTTTGTATGTTTAGATGTTTGAATGTTAGTTACAAAAATGGATTAAATTTGGCACACAGATAGTTTATAACCTGGATTAACACAAATTATATTTTTTATTCCAGTATTATGATCCCGTGGAATAATTTTCGTCCTAGACGCGAGCAAAGCCGCTGGCAAAAGCTAGTTAGAAAAAAATATCCCTAAACAAAAAACTAATGTTAGGTGGTGTAGACACTGACAACTTTAACCCTGTTTCCGACACCAAGGGACCTAATTATAACTGCCCATTTGATGGGCCTTATCAGAAAGCTTAAAGTCACACAAAGGGCAATGGAGAGGGCTATGCTTGAAGTTTCCCTACGCGATCGAATCAAGAATGAAGAGATCCGCAGGAGAACCAAGGTTAGCGACATAGCCCGAAGAATTGCCAAACTTAAGTGGCAGTGGGCCGGGCACATTGCTCGAGAACAGATAGCCGATGGGGCCGAAAGGTTCTGGAGTGGCGACCGCGTACCGGAAGACGTAGAGCGGGAAGGCCTCCCACAAGGTGGACCGATGAACTTGTGAAGGCCGCGGAAATCCGCTGGATATGCGAAGCACAAGACCGGTCGAAGTGGAGGAGCCTGGGGGAGGCCTATATCCAGCAGTGGACCTCTTTCGACTGAAATGATGATATAAAATATTATAGTGAATTATTTCCGATTTGAGGTAAAAAAAATCTAAATGTGTTTAAAAGATGAATAAAATAGTTGTTATAAATTCATGTCAATCATGTATGTTATATAAAAGCAACCAATTACTTCGATTGATCGACACTAGTAGGTCTCCCCACGTCCCTATAAATGTATTTGCAGCATTTTGTTAAACTCAGTTAATCTAAACTGCAGCTAGATCTATACAAATGGGTGAGTTACTGTGATTATCTGCATTGTCGCATATAAAATGTACGTACATAGGTACTATTAATATTTTCAAGGAAATTGTGCCAATTTAATGTTAGTTGCTGCAGCACATACATTGAACAAGTCACTTTGTCCGTCAAGTCTTCAGTTCAGTAATGGTCATTTAGATTTAGACACAATGGATAAACCAGAGACAATGGACCGGGTGAAGTTTACGATAAATAGGAGAAAATATATTATAGCGGTCAGTATGATTTTTAATACTAAAATAGTGACATTGTTAATTTGTATATGATAAAAAAATTAAAATGAAAAAAAAAGTTGTGGTTGTTGTTGTTGTGTTGTTGTTGTTGTTCGATGTGGGTGACTTTAAAAATTCAGATCTTTCCGAATATTTTAACACCTTTTGCCATTGGTACAATATTTTGTTCTTATTTCAGCGGGTTCCGAGTTCACAGTGAATCTGACATTAAACGAGAACATCCGTCGGTATGCAGAGTTGAACAGCACTAAGTACATGTGTCGTGAGGGAAGCTGTACACGCGCCTGGCACACAGGAGAACACCTCCTCTGTTCATTCTGTAAGAACGTAAATAAATGTATGATAATCTAGGCTTCTTGAGTTAATTAATACAATACAATAACTTTTGCGCCTTCGAGGCTTCTTGGTGGCTATGGCCAATCGAGCAAGCGATTTTGTTTGTGCAGATTTTTATTTTTCATTCTTTCTTTATTTCCTATTATGGCTACTAAGCATATTGACTTCAGAACCATTTGTAACATGTGTTTTAATGTCACTATTAGAATTGGAGTCCTAAATAAGATTTGATTAACTTTTTTGTTTAAGTGCCTTGTTGTCATGCGACGGCTGGGATATCACCACTATTGAAGGTATCGGCAACAGGAAGATGGGCTACAATATCATTCAGAAAAGACTAAATATTTTTTTTTGGATCACAGTGTGGCTAATGCTGCCCAGGATTTGTGATGAGCGTGTACAGGTAATATTAATAAATAACCATAATATGTTATAATTATTTGTGTTTGTGCGACTTAGGTCGTAGGTTCGAACCCAGTCGCCGCATACTTGCGGTAAATTATTTCATAACCACTGCTCTTAAACAGGTGACGGAATACATCGTGAGGAAATCGGGATGTCTTAGAACCAAAAAAATTTAAGGCATGTGACATCTAGCAACCCACACTGGGCCCGCGTGGTGGGTTATGGTCTACTCACTCTCACTGAGAGGATACCTATAATCAATATGGCATGCTAACGCCGATAGATGTAAGCCTAGGAAAAGGTGTATTTTTCATTTCACCAAATATTTTAAGTCACATATACAGGGTGTTTGGCAGAACGTTGAACATACGAAAATGGTGGATAGGTGGGGTCATCTGCTACTTACTCAGCCCTAATTTATGTGGCCCTGGCCCCCTGATTATTGTTTTTTTTATTTTTGTGCTTTCTTCTAGTTTCACCACTTTCTTAAATTTAAAGTGTAATTTTTATTAAAAATGGGTAAAACAGGTAATATTTATATTAGATGTTAGCTAGAAAAAAAGTTATGAGTCCTCAAACATTACAGAAAGATGTAAAAAATACTTAAATCTTAATTTCAACATGCATTTAAAAAAAAAATGATTGAGGAGTTCCAATTCTAGCAAAACATCTATAGTATACCTTTCGTATATACCTTTCTAATGGTATGTAATTTGCTTTTATAAAAAAAAAACCTTTAAGAATTATTTCATAATTTTTTTGGCCAGGGCCAAATAAATTAGGGCTGAGTAAGTAGCAGATGACCCCACCGATCCACCATTTTCGTATGTTCAACGTTCTGCCCAACACCCTGTATATTAAGTCACATACACATATATTATGTCAAAGATCCATGAATGACAGCTGGGATCAACGGCATAACGTACTTCACGAGGCTCGGAAGTCTAGTAAACTGGTGTGATCAGTAAACTAATTTGAAACTGAAGGCAATCGTATGAAATGGAATTGAAATACTTGCTTAGTTAATTTACTGGGTACGCACCCATTAAATTAATTAAGCGAGTAATACAATTCCTTCCAATTTACTGATCACTGCTTAAATATGTATTATGATTTTCAATTAAGATATTATAGGCACTATTTTCCTTTACATTTTCAGATTGGAAAGCTAGCTGGTAACTTGGCTCTGAAAAATTCTGATCCAAGTTTTCAATCAGATATATTTCTGTTATTGGACTGTTTTGAAGCTACTGTTACTCTTGGTATGTGTGGATTTTTATGGTGACACCCGAATTGCTTGGATAAGACAAAAATAAAAAGATATAGATGAGATATTTTTTTTTAGTTGACTAGTAACCTATATGGTGAGCTGATTTTATCCTATGTGCTGAGATAAATTAATCGCATATGTGCTGATGAAATACCTTAGAACAAATGAAACCCACATGTTTTGTTAAAGCGAAACATGCTTCTATTCTGTCTTATACTTTGCGATAATCGATTTTTAATCTTTGAAGCGATTGGGCTTCTATATCTAGTAATATGTACTTATTAATGTTTCAATATTTATATGTTATACAATTAACTACCTATAGGTCTGAGCTCAAATGTATGCCCATTCGCCAAAGAAGAGGTTTGCTCGCTTTGACTACGCTTTTCTTCCTCCTCAACTCACCTACTCCTCCTCCTTGTCTTGTGTCTCATTTTCAATGTCACGGGTTTGCAGCATATGCAACGGCTTTCGTTGCAAAAAAAAACTTAACAAGCCATGTAGAATGGCTATGTCAATGCACAGTATTACACGTGCTATTGGAAAAATTACAAACACTACATTAGATTATGAGATGCGGAATACAAAAACCTAATTAACCTATAGATAGCAAATTGTTGAGGTTTATCTAAACAGACAATATTTACTACATTATCGTTATTTTATATAAGGTTGAGGTGGATGACAGGTGAAATTCAATACATGGACGCTGTATTTTACGTGAATAATGGACATTCGCGTAATTAAAATGAGAATCCGTATTCTACGGAGTCTTTTAAAAATTGTTATGACTACCACAGATGGAAATGTGATTGTTTCGGCGTCATTACAGATGCTCCATCCAGTGCTTTTTGCAGGGCCCCAGGTTAGTAGGATATAATAAATACAACTTATTTCTTTAAGGTGGTTTAGAAGGAGTTTCAAGAATAGAGCACATAAAGAAGAATGTAGCCATGTAGCCGAAAAACTTAATAGAGACCCAATAGACGTTCGCATGGCTAACTATCGTAGAGAAGACAATGATTTGCCAACATTAGTGCCAATGTTTCTCGAGAGAATAAACTTTAAAGAACGACAGGAGCAGATAAAAGAGTTCAATAATCTTAATTGATGGAAGAAACGATAAAGCTTAATAAATATGGTCTTTCCAACGCAATACCTCGGTAATTCTGGGGCTCTAGTGTCTGTGTACCACGGTGACGGAAGTGTGATCATAAACATTGATGGTATTGAGATTGGTCAAGGTATTTTTACTAAAATGGCACAAGCTGCAGCTTATGAACTCAATGTCCCTGTTGAGACTGTGGCAGTTACACCTTCTTTAAACTTTGCAATCCCAAATTCTTTTGCGACGAATTCCAGTTTAGCTAGTGAAAATAGTGCCTACTGCGTGATTAGATGCTGTGACCAGATCAAGTCAAGACTGGTGCCTTTTAGAGCTGCTATGCCTTGTGCTTCTTGGCGAAAAATCGTATTTGAAGCTGACAGGCAGGGAGTTTTGTTACAAACTAAATATTTGACGAGTCCAAATGATCCAATATCAGTGAATTACTCGACATTTGGTACAGCTCTAACCGAGGTTGAGGTAGACATATTGACTGGCAGTAAATGGATTGTTCGAGCGGATATATTTGAGGATGCCGGGCGCACCTTGAATCCAACTATAGAAGTGGGCCAGGTGAGATATATTTTGTGTTTATATATTCATAGATACTAGTGGTCACCCAGTAGTAAAACAAATTTAAATTTTAAATTTGAATTATTTAAAAATATTAGCTTTCTGCATTGTTTCTTAATATAAAATTTGACTGTGCCAAATTTCATGCTGCTCCAGAAGTATGAAATTTGGCACAATTAAATTTTCGTAAAATGTCCGCGTAATTTTCATAAAAAGGGCTACACAGTTTTTGCGTCACGTATTAACATAAAGAACATAGTATAATAAAGAGACTCGGATAATAGAATAATAAAGTGACTCAATCTAGTTCTTTTAATTTGATTATTTAAATAGGTGGAAGGATGTCTTTGTGGACGATGGAAAACACAGTTTATAACGAGTATACTGATGAATTGTATAGTGACCGAACGTGGGCTTACAAAATCTTTGGTACTAAAAAGATATTCCTCATGATTTCCGTGTTTAAACCCAATCCTGCTGGTATTTTGGGAGCCAAAGGAAAAATAACTTAACATAAGGTTTTCATAGTTACGGCAAGGTTATTTATAATTTAATGCATGCCTACTTTCTATCTAATATTCTATTCTTAATTAATCTTATATTTTTATAGCTACTGGTGAACCTCCATGCTGCCATGACTATGTTGTTGTCGAGTCACTTAGAGATGCCATAGACCCTCTCGAAAAGACAGTGGTCACGACACAAGTTATCGTTGTTTAAGTAAGTTATTGAACAGTCTTCGATTAGGATCCAACTTTAAGCATGGTATTTACTTCAGATACATATGTAGAAATATTGCCAGCAGGTACTTGCAGGCATTTGAATTGTGTACGATTTCTATTAAACGCATGTTTTTGACGTTTCGTTTATAAGAAACACAGGATTGAGGAAAATGTCGTGAGAACAGTTTTGAATATGAAATGTGGATAGGTATAAGAATAAGTGAAAATCAAAGATAGAAGGCCTGTATGTAAGATTATATGGATAGAAAGGTGGTGACAACCATGATGAGGATTAACAGAGAAGCATGAAAGAAGAAATCATCTTGCGCCGACTCCAAAAAATGGGATAAGGGCAATATTTATAATATAAATAATAGATATTTTTTAATTAATATTAATTAGTACTATTGTTGTTTTAAATCATGCCTTAAAGGTTTTTTTTTAATAAATCATGTAGTTCGTAATATTAGTTAGTTGCCAACCTCGAGACAGTTCTTAAGCCCATTCAAAGTTTAGTTTACCTAGTTTATGCAACGTGTTTTTTTTATATCCCATAACTCTAGGGTGTGAATGAGACCATATCAAAGAATCAACTAGCATATGAATTATTTTTCAATTATCTTTTTCTTTTCATATAAACTAATTCGACAAAGTCACGATTATTAATGTAAAACAACCTTACGTGAATAATGACAACGTTGCATTTTCTTAGCTTTAAATATGAATGATTGGTTGGAATGAAAATGAATTACTCGTATTTATCCATGAAACTTATATACCTACACACATCGAGAGTCTAGTGTTAGTATACTTTACTTCACTGCAGCGAAATTTAGCAACATCGCAAAAGTAAAGATTCGTCATACAGGTGACGATATTTTACCTAAATCGATTATGATTGATGATATCTTCGAAACTATGCATTTTTGGACCACATATTCTGGACTTCTTTGTATTATTTTTACTAACATAACTCTAGAGTTATGGGATATCGAAAAAAACACATTGTATACATAGGAATTGGCTTATTTCCATTCCTTGTTATTTCTATCTTGCAGTAAATTATTGCGTATAACTGTTAACCTTTACTTCATGGCGTAAAGGTTAGCTCCAACTTTAACTGAAATAAAACATAAAACATCCTCCGGACATGAACTGACGGTCAAAACTTTCAGTCGTAGTTTTTCAATTAAGGACGGAGATAAGATAGAATATTACCTGATTATACTTTTATTTCATAGCTCAGTGTTGTTAACTCTTTCATGATTGAAATGTTATAAGAAAATACCAGTTTTATCTGACGTATCGGTGTACGTCAGATAAAACTGGTATTTTCTCAAAACATTTAAATCACTCTCTATATATCGATACATATAGAGAATTTCCCGACCATATGTTCGGTGACCATTATTTGGTATCCCTACCATAGCTAGACTGGTATTCAGCTGCATACGGTTAGACTGGAAGCCGACCCCAACATAGTTGAGAAAAGGCTAGGTAGATGATGATGATGACTATAGATAGACGAATAGAACAGTAGCTACGAAATGAAAAGAAAGTGAAATAATTAATACTGTTACAGAAGTACCTGTTAATCTGAAAAGAATTATTGAAGCAGCTGATGCGAGAATTGAAGAATTTCTTCTGTATTAGGAAGAGTGTTGAGTAAGCACAGTATAGAAGCGGTTATCACATATCCACGTTATACATTTCTCAATCCTTTTTTTCCATCGTATACAATATAGAGAATATTATATGACAATAAATGAAAACACTGGCAATACTGGAGATATTAGAGTGTTTTTAAACTATCAAAAAAAAACCGAACATCCAAATTGAAAACGTGGTTTTTTCAAACGAACTAACCGGTAGTGATGGGCCGACTATAGGCTTTGCCAATCTTTGAATACAGCTATAGTGACTATGTGAATAATTTCATTTGATATTTTTGGTTACAATTTTGTATGCAGACTGGGAACGCTATTAGATATACAAAGTTTAATTTATCGTCGTATTGTCGTCTCCATTTTGTTTAGTTTTTGTTTGTTAATTTGTTGTTTGTGTAGCTTTTATGTTGTTGTTGTTAAACTAGTTGGTGATTAAGAAAACAAAGTTTTCCTTTTTTTTATTATTTGAGCAACTCATCTTTCCAAACTTTTAGTGTAACAATGATCAATATTCCAGTCTATATATAGACCCTGCGTATAAGAAAAGTCTGTGTCTGAGTTTATCCATAAAAACCTAAAACTGAGCTAGATTTTATTCTAAAGAGAAATTATAATAAATGCCTCCACCTATGCTAAAGCTATACCATCATTTTATTTTCAACTACTATAGAATATAGAAACTTTAGCCAAAAATTCAAGGTAAAACCTTTACATCAATGCAATCATCGTGATCGTGAAGGACAAGATATTTTTTTTATTAATATTAATTGGTTCTATTGTTTTAATTCATCCCTTAAAGGTTTTTTAAAATAAATAATGTAGTTCGTAATCTTTGCTAGTTACCAACCTCGCTCTTAAGCCCATTCAAAGTTTATTTTACCCAGTTTAAACAAGGTGTTTTTTTTACATCCCATAACCCTAGGGTATAATAAGACCATATCAAAGAACCAACTGGCATACGAATGATTATCATTTACCATTTTTTTTGTTTTCATTTTTCGTAAAAAATAATTCGACAAAGTCACGATTATTAATGTAAAACACCCTTAAGTGAAATATGTCAACGTTGTATTTTTTTAGCTTTAAATATGAATTATTGGTTTGAATGAAGATGAATTACTCGTATTAATCAATAAAACTTAGATACACACATGGAGAGTCTAGTGTTAGTATTTTGTACGGTAATTTGGCAACGTCGCAAAAGTAAAGAAGTAAAAAATTGTTGACCTAAATTAATTATGATTGATGTCATCTTTGAAACTATGCATTTTTGGACCACATATTCTGGACTATTTGTATAATTTTTACTTATAGAATATAACCCTAGAGTTATGGGATATAAAAAAACACGTTGTATATCTTCATTGTGAGAAAAAAGTAAATCTCGAAGTGGCGTAACTGGAAAGGGCCTTAATCATCACTATAGAAATCATACTCAATCTCACGTTTTACTAAAAGTTCGTAACTATTAATTTTGTAATATAAAAAAGAAAGAAACACGTACATATCATATGTACTGTCAACTTCCTTCGTTACATATTTTTACATACGTTTCTCGTGCAAATATTTCGTATTAAAATAGCAGACAGCCTACTGTTTCAGACAGGCTTCAAATACGTCTAGAACTAAGCTGCCATTTTCTTCCAATTACGTCAAACAGATATACGCCCTTTTAGTTTCCACACAGTAGGGGGTGAAATTATTACCAGGCTCCGGGAATGAATTATTGTTAGTCGCGAAACGACGCCACAGAAGACGTCTGCTCGTTACTGCGCCTCGCACCTATTCCCGTTGACAATTTGACGAAAATGCTAGCTACACCTAGTGACAAAATATATATATACGTCTTGTTGGATACGCTGAGTATGTGGGGAAGAAGTACGAGCGGTACATGTTTTGTTACTCACAGACTGAGTAAACACGTCTAATTGCATACTTCTTTATATTTTAGTCATACATTAACTACATTTCTTTGTCATACTGCGATCAGCAAATAATCTGCTACTGTTAGACTTTTTTTTACCATTAAAAATAAGGACCCTAAAGTGTAGCAATGAATTTGAAAAAGGAGACAGCCCACTTCTAAAATCAGCACAGTACATGTTGAACGAAATGAGACTACTGTGCTAAAAATCTCACATAACAAAGGTGACACAGAACAAATTGGCAATCCAGTCTATCTAGATAAATATGCTCGCACGCACGTCCTGAACAAATGACCAACGACGGGGAAATTGTATTTATTTGTTCCACTTTATTGAGTCCATTTGTACTAATTTCCTTCGAGGCGTTAGTGACGCCGTGTAAGTGAATGAAATTGATTTTCTTGCTCGGGTTATCTGGAGAAAGGCGGTTTTATTGGTTTCAGTTACAATAAGTTAACCTTAGTTATATTTAATTACACTGTGAAGAAAGTTGTACTTAAGTTTATGTAAGCAAAAATGTGTTAAGTAAAAATCCAAAATAGACAGACTTATATTGTATTCCAGCTTCTGTTGATTTGGTATCAGGTGAATCATTCGCAATTACTCTTACAACACAAACTCACCACAAATAAGTATTCCCGTCTCGCAGCCCTATCGTAAATATAACACGTAATCGAGACTTAGCCGGTAGCCGTCGGCATTGGCTCCTCGCTATAGTGCGCAGGCTATTTTCCGCTACGCTGACTCCCTGGTCGAACTGTCACCCCCTGGGCTTTGATGTAAAATGATACCTAACGCCATTGTCTTCGGCGTCATCTTCAATCAAATACAACGCTATCTTTATAGGCCACGATACACCCTTCAAGATGACTTGAGCCATCTCTATAAACTAGCGAAGTAAGTTAGCTTACAAGGTTATATTAATATTGACACTTTTCGCTTCGTGTTTGTGTTAGCATTTGTAAGTTGATCTTAAGTTTTACATAATTGTAACGTCATGTCGATAGTATTGTCTACATTTATTTGTGTAAATAATAAAGAGCATTGGAGGGGCTTGTGACTAAGTAATAGGAGCCGCATGGGTCGACCAATCAAGTCAAGCTACGCTTATCGCGGTTAGTCTGTGGATGGGTGACCGTCTTTAGTTACCAAATCACCTCCATGCCTCGGAAACCACATTATGCTATTGTAATTTATGGATTTTTGACAGTAGTTACGGGACGTCAGAAGCCGAACGTCTGACAACCAGCCCTAGCAAAAGGTATCGTATTACCCAGTAACTGGGTTGTGAAAGTTAGGTACGCAGTCGCTCCATATAAAATACTGATATTCATCTGCATCCAGTTAGACTGGAAGCTGACCCTAAAATAGCTGGGAAATGGCTCGACAGATAATGACATCTATAGAGTACTAGCTTTTGCCAGCGGGTTCGCCCGCGTTGATTTCGAAAATTATCCCACGGGAATGTACTATCGGGATAAAAGTAACCTATGTGTTAATCCAGTTTACAAACTATCTGTTTTCCAAATTTCATCTAAATCCGTTAAGCCGTTTTTGCGTGATTGAGTAACAAACATCTAAACATACAAACTTTCACATTCATAAAATTAGTTGGATTCTGGCTGTCTATCTATACATAGGTATTATTTGATCATTTTAATCCTTTAAAAGGGTCATTGTACTCATTATAAACAACTTTTACAGTAGGATCAACCCTGAAATCGTGAAATAAAAATGAGCTGATCCATACGTTTATGTTCGCATATCTCGACGCAATGTACGGATCAGCTCATTTTTCTACAATGACACTTATAAAGGATTAAACGATTAAAAAAAGTAGACAGATCTAACTATATTGCTGTTATCGTTCAATTTTGTTGTCAGCTATTCATGAAAATGTCGCCGACAGGAATGTCCATTCAATAATCGACACTGTCGATAGTACCCAGAAATAAATGAAAAATCAGAAAAATATTTTATTAATTTTGAAAGGAATTGCACGATTCATGTCATAATGTTCCGGTGTGGGTGACACCTGCCGGTGGCGGCCATTGACCCTTCCCAAACAAAGTAGCGAGATATTCTTTAATAAACGGGAAGCGTAGACACTTACATTGAAATTTAGATTTTATTTAGTTAAGCAAAAAGCATGTAATCCGTTGAAATTTGGTAAGATGGTGGAAATATTTTCCAGATGTCGTAGCGGGTAAAGAGTTCACGCAAAAAGTAAAAATAAATTAAGTTATTGAACAAATTGATGAGTAATAATAATAAGTTTTATAATAATAATAAGTTTTTATTTATGCTTCAGTTTACAAAACAGGGTTTCGTGTTTGAAGCCTCCTTTTAAGCAAACAATGCCTGTGTTAGGAGACTCCGCTCTTCCATAGTACAGCATAATATTTACAAGAAATCCGTAGGTATTTAATGAAATTAAAAAAAATATATGAAATAAAAACAAGTACAAACAAGTATGTTAGTGAGAGTGTGATTAGAGTGTGAATACCTGTGCATAGTTTGTCTGTATAAGAGAGTGTATGTTAAAGTGTAAGTGAGAGTGTATGTGTTTGTGTATGGGTGTGTGTATGTGTGTGTGTATCTGCTACTTTATGTGCTCCAAAAGTGCCTCTGTTTCATCATATGTAAGTGTCTTTATCCAACTAGTTATTATTTTCTTACATTCATAACTTTTTTTTGTGTATATGTAAATATGTTTGTTTATTTTATTGTATAGTTGAGCAGACCGTTTATTAAATTGCCTACAAGCAAACATAGTTTTAGTTTTTGGAATTCGTGCAACAATGTCTGTCCTCCTTTTCCGTAATAAGTTTGGATCATATGGCAGGGTTTTATGTTTTTTTAAGACTATTTGGACAATGTACAGTTTTCTTACGGAAAGTAGATCACTAATTTTATATAAGATATCAGTAGGATGTCTTTTATTTTTAAAATACATTATCTTTATCAGAGCTCGTTGGGATCGCTCCACAGCTATAAAATTAGTTTTCGCTGCACCTCCCCATATAGGGATGCAATATAACAAGACAGGCTGCGCTAGTGCCATGTAGATCTCATTTAGAACATTTCTTGGGGGGTCTCGTTTACAGGTGATTTTTGTTGGAACAATATATCGAAGTGTTTTAAAGATCCAGCTTAATCTCCTAACCCTATTTGAGATCAGTTCTAGATGTGGATACCAGGATAAGCGCTGATCGACTATCACGCCTAGATATTTAGTCTGAGTAACTGGTTTGATACATGAACAGTTACAGTATCTGTTATTGGTATCTCTACAGGTGTGTATTCTTAGCTTGAGATCCCCACTTGGTTGACTACTTTTGTTAATGCTGAAGCAAATGTAATTGGTCTTTGATGTATTTAAAGTGAGCAGGTTATCGTTTAGCCAATTAGCTACTTGTGCCATACCCATCTCAGCTTTGAGTTTCAGATCTTCCCAGGAGTTCCCAGAGAAAACGATAGCGGTATCATCGGCGTATGAAAAAACTTTTGCATTGTTGATTTGCAAGTTGCAAAGATCGTTTAAATATACCAGGAAGAGTGTAGGGCCCAGTACGCTGCCCTGGGGAACGCCATATGTGACCTCAACGTTACTACTGGTCAGTTCACCCACCCTAACTCTTTGCTTCCTAGACGAGAGATAGTCTTTGAGCAATTTCAGAGGGGTTTCTCTTATTCCAAGCTTTTCAAGTTTGCTCACAAGGAGAGGGACAGAGACGGTGTCAAAAGCTTTTTTAAGGTCTAGAAAAACAGTCAAGCATTTATTGCCCTTGTCAAGGTGTTCAGGTACTAGAGAACTCAATGCTGTAACTGCATCCTCAGTGGATAAGCCTTGTCTAAAGCCAAATTGAGAGAGGGATAGTAAATTAAATTTAGAAAAATCCGTTGTTAGTCAATTATTAATTAATTTTTCCAGTATTTTAGAAATGGATGGTAAAACAGATATTGGCCTGTAGTTGTTGACATCATCTCTGTCCCCCCCCTTATGAACGGGAGTAATAATGGAGTGTTTCAGTAGGTCAGGGAAGGTGCCGCTTTGGAAGCAGAGGTTAGCAAGGTGAGTTATTACTGGAACAACTTCTTTTCGTATGTGTTTCAGAAATTTAGACGAGACATTATCCCAACCGGGGGCACTATCAGACTTAAGGTCCATTAAGATTCGATCAACTTCATTGGAGTCAGTATCCAAAAGGACAAAAGAATTACACTGTGCAAATTGTTTGGTATGATGCTTTATAGGGTAATTATTACTAGGCCGAATTTGCTGAGCCAACTGTTTACCAACGTTGGCAAACCGATTGTTGATAAAATTCACTGATTCAAGAGGGGAATACTTGATATTTAGTAGTTCAGAGTTGCGATTATTTGATTTGGTGGAATAAGTGATATCTTTAACATTTTTCCAGAGTAGCTTATTATTTGTAACAGATTTTGCTAGCAGATCTCTTTCATATTTACGTTTTAGTTTTTTTATCAAATGATTACAGTAATTCCTGTATCTATTGTAGGTTATCTTTGTAATATCATTGTACGGATCAGATTGATAACGTTTCTTTAATTTATTACGGTTTCTTATGCAACGTAGTATACCGTTGGTAATCCACGGTTTAATAATCTGTTTACTGTTTGATATGGTGCGGGTGGTACTACTGCTTTTCAAAGTATTAGCGAGTTTAGTTATGGGAAGGTTGGTCAGTAGATTAGGGTCATTACAAAACAATAGTTCGGCTAGATTATTTTCCTGCAAGTCTTTCATAGCTGATTCAAAATCAATAATAGTAGAAGTTTTTTTTTAAAATCTGGTGTTTTTTAGTTTAGACAGCGACAAAAATGTTGTAAAGTGGTCAGTGATAGAGGTATGAAGTATGGCTATAAATGCTGATAACTTCTTTTTGTTAATTTTTAACATGAAATGATCTAGGCAGTTTCTTTCTCTAGTGGGTAGCGTATGTCCAGGTAGTATTCCATACAATGACAACATATTAAGGTAACTGTTCCTATTGATATGCTCATGGGACGATTCTATTTCTTTAGGTTTAATATTTATATTTATGTCTCCCGCTAGGATAATGCTTTTGTGAGAGTTTAATTTATCTAGGCACGTACTAAGGGAGTTTATGAAGCTATCCGTGTTTGTGTTTGAGGGGGAGCGGTAGATACATAGCACTATGTTATTGAGAATGTCCAGTTGAAGACAAGACGCTTGTGAAAGCTCAACTTCCTTAACTTTTGGTTTTAAGAATTGTTTAACATATACAACTACCCCATCATTTTGGTTTAGCTGTCGTTTAGTATAGTAGGACTCATAATTATTCAGTTGGGGAATAGGTTTGTTAGAACTTAGCCTACATTCCGTTAGTATAATAATGTCTGTTTCTGGAAAAGTTGATAAGTTGAGCACGAAATCATCAAAATTTCAATAAATACTCCTTATGTTTTGGGAGATAATAGTGAGGTCATTCTTATTAATTTGTATGTGTCTGCCAAGTTCTGAGATCTCGCATTCGACTGTACGGGCAATTTCGATATTATCTATATCGGTTATGGTTGATAGTGCGTCATTCATTTAAAGTATTTGGAAGGAGAATATACGTTTCTTTAAGATAAGTGTTTAGTTTATTTACAGTAAGTTGCAGTAGTTTATGTATTTTTTTGATGACTGGGCACATTATGGCAGGTTTTAGGTTAATGTAAGTGAAAGTGTCATTATGGTATGTAGCATGTATAAAGGAGCGAGTGTGTGTGTTGTACGAATGAGGATGCGTGTGAGTCTTGGTATGAGTGATGACGAAATGTTCTTTTCGAATAAAAAAATGTTATAACTAGGTATGAATAGTACCATAATAATAAAAAAGTGTAAGCAAAAAGGTTTGCCATAAAGAATAAAAAGGGGACAAAAGGTAGTAAAAGTTTCATAGCAATAAAACTCTAAATCCTAGTTTTTTATTAATCACCGAAGATAACAATAATGCAAAACAAATTATCCAAAATAAACCTCCTTGATAATAAAGTAAACAAACCCAAACTATGCACGAAAAATTTCATAAAGATTGAGAAATGAATATAACATGAAACAAAAATGATAGGCAAGGGGTTCCGAAGTAGGCACAGTAGTTATTTAAGTAAGCAATAAACTTGGTTATGTCCGTCCGGGCGCCGAGTCCGTCCACATAATCAAATAAACCCTAGTACAAGCAATGGATTTACGACCGACAAAGAGAATCGTTCCACCTATAATAATATATAAACGCTTAGGTAGGATCAGCTGACATGATTACTTTATTATGTTTAAGTGACATATTATGAAGATCATCGTTCATTAATCATTATATAGCTTCATATTATATTAATATTATAAACGGCCGGACGCAACAGAATAGCACAATCCCATTTCTTCCCGTGGGTGTCGTAGAAGGCGACTAAGGGACTTACTAGAGAATGGGCAGCAGCGTTCTCCATGCATTTTACCACCATACTGCGATCGCCAACCCGCCTGCCAAGCGTGGCGATTATCGCAAAACCCCCCTTTTGGGGGAGGCCTATATCCAGCAGTGGACGTCTTTTACCTGAACTGATGATGATGTTAATTCGAAAGTATCTCTGTATATATGTTACCTTTCCGCGTAAACCACTTGGCTTCGATAAAATTTGGCAAGGCGATAGCATCCTGGGGAAGGACATAGGCTTCGTTTTGCCCCGGTAGCACGTTCGCGTGGCATAGTTTCTGGCATCCACGCAGGCAAAGCCGCTGACAAAAGCTCGTTTGCTATATATTCACCATCATCAAAAGATGTGCCAATAAAAACAGTGACAATGCTGTATATATCTTTTGGCTTTTGTCTGATGTTGACAGGGGGTGCTGTTGGTAAACGTTTGTGATATGTATTGAAAAAACAAGATGGCTGCGTTAGTTCGTAGGCTAAGCACCAAAAGATCCTTGTACACTGTACAGCTACTCAAACAAATGAACAATTTCTAAAAAAATATAACCAATACAAAAATATTACTAGCTACATTATATTTAAGTATATGTGAAATATGAATTTAATACCCCTAATCTTAACTTTTAAAACCTTACCTTAGTATAACTAGGATAGATCTTAAAAGAGTATCAATTTTAGTGCCAAAATCAGCAGTCACAGGTATAACACCTGTTTTAATTCTATACCTAGGTAATTACTTATTAATAAAGTAGAAACTCTTCTATTCTCACATCAGCTGCTTCAACAATGCTTTCAAGATTAACTGGAACTTCTGTAAAAGTATGAATTATGATAGACTACAGATTGTGGGAATAAGAATTACTACCAGAAATCTTTTTTTTTTAAAGCCTGAACTGATCCACTGCTGAGCAAAGGCCTCCCCATATCCTTCAAAATACTATTTACTAGGGCCACATCGGTCCAACCCTTGCGGTAGGTACCCAGTCGCCTAGGTCGTGAAAATCATAAAGTCGGGAATTTCATCTAAGCAACAAAATGGAGGTAAGTACTAAGATTAATACATAAAAGTATAGTTATATATTAGCAGTTAGCACTTACTCAAACAAAGATAATTTGTATCGCGGCCACTGTCTCTTCGAGAGGCTTCTATGGCATCTCTTAATGACTCGACTATAACATAAGCAAGGCAGCAAGGAGGTTCACCAGTAGCTATAAAGATATAATAAAAAATATTATTAAGTTTTAGAAAGTATTCTTCTAACTATGCCCAATGATTATATTCCTAAAGTTTTTTACCTTTAGATCCCAAAATTCCGACAGGATTAGGTCTTTTTCGTCTTAAATAAACGCGGAAATCATAAGGAATGTCTTTAGCCCCTATTATTTTGTAAGTCCACGTTCGATCACTGTATAATTCTCCGGTATACTCATTGTAGACTGTATTTTCCATCATCCACAAAGATGCAGCCATTATAAAGGCTCCTTCAACCTATAATAACAAAAAAAAAATAACATGTTATTTAAGGTGTTCCAATTTAAGGTTTTCAAAAGATCAAATTCTACAGATATTAACTAAAAAAACGCTTTAAAAAGTTGTTTAATAAACAACATCATCGAAACAGAATATATATCACCTGGCCCATATCTATAGCTGGATTCAAGGTGCGACCAGCATCTTCAAATATATCCGTCCGAACAATCCATTTACTGCCAGTCAATATGTCTACCTCGACCTCGGTTACAGCTATACCAAATATCGAATAATTTACCAATCTTGGATCATTTGGACTCGTCAAATAATTAGCTTGTAACAAAACTCCCTGACTATCAGCTTCAAACACGATTTCTCGCCATGTAGCAGTAGGCATAGCAGCTCTAAAAGGCGCCAGTCTTGCTTTAATCTGATCACAACATCGAATCACGCAGTAGGCACAACATTCACTAGTTATACTAGAAGCTGTCGCAAAAGAATTTGGGGTTGCAAAGTTAACACAAGGTATGACCGACACAGTCTCAACAGAGACATTGAGCTCATAAGCTGCCACTTGTGCCATTTTAGTGAAAATTCCTTGACCGATCTCAATACCACCAATGTTTATGATCACACTTCCATCACCGTGGTACACAGACACTAGAGCTCCATAATTACCGAGATATTGCGTTGGAAAGGCCATATTATTTAGCTTTATCCCACGTTTCTTCCATCTATTAAGATTATTAAACTCTTTTATGCGCTCCTGTCGCTCTTTAAAATTTATTCTCTCAAGAAACATTGGCACTAAGGTTGGCAGATCATTTTCTTCTCTACGATAGTTAGCCATGCGAACTTCTACTGGGTCTCTATTTAGTTCTTTGGCTATATGGTCCATTATGTGCTCTATTCCTGAAATTCCTTCTAAGCCGCCTAGAACAAATATTCGTTGAAAAAATTGATTTTATTTGAATCTTTTCTCAGTAAAGATGTTATATAATTATTTCCCAACTTACCAGGCGCCCTCATGAAAACGTTCGATGGACTATCTGTAATGACGCCGAAAGAATCACATTTCCATCGACGGGAATCATAACAGTTCTTTAAGGAATCGGTAGAATACAGATTCTCATTTTCATTACGGGAATGCCCATCATTCACGTAAAAAACAGCGTCCATATATTGTATTTCTCCTCTGTCGTCCACCCCAACCTAATTTTTTTTAATGACATAAGATCAAAATATCAGTTAAGAAAAACCTTCAATATAATCATCTTTTGTTAGATCAATTAGTATTCTGCCTTAAATACCTCGTAATCAAGTCTGGTGTTCGGCCTTTTTCCAATAGCTCTTGTAATACTGTGCATTGGCATAGACATTCTACATGGCTTATTGATTTTTTTTGCGACTAACGCCGTTGCGCATGCTACAAAACCATGACGGCTGATTTTACAACCAAAACCACCTCCACACCTTCTCGTTTTTACTATTATTCTGAAATCATAAACACAGTTGTAGTTTAAATGTCTATTCAAATCTAGAATCATGTATACTGGATATCAGTTTTCTTACAGACTCTCAGGCATTTTCAGAAGCTGTGCAATTGCAGCTTGTGTGATGTCCATGTGCTGAGTTGACGATATAACTTCTAAGCCTTCATCAACGGGCTTTGTAACTGTCGTATGTAGTTCCATCATATGGTGATACTGCTGAGGACTGAGGAACTTTCCTTTAATAACTTTTCTAATATTGGCTCCTCTATCTGTTGGTACGATACCTGGATAAGGGAAAATCCTATTTTCCTCCTTCGGTGCACGTATTGCATCTTCAATGGTAAAAACAACAGGTTTTTTTGGAACATTCTTATAGTTTACTTTAACCAAACACGCCATTTTATCAGCCAATACTTGAGTAACAGCAACGACAATAGCCACTGGCTGATTGTAATATAATATTTTATTGCTAGCCAATAGTTCTTCATTTTCAAACATGAGCATAAAATCTGCTCGTACTATGCTGTTAACGCCTGGTATATCCACGGAAGTCAATACTGCCAAAACGCCGTTAACTTTCTAAAATATTACAATGTCATTACACAAATTCTATTCAATATTTCCGTCATATTTATCTCAACAATTTGTTAACTTACCAACACCTCAGAACTATCAATACTTTCTATATCTGCCTTTGCTACAGTGGAGAGCACTAGTGAAGCGAAGATTTCATCTTTAATCGCCGGCGTGTCGTCACTATAGACAGCTTCACCTGCACATTGAATCATTCCTTCTTTCTTTAGCAGTGGCTGTGTTATGGGGAAGTCTTTTTGGTCTGTGTCATATTCTTGATAGCTGCGACTGACCGGTGGTCTGTCATCACTCGGAGTCGTAGCCCCAGACTTATAGATGGGATTCAATATGTCTTTTGGACAAAGTTTGATAATACACTGTAAGGAAAGTTACTATTAAATATTTTAAGCCAGTTCTTCTTTTGTCTATCCCAGTAATTTGTATAATCAATTAATCCAAAAAAGTAAATCTACTTGTAAGGGTTATAAATTGTATAGATTTTATTAAAAAAATAAAATCCTCAACCCTGAAAACATACAGGATGGCAGAGACATTGACACACAACCTGTTACAGCAAATGATTCTTCCCCCTGTGCTGAATTTTTCGTCGGTTAAAACGATAAAAAAACTATTTTATACATTTATACTTTTCGTAGGTTCTAGAATCCATAATCAATCAATCATGTACTGGATCCATGGTAACAAAAGATATTGTTTCCCAAAAAAAAAGACTTTTAAAAGTAAAGGTATTTTGTAAGAAATGTCCTCACCTTATAGAAAAGACCAAGGGCAACTTTTTTCCGAGCTAATGGCGGTGGATATGTAGGTCGAACATCAGGATTAATTTCTTTCTCCAAGATGTGCAGAGCCGATTGTAAAGTACGATTGTTAAATATATCACGTCCAATCAAAAACTTCTCAGTGTCATAAGCGTGGGTAAATGATGGATTAATATTTCCATACACAATGGACGCTTCTTCTATGAGATGTGTATGAGGGTCGAATTTGAAAAGAAAGCCTGAATTTATATATGCCTGAGCGTTTTGTTCCCTTGGCGTTATCTAGAAGCAAATGTTCATTTATACTTCTTTATTTGGCTTATAAGCATTTTGGCTTTAGATATAGGTAAGCTTTACATTGGCATAAAATCTTAGTAGATAATATAAAGTCGGTTCTTATTGGAGTTTGTTGCTACACGATGTTATTGGTATTCTATACAAGTTTTATATTTGAAACTAAGCAAGTCTGAACTAGATAGTTGTTGAACATTCCAATGTTCATAAATAAGTATTTAAAACCAAACATGTATGTTCAAATACTAAAAATTGATCGAGTTTCACAGACAGAATTAAATATACACACGCAAAACATAGACACATTTGAAGCATTACATTTTACGATCAGCATAAATGTAACAATCAAATACTCTTTAGCATATAAAATAATATTTCCCACCTTATATGTAACTAATTGATAGTGTCGCGAGAGAGGGCGTAGTTTTATTTGTGTCATTACTTTTCCTCTTAGATTCGTAGTCAAAAATTCAGGTAATTTCAACTCCGTCTGCCTCATTTCACGGTCAACTAGAATAAAAATATATTCTTATTTTTGTATTGTCCAAGCGACACTGTATCTACGATAAGAAATTTATACGTACCGAGAGTAATAGTAGCTCCAACACAGTCCAATAAGAGGAATATATCTGATTGAAAACATGGATCTGAATTTTTTAAAGCCAAATTACCAGCTAGCGTTCCGATCTGAAAACGTAAAAGAGATAGAAACATTAATAAACAATCTGCACAAAAATTATGATGTCAACTGAAACAAATTAATTTCATTAAGTAAATGTCTCTAAAGCTGCTAGAGTAAGTGCTCCGTTAACGTCCCATTAAAAAATTTAGTAACATATTAGGAATCATTTTTTTACTCACATTTCTCACTGGTATATGAGCCACTCGTTCCATATGGTCATACACTATACCTAAATACCAGAAGTCCTCATTAGATACACATAATTCTTTGAATAAGTGCATAGTATCAGTCAACGTCATGTTGGCTCCAAGGACCAAGTTGATGTCCAAGTAATGTGTGGCCAGTTCCTTCACATCGCTTATGTCTATCAACAACTTAGGATAAAATAGTATTGGCCGGACACCTGAAATCAATGAAGGTATTATTAGGACGGACTTAATAACTGTTAAAATGCACTGTATAGAATTGTCATCAAATAAATTAGTCTCACAACACATAAATATCTTGAATTACCTTTAGCAGTATTACCCGCGACCAACATGTATGAATCGTAACCAACATCATCTAAAGCATTAAATATTGATCTTATATCACTAACAGAGTACCACAGCCTTCCATCAGCGAGGGATATTTTCTTAGGCAAATCTGGAGCACTCATATTATCCATATTTACTAAACACCAGTCCTCATTGATCCCGCAAGTGCCGCCACACGTTTTACCGGATTTAGGACATATTTGCTCAGATATATCTTCAATATCCTTTATCTTCCTCAGTGTATTCGCGTCTGGGTGAACCGCAAAAGATTTGAATGCTTCTAAAATGGGACGGTAGCCGGTACATCTACATAGGTTGCTACCCAAAGAGTTTTCTATTTCTGCTTCCGTAAGATGACGGTCGCTGCCCTGTACGAGGCTGGAAATATTGGAATAATTTTATAATCTTTAGGATGTCGTTGTTTAAAGTACAAAAGGATGAACAAAAAGCCCCAGTTGAAATAAAACACGCGCAGTCGTTACTTGTGTTTAAAAGACACTTAAAGGAACATTACTAGTTGTTGTAATCTTGTTCTCATAAGTGTAATTATCTATCGTCTTCATTTATTTTCGTTGCATATATATTTAGTATGTATATTCAACTAAAATAAATGAAGATTAAGGAGTATCGTGTTACCCAGTAACTGGGTTGTGGAGGTCAGATAGTCGCTCCATGTAAAATACTGGTATTCAGCTGCATCCGGTTAGACTGGAAGCCGACCCCGAGATAGTGGGGAAAAGGCTAGGCAGATGATAATGATATATTTAGTATGTATGCATCTGTTTTTTAGTATATATCGGTGTATAAATTTTAGTATGTAAAAGGTACTTATTATCTGCCCCAACGACAGCCCCAGTTTATGTCCAGGCAAATCACGGTCCGTCCCAAGGATGTCTGGAAGAGATCGCATAAAGCGATAAGTCAGCCCATTGTACATTCTGTAGTGTTCGATTTATTTTTGTTATGTATTTTTGTGGTGTACAATAAAGTATTAAAAAATATTATTTATAAATAAATAAACAAATTGAGCAGATTTTGTTTTACTGGGAAACCATAAATGTTCGTGCAGACTAGCGCGTCGCGACGGTCACGTTCCGACACTCGTTGAACAATTTCTATGAAAACTTCGTGGAAATTGTTCTACTAGTGTCACGTCGTTGAAGAAACCTTAAAACGTTTTAGCAAAAACAACCTTATGACCGAACAAGCACTGTAATTAACCCAGTTAACCGCACGCGAATATTAATAGCATTATCGAAATTGTATTGTGGTTTCTATAAAAATCTGTTGCAAAAACATCGAATAAACGGCACGCGCGTCAACACAGAAAACCGACTATGGTTAAATGCATTAGGTGCCTGACCCAACAGCCAACCAATAGATGATTTTCAGCTAATTCAATTACATACCTGTACATACTCATCACAAATCCCGGGCTGCAGTAGCCACACTGTGATCCAAAAAAATGATTCAGTCGTTTCTGAATGATGTTGTAGCCAATCTTCCTGTTGCCGATGCCTTCAATAGTTGTTATGTCCCAGCCATCGCAGGACATGATGGCAACAAGACACTAAGGTAAAAAAAAAAGTTTAGTATCTAGATTTTGTGTGTAGTCGGTTCTCTGAAGGTATCGATGGCAAAGAGTTTCCAAAATAGGAATAGTAGACTATCATCAAAAAAAATCTTTTAAAATGCTTGTCTGTCTGTCTGTGTTTTCCGGCCAATCTCCGAAATGGGTGGACCTATTTTGATTGGACTTTCACTGACAGATAGCTGATTTTATAAGGAGAAACAGAGTCTTTTTTTATCCCGGAAGCATGCTTTCGTGAGATAATTTCTGACATCCACGCGGACGAAGTCGGAGGCAGCAGTTTAATATTTTAATGATACAAGTCTTGATTATCCTAGAGTATCCTTACAGAATTAACGGAGAACGTGGTCATCTCCTGTGAGCCAGGCGCGTGTGCTCGCACATTGACCACACATGCTCCACAGCCTCCCTCACGACACATGTACTTAGTGCCACGTAACTCTGCATACCGACGAATGTACTCGTTTAATGTCAGGTCCACTGTAAACTCGGAACCCGCTGAAAATGTCGACAAAAAAATAAAAATATATTACCTACAAAAAGTCTAAGAGTAAATCTTGGGGCAGTTCAAAATTAGTCAACAGAAACAGAATTTTTACCATACAAAATACGTGACTATGTTATTCTTTTGAAATCATTTTTTTTTTTAGTAAACCAACAACCTAATTGCGTAACACACTAGCAATCAAAACGTGAATTGAAGGATATTGTTAATCCATTGCTTCTTAAGTTCGAAAAATGTGTCTCCTCAACAACGTAAATAACGCAATGCATGTTGGTGAATTGTCAAAATGAAAGCCATTCCTACTGTTAGTGTGTTACACAATTACCCCACACTTGCAAACAGTGATACAGCATAAAAAGCACGTTTTATGCTAAAACAACAAAACACACTCACCGCTATACTTTCTCCCATTTATCGTGAACTTCACTCGATCCATAATCTCCGGTTTATCCATTATGATAGAAAACTAAATCACCATCACTCAATAACTAAATAATTCTAAAGATTCGACTAACAAACTAGCTTGTTCCATGCAAACTAATTTAAATCAAAACATACATTATTTGCAACTAACATTACATCGTCCATTGCAACGAATAAGTGCATACTTTTTGAATTAAAATGTACAAATTCATGATTGCACTCATTTGTATCAATAATGCAAGATCGATTATCATGTTTATCGAAATGTTACAACAATCACGGTTCACAACCGTGACGTGTAATACTGTGTTGAACGGAATAATTTATTGCCGGATGTCTACAATCCAAGTTATTGTACGATGGAAATTAGTTGTCTGTCTGTTTGTAAACTCTTAACGTCAAAACTGTTTGAGACAAACATCTTAAAGAGGTTAAATAAATAATTAGTCCAGGTACGTACGGGCGATTTTTTTTAACGTGCAGTATTTTTAACATAAAGTAAAATACAGTATCCACAAAAAAATGTTGTAGAAAATATGAATCATGATTAGTTGTATTCATGGTTTTAATTCTGTAAATAGGTACATACAGTTACGGTCGGAAATTATGAAAAAGTCATTCAGTGAGATTATGATTAATAAGTCCTTACTGACCTGTTTGCTGGGACTGTAAGGTAGAAATAGAAACAAAAGTTTTAAAAAATCATGTTAGTCATTGGTTTTGTGAGATTGTTTTCCTTCGTGGTTTTACCTAGTGTTTCGTGAATCGTACAAACATACATTTATCGAAATATTATGATTTAAAATTACGTAATTACCTTTATTAAGTTTTAACTACCAGATTTAAGTAAAAGAACATAAGTATATTAAAAGCAACATAAAAATATCACTATAACTCAACGATCTTTGGTATCAGTTACACGATTTCGTAATTTGGACATTTCAGCTCATTCAAGCGAATATCCGCTACTTAAATGCTTGCCGTTCCTCATTTCCTGCTAGGTTCAATTAATAATATATACCTACGTGATTGCAGAATGTTTAAAAAAAAATTGTGTAATTATTGAGTAGGCAAAATAAAATATTGTACTTAATAAATAGTTACGCGTATTTACCTCGGGAAAACGAGACCTAATTAATAATAATATTTCGGTGACCTTTTCGGGGAAACTGAAGGTTTCGTCTGTGCTATTATGGACGAAGTTATCTTGACGAATAACTACCGGAGACATATTATGAAGGACGGGACGGTTGACGTGTGTCGGGCATGTCACCGTCCGGGTGAGTCCATCAGACATATTATCTGTGGTTGTTCTCGTCTGCCTAACGGCAAGTACTTGCACAGGCATAACCAAGTAGCCAGGATTATTCACCAGCAACTTGCTTTGCAATATAGACTTCTGGATTCTGGTATACAAATTTTAACTCGCACTGGATTTTCAGCTCTCGGTGTTGAACCCAACACTTAGAATCCAACATGGTGCATCCCAGCGCGTTGAAAAACCACACTATTCGATTTTCAACTCTCGACGCTTAGCAGTGTGTTGCAAATCCAGTGCGCGAAAAAATCCCAACGAGATATTTTCACGTCCGTGCGAACGTGGACTAACACGACAATACATATTTTAATTATTTGTTTTTGTTTTCTGATTGTGAAATACTGCTTCTATCTAAGAAGAAGAAATGTGTGGTGTACAAGTTTAATATAGTGAATATATGTTTTAACGTTCCGTATTGTTAACAAAAATGACGGATCGTAGCTATCATAGTCGTGATATCTAACTCGGAACGCAAATTATTGATGTGAGCGCTGTGAGCGATAATTTTCTCTTTTTTTCTTTTTTTCTCTTTTTCTTTTCTGCGTCTGTACCTAACAGACGCCAGCACATCAAGCCATCCCAAACTGTCAAATGTTCCAAATTAAACAAGAACCTTAAACTTTTGGAATAAAGTTGAAAATCTATCTGTACCTGCCTAAAGACAAACGTATTTTTTTATAATCATAATTGGGTTCAATTAAAACTCTAATAATCCCTGTTATACAGAACCAACATAAATAAAATTGAAAGGAATAATAAATTATAACAAAGTGAAGTGAGATATTTCAGCTTTACTGAGCTCTCCAATTGCGAGTCAGTTTAATTAATTCATCTGAAGTTAAGACGTTTCTTTTATTGTGTTCCTACCACTTAGCAACGCGAACATTGGAAATACATTTATTAATTAAAAACTGTGTTTATAATTGTGCCAGCTGTACAGTAAAATAAAAATGTGAGCTCTTTTACATGTTTCGTCCTGATGCGGATCTCTAATTGCTTAGTTAATTTAAGTAAAAAAACAGCTAGGTTTCACAACTGTGTGTTATTTATTGGGTATTGTTAAGAAACCTAGTGTGTGAGTCGGACACACACACTAAGGGTTCCGTACCTCCGTACCATATTTAACACTACGTAAAAGTACTCCCAGAATTGACTTAAGAGACTACGTGATTCCCTGCTACGTCGTAGCACGCTTTGGTGCTACATCAGCTACGCCGCATTTATAACACGATTCTTGCATCGGGACCCCCTTAAATTTTAACTTTATTTTAGATTTATTATGTTTTTATTGCGGCTATAGTCTAATTTTCACAGAGTGTATACACACTCTGTGAAAATTTCAAGTGTCTGTCTATTACGATTCAAAAGATACAGTCCTGACACAGTAGAGCCTTAGTGATAGGGTCCCGTTGGCACCTTTTGGGAACGGAACCACAAAAATTATAAGAGTACAAGTCAATTAGCTACTCGCCAGCCAGTGCTAGTTGAAATGTAATGCTTGTCATTGTAAATGCACAGAGGTAAACAACTACATTGTGAGGCTGTTAACTCCCAATATACTTCAGTTTATACGCCGATATTACCCGGAATACCCGGAATTAGTGGTTTCTTAGAAGAGCGATGGCCGCCGCATAGCGTCTACAATTTACCGGCGAATAAGCTAATTAGTCGATTCGCACGAATTCACTCGCCTGAATTGGGCTAATTGTCACTTCCAAATAATGTATTATACTAGCTTTTGCCAGCGGCTTCGCCCGCGCGGAGGTCGGTTTATTATACATATAAACCTTCCTCTCGAATCACTCTATCAATTAAAAAAACCCGCATCAAAATCCGTTGCGTAGTTTTAAAGATTTAAGCATACATAGGGATATAGGGACAGAGAAAGCGACTTTGTTTTATACTATGTAGTGATAGGCGAGTCGCAAGAAAGTTAATTTGTTTGTGGGCGAATCGATAAGTCCAGAAACACGTGTTATGCAATTGGTACGTTTTGAATTCTATGCACTTTATTGCATGTACTTACTGTGACCTTTTTTCATAACTTCATTATATTATTATGTATTTCTGATGTTGTCGATTCCCACAAATAAATTAACTTCGTGCTTGTCGCCTATAGAATATAATATATTATTTGGAAGTAGTTATTCCAGACGTCAGCTTGTACGAGATTCAGATGGCTCTGAAGCAGCTTAAAAAAAACAAGGTAATGACGGAATTACGGCCGAACTCCTGAAGGCCGGTGGAACACCCGTTCTTAAGGCCCTCCAGAACCTGTTCAATTCCGTCATATTCGAGGGAAAAACGCCACAGTCATGGAACACAGGTGGTGGTACTTTTCTTCAAGAAGGGTGACATCACCCTGCTTAATAATCATAGGCCCATCTCGCTTCTGAGCCATGTCTACCAGCTGTTTTCAAGAGTCATCACGAACCGTCTCGCGCGCAGGTTTGACGACTTTCAGCCTCCCGAACAAGCCAGATTCCGAAAAGGCTTTAGCACCGTGGACCACATTCATACGCTGCGGCAGGTAATACAGAAGACCGAAGAGTATAACCTGCCTCTCTGCTTAGCGTTTGTGGACTACGAGAAAGCCTTCGATTCGATCGAGACTTGGGATGTACTGCAGTCTCTCCAACGGTGCCGGATTGATTATCGGTACATCGAGGAGCTAGAGAGTTTGTATGAAAACGCTACTATGTCAGTCCGGCTCCAGGACTGGACCTCGAAACCTATCCTCCTGCAGCGAGGGGTGAGGCAGGGGGACGTCATTTCTCTGAAACTGTTCACAGCTGTACTGGAGGATGTCTTCAAGGTTCTGGACTGGAGAGGGATTGGCATCAACATCAATGGCAGCGCCTTCGGTTTGCCGACGATGACTACTAGTCATGACTGAGACTATGGAGGACCTCAGTACAATCTCGATGACCTCAGTAGAGCTTCTGAAAGAGTGGATCTCAAAATGAACATGGACAAAACGAAGAAAATGTCGAATGCCCAAGTGACACCCACTCTCATGAAGATCGGAGACTCTACTACACTCGAAGTTGTAGACGATTATGTGTACCGCTTCGCTAGCTACGCAATATCTTCTCGTCCCACATCCTCCAGTGTCTCAAGATGAAAGTCTTTGACCAGTGCGTGTTGCCAGTGATGAAATATGGTACTTAAACGTGGTCGCTCACAATGGGCCTTATTAGAAGGCTAAAAGTGACCCAAAGGGCAATGCAGCGGGCTATGCCCGGAGTTTCCCTACGTGATCGAATCAGGAATGAAGAGATCCGCAGGAGAACCAAGGCAACCAACATAGCCCGAAGAATTTCTAAACTTAAGTGGCAGTGGGCAGGGCACATTGCTCACAGAACAGATGGCTGAGGGGGTGGAAAGGTTCTGGAGTGGCGACCGCGTACCAGAAGACGTAGCGTTGGAAGGCCTCCCACAAGGTGGACCGATGACCTTATGAAGGCTGCAGGAATCCGCTGGATGCGGGAAGCGCAGAACCGGTCGAAGTGGAGGAGACTGGGGGAGGCCTATGTCCAGCAGTGGACGCCTTTCGGCTGAAATGATGATGATGATGATGATGATAAAGTAATTATTATTTAAAAGTGTCGATTCGCCCGATTCGAGCGAACGAATTCGTGCGAATCGAACAATAAGCTGGCGAATTACGTCGCTGAAATGTTATTTTTAGAAAGAAGTACCCGTCAGTTGGTGTGTTTTCCTAGAAATCGTTTTTGTGACCGCAAAGTCAAACCCCACTGGCATCGTTATCACGACAGGCATCACTGCAGCAGTTATTATTGTGACCACCGCTCTAATTGAAGCCGCAGCGTTACCAAAATCTCTAGAGACGAGAATCAGTTCTACCTGCTAAATAATCTAGAATATCTTAGTCATGGTGGAACGCACGTACAATAGCAGCCAGATTCTAACACACATCGAATCCTCGGAGTAGCTACCGACTGTGAATATTAACAGAAGGATTATCTCGTCGGAAGTTGGCTCGGCGCGCTCACACTAATATCTCAACTACGTGTTTACACTGGGATACGCGAATTAGACGGTATTATATCCGTTACCATGGTGATTAGAAGGCTCACTACATCTTCGATGATATAAGCCTGTCTCGCCGCTTATTAATAAACTTATGGATATTTAAGTATGGATGTACATTGCGTAGATGTGTCAGCCTGTAATTTTAGCCTTCAGTACCGAGACTGGTTTATTCCAGACTATCTGTTACACGTGCTGCTGAAAATAAATCGAGGGTTTATTTTTCCCTGACACGTGTAAATAAAATTTACGTTTTATCAAAGAATAACTGAGGTAAATTAATAAACAAGTAAATACGGTCTTATAGAGACAGCCGCGAATGGTCTAAAAATAACTGGCCAGGTAGGTAACATATTTTTCACCTAATCTTTTTGAAAGCAATATTTCTATACTAGCTTTTTCCCGCGGCTCGCCCGCGTGTTCCCACTTCCTTCGTGTGCCCACTTCAATAGTAAATTATTTTTATCAAGGAATATCTATGATATCAAAGTCATGCCTGCCTTAAATAACTTGTTACCGGTAGTAGTGGTCGAATTCAGCAAGACACCAGAGATTTAACTAGTAATTGCTCTGTTGAATATTCAAAGCCGTATGCTTGATGATCGCTAGACGCGGTTACACACCCTTGATTAGTACAACTAAGTACTATGTTACATACCATTCTGTTTACCTTAATATACGTAGCTGGTCTTTTAACACGTATTATAACTTATGTGCTCCTTTTTTAGGGTTTCGTACCCGAAGGGTAAAACGGGACCCTATTACTAAGACTCCGCTGTCCGTTCGTCTGTCTGTCCGTCCGTCTGTCGCCAGGCTGTATCTCATGAACCGTGATAGTTAGACAGTTGAAATTTTCACAGATGATGTATTTCTGTGGCCGCTATAACAACAAATATGATGATGATGACGATTCGTACGTTTAAAACTTTTTGAGGCATAACTATGCATGTTTACGGATTGTCTCACCTGTTTGTCTCGTGTTTGCCCAACTAGTAGCTACAAGAACGGGCTTGTGGCTACTAAAGATAACGGTATCCCATCGTGGGTTCATGACTAAAAACTGGACATGAGGTGGATTTACTAAGAAAATCTAATACCTTTAAACGAGCAATTCTTGTATATATACAGGATAAGTTTTTATCTAGTGCTCAAACTGTAACCATGAATTCAGCATGTCATTCTAGACCTCCCAGCGCAGAAATTTGACATCGGTAAAACAAAAAAAGTCAGCTGTTCCATACGTTTTTACCGCGTAAGTATTGCACTTTTCTATGAAACAGCTGATTTTTTTTTCTAAAACTGACATAACATTTCTGCGCTAGGGGGTCTAGAATGATATGCTGAATACATGGTTACAGTTTGCGCACTGGATATAAACTTACCCTGTATAATCTGAATGTCGGAAACGGCTCCAACGGTTTGCATGAAATTTAGTATGCAGAGGGTTTCGGAGGCGATAAATCGATCTAGCTAGGTTTAATTTTTAGAAAACGTCAAACCAAAGAAAAAACCGAGCAACGTTTGGTCATCCAGATATTATATTTTAAAAGTTCAACACCTGAACGAGCGTTTTCCATGCGACATCAATCAAGGGCAACAACTAATTTACCAAAAGGTATTTATTAATTAGGAACATAGAGCAGTGCTGGCCCAGTTGTTTCGGCCCCAGGTTAGTGTAAATAATTTTATCACCACTACTCTCAAAACGGTTAAGGAAAGCATCGTGAGGAAACAGGCATGTCCTAGAACCAAAAAATTTTAGTGATGTGATATGAGTGATATCTACCAACCCGCACTGGGCGTATGTGTTACAGCCCACTCCTTTTCGAAAAGAAGAGGCCTGCGTCCCAGTAGTGGGGACATTATAGGGTAATCCATAAATTATGATCACTTTTTACATTTCATGTCACATACGATTTTCGTTCTGTGTCATTGGAAATATGATTTTCGTTCTGTGTAATTGGAAATATCATTTTCATTAAAGGTGTACACAAAACATGCATACACAGTAGGTACTTTCAATTGTATTAATAAATAAGTTACAAAAATACGTAGATTACTTCATAATCATTTGAATTTAAAAATAATAGGTAAGAATTTTTCTTTAGTTGGTACATTTGATTTAATTTATTAGACACTAGCAACCCCCTTCGCAAGGATGTACAGTATATGTAATGGAAGTCGTATAATTATAGCCGTGCTTAGAATGACTCCCCGTGGTATGAGCGGCAACGGCGTATTCCGGCCAACCGCAAATCTGCGATATTTTTTAAGATATTCATTTTAATGATATACCGTAAAGGAAAATTTTGATCTATATTAAATACACAAACTTTCTAACGCATTTATTTCGGTATGGATTAATACTGTATTGTTTAAAATAGCTTCGTAGATAACCCACGATTTTTTTGAAAAAATAATAGCGTTCTATCGCGAAATAAATTCTTTAAATTAATAAATAAAAAAATAAATAAAAACCGTATCAAAATCCGTTGCGTGATTTAGAAGTTAGTGGAGAAACAGACAGACGAAAAGTCGATATTACTTTATACTAATTAATGATTATCTGCATATGATTATTTTGATAGGCACGTCACTCTCTTCAGAAGAAGAGAGTACCACGCCTATCAAAATAATACATCTGCGACCAAGAATGGTCGCAGACTTCAGTACTATTCTAAAGGTCGTGTTCTTGAAAGACCTTCGTGTCTTTATGTATGATGTGTTTTGGTACGTCACTAGGTACCTGAAAATTGAGGTTACCGTAATTAAAAGAGATTTTCGGTTTGTTAGTTGCGACTTTACGATGAAACTACTAAGCTTGTTAGGTACACACAGCTCCATTAACTGGTTACCCTCCAAAAGACATGTGCGTTCAAATCCGTGCTAGGCCCAAGTTCCTTTTTGTAAAGTTATGAATTTTGCAAAAACACTTTATTATAATTACTGTATTGTTTTACTGAATATGCTTAACATTTACGGATGGTTATTCAACGTCTAATTAGACTGGAGGTTTCAAAACCGCTTGCCGTTCATAAGATTTAAGGTTCAAATCCTAGACAATTTTTTTTTTTAAATGTATTTTTCTATTTTGTTTTAGTAAAGAATTGAAAAATCAAGAATAATTATTTTAATAATCATTTTACAATATTTATTATTGCTATTATTTAAATAAACTTTTATGTTATATTACTACAAAGATTTATATATAACAATTTGATTTGATAATTTACAGATAACTTATTAAACATATTTTTCCAACTGACACAAACGGGTCCTTAGACAAGTGAGATCCATAAGGACGTTATAAAACGTAAACGATAAAATAGGAAGCGCTGCAAATATTTTAGATTGACATAAACTAAATGTCACATAATTTGTCATGTCGTCTCAGTATACAGACGTTTTTAGTGAACGTTTACATGAAACGTTATAGATATAACTTGATTAATTTTATAATGAAAATGTAAGTAAATTAAACTAATGGGTACCCTCGAATAACATAGTCTATCGATTAGACAGAGACCTAAAGATAACTCGGACGATACCTAGTAGATAACAATTTCATCGAAATTCATATGGGCTTGCTGGCTAGTTCGTCAAACTGCTGGTATGAGTATGACGACGGTCGGTGATGCGATGGTTCGAATCTAAGTCGAAACAATGAACTCTTTAGATTATTCGTAACGAATTTAATGTTGTAGCAGTGTAACTTATAAAAATTTGAAGGGTTAGCACATTCTGACGCTGTGTGTACCTACCCAGAAAACGAACATAGGTCAGTTGCGAAGACTTTTCACTGGTTAATAGAAAACTTTCCACATGGGTTGAGTAGTGGCCTCGGGTAGTTTTTCTTGAGAACTTAGAACTAGAAGTTTATACCTCTGTGCGGCTTTCTCTCAAGGAAATAAATCACTGAACCAACTCCGTAGAAGCGGTTGAGTCGGCAATTTTTTTTTTCGAAATAATTTTAATTTGTAAAGTAGGTCAAAGCTGTCACGCAAAGTTAAAAGATTTTAAACAAAAACACTAGTAACAGTATTTTTCTGAAGTTATGAGTAACTTTATTATATTTACGACATAACTCGTTTTCATCAAAGCCCTGAAAGGTGGAAAAGGATACCAATGTAAAAATAATATGTACCCACTATTTTTCTGTTTTTCAACCTAAAAAGAGTAACTTTCGCTAACCAATATACAATTTTTCGGCTTTTGAACCTTTTTTCGGGGCATTATACCTAAGTAGAACAGTAATTGCGTACCAGTAAGACGTTGTGTTCCGTGTGGTGCCGGACGTAAAGAATAGCACCATCCCATTTCTTCCCGTGGGTGTCGTAGAAGGCGACTAAGGGACTTACTTGAGAATGGGCATCAGTGTTGTCTATGCATTTACCACCATACTGTGATCGCCAACCCGCCTGCCAAGCGTGGCGATTAGGGCAAACACCACGTTTTTTTTTTGGGGGGGGGGGTGCCTATGTCCAGCAGTGGACAACTATCGGCTGAAATGATGATGATGAAGATTTTGACAGTTCAACAATATTCATTGCGTTGTTTACGTTGTTGCGCAGATTTTGTTTTCCATCATAAGAAGCATAGGATTAGCAAGATCCTTCAAAATTATTCAGGTCACGAGTGTGTTACACAATAATTATCTTTGCTTTGGTAAACCAAACGTCTTGAAAGAGATGGAACTATTTGTAAACGCTTTACTTACATTGAAAACATTATTCTTTCAGTTATCAGCTGCTCCAACGGCAGAATCTCCACTTGAGGCAATAAGTTCCCAACTATCTTCAGCTGAGAACTCATTGCCTCAAGTGGAGATTCCCAGCTTGATTACTTGTAATCTTCGCCACAAAACTATCTTGATTCAGAGAATAAGTTGTAAGAGTACGTGCTAGAGTTACTCCGAGTCTGTGCACGTAATTAATTAGATGATGTGCCGGTCTATTGTTAATACCTTCGATCTTCATGGAGCTACGTGGTGGAGCATACTTGCTTTTTAATAAACAACGTGGCTCGATTAACTGGCTGAAAAACTTAGCGTGATTGTTCATTCGATCAGACCGTGAGGAGTCGATCAAAAATTTCATCTTCATTGGTTTGATACATACATATTAGGGCGTTTCTCCTCAACCGTACATGATGATGCACTCGCAAACACGCCGCCCTGCGTGCGTGTAGCGTGCATGGCCGGAAAAGTATGTACGAAAGGAAAGGATACGATGGGTGCTCTTGCGGGCGGCGAGCCTGAGGGCAGTTTACTTGCGGGTGCTGCGCTTGCGACAGCGCGCTTTCTGGAGCGCGCTTGCGGTCCAGACACGCACAAGGACACACCACAATGTAATAATCCACATAATAAGAAAAAGACCCTTAAAAATTATCAGAAGTAAACAAACTCATCTCTGTATAGTATGAACACTACATCAAAATCAAAAGTCATTTATTCAAACTAGGCTGAGAGTCAGCACTTTTTGAAGATCAAAATTACATAAGACAGTCCCCCAAAACACCCGCCCTTCACCACCTTCACTAGCTTGCCCACCTCTGCCACGTGTGCCAGAGACTGCAGCACTTAGATCTACTCAGGTCCCGTCATTTATGAATTTTTATCATGTCATTTAAATACTTTGCTTTATTTTAGTTTATTTTAAATTCAGTTTTGTCACCTTATTTGGCGAATATTTAAATATGATTTTATATGTTTTGCATTTTTCTAGTGGAATGCAACGACATGTATTATTTTGTTTTATTTTATGCATAACTTATTGTTATTGGTAATTTTATATTAATTGGATGTTATATCTATTATTTTAATTATTTACAAAAATAATCGAATTTGAATGTGCATATGTAGAATGATGATAAAGAATGTGCATATGGATATGTAAATCGAATATGGTAGGTATTACAGGCTCGTAATTACCTTTTGTAACTATCTTTGTAAAATTATTTAGTTGATTTGCCTTGCTTGTGTTTTATAAATAAATACTCCTTGGTCGGCAAATCCATGCCAGGCCTGCTTGAATCATCAACGCAATAGCTAAACTAAAGTGCAATTACCTTCTTTTTACGAAAGTACCGAGCGAAGGTAAAACATTTGTCTCTCCTACCACGGCCACGATAAATAACAATAAATAAACACCAAGTACAACAGTACATCCTAGATACTTGTGTATTCAGATCACAGAGCCGTGGCTGGGATACGCAACGGTATTCAATTTACACAAAGTAGAAGAAATCGCAAGGCTGTACTAATTACCGAACACCGTGTTTTTCCGTTCACTTGCCGTAATTGCTTACCTAGTTACCTAATAAACATTTGTTCAAATTATATGGAACGGTACCTACCTACATTATGGCTGAATGCGTATATAGCTATTCCACATTTTTGTGCTTCTTTAGTTAATTTTAGTGTTATTCTTTCAGTAGTGCAGCAACAATGGCGACCCAGTGGGAACGTTCAAACCCAGATATGCACTTAACTTTGTGTAAATTATTCCAACACCACTGCCCAAGGAAAACATCATGATGTCAACATGGACTAGAACCAAAAATTCAAAGACATGTGACACCTACCAACCAGCACTGGGCCCGCGTGGTGATTTACGGCCCGCTCCCTCTCACAGAGAGGAGGCCTGTGTCCAAGCAATGGGATAATTATAGTCGCATTATGCCACCTTAATTGCTTACCTAGATGTTACCTAATTACCTACCTTCCCAATATCTTCTCGTCAAAAATACTGCAGTGTCTCAAGACGAAAATCTTTCACCAGTGTGTGTTGCCAGTGATGACCTATGGGTACAGAAACGTGGTCGCTCACAATGGGCCTTATCAGAAGTCTCACACAAAGGGCAATGGAGAGGGCTATGCCCGGAGTTTCCCTAAGCGATCGAATCAGGAATGAAGAGATCCGCAGGAGTACCAAGGTAACCGACATAGCCAGAAGAATTGCCAAACTTAAGTGGCAGTGGGCAGGGCACATTGCTCGCAGAACTGATGGCCGAAGGGGCCGAAAAGTTCTGGAGTGACGACCGCGTACCAGAAGACGTAAAGTGGGAAGGCCTCCCACAAGGTGGACCGATGACCTTGTAAAGGCCGCGGGAATCCGCTGGATGTGGGAAGCACATGACCGGTCGATGTGGAGGAGCCTGGGGGAGGCCTTTGTTCAGCAGTGGACGTCTTTTGGCTGAAATGATGATGATGTTACCATAAAAACATTTGTTCAAATTATAAGAAAAGTTATTTTATGGTCGAATGCGTATTCCACATTTTTTGTGGTTCTGTAGTTATTTTTAGAGTTATTCTTTCAGACTTTTATCACTTAGGTACTATTTTAGTATTGCGTTGGTGATATTAAAATAAAAGGCAGCGGTACTTAGATCATTTTGAAGTACGTACCACTATACAGGGTAGCAGGGATATCGCCATGCAAAACTGAAACTATAAATCTAGCACATGGTTCTACACCCAATTTTGCGTCGGTTTTCAATAAAAAATCTGCTGTTTTATAGAAAAGTACAACATCTACCCGGTCAAAATGAGTAGAAAAGCAATTTTTGAAGTGAACACTTCTTTAGACGCGTTGGTCATTTTTTGAGATGAGAAAAAACAATTGAAATCGCGACACTGTTACCGACACCTCTGCATATAAAAATGTACATATATTGTGTATGTACGTACATCGATACACATGCATGTTGGCATTTTTGAGATGGGAAAAAACCATTGAACTCACGACACTATTACTGTTACCGTTGCCGACACCTCTGTACCTACGAATTTAAAGTGAAAACTTTTTTATGTGCGCTGGGCATTTCTTGAGATGGAAAAAAACAATTGAACTCGCGACACTGTTCAAAACATACACAACGTAAAGGCTTCTTCAAACAGGCGCGACGCGACACTTGTAGAACAATTTCCATGAAGTTTTCATAGAAATTGTTCTACGAGTGTCGCGACGCGACCGTAGCGTCGCGCTAGTCTGCACGAGCCTTAATTGTTCAAGTTTTCACTTCTGTCAGCACTCCCGGAATGCCACTGTTTTTTTTAATAACATACAAATAATTACAACGTTGGGTTGTTCAAAACTATGTACCGAATACATTGAAACAGGTTGTGCATCGATATCAATACCGGGTGGTATTGATATCGATGCACAACCTGTTGCTGTATAGAATCTTTAGATAATGTTATAGAAGTTCCCTTTTCTCCCAAACCGCTAACCGGATTGAGAGTCCTGAGACACTTTTCCGTCCTTTGGCAACCGATCGTAACATTACAAGAACAAATCCACAAGTTACTTCGCCCCTTGCAAACGGAAGGTTAACTCGACCACAGAATTACTCAACTGGATTAAAAACTCCAAATATTTTGCGCGGTTGTAACTTTTATGTCTTCTTCCAAAGTTACGCAAGTACTTACGTAGGCAGGTAATAAAGATACCTCCGTGTCACTGGATAAACTTATATTACAAGAGTGTTGGAGGCTCTTGTAAGGAATTCCTCGCTCGGTTGCCCTCCCAAGTTTGATGCTCTCAACTAAATTAGGGTACGTTATTGTTCATAACATCAATATATGAGCAATATCCGGTAGTAAGTTTTCTTGCGTAGATGTATACGGAATTCGGAAGATACATTATGTGTTGTGTTCATGTCCGTCAAATACTTCGAGTAATCAAATACCTTATGGATTAATTTATAAAACAAGTTTTTGATTACCAAGTAAGTCTTGAAAATTAATTACCTACCTCTATTTTTGTAATGGATAGAAAAATAGCGAGGTGGTTTAAGGGTTCCGTTAAGTAATAGGGTCCCCTATTACTCAGCCTCCGCTTTCCGTCCATCTGTTTGTCAGCGGGCTATATTTCATGAAACGTAATAAATAGCTAGACAACATTTTCACAGTGTGCCTTTCTACTGTCGCTATAACAACATAATTATTATATATTTTTTTATAAAATTAACAATTAAAGGAGTCCCCATACTAGAAATGTGTTTTTCGACGTTTTTTTCCTTGTGGTACGAAACCCATGCGGGTCTGGCCGCACTTGGGCGGGTTTTTTTAACTGGGCAGGCTAAATATGACCAAGGAATATTGGTTTCAAAATTGATATTTGGGTTCTTTACTTCGCCTAATTGCACGAGTTCACTACAAACAAAGCATACACACAAGAGCGTGATTAAGAGATTGAGGTAAGCAGTAATCTATTGCATAATAATACCATTAACACTAAAAGGCAAATTACATAGAAAAACCCTCACAAAACCCCAAGTAATTGGGCTTTTCTTTCAGTTACACCCCGAGATTGCAGTAAATGGCGATTGGTTATCGACCCTCCACAGCATTAAGACTGTCCCAACGCTAATGTCCCAATACTATTGTATTGTGAAACAGTATTCAAGTATCAGCTGAAAAGATACTGATGCCAGTACGTTTTAGTGTTTTCCCTAATTCAGCCTTATTCATAAAATATCTGGATGACCGAACTCTGCTCGGTTTTTTTTTTGGTATGACGTTTTCTAAAAATGAAACCTAGCTAGATCGATTTACCGCCCCCGAAATCCCCTGCGTACTAAATTTCATGAAAATCGTTGGAGCCGTTTCCGAGATTCAGATTATATAGATATATACACAAGAACTGCGGGTCTAAAAGGGCCACACTAAGCAATTCCTCTAAAAGTAATTCATTTCCTGAATTCCCCTATGATTCTGCTATTTGACATTTTACTTTAATAACGCAATTCATAATTTGGTGACCATTTTACGAATTTCCATACAAAACTGTCAAATAGATGAATTGCGTGTTGTCAACGCAGATAATATTATGAATTGTCAGTTTGTGACAATTTGACGATTTTAATTATGATTCATATTATGATTCTGCCAAAGTGGCCTTTTTAGACCCCCAGCTCGTTTGAATGTATTAGATTATGATTAGTTAAAACAAACACTGGTGGCTCAGTGGTAACGGCTGCGACTTACGAGTTGTTGGTCGTAGGTTCGAACCCAACAGGTGCTCTGCTTTTAAAAAGGAAAACATCGTAAAGAAACCAGCATGTTCTATGGCCTGCATGGTGCAATAAGGCCCACTGCCTCTCACCGGGAAGAGGGGTGTGTCTCAAGCAGCGGCAACGATATAGGCTGATTACGATGAAAACAAACAATGCTTTCGAAAATGTGGCATATTTTTACTATAAAATGTAAGACAAAAAATTACTTTTTCGTGTTAGGGTCAGTTCACACCGAGACGCGGCGCGACGCGACGCTGAGCGCACTTTTTAAGCTCACGATACAGAATAGGTCTTATTCACTTCACAATAAGGTACACGGGCTGCACAATACGGTGCATCTCAGTATTCTTCGACACGCTTTCGCGCTCGTAGTGAAATTATACCTTTTCGTGTTGTAAATAAGTTAGATATTCTGTTGCTATCTTAAAAAGGGCGCGCAGCGTCGCGTCGCGTCTCGGTGTGAAATGACCCTTAGCCATTTAAGTCTACACAAAAACAATATCAACCAGAATCTAAATAAAACATGTATCTTAAAAATGCAAACAAATTGTGAACTTAAAACTGCATGTAATCATTACAAGTCTTACGTCAATACTTAATATAATAAAATTAAATTGTTAAATTAATATGAATGTTGTGACCATCTATACATGATACCAAGACCCCTCCGTGCCTCGGAAAGCACGTTAAGCAGGTGGTCCCGGCAGTCATTCGTGGATCTTTGATAGTCGTTACGGGTCGTCAGAAACCCGAAAGTGATAACCAGTCCTGCCAAGGGGTATCGTATTACCCAAGAACTGTAACTATCAGATAGGCAGTGGTTTCACGTAAAATACTGGTATGCATCCGGTTACATTGGAAACCGACCTCAACGGAAAAGGCTAGGCAGACGATGAAGATTTACTTGAATGTTGCGAAACGCTAAAGTTATTTCTTTTTTTTCGGATCCGCCTTCGTCTTCTTCTTTTTAACTGCCCTTTTCTTTGGTTTTTCCTTTTCAGGAACGGCTTCATCTATGGGGTCGAGCTTGGGTTCTTCAAACTTAAATGCTGGAAAGGCAGTCATGTCGACCCCTTCACCAGCTCCATAGTTCTTGTCAAGTTTCCCCAATTCTTTCTTTAATTCCCTTAAAACTGATGGGCTGGGATCCACGAGATCGTCATTAGGGCTCCTACTCCTGTACTCATGTAATTTATCGAGAAAAAGCTTCTGAACAGGGTCGGTAGGCGTTCCCTTACCCGTTCCTTTGTTCCTGGCGAAAATCCTGGACAATAACGCCCCCCTTAAACCGCACACATGTTTATAAGTAAACATATTTCTGAATTCTTGATGAAGTGATAGTATTAATAATTAATCTTCTACACTATTTAGAAGTAATTTAAAATCTTGTAACAATAATGACGTGTGAGATGACAGTTGAACGTCAGTGATTAAAATTCTTACCACAGAACATATATACCACAAACGGATTCTCATTTTCACAGAGTATATATTTTTTTGTTAGTTTCATTATCTTTGAAATACTCTATGGAGTCATGTTGTCACCAAGGCTGCACTATTAGCGTAAATCATAACGGTAGATTTGCAGGTATTATACAGTCCATTCCTGACGTTCACGACTGCGTAAATTAGTAGGCTACGTCACGAGTTGTACCTCGCCTTGCCTAATTAGCCAATCAGGACACCTGACACTAATCTAGTACATTATGCGCCACGCAGCATGGCTGACAGGTGACCTCCTAGATTTCCATACAGACTTCATTAATACGTCTGTCTGGCATCATAGGACTGTTATAATGTCGCGAGTTGGGTTGTAGGGTCGTAGGAGATATCTGTCATAGCTTACTTACTTAAGTGCTTGTAAATTAGCGTGTGTGTTAATTATTATTTGATACGTGCTTCCGCCCGCGGCTTCGCCCGCGTGGAAGTCGGAAATTATCCCGCGGGAACTTACTACCGGGATAAAAAGTATCATATATGTTAATCTAGGTTTTAATCTATCTGTGTGCCAAATTTCATCCAAATCCATTCTGGACTTTTTGCGTGAAAGAGTAACAAACATTCACATATTTTGATTTCGAAGCGTGACGCGACTTTAATAGAACGTACTCTAGGACGTACGGCACATCCTACGCCCTAGGCATTCAGAGATTTTCGCATAGCTCCGACACTTACAAGAACAGAATACCAAAGAGTAATATTTTTAATTCACAAAAAGTCACAGTTCATAACATTAATTAAATTAGAAAGGAAAATAAGGCGACCAGCCTCATATCCGTAGCTACTAGTACTACTGCAGCCGTAAAAGCCTTATGAACTAGTGCGGCTAGATACGGGCTAATTTGGTGAATTAACTACATCTGCCCGACAAAGCTTTTAACCGAACAGCGCCACCCTACTCCTGGTTCCTTGGTTTTATGAATAAATTCAAAGAGACTTTTAGGAAATACAAAGACTGAAAGATTAATAAAATAGCATATACAGGAACAAATTAAATTAACTGGCAATACCTTACCCAGGTGTTGATATCGATATCCAAATCTAATGAAACAAAAAAAAACATCTGTAGAACTCTGTTGAAAACTTTAAATGACACTGACACAATTTGACCTGTTTATAATTGGACCTCTAACAATTCCCATTTCGCGCTCACAAGAGTGTGAGCAGTATTAGAGTAATAGATATGATGATTGCGCCTCTATTTGTGAATCTCAAATATTTCCTATTTTAGGATATTAAATAGCCGAGTAACTGCGACCAACTTGGACGCCGCTGCCGGGGCACTAAAAGGTTTTAAGAGGTCCATTAATTTAAAAATGTCTGCATTATTAAATGTTATATATAAGTTTTAAAAGGATCAGTAAAATATTTGTCTGAAAAAAATCAGTATTAGTATACCGGTGGTTTAAATAATTTACTTGTTGTCAGTGTCCATCTTTAACCGATTTCAAAAAGGAGGAGGTTATCAATTCGGATGTTTTTTTTAATGTATGTTCGGGCATAACTCCATCATATATAGACGGATTTACAAAATCCTTTTTTTGTTCGAAAGGAGTTTATGCCAAAATGGTCCCATTTAAATTTCATAAAGATCTGATGATTTGCGTGCTTTTGCTCGCGGCTTATGATCAACATAACAAATATAGGCAGATGCACATTTTACATGCCACGAAAAGCACTGTCTAATCAAACTATCATTGTACAGAAAGTAGAACTTCGGAGACAGACAACGGAATTCTTCAAAAAATGTCGGCAAATGAACCGCGATTTCTGCTATCGCATAAATATGCATTGTATTGATTTGATTGACTTTAAGAATACCCCAAGGATGATGACATTTCGAATTGGTGTAGGGTAAGTACTATAACTAAAAAGTGAAAAAAAAATCCAAAAATAAAAACCACACTACAAAGTGAAAAATAACTTTAATTTCGAAAGGAATTAAAATACATATCCAAAGACACCGACTTCCGAAATTAAAGTTATTTTTCACTTTGTAGTGTTTTTTCGGAAATCGGTTGTATTTTTTTTTTTGGAAGAGTTTTTTTATCAATATTACTCAAAAGCTTGCAAGCAAATGGATGAATCATTGATACATCGAGGTTGGAGGTTATTGACATCAGGGATTAGGTACACCTAACCTGATCGCTTTTGTAATGAAAACGTTAATAAACTCTCGTTGCGAAATTAAAAATGCCATCTCGAAATTCATTTGTAATTTTTCGTATACTGAAGAATTAAGATTCATTGTATTTTGGACATTAATTCAAAACAATAAGATAGGTACTAAAAAACAATTTATTTTCGTGATAAAAGAAGATGCTTTCTTATGTGATTTAAAACTTTCAAGAGGCATCGAAAGTACTCAGATTACAAAAGATTCAAGATTAAAGTTCATTACTTAGCAAATAGGCAAAGATTTTTGTCCAAATAAATACAGTATTTCCAATAAAATGAAGCAGTATTTTAGCAAAATGACCTAATATTGGTAATTGTATAAATCTGTGAGTAACATTCCCAAAATTCTTCATCGTTTACCAAGATAGACATTCTCACAAAAATATCAAGATCCGAGCTACTTTTTGAAATATGATTTACCAACAGAAAGAGAAAAGTAATTCGGGATATATTTAATTATTCAGCAGAACGGATTGTTTCCTGCGGCGAAGACCCTAGAATTGCTCCGCTTTGGACCGAACGCACACTACGCAATCATATATAGGTACCGACGCCGACGGTGACTGTACCTCATTTACTAATCCAACGATAATATTATCGTGTTACCTACTATAGTTGCTACAAGTTGTCCTTATCTACGCATTTCAAAAGTAACATAAAATCGTTTTGCTTTTTGGAAATGAAATGAAACAAATATTTAATATGTCAAAGCGTACGTAAAAGCCATCCACCCTTTAATTATTCATGTTTAAAATATTAATAAAGTCTGTAACAGAAAATTACATGTAAGCAAGTACGTTATATAATAACATTAACGTAAAAAACGGCCTACTTACAAACTTTATAATTTATTTTAAATGAAATTTTACGTAAAATTATCTTAGCAATTATGAATTACGCCGCTGAATATTAAAAACTACACGACTTTACAACAATGATGGCGAAATGGGTCAGCCGTATTACGAGCAACTGAAGCATACTGTAACTTCGGGCCCTGAACAGGGAAAGTCAATTCCAACTGGCAACTTTTTTTCAGAGAGCTTAAGCCGAGCGGCATTGAGTCGACCTTTTCTATTGATTTTTAACTCCGCGCTGCCTCATTGTTTTTCTTGTGATTGTCTTGAAATGTCAAACAAAGAATTTCGAATACACACTAACTACTACACAAATGAGTGTGTGTATAGAGAGATATTTTTTGTATTCTATCTGTCTTGCGCTCACTAGTCGGGCGCTCCACCTAAAACAAAAGATGTAATAAAGTTTAGTGAACCGCAAATTGCGCGGAAGGCAACGAAGCGCGAGATTCTCTAACAAGAGCGGCTCCACACTCGGGGAACACAACTTTATTCCTTGACACGGGAAGTCTCTCTATCCCTATTGCGTACCTGCGGAATTATCCAAGAAGAGGTTAAAAAGCCACTGACTCGTAAATTATCTCATTTGTTATTCATTTTCTAATTTAAGTAATTAATTAAAACATGTCCCAGGAGCGCTATAGAAAGAAACAGATTCACATTGTTATAAATTACAATTAACATCAAATCTTTTTTCTTTGAGGAGAATTTTCACTGAAGCGAATAAATGTAGTCGTATCCTATGAGTTTAACAGGTGTATGTAAGTGTGTGCCCACCCTCACTCCCGCAGCTGGCTGTGTAACGTGAAGAGTCCAATTTCTTGTTACGAAATCTATTTGATGCTTGCTCATACATGTGTATTACATTAAGAGGTTTCCTTACATGCTTTTGTGTGTTGAAAAATAATCTTTACCTTTGTTTCAGAAACTTCTCGAGTAAATAATGTGTGATGTATGAGACCTTGTTAGAAACCATTTACAGTTATGTTATTAGATATTCGACACGCTCAAGTTCATTTGTGAACACAATGAAATACTGTTTTGCACAGAATAATATTGTCCATGGAAGAATATTGATAGTGTACATGGAGCAATTGTCTATCTTACCCCGCCCCCCCCCCCGGTTACTATGTAAGATTTGGGTTACCCCTTGGTAAGACTAGTTGTCAGACTTTATGGCTTCTGAAGACCCGTAACGACTGTCAAAGCTCTATGAATGACAGCCGGGACCAACGGCATAATGTGTTTACTGCGACAGGGAGGGTACTTAGTATGTAAAGATCATCCATCCACGGACCAACCGCGACAAGCGTAGCGTAACCTGATTGATCGAACCGTGCGGCTATTATTCAAAATCAAAAATCAAAAATATTTTATTTCACATAAACCTACATGGTAACTTATGAACCATCAGAAGCTAGGTGCAAGGTTCCAATTGGTCGTTTGCTATGGAGAAGAGCCGTCAAGAAACTCCAGCTATTCCTTAGCCACAAGCCACTCAGCCTGGTTATTATGCCCACAATATTGTAAGAACTTCGCTTTATGAACCCTTGAATCAGACTTGCATATTCGCAGAAACTCAACCAGGACACCAGCCACCAGCTCTTTGTATTATATAACACCATATCGTTCAGTACAGTAACCCCCGAGAGCTCAGCGCTTTCATGGCTGGATCTATAAACCCCGCGATCCGCATGCCCCAGCAATATGGCCTGAATAATGAATGCCACACGACCCGCCATATTGGCCCGTTTTCGTTTTTAATTTTCCATTACTTACATGAATAAATAATGGAAGGAACGCGAGACAGTATATTGCGTTTCATTGATTATTCACCGTCAAGTTATGATGACTTTTGGTGTATGTTTTGAGGGGTTCCTATATGTGATAGATGATTAACAGTAAGCCCAGTAAGTAAAGCCAATTTATTTTTAAAGCAGCTTTTTTCAGTGGCTTCGCCCTTCACTATCGGGATAAAAAGTTTTTGTTGTGTGATGGACTATCAAATATACAAACATTAAAACTTTCACATTTTTACCATTACAGTAGGAAGTAAAGTAGCAGTAGCCGAATCAGGAATGAATCTCTTCATTCCTGATTCGGCTACTGCTACTTTGCAAGAGAATCAAGGTAACCGACATAGCTCGAAAAATGGCCAAACTTAAGTGGCAGTGGGCAGGGCACATTACTCGCAGAACAGATGGCCGATGGGGTAAAAGGTCCTGGAGTGCGATTGCGTACCGGAAGACGTAGAGTGGGAAGGCATCCCATAAGGTGGACTGATGACCTTGTGAAGGCTGCGGGAATCCGCTGGATGTGGGAAGCAGAAGACCGGTTGAAGTCGAGGAGCCTGGGGGAGGTGTATGGCGAGCAGTGGACGTCTTTCGGCTGAAAAGATGATGACGATGATGAGGAAGTAAACTGGGTAGAAGAGTAAAATAAATTAGTATCGTTGCCTCGTGGACCTAAACGTGATCGTAGGATCCTGGATTCGATGCCCAGATCCAGAAAAGTGATATCGGGTTAATAGCAGACTGGAGTCTGGATTGGAGCCCAGCTCTCGTGAATAGAATTCAGTAGAATTTTAATACAACAGTAGGTATGAAAGTGTAAACTTCTGGCTACATTCAAAACATCGGCAGGAAAGATAGCTAACAAGTCACCTAAAGGGACCAGTCTCTTTATCGAAGACTCTTCTTAGAAATGTTGCGATTGATTTCTGCGTAGCCATCTAGTCAAAGAACCTTTCAACGATTTTAACCAAAAGGGTCATTCTAATTTTCCACAACAATGGTTTTATATAAAACGCGGGCAGGCTAAACAAATCGAAACCTATCAACGGATTTGATTATGGGATCCGAATATTTTGGATGTATAGTCGCCAAAAGAAATAAGTTACCAGGGTCGTCGCATACACTAGAAGATTAATAAGAAACCGATGGATGTTCCAAGGGTGCGTGTTGTTCGAAAGAGACACCGTCACCCCTGGCACACAGGCAACTGAGGGAACACGGTTGGGTTTTGTCAGTAAAAGCCTGACACGCCCTCCTGCTCCACCCAGAGCGGGAGAAGTTATTCGATGATATCCCATCCCCAAAAAAAAAATCGACGGATGTTTTCGAATACAATTTAATTTAAGTAAAAGAAAACAAACAGGTTATATTTATCAAATTAAATTTCATTCGAAAACATCAATCGGTTCCTTGGATGACCTTGGTTACTTAGGGACGCAATACACCCATCATCATTATCTGCCTAGCCTTTTCCCAACTATGTTGGGGTCAGTTTCCAGTCTAACTGGATGCAGCCGAATACCAGTATTTAACATGGAGCGACTGCCTATCTGACCTCCACAACCCAGTTACTGGGTAAAACGATACCCCTTGGAAAGACTGGTTGTCAGACTTTCGGGCTGCTGACGACCCGTAACGACTGCCAAAGATCTATAAATGACAGCCGGGAGCAACGGCATAACTTGCTTTCCGAGGCACGGAGAGGTCTTGGTATGTTAAGATGGTCACCCATCCACGGACCAACCGCGGCAAGCGTAGCTTAACCAGAGGCAATACACCCAATAATCAAAATTCGTTAGAATATTATCTTTTAGTGTCGGTAAGCTCTATTAGGATATCCGGCCAAACAATTAGATTAGTAAACACAACGCTTTTACGTATAAATAACAACAATTACTAAATAGACCTGTTGACGATGATGAAATTAATTATAAATCCAATAACTACCAAAAATATGAGACCAAAAATCTTTAATCCTCGATGCTATTTGCAGAATTGAAATGTGAGAGAATAGAGGAATAATGAAGGAGGCCTACCTCGACCGGAAGCCATTCCTCCGTCGCACGTCGCTCCGGTGCGACGATATCCGGTGCAGCTCAATTTCCTGGACCGTGGAAATTCCACTGAGTTTTTATTTGCCCTCCTGATTCCTGCGTTCGTGCCGTTTTTATCCTCAAATGTTATCGCTAGCTTTGTTCCGTTCATCCGTCGCCGCTTCGGTATGATTTGGGATCTCCTTTCTTTATGTATACTCGTTGCTATGTCGCTGGCTGAAGTCACATAAAAATGTTTTTGACATACAATAATGACATTACTTAACGTTGACATTCTTTACCATTATATAAACTAATATTACACAGTCTTGCCCAAAGAGTATAATAATATTAATGGGAGGTCTTGCCTTTTTGTTAGCCAAGTTTAGTATTAATAATAGTTCAAAAAGATGCCATTTGGATATGAGTGCAGATCGAGGATTTTTAAGCAGGTGCCGGCTAAGCCAACAATTCGAACCGGCCCCATAGCACAAGAAACAACCGTTCCCGGTCCAGGTCATTATGACACGCTACAAATATGCGGTAAGGCATTCGTACCTGTTCAGGTTCTGAAAGGGAAGTTCTCGTTACCCAACTATAGGTGTTGGTACATGGTGAATAAGGAAAGATGCAGCAGAGTCTTCCATATAGCACTCCCAAGTATGTATTATAAAAATTCGCCTGCTGAGTGTAGAAATAATAATTATCAACGTTGAGGATATTAATTCATGTTATAATAGGGACGGCAAACTACGTATTCAGGGCTGATATGATGACGATAATTTTTTTAAAGTTATAATTCATGGTTTCTCAATAGCAGCATAAATGGCGAAACGTGGGTGTGCTTAGAGATACACCTCTGCCCAAGTGTTCGAAGAAACAAGGAGGAAAAAAGAAAAGAATAGTTTATTTCTCACCTTACCTGGCAAATCCGTCGCTCCCAAGCAGCTCGCGAGCGGCGCATTCGCCAGGTCTGGACACACCGAACATGAAATGCATGCGCGCAGTTCGCAAGCGGCTCGCAAGTAGCTCGCGAGCGGCACATTCGCGGCGCATTCGCCAGGTCTGGACACACCCTTACAAGTTTAAATTTTAGCAATAGGTACATGTCAACTATTTCATTTTTGTGATGATCATAATAAGGTGCACAGAGTAAAATAAAGTAGAGTAGTGAATATTCTAATCTTTATCTTAGGACATTTGCGTGTCACTGCTATAAATAATTCAACTTAGTAAGTACCATTAGACTAAGGTGCTACAGTTTGTTTGTGAGTTTGAAGATATGAGGTATGGATGTGAGTAGGTGTGTTAATATGAGTGTTGAAATAGAGGAATGTGTGTGAATGATGTAGTGAAGGAGTAAGTGAGTGGGGGGAGGGGTAGGGGAGTGATGTTATGTTATGTAATTCATGATTTTATAAATATCCATTGTTGAAATTTAACGAGGTATCTTCACAATTATGGTGCATCTACCAAGCCATAAATACCTAGCGCAGCATTAATTCATATTTTGTAAAACCCAAAGCCATAACACCATGTCAGCCATATATTTTTTGATAGTAATAAGCATAATCCGTCTATAACGTTCCCACTGCTGGGACATAGGCCTCCTCTCGGTGAGAGGGAGTAGGCCGTAATACGCCACGCGAGTCCTATGCGGGATGTCGCGTCTTCGATTTTTGCTTCTAGGACATGCCGGTTTCGTCATCATGTTTTCTTTAATAATTTCGAGAGCAGTGATGATGTAATTTACACGAAGTAAGGCGCCTGTTTGAAAGGTTCTGGAGTGGTGATCGCATACCGATAAACGTAAAGTTGGAAAGCCTCACACAACTTGGACGGATAACCATGTGAAGGCCGCAGGAATCCGCTGGATGCGGGAAACACAAAACCGGTCGAGTTGACGGAGCTTGGGGTAGGTATATGTCCAGCAGTGGACGTCTTTCGGCTGAAATGATAATGATGAAAGCGGCTGTCTAGGTTCGAAACTACGACCTGCAACTTGTAAGTCGCCGCCGTTACTACTGGGCCATCACTGCTCTATATATAATAAGAGTGATCGTAGAGAAGTTACCAACCAATTATAGTAAAGTTACCAACCAATTATAGTAAAGCTACCAACCAATTATAGTAAAGTTCACTAGCACTGACCGCCCTCGATTCCAAGTTGTAATACCAGAAAGCTAAATCATTTTACTTCCAATAAATCTTACCAATTACAGTTGCTGTTTAGCTTTGATGTCAACTTTCAGAGACAGAATCTGTTTCTAAGTAATCATTACTAAGAATTATTTATTTATTTATTTAACCATTTATGTACACACATATATAAACAGACAAGAAGATTAGAACAGAAAAATAGTTAAAGAGGTGATGCTTATTTCCAAAGAAATCTCTTCCAGCATACCTGCGATAGGAGAGAAGATAAAGAGATGTAAACAGCATTTGTAAAGGTAAAAGAGGTTATAAACTAAATTTATAATCAAAAGCAATAATTCACTAAATAAATTAAACAAAATAATATGGGAATAAATTATGATCAAAAGCCTTTTCGATATTGAAGCTTTCCGTCGAATCCTTTGCAAGCATTTTCGGATGTCGTAAACATTTTACAGCGTCTTTGCAATTGCCTTTCAGTCAATACAAAGGAGTTTTTATTCGTCTCCTTATTCTTTAGCTCTTTCTCTTGTCGTGGCTAAATAATAACCGCCGCACTGATCAATCGAAGGTAAAGCTAAGCTTGGCGCGGTCGGTTCGTGAAAGGGTGAACAACCTCCATTGCATATCGAGACGCCTCCATGCCTCGGAAAGCACATTAAGTTGCGTTGGTCACGGCTGTCATTCGTAGATCTTTGACAGTGGTTATGGGTAGTCAGAAGCCAAGTTCGTTCAGTTTTCTTGGCGCAACTTATCGTCACAAACCTGTAAACAAATAGAATATAATTAATTATTGAATAGTTTGTGGGTATACTGTTAGATTATAGTTAACACATGCCTATTTTTATTTATTGCACACATTATTTTATTCACACGTACGCTAATCATTTAAACAATCAAGTAATCAAATACACCATAATCATCGAACAAGAACGCTTCCAAATGCTAAACTTTACTGTAGAATACATTACTTACACATTGCGGGTAGTTAGGTACTTACATAATTTAATTTCGCACATTCCACTTTTCACAACACCAATAACTATTATTCGCGTATTAATGTCATATGCTCGACGTCCGTAGGTACTGCCGGGATCCAGCAGAATATCATCGTCAGGTATATTTGCCTGACACATGCTGAGCTGGACTCCCATTTGCTGCAACTTTGAGACGCACTCCGCACTTTTGTACCCCACCGCACGTTATTTTATTTGAATGTCAAGTTGTGTCATAGCCTAAAGTGTCATCATTATACTTATGTCATCCTTTCTTCTTTTTTTTTGTTCTATATTGGCTGGCACTTTGTTCTTTTCACGTAATTAGTTTTTATCTCATTGTTGTTTTGTGTCTTTTGTATGCACCAAATAAACTATTTATCTGTGTAACTAGCTATCTATCAAAACGGCTAAAAACCAGTCTTACCGAGGGGTAAACTTACAAATTCCACAAGTAACGTTACTCCATATTCAATAACTTATTTCCAGGCGGAAACGGGTTTTCAAAGATAAAGCGTGCTCCAGCCTACACCTTTGGTCGAGTACTAAAACCCCATTTCCCCCCGGCTGTCCGATCTAATGCACCAATGCTGAATGTTAGTGGGATTAATGGAAAATTAGGTAATTAATTCATTGTTTTATTTCTAATACTTCGTAATCAGCAGTTACAGTATTATAAAACAGTTGCACGGGTCAATCGATTATGTTAAGCTGCGCTTGCCATGGTCGATGCGTGGATGGGTATATTTACATACCAAGACCCCTTCGCGCCTCGGAAAGCACGTCAAGCTGTTGTCGTGGCTGTCATTCGTCGATCTTTGAAAGTCGTTTCGGATCGTCAGAAGCCCGAAAGTCTGACAACCTGTCTTACCAAGGGGTATTGTATTGTCCAGTAACTAGGTTGATGAAGGCAGTCCCTCCATGTAAAATACTGGTATTCAGTTGCATCCGATTTGACTGGAAGCCGAAAAGGCCAGGCAGATGCTGACGAGTTACAGTCCTGTAAAAGTTGTATTTGTGAAATACATACATAAACGATGTCTAATGGTACGTGAATATTTCCACAGGCGAACACAAAATCCCGGGAGGCTTGATGACTCCAAGCAATTGGCCCCCAGGCAATAAGCTCAAAGTGCCCGGGCCTGGTACTCACGACCCGTCTCTGAGGGTAGGTATCAAGCGCGCGCCAGCATACAGCTTGCGACTTGCTGCCAAGCCTCCGTACCAGCCGTATGACATGTGGACCCCGCCACCTAATATGTATTGCCCGCCGATACCGCAAAAGTAAGTGAAAATAATCATAAGCTCCATAATTTAACCCACCTACAGCCTTTGGGCAAGGTCGTTCCATCATAGACCTCATCCATAACTTTCGATCAGGCATGATCGATGTCAAGAGCAGGCCCTTTAAGCAGTAACCATAACAAAAATCTTTAATATCGTGTGTAAAAACGGTTAACGAAACTTGAGGATTACTTTATACTCGTAATTGTGATAATTTTTTGTACTGGGCTATACCTGGGAAACTTCTGGCTACAGAGAAATTGAAGGTGATAGTCAATTCATCAATGTCTCTCTCTATCTCTCTCTTTCTCTTTCTCTCTCCCTCTCTCACTCTGTTTCTCTCCCTCTCTTCATCTTACTCTTATTACTCCCACGACCCCTTTTTTAGCTCAATGTTGCTTATTTGTATGGCCTTGTAAGTCGATTCACACGAATTTACTCGCCCGAAATGGGTGAATCGATACTTTTAAACAATGTATTATTTACTGTAGGCGATTTGCACGAAGCTAATTTATTTGTGAGCGAATCGACAATTCCAGAAATACGTATTAGGCAATCGGTGCGCGAGTAAATACGGCCAAATCGACTAATAAGCCGTTTGATTTACAGAATAACTGTATAAAGGCTATGTATGTAGTGGTCTTTTTAAATAATTATTTATAATTTTCAGAAATTTTAAATATGAGGTTTAAAGTATACCAACACATTACTCGTGCAGCTCATATTACGAGAATTTACACATTAGTAATACCAGTTTTACCTTCTAATGAATTTATTAGACAATTCAACTCCATTTTCGTGTTAATCTGAGGATTTAAAACCTCGCACTGGGCATGCTTATATTATGCTCTTAGTGCTCTCGCATTGTGGCTATTGCAACTTAATTATGTATATTTTGTTTTTACTAAGCAACTTAGCGTTAGCACACGAAGCAAGCAACCATGAATCAAATTGGCCTTATACTTCAGTTTCAAACAGGTTTAGCCGTTAGTTCAAAGACGTGCAAGTATATTCAGTCTTAGTCTACCATTCGCACGGATGTTCAAATATCAAATATCCACAATTAACTGAAACTGCTGCCCCAGTTACCGGATCCATTTAATTTTCATATTTTTCTTCCGGCGACCGGGATCACCCATAAATGAATGAATAAATCTATTGTTCAAGCAAAAAAACAGTACAGTCGAACGAAAAAATGTTTAAACTTTAAAGTAATAATTTAAAAAAATCCACAACACAAAGGGGTGCCCCCCTTTGTGTTGTGGATTTTTTTAAATTCAGTACAGTCGAACGAAAAAATGTTTAAACTTTAAAGTAATAATTTAAAAAAATCCACAACACAAAGGGGGGCACCCTTTGACCAAAATATTACTATATGTTGCTACTTTATGTAATGAGATTCCGTCGGAAAATTATTTGTGATCTTTAGCAATAATACAAAGAGCTGCCAATACCGAATATAGTTACTAATAGCTTTTATTCACTGAATGGTAAATTCAACGAGAATTTAGAAAAACGTATATTTCATTCGTTTTTATTCTCTTCTGTTCTGAGGTTTTTTCCTTTATGCAGAAGATCACCAGCATACACCTTCAGGAACCCTCGTAAGATCCTCCCCGCTTTCAACCCCCCCGGCCCAGGGGCACACCACCCAAATCCCAAGTACGTCCAGAAGACGAAGCCAGCGTTTTCCTTCGCGCCTTCATTTAGGCCGCACCGAATTATTGAAAAAACTCCTGCGCCTAACGTCTACTGCGAAAAGAAGGTACAGAATCATTCGCCCATACCAATATTGTAAATGCAACAGTAAGTCTGTCTGTCTGTCGGAGTGTCTGTCTGTCTGTCGGTTGGCAACTGTTCTTTGACATAGTCTCATTAATACCCTAGAGTTATGATACATCAAAAAGAACACGTTGTAAAGAAGACGTATGACAGCCAGTGATATTAAAAGGACACATTTTGGGACACGAACTAATATAAATATAAATTGAGGAAATAAATAACACATTATTGCCAAGTCCACTGTCTGTAAAACTATTAAGTATTATTATATTTAAAAACATGTTATTTTAATGTGTACATTTTTATTATTAACTTTATCGTCAACGGTTGGCTGATTGAAAACAAATTGGACCCGATTCCGAGACCCTTGTTAAGACTGACTGTATAATATATATCATAAACATTTTGGTGATTGTTCGCAGTTTATGGTGGGCAAGCCAACGATTCCAGCTTTTAGTTTCGGCATCCGACACAGTCCTTACTTGGGAAACCAGGCAATACACACGAAACCTCTCGATCTTGAGCAACGGATGAGTCGCGTCTGAGAAGGTACCTACAAAATAATGTACTGTATTCATTTGAACACAGTTATTACTTCAAATGAGACTATTTTACGGATTTTTTATCGAGTAATTTTTATAGTTAGTTTAAAGGAGTAAATAAATCGATGATTAAATACAATTATTGACTCTCCTTGAAAAATATTCTGTGAGAGCAACCGTTACGTAATGGGTTAACTTTAAAACGAATTCATAAACTAGCTGGATAAAGACGGCTTGGATATAAATTGAGATTTAATACTTTACCACGCAAGCGCGGGTATTAAAACGCGATCAAGTTAATTTCGCAAAGTTTCGCTGAAAGTCGGCCACTGCGCTGATTTGTATGCAATGTTTACCGGACCCGTGACGTCACTATGTTCCTCTTGAAACTTCACCACTTTTAACCGCGCATTTCACATATTGTTGTGGCCTTGTGGGCCCGCGTTCTATGCAGGTGCAGTCAAGCCGTTTGATATGCCATCAAAACAGGTAGCTCGTATGACAGTTTTGAGGGGAATCATAAATTTTATTATTTTATTCCGGATGACTTGTACAGACGCCAGCATATCAAGCTACCCCAATCTGTCAAATTTCTTTGATAGATTTTCATCTTTACTACATAAGCGTAAGGTTCATATTCAAATGGGAAAATTTGACGTTTGGGGTAGCTTGATCTGCTGGCGTCTGTACTTTGACGTATTCCTTCCAGGAAGTGGTAGTGTGATCCATTTGCAACAATTAACCACCCCATAATGTGTCTATCTGACCACGCTTCGACCGCGACAGATGAGGTATAGCCGTCCGTCACCGATGACGCGACGTCCGAATGCTATGTTCGTAATTACACGGGTGCAGTCTCGTTCGCACGCAACCCGCGACTGACATATGCAACAGCGGCAACGAGCGTTTTCGCCACAGTCGCAACCGGTGTCGTCTCGGTTGTCCATCGTGACGTCACCGTACGCTGTCGGTAGCGTCTGACGTTTGAGACCCTAGTCTAAGACGATGCAAGTCATTTGTAATGAGTTGCATCGTCTAAAACTTTTATAATGTTATTATGACTTTATCTTATATATGATCGTACTGTGTAAATCCGGGTTGAGGCTTGTAATAATATGAATATCTTGAAGCCTTTTAGTTTAGTGCTGAACCTCTTCCACTGGCTGGTGACTGAAATCCTGCTGCTGGTCACGCACATGTACAACCCAAGTGATGCCGCGTACGCTGGTGTTATCGACGAGGATCACGGTAAGATATTATAATGAATCTGTGGTTCTGTTGTAAGAGATGTTTAAGGTTAGAAGTAGTGATACCATGATTGTTGAAAATTCGCGATTTTAAGATGTCTATTTTCACAAACGCACATTTCTTATAGATGCTTAAATAGAAATTAAATTTATAGTCTGAATACCACACTAAAAAAATATTGAAATAATTTCAATTGAAAGTGTGCTTTCATAAAAAGTCATGAGCAGATATATTTTGTGACAGAATACCTATTAATGATCATTAAACTTCAGTGATTCGCCCTTCGAGATTACACTTATTTACTTGTAGTAGCACGGACATGTGCTGCCATCTTACACTATTTTAGGGCAACAATTCAAAAGAAATACATTTCATGCGGCCCAATGTGGGTATCTCATACACGTTTTGTGTGGTTGCCATCGCGCACGTAATTTTCTAATTAAAAATTAGTTTATTGAGTTTTTTAGACTTTTAAGTGGTATTTCTTAGTGTTGATTATGGGAAAACGAAAACGCTACGATGAGGAGGAGTATTTAGCTCGGAAAATTAGAAAATTGGAGAAAAAGATGTCTCGTGTTCGTCGTAAACAACGGAAAAGAAGTTACCGCGAAACTAGTTCGGATTTTGATCAGAATCAAAATTCTGATAATGATCAGATCCCAGAAGCACTGCAGGAGGTTCTGCAAAACGAAGGTTGGTATCATTTTAAATTTCGAATGATGAAAACCACGCCGCTGGCCGGCGCCAGCGCCAGCCGGACTGCGCGACCTTGACCTATTTTTTTTCTCACAGAATATTTTGTTCGAAATATTAACTTATTTGCATTTATTTGGTGCCTAGTGTCTATGAGTTTAGTTTGTAAGGCTAATACCGACCTATAATGTACTTCAGTTCAACTTGCAAGGTTGATCGCTGTATATTTGGTAGCACCAAAATTCTGGAACATATTTCGAGAAATCATGTCGTGAATTTATATTTACAATCCTGTGGGTGAGATACACAATCCTAGAGTACAAACCTTGAGTTTCTATCAAAAATTTACAACTGTACTTATGATTCTAGAATATAGTCCGGGAGATTATGTCATGAATTTGTACTGACTGTCACGGTTCTAAGATTGATGTTCAATTCTAGAGTACAAACCGTGAGTTTGTATCAAGAATTTGTAACTATAAGATTCTAGAACATAGTCCGGGAGATTATGTCATGAACTTATATTTTCTGTTATAGACTGACGTTCAATTCTAGAGTACAAACCGTGAGTTTGTATCACGAATTTATTAACAACTGTCAGTCTATTGTTTTCAGGAACCCCATATGAAGTTATATCTGATTCAACTTCGCATCCAAAGCCATCCGATAAACCAATGTCCGCGCCGAAAGGAACCTTAACCCCCGCGCCGGATCATGCTTGTGTCCTGGTACCCGAGGCTACCTCCACACCCACTTCCGCGGATGCATCACCTCTAGAACAGGCGTCAACGGAAATTACTCAAGAGTTAGAGCCTGATATTTTGTGTTTACTAGGAGAGGAGCCCGTACGGGGAGAGAAATTTGGTGAAAACGTTCAAAAAGACATTGCTAGTAGGTGGACTGATATTCTGGTTAATGGTCTAAAGGATGAAACAAAAAAGGAAATATTAAAGATTTACAGTATACCCTGTAATTTAAAATCGGCTCAGGCTCCAACACTTAATCCTGAAATCAGAGCAGCGGTTAATGAAGGTGCCTTGAAGAGAGACAACATATTAACTGACAAACAGAAGGTATTATCTTCTATCATAACCTGTGTAGCCAACACAATGACTGCTATCTTGCAAACTGGCTTTCGCGAAGAAGAGATAAAATGTCAGACATTAAAATGCCTTAGTGATGCCGGCAGACTTTTATGTCACACACATTACGGTGAGACACAAACAAGAAGAAACTTTTTGCTGTCCTGCCTTAACAAAGAAATTAAAGATAATGTAAAGGACCTTAAACGTGATCACTTACTATTTGGTAATGATCTCCAAGATAATTTAAGATCTATGAAGGCCATTATAAGAACAGGCACCGAGTTAAAACCTACAGCTGCCAAGCCGAAGTTGCCACCCAAAAACGTTCAACCAAAGGAAGCAACGTCGAGGGCTTTAAACTGGAGGGGCCCGCCACCGCCGCAGTCGCAGCCTCGCCGCATGCCTCCGAGACAGACCGCGACGGCTGGTGGGCGCAAGCAACCAATGCGCCGTGCGATGGATCGCCGTGTTCCGCGGCAGCACAACTCGACTTCACGTCGCTAGCCGAAGTGGACAATACCAATACACAGGCGGGTAAATTAAATTCCTTTCATCATAACTGGTCGCAAATCACAAGTGACCCTGTTGTGTTAACTTGGGTTAATGGTTTTAAAATCCCGATTTCAAAGCATATATCCCAGCCTATATCTTATCCACATAATTATCCTAAGTCTGAGGCGGATGAACTGCTCATGACTATAGAAATTAATAAACTTCTTAGTATTGGTGCCATCAACATGTGTGAACCATGTGAGGGTCAATTTTTATCAAATATTTTCCTTGTTAAGAAAAGGAATGGAACTAACAGATTTATTTTGAATTTAAAATGTTTAAATAGATTCATCATTGCGCCACATTTTAAACTTGAAGATTACAGAACTGCTATGAGACTCATTTCAAAACGTAGTTATATGTGTTCCATTGACCTAAAGGATGCATATTTTTCTATTAAGGTTCACAGTGACTCTAGAAAGTTTCTGCGATTTTGTTGGCTGGGGAAGCTGTATGAATTTCAAGTTTTACCATTTGGTATTAATATAGCACCTTATGTGTTTACAAAAATCATGCGTCCAGTAATGCAATTTCTGCGTAATCAAGGCTTATTGTCCGTTATTTATTTACTTACTACTATACTTATCTGGATTGTAAACGTAATTTTGAAATTACACAAAAACTTCTTCAATCATTAGGTTTCACAATAAACCTAAAAAAGAGTGTTAGTATACCTAGCCGAACTGCAACATTTTTAGGTTTTGTTTTCAATTCCGAGAATCTTACGATTGGTATTCCAGTCGAAAAGAAACGTAGAATCAAGGATGAATTGTTACATTTCTCTAACTTAAAAAGATGTAAGTTACGTAATTTTGCTCATTTAATAGGATTGTTGATATCAATTTGTCCAGCAATGCAGTATGGCTGGCTATACACAAAGAAATTCGAGAGAACTAAGTATCTTAGTTTAAAACAAAAACATGATTATAATCAACATATTAATGTACCTGATTCTTTACGCGAAGACTTTGACTGGTGGCTCAGTAATATTGACAACTGCGCCAGCCCTATTCGATCCAGCGATTATAAGCTGGAAACATACTCAGATGCGTCTCGAACTGGTTGGGGTGTCAGTTGCTCAGGCCAGACGGCCAGTGGACAATGGTCTAGCAAAGAATTAACTCAGCACATTAATTATTTAGAACTGACGGCAGCATTCTTTGGGTTGAAGATATTCGCCAACGATTATCGTAACTGTGAAATACTTTTACGAATTGATAATTCCACTGCAATTTCTTACATCAATAGAATGGGCGGCATACAATTTCCCCATCTTAGTTCTGTAAGTCGTGACATTTGGCAGTGGTGCGAAGAACGACGTTTGTTCGTCTTCGCTTCATAAATTAGTTCGAAGGATAACTTTATCGCAGACGCGGAATCTCGCCGCATGCATGCTGATGTTGAGTGGAAGCTCTCTGACGATGCTTTTCAAGTAATATGTAAAAGATTCAATCGGCCTGAAATTGATTTGTTTGCAAGTCGATTAAATAGGAAATGTCCCAAATTTGTTTCTTGGCATAAAGATCCAGAAGCATTTAGAGTTGATGCGTTTACCCTCAAATGGTCCACTTATTATTTCTACGCATTTCCTCCATTTTGTTTAATCTTAAAGGTTTTACAGAAAATTATTCTTGACAAGGCTGAAGGTGTTGTTGTGGTTCCTTTTTGGCCAACACAGCCTTGGTATCCACTGTTTAGGAAATTGCTAACCACTAGTCCAATTGAATTTACACCTAATAAAACATTGTTGTCTTCCCCTTACAGTGTGGAACACAAGTTTCAAGAGAGCCTTACCCTGGTTGCCGGAGTATTGTCAGGCAGGCATTTCTGATGCAGGGCACTCCTTCCAATGCTGCAGATGTAATGTTGGCGTCTCTAGCTAGTAGTACTTTAAAACAGTATAACACGTGTTTCAAACGATGGTTTACCTTCTGTCAGGATAAAAACTTAAATTTATTTCAAGCATCAGTTGCCAATGTGTTAGATTTCTTAGTTACCCTTTTTAACCAAGGTCAAAAGTATGGCTCAATCAATTGTACTAAAGCAGCACTATCGCTTCTTTTAAACTCCGTAACTATGAATGATCCACAGGTTACAAGGTTTATGAAGGGAGTTTTCAAGTTGCGAACTCCACTCCCAAGATATAATTTTACTTGGGACCCGTCTATTGTTCTAGATTACTTAAGTAAATGGCACCCTAACGATAGTCTTTCTTTCGATAAACTTTCAAGAAAACTGACTACACTTTTAGCTTTAGTAACTGCACACCGGGTACAAACATTGTCGTTGATTAAGTTGCCTAACATTAAAAAATGTGATAACGAAAAGTTTGTAATTAATATCACGGATTTAATCAAAACGTCGACCGTGAATCGTACGCCTCCATTATTGATTCTTCCTTATTTCAACGAAAGACCTTCCATTTGTCCGGCTAGAACTTTAGAACAATATTTAACTGTATCGGCAGGCAAAAGAAAACCTAACTGTAACTCTTTATTCATTAGTTTTAAGAAGCCTTTCAATAATGTAAGCTCACAATCCTTAAGCCGTTGGATCAAGGCCACCCTGAGTGAAAGCGGTATAAACACATCTGTCTTTAGCGCTCACAGTACTAGACATGCAGCTACGTCTGCAGCCAATAGGCTGGGGGTTAGCATAGATAATATTAAAAGAACTGCAGGTTGGACCGGCAGATCACAAACTTTTGCAAAGTTTTATAATAAAGAAGTAACTGCAGATACCTCAGATGCTTTTGCTCGGTCCATTTGTAGGATGGCTTCGATCAACGAATGATAATGATAATTTTCTCTTTGTTAAATGAATAAACATATTTGATTTTCAAACCTTATGTTTTCTGGTTACATTTGTAAGGTATATTATATATATATATATATTATGAGTAGTCCTTTTCCCTAAATAATATAGTTTCCCCTTCACTAATTCGTGAAACTCTAAACATCTACAAGTAAATAAGTGTAATCTCGAAGGGCGAATCACTGAAGTTTAATAGAAAGTCAAACGAACTTACCTGTAAGTGACGTTCGATGACTATTAAACGATGTGATTCGCCCGAGAGATTACACTCCCCCCCTGACCCTGATCAAGATACTTCTAGATCCGTCCCTGACTTGCACGAATTAGTGGCTAACGATGGCCAAAAGGGAGAACGTGTATGAGATACCCACATTGGGCCGCATGAAATGTATTTCTTTTGAATTGTTGCTCTAAAATAGTGTAAGATGGCAGCACATGTCCGTGCTACTACAAGTAAATAAGTGTAATCTCTCGGGCGAATCACATCGTTTAATAGTCATCGAACGTCACTTACAGGTAAGTTCGTTTGACTTTCTATTATACATCACATAAGTAGATATGAGAATAGGCTATTTTCCAGCAATTTGTACTGTCTACAAAAAACTGATAAAGTCCAATCGGACAGCCCTGTTAATCATTAGCAAAATTGAATACATAAAACTAACACAATATTGTACGAATTTGTAAAAACGCCTATAATTTTTTGCTTTTGTTGTGCAAAAGAATGAGCTCAAATTGTTAAGTATAGTTAAAAATAACGAGGCGCATGTTATGGGGTGGTTTTTTTTTATGTATTTTAGAAAACTTTGTGTCCAAACTTTTCTAAAATACATAAAAATTGCGTTTTTCGCATCCCATGAATTTTCACCTAGGTCTTATATGTGTTTAATTGTTTCAAATGTGTCACACTTTCACGTACTGGAGGTAATATGTCGAATTACAAGTCACGCTGTATTCATTGGGCTCGCCACGATTGCGGCAGCAAGTCCCCTCTTTGAGGAGTGGCTTGAGAGGCGGCATGGCGTATTAAACTTGCGCCTGACAGAGGTCCTCACCCGACACGGCTGTTTCGTGAGGTTCCAGTTTCGTATAAGGCGGGGGAAACGCCTGGATGTTTCCATTGCGAAGATCGCCCTGAGGACCCGGTGGAGCATACGGTGAAGGTCCGCCCGGCTTGGGCGGAGCACCGCCGTATCCTCATGGAGGCGATCGGCGGCGGCGATCTCTCGCGTCCGGCCCTGGTCCAGGCCATGGTACGGAGTGAGAGTGCATGGCTAGCAGTCGCTTCCTTCAGCGAAGCAGTGATGCTCGCAAAGAGGGAGGCGGCGCACGTGACGGGAGGCAGTACATGCACCCTCACGGTCGTAGCCTTCGCAGGAGACGCCCTGGGCGTCGGGAATCCCGGGCTGATTCCCGGCCACTGTAGGCGCGGGCTTGCGGACGGCGAGTAATGGGTGGCTTGCTGTCCGGTAATCACCAAGCCCGGGTCGACGACGCGTTGTGTTCCACGCGCCCCTCAAAGAGATGAGTGGGGGGAGATGAGGGGTGCGGGTTGTTCGAAAAAGATACCGCGGCCCCTGGCACACAAGCAACTGAGGGAACACGGGTGGGTTTTAGTCAGTAAAAGTCTGACACCCTCCCGCTCCACCCAGAGCGGGAGAGGTTATTTGATGATTTCCCGACCAAAAAAATAACCTGTATTCATAAACACACGCCTTTTTAACACGTTTTTATTAGCTTCACCTGTATGTTTGTAAAAATGATTGTTTTTTTGTAACCGACTCCTTTGGACTTGATTTTGACCTACTTCAAACGGTCAGATTTCATTTAAACTTTGTAGACTTATCGAGGACCGATGACAATACAATAATTTCAACAACAAAAAAAACGCTTTTGTAGTTAGCAGAACTAAAAAATAGAAAATAAATTATAGTTTAAAAATCCAAAAAAACACGCTTTAATAGAATTAAATTATTTTCTATTCCAACCAGAGCGGGAGAAGTTATTTGATGATTTCCCATCTACAAAAAAAACAATGTCCACAAGTACGTAGTATCTACATCAAATTATAAAACCAATAGTAAACTTACAGTATTGTCAAGAGAATTGCAATATTCTACTAGACATTGCACTCAAACAAAACAGGATACATAAGAGAATTGACGAGAATCGACGACGGCAAACTATTGAAAAGTTCAATATTAAATTTTCAAACAAAGAAAACATATTCCTAGAAGATGGAGCGTACGACAGCTAACATATTCCTTTAAAATCAAGACAGATTATTCGCCGTGGAGAGTCTCAATCACAAATAGGAGAGGGAATACAAACGTAGCAAGTCAAACATATCTCAACTGGGAATGGCCGATGCTCCCTCGCAACCTCGCATACTATCTACTGTTAGTTTTCAATGATTAGGTTTACGTTGGCCAAGTGATGCCTTCCACTTGTGCCGTATTTGACTACCGAAGTCAAATATCACTTAAGAATTGAATTATTGGCAATCGAGGACTTTGCTATTAATGCCTTTTAGTGCATGTTCGTACTGCGAAAATGGGGTGAGCGTAGGATATCATACCCGCATGTGTCGGTTTTCTCCTGTTCCATTAGTACTCCCAGTCTGCACAATCATCGTCCTACATTTTATTAGGTACTCTACAGAAATATTGTTCAGTCACATAAATATTGAATTGTCTTCAAGGGTCCGACTCCAGTGTCGTAGCGATTACTGTCGAGTATTTCTAGAGTTTCCACTTGGCCGCGACGAAGTACCCAATTTTCTGACAATATTTAACAAGTTATTAGAGTTGATGTACGTTGGTGTACTTATACACTGTACTTTGGTGTACTTATACATAGTACATTGGTGTACTTATACATTGACGAACATTGGTGTACTTATACTTTCGTCTACTTTGGTTACTAGTGGTCGCCCAGTGGTCGAAAATCGACCATAATTCAATAAAAACCTAATGTTACCACCACATGTTACCAACCAAAGCATTATTATATAAAAATATTAGCTTTCTGCCTTTCTGCGCTCCTACTTCATAAAAACGACTGTGCTAAATTCCATAGTCCTCCGTCCGCGTAATTTTCGTCAAAAGGGGTACAAAGTTTTTGCTTCACATATTAATAGAAACCTGGGTAGTGTGTATAGATGTGTGTACCTATACACAACCTGTGTGGACAACACAGGATTATAATCACTGCAGGCTCTTCTCTCTCACTGCAGGGCAAAGGCTTCTCTACTCTCCTACCACTTCTATCTGGGGCTACTGAGAACTATTATATTTCCAGCTCCACCTTCTCCGTATTTTAAGAGGAATCCAGTCGCAGGCTCGAAATCACTGATAGGCCTCGCCAAAAAGTACGCTCTCTCACCAGGCATCGTGTCCGATAAAGGTAGTAACAGTGATGAGCAGTTAGACGATAGTCTACACACACACAACTTTATTGAGTGAGATGTAGGATCATTTATAGTAAAACAGGCGAGTAAAAAATTAGAAAAGTCGTTCGGAAGATCGGGTTTTATAAAGAAAACCACTGCATAGATCAATGACCAATAAAGTTTATTGAACTTTTAGATATTTGAGCTTTGTCGGTACCGACTTGGTTTGAGATTTAACACTTCTTTTATTACTTAAACACGCCCAAAGTTCGGTTAAATTAGCAAGAAAAACTAACCAAACCATGTTTAATTTTTGATGTACATTGTCGAACAGTGAAGTAATACACTCCCGAAGTTTGTATGGAAAAAATGTCGACTAGATTATTTAAGCATCCCTGATCAAATTTTTATCCAGGATATCAAAATCTGTTGGCGAATTCACGATAATTCTATTCCATTTTTATAACATCATTACTTCGGGAGCTAAATAGGTGCTATTAATTGGCAGTTAAGTTCGGATTGCCGCGGGTCGCCCTGCAAATGGCGTTAAATTGAGCCGGGGCGGCGCAGGCGCCTGAGTGCATAATCACTTCCACCGCGATCGCGATAGTGGTGGGAACCCACTCATGTTTGATGTCGACTACAGGCCGCCAACCGGGCTAATTATTGATAGGCTTGCGGGAACATCTAAGTGCTATATTATCTTCATTAGGGTAACGAATGTTGTAAGTGTTTCGGCTTAAAATATAATTGTGTCTGGAATGATGTTACACGAAAATCTTGACTGAAAAAATGGCAAACACGTAAATCAGATTAGTGGTTCTCAAGTACTAAGTAATGATTGCACCAGCGGTATGAAAGCTACAGACTTTTAAATTAGTGGTGAGTAATAAATACACCATCATATTCTCATTTTTATTGGGTTTTGTTAACATAAATACGGCCTGCTTATTATCTGAGACATCTCCGGTTATAGGTAGATCAGTTTCTAATATCAAATCCTTTTTTAATGAAGGCGCGTCGTGTTTACCTTTCTCGTCATAAATCACCTGTCAAACTCAGATTAGCTTGATCTACCTTTCAGGCCGTTTTCAAAATATAATGTGGGTATCACTAACTTGGAATGACAATCGAAGACTTTTGCGACTAGAATGTTTCACTTTATTTATTTATTTTACTTTTTTGGTTAACTAGGTTTAAAGTGCGACTGGTTACACAGACTGCTAAGAAATCCTCAGTATATCAGCTCGGTGTCTGTGTTTGTACCCAGATAATGCACATTGTGTCCCCTATTGAAATGGCTTTTAACATAATAAAAAAAACATAATAAAGTTTTGGGATAGGTATAGGGCCCCTATACCTATCCCAAAACTTTACAATTATAATTTACGAAGGGCTTCAAACCTATTGGTCTCGCCTTGGTCCGCCATTTTTTTTTTTCAAAATGGCGTCGTACGATAAAAACCTATGTATATAGATAGAGGGCATATAGAGGAACAAAAATGTCATTCATGATAATCTTAAAGTGTCATATTATCGAGACAAATAGAATTAAAGTTAGCTTTAATGAGTCCAAATATTTTCATCTCATAACATTAACGTAACGTTTTGCTCCGACGATGAATTATGTGTTACATTTAATTTTATGATTATCACTTCAGGTATATACATTGAAATATTATTATGGAGTATTTAATATGGTAGGGCTTAAAAAGGGAGAATCTTTGGAATAAAAACATTTTGACTTTGACTTCGCCTTTGCACCACAAGACAGTGAGCCTGAGCGACAATCAAGAGAGTCAATTACATCTTCCAGCAGGAGGATTCCTTTTTAGAGGAAATATTCAGGTCATCTGATATATCTAAGTGAAGAGAGTGAATAAACAATGGTATAATATATTGGACCTGTGGCTAGAAGCACGAAAGAGTTCTTACCACCCTATGTGTAGTTATAGTATTCAAGCTTGTTATAAATATGACCAACTGAGACAACTATACGACTAAGCATATGCATTCTAACAAAGCATTTCGAGTCAGTTAGGCTTTCTACTTTTAGAGGTAAAAATTTAATACACTTAACATTGATTTAAAATTACTTTTCATTAAAATAATCACATCAATTCACATTAGCAACAGAAAAAGCGCTTTGTAGCTTACATTGACCGCTTTTGATATGAATGATACGAAAATGTTTGCGCTCATCCTGGCCATTTTAACCTTGATTATCTAAGTAATGTGACAGTTTAGGACATTATATCGCTGATATTTTTTGTTTGTACAGATAACCCCTGACCGCCATTTTGAAAAATAATCAAAATGGCGAACCGGGACGAGACCAGTCACCATACAAAAAAGTTCCATACCCTTTGTAAATCTTACTAGTGTTAGTACCACAAAACTTGTTAACCACATAATTATAACGGAAAAACTTTAAAATGTATAAATTCTAGTGACAAAACTACAATTTACGAATTTGTAATATCTGTGTTACGCAATATTTTCTACAATTTTGTAGAATTGTAGACTTGTAAAGTTTTGTGTTTCAAACGTAGGTATAATATAACAACACGCCTCTGCCAGCCTCGTTGGAGAATACAGGCGTGATTTTACGATATCTGAACCTAGAAGGCGGGTTAGTGTGCGGTTGAACCACGTTATATAAACTAGTGTATTCCATAACTTGCGGAGGAGATGACGTCGATAGACTATTCGACACAACACTACCACAGACCACAGCGCTGCAGCGCCGCTTAGCGGTTTGTGTGGGTATTCCCCACAAGCTAGGAATGATTGTTACTTAACTAGAACAAACATAACTACCTTTATTTCTAGATAAAAACAAGACTATAACAATTACGAAACAAATCAACTTCAAGTCTCGAAAGTTTTGACAGTTAACACACGTGGTAGACCTAATTCGGGCAAACTTGACTAGTATTAATATATTGTTTAGACTGACTTTTTGGTAAGATTTAAACTTGGTCATGACATTAATAGGATACCAACTCTTAGTAGAGAAGGTCGGCGGCGGTGTTCGCCTAAAAGCTTTATCAGGCATGTGCACTGTTCAGTTAATTCACCTAATTAGCTCACCATGTACCTGCACTAGATCTTATGCGACGTGTCGCGATGTGACTAAAATGGAGGTCACTTGTAATATATTGCTCCATGTAGATATAATTCAAGAAAACTTTGTTCTGAAGCTTTAATATTACAGTGGTAGTTAATAACTTGACCAATTAATTAACAAGTGGTCGCCTAGTGGTCGAAATATGACCTAAAAATACCTTCTGCATATAAACTTTAACTGTGCTAAATATCATGCCATTCAGTCCGCGTAATTTTCAAAAAATTGATACAAAGTTTTTAATGTACTTATTAATAAATAGATTTACCCCAAAAATAAATTTTAATGAAACCAACAAAATTCAAATTTCGCCCCTATTCAAAATACTTCACAACATTGAAAAATACGCCGGTTCCGCGGACAATAGCCAAAACAATAGCGCTTACACTGCAATATGTCATTTCTGTCATCAGTAGACGTTTTCCCATTAATTTGTTTGGTAATTAATCTTTTTCGACATTAACGACAAGGGCTCGAGGATGACAAAGAAGGTGCCGACAGCAAAGGGTCATTGAAGCTTTGTTAACTCAAGGAACAAGAGAGGGTTTGATCTCTTTGTTTTGTGCTGAAATATCATCCTGATCGCTAACAAGGACTCTGCGTTCCGCTTCTCTCCGATGCCTTTGAGTTTTTCAATGCAAAATGGATATAACATTATTTTTATTATATGCGAAACCTGAATATAGTTTGTTCAGAATAAGTAACTGAATCGATTCCAATAATTTTTACACCATGTTAAATTTTTCCCGAAAAAGTTTTTGCAAGTGTGAAGGAAAATGTTATTACCAGTTAATTACAATAAAATCACCATACGGTAAGGTACCTACTGCCTAATTATTATCAATGAGCACAATACTACGGTGGACGCGCGGGCAGCGCGGGTGGCCGCGTGGTGACCATGTTCCTGTAGACAACCAGGTAACATAACAAGCTTATAACTTTGTGATTTTTCATGATATAGTTTTGAAATTTTGTACATAGATTCTTTACATAAAAATACTAGATATGTGTTTCGGGTTTCGCATATACTAAAAAATCTTTAAAAAAAAAAATAAACAACCGACTTCCAAAAAAACACTAAAAAGTGAAAAATAACTTTAATTTCGGAAGTCGGTGACTTTGGATATGTATTTTAATTTTTTGTCACCGCCTTCCGAAATTAAAGTTATTTTTCACTTTTTAGTGGTTCACATGTGTTTACCCCTTCACAGCGTACCGGCGTGATGTTATGTTATTAACTGGTGTAAACAATTGACAGACATGAGATTTCAGCAATCCCTGTCCATTTACTATCATTTATTGAGGAGTTCCGTTGCCTATCTCCGAAGTTCTTTATCAGATCTTCACCAAATTGAAATGAAACCACTCCGAGAAAGTACTCTTCCAAAAACTACACAAATTGCTTCAAGTGTGCCTATAAAATTTGAAGAGTGCTCTCTATTTCTCCAGGATCCCATCATCAGATCCTGACTTGATGATCATGGGACCACTTGGGAAGTATACCCTTTCAAACAAAAAAAAAATATCCAAATCGGTCCAGCCATCTTCGAGTAATCGGGGAACATACATAAAAAAAAAAAAAACGGTTCCGACGAATTGAGAACCTCCTCCTTTTGGAAGTCGGTTAAAAACTAGGTTTGTATATCAAGTTGAAGATAAACTTCTTACCCCCATGGAAAGAAGCCGTGGGTTTATATATGTATGTGTGTAATTCAAGTTTTTGCAGTAAACAACACAGCTTCCAACATCACGCCTTGTTTCCCCAATTGGTTGGGCAGAGCTGTACCTTTAATACACCCACATTTTGCCGGTTATGTTTAAGTCCCATGTAATAGGGGGCGATCCTATTGCCACCAACCGACACAAACCTAGTTCCGGGTTGTTACTGAAAAATTCCAGACAGTAACACCCAATAACAATTTGCCCGACCTGGGCATCGAACCCACGACCTCATGCTCAGAACTAGCGTAATAAACAACTACTTTCTTTTTCAGAACAATATATTATCCGCCTCTATTATTCCCTTGATTGCTGTCCGTAAAATCAGTATAGAAAATCGTATCTACGCACGGATATTATATGGGCATCATTACGTTACAAGGAGACCCGCCATCTTTGGACCCAAATTGTGACATCCGTGTTTCGCTATTGAATATCGTAAAGCTGGTAAAAAATAGTGAAGGTCGTTTCCTGGGCGGATGTTATACAGTTGTTAAACGAGGATGAAATAATATGGATCCGGTCGTCTTATAAAATGTAATAGCCAGTAGGTATATCTAATCTGGTTTATATAATATATAACTCTTCTGTACGTCTGTATTGACGTCAGAGTCGGATCATCATCGTATGTATTATATTCAGTGACCAGCACCCTAATTGCGTAACTCATGATTAATCATAATCTGTTTCGTTTTGAAACAGATTGTTAAACCATATTTGCTTCATTTGTATATTCTTAAAATGAGTCTGCTCAACAACGTAAATCACGCAATGAATATTGTTGAACTGTCAAAATGAAACCGATTATGATTAATCGTGTGTTACGCAATTCGGGTGCTGAACTCCTCCTAAACGGCTAGACCGATTTTGACGGATTTTTGTGTGTGTTTGAGTGGGTCTCTAGATGGTTTAGTTTTACATTGGACCTGGTAGGTGGCGCTGCGATCACGTTCTAAGAAACAAGACAACGTCTGCTATTAAAATGTACGGTTCTGTAAATGGAGTAACTTATTTTCAAGCTGATCTAAAAAAAAAAGATACCAAGTTGTTGACGTAACTTCGTAATTGAAAATTTCTTAAAGCATCTGAAAATGGCATGTGGGTAGATCAAGACCTTTTTATGCGAATCGGAGGGTGAACAGCCAATAGTTAATATTTAATTCAGGTTAAAAAGTTTACATTACATGTATTATATTTTTATTAATATATTTATTTTCTAATAAATATTAAACTTAATTTACACACAGTGAAACGCAAAAAAACACTGAAGATCCATACTTAGTAGCATAATGATGATGTTCTTCCCTTCCTTTTTTACACAATGTATAATATACTGACAGATCGCAAACATGTTTGTAAATTACTGTAAACGACCCGCAGAACACAGGCCGGCTCTACGTGTATTGGCACATATTTAAACGAGCTTCATTTCAATCGTAACTGTTCAGTCGTTTTATACAAAGGCATCATACTCTGAATTATTATTGGTCAACAATTGAATACGAGAGAACAACTAGAATAGAATAGAATAGAATAATTATTTATTTGCATCGAAAGTAGGTACAAAAAAAATGCAGATGGTTTTATAATTAACAGATCCTTATACATTCTACCTTAAATTAGGCATGCAAACATTTAGCACAAGTGCTTAATAGTCTATAATGATGTCAATATGAAAATTCTTATATTATCTATAAAATAAAATAAAGAATAAAAGATGTCAGGATTAATTAGATAACTGTAAAGTTTTATCATTCAGAAATACAAAAAATGCAGTAAATAACATTTTTCAATTAATAAGACTGACATTTTCTTTTTAAACAGTGGAATGGACTCGTTTGTTAGTCCATCAGGTATTTTGTTAAAGATAATCGGGCACATACATAAAACACTTTTTCGTAATAATACAGTGTTATGACCACTAACACGTAGCATGTTTGTATACTGCCTTCTAATGGTCGTGTTCTATTGTCAGACGATTTATTAAAAAGATGCATATTTGATTTCACAAAAACAGCTATTTCGAAAATGTAAAGTGAAGGGAATGTTAGCTAATTTAGGGACTTGAATTATTGTACGAAACTATCTGTTACTTTCATGTTACACATTGTCCTTACGCATCGTTTTTGAGTCTTGAATACCTGTTCTCTCAGACTAAAATTTCCCCGAAATATTGTCCCGAATCTCAGAGTTCACCAATCAGAGAGTCACCAAACCATGGTAAGCAACTAATATTGTGGGCACTTTCCTGGATAGGTTAAAAAGCATATACGCTGCTGTACTTAGTCTTTAACTAATACTTGAAAAGACAGAAATTCATAATAAATATCAAGTAGGTAGGTAAGTTAAGTTTCATTGAATTTGCATTAACTTTTTTTAAGAATTTTTAACTTTTGTTCGAAATCAAACTCATACCATTTATTTCAATTAAACCAATTACAGGCACATTTAAACTGTCAAGGCTTCGGTCAGTCACGGACAAAGCTAATGGTACCCTATGGAGAAGAACAGAATTTGACCTTTCATCTTTTTACTCCACCGAATATAATTTTCTAACTTTTAAATCTTCGGCTTCTAATTCTAATCCTACTCGACAGTAAGTTGACATCGCTAATACAAGAACATTTTTTCTCGTAGATCTATCTATCTATAGCTGTGGTACCTACTACCGAGTTCATTTCGATTTCCGCTCGTTATTCTGACATTTTCGATAGCGGGAGGTTACCTTTTCATACGACAGGAAATTGAATGTTGACGAAATATTGTGTCCAAACTGTGAACGTGGCATATTTCATTTTTAAAAATTCTTTCGTCGAGGCAATAAAATGTATAGCGTCAGTTTATTAATGTATTATTATTTATTCTCCGTGCGAGGCGCAATCGTAACATAATACTATTTGTCAGGCGTTCATAGGCTTATTCTGCGAGGCGTTGAGCTCAACAACCTATTTGCATTTCTCATTTTCACCCCTCGTCTTACACTCCCTCGTGTACAATTTTCACTGTACGCCACACGAGTGTGTCTTAAGGTACCGTGAAAAACGGAAACCCTATTAGTAATACAACGTTGCTTCTCCGGCCATCCCTTACTCAAATGTTTAAAATTGGAACAGAAAGCTCGATACTTTCAAGGGATAATGCGGTGAAACTTTTTAAAGCTGACGAGGAAAACAAAATGTCCTCTTATTAAATTTTTGGCGGAACCCAGACGATAAGAACATGGCAACCACTGCAGATGTTCTTGCCTAACTAATTTCAATACAAACATAGATTCTCATAAGAATGGGTAAATAGATATCCTTGACGATGTAATCTTATTGTGTAGGTAATTTAAATTACATTACACAGTAGAATATTCTGAAAACATGACTCTTCAAAAGTGACTCTTAGCAAGTTAGCCTTAGTCTAGGAAGTTTTAAATTGAATTTATTTAAAACGCAATTCCATTCAATTTGGTTTAATTTTATAAAACTACTTTAAAACTTTGATTATATTTACAAAAAAAGCCTTTGATACTAAACAGAAGGAGCAAAATATATCGTTTCTCGTTTGTAAACTCAATACTTTATCTAAAACTTAATCATAATTATGGTAATTAAGGTAGTGCCTGCAGGGCTATTAATTAGGTATTCAATTTGATAGGATAATCAGATTCAATGACGTCATCGATTTGTGAAACAATTTACACACACCAAGTTTAATTTAGAGTTTTTGTTATGTTTAACCGTAGATACGTAGAAGAAAACAACAAGACATGAAAAAAATGTGGACCTACGTTTACAAAACGTTCAAGGAGTATTCCTTAGCCTACGTTAACGTTAATAATGGAATAATGTAGGGATAGTATGTTGAATACGTGTTGTCTAATCTCAACCCGATACACAATATCGAACATCGCCGGACGAAGAAAAGCAATAAAACGCCTATTTATTTGAAAGCCAACAAGGCTCGCAGTAATGAAATTCCTCGCGAAATATTAACGCATTTTTTTCCAACAAAGTGGTGATGTATTATCAGGATGAGGCTCTGCGTGGGCACTCTACTTTGTACTATCCAAACACTTTGTATCGGAAACTTTTATGTATCAAGGCCACGTACAAACATTTTTGTAGCAACTAAGTTTAAGTATTACAGTAATTTCACTTGAAAAATTGTTCATAATACCCGAATTTGTTCTGGAAAGTAGATGAAACGTTTTATAAATGTAAGCCATTTATTCATCGGAATCCCTACAAATTACATGGGCTGTAACTGGCATAGAAACAATCGCAGCCGATGATCCGGGGCGTGTTATGTAAATCTGGGCTTTGCGTCTAACAATAGACAGCGGCACATCTGACGGCTCAATACACGCTAACATTGCTAGTTACGCTTTTGTATTATTCACGATTGTTTTTGCTGATCTTTCGAGCTTCAGAATATATTTCAGGAACAAACACTTTGACGGTTATAGGGATCAGAGGAGATATTATTGTGGCATCCACATGATCTCGAGTCCGGACCCTTGAGTACGGCCCTGTACAGCGGGGGACTACGCGGGGCGAAGGAGCGGAGGTCACCTAGAAATCCCGTTATATTCAGTGCGCGCGCGACGCCGCGCCAGTGCACCCAGATCGTTCTAACGGACGCACGTACTACTTTGTCTTAGCCACCCGTGCTTATAAAACTCGCTAGTAAAACTTCTATTTTCTTATATAACTTAGCTTCAGTACTATCCTATCACTCTGTATCGTTTCTTCTTCGTTCTAACGTCTGTAATAATCATCTATCCTCATTAAATACCGTCTATTGTTCTTCTTGCTGTTTTCATATTCACCGCCGCCTACCTAGCCGCTTGCTACACACCATACACGCATACATCTCCATAGTGGTGACCCCGACGAAGAAATAATGGCGAAGCCCGGTGAAGATCAACTGGAAAATTCCGGTTTGTGTCGAGTGGGTGTGCGGGTACCGCCATTTTGGCCCGAGGAACCGGCCGTTTGGTTTGCGCAAATTGAAGGTCAGTTTATAATTTCCAATATTACTGCCGATCTGACCAAATATCACTACGTGATTGGTCAATTAGAGCCGCAATACGCGGCAGAGGTGAAAGATATAATTTTAAAACCGCCGGATAGCGGCCGTTACGAAAAATTAAAAACGGAACTTATCAAGCGGTTGTCCGCTTCACAAGAGCGGAAGCTACAACAATTGTTGACCCACGAGGAACTGGGGGATAGGAAGCCATCCCAGTTCATGAGGCATCTGCAGAATTTAGCTGGACCGACGATCCCTGATCACCTCATCAGGCAAATCTGGGCAAATAGATTACCTACCCACATTCAAACGATTATTGCTTCGCAGACCGACAGCGCACTCCAAACCTTGGCCGAGTTGGCAGACAAAATAAACGACATTTCGACCCCGACGCAGCAGGCAGCATGTGCAGCAAGTGAGGCCCCAGGTACTGTGTCAGCCATCGAGATGTTGGTGAAACGGGTCGACGAACTGGCAAAGCAGGTACAAGGCTTTTCAATTAATAATAATCGATCTCGCAACAACGCACGGAAGGGCCGTAGCCGCTCGACCTCAAGACATAGGTCAAGGTCACGAGAACGCCCCGCTGATCATCCGCATTGTTGGTACCACTTCAATTATGGCGGCAGAGCAAGGAGCTGCCGGCAGCCGTGCAATTACAAAACGGCGGGAAACGCCGACGGCAGTCATTAGTAGCGGTAGCTGACTGTCCCATATCTTCAGGCCGCTTGTTCATGACTGATCGGAAAACAAAGGCACAATTCCTCATCGACACGGGTTCAGACCTATGCGTGTTTCCAAAGTCAGCCATACCACAGCCTCGAGCAAAGACTAAGTATCAACTGTTTGCCGCAAATGGAACGCTTATTCCTACATACGGTTACATACAACTGAATCTGGACTTGGGACTACGGCGAGCATTCAGCTGGAGGTTTACCGTGGCTGATGTCACGAAGCCAATAATTGGGGTAGACTTTTTAAGTTTTTACCATATTTTAGTGGATTGTAGACAGCAACGCCTCATTGATGGGATCACCATGCTCGGCATCAACGCGCCGCAGCCTAGGGATGCATCTGATATTTCATCCATTCGTACCACAGCAGATGATACTGTCTACGACAAGCTGCTACGGGAATTTCCTGATATCACCCGGCCAGCTGGTAAGCCACAAGTACTTAAACACACCACCATGCATCATATCCGTACAACTCCAGGGCCCCCTATTTCTAGTCGCCCGCGCCGTTTGGATCCAGAACGACTGAAAATAGCTAAACATGAATTTGACGAAATGCTACTAAATGGCACCGCGCGAAGGTCAGAGAGCGCCTGGTCCTCTCCTCTCCATTTAGCTAGGGAAAAAACCGACGGATGGAGACCCTGCGGGGATTACAGAGCCTTGAACGCCCGAACAATTCCGGACCGCTATCCGGTACGACACATCCACGACTTCACAAACGACCTTACTGGTAAAAAAATCTTCTCTACTATAGACTTAGTCAGAGCCTATAACCAACTGCCGGTCTTTGAAGACGATATTCCGAAGACCGCCATCACAACGCCGTTTGGGATGTTTGAATTCCCGTACATGACATTCGGTCTAAGGAATGCGGGACAAACATTCCAACGGTTTATGGACGAAGTGTTAAGTGGCCTAGATTTCGCTTATGGATTTCTTGACGACATCCTACTTTATTCTACTGACGAGAAACAGCACCTGGAGCACCTTCGTATACTGTTCGGACGCCTGAAGGATTACGGCGTCATAGTAAATACGTCGAAATGTTGTTTCGGACAAAACACAGTAAAGTTCTTAGGTTTCAGCGTGTCCGCATTAGGCATTAGTCCTTTACAATCAAAAACACAGGCAATTCTCGACTTCCCGACACCTAAAAACACAAAAGAGCTTAGAAGATTCTTAGGAACCTTAAACTTTTATCGAAGGTTTATTCCAGACGCAGCAGCGAAGCAGGCGCCTCTAAACGCTATGCTGGCTGGACAAAGCAAAAGATCAAAGCCGATTGAACTCACGACTGAACAACAGGAAGCCTTCAAAGACTGTAAGTTAAGTATTTCTAAGGCTACTCTGCTGGTGCATCCTGATCCCAGTGCTGAACTGGCCATACAGACCGACGCCTCTGATTTAGCCATCGGTGCTGTCCTACAGCAGCGGAAAGGTAACGACTGGCAACCTATGGCATTTTTCTCAAGAAAGCTCAGCCAATCACAAAAAAAGTACAGTCCGTATGACCGCGAGCTGCTGGCGATATACGACGCCATACGTCACTTCCGCTACATGGTGGAAGCGAGACCATTCATCATACTGACCGATCACAAACCACTTACGTTTGCTTTCACCACACGAAGAGACAAATGTTCACCGCGACAGTTTAGATACTTGGATTTTATCTCACAATTTTCAACTGACATTAGGTTTGTCGCAGGAAAAGACAACGTAGTAGCTGACACTCTTTCCCGCATCGAAGAAATAGCAACGCCCCTCGATTACCACAGCCTAGCCCGAGCCCAGGAGACCGACGCAGAGCTACAAGCGCTACTCGTGGACGGATCCAGTCTACAACTGCAAAAGGTTTCCCTACCTGATGCCACAACGCAAGTATACTGCGACACTTCTACATCTAATGCTCGACCATACGTTACTTGTGCCTTTCGACGTCAAGTTTTTGAAACACTTCATAACCTCAGTCACCCCGGTGTTAAAGCTACAGTACAATTAGTAACTTCTAGATTTGTTTGGCCGGGCATAAGGCGTGACTGTCGACTATGGGCTAAGGAATGTCACCAATGTCAACGGTGTAAAACCACAAGGCATACAACCGCACCGTTTACAGAGTTTAAAGCACCTTCAGCTCGCTTTCAACACATACATATGGATATTATAGGTCCCTTACCTTTGTCTGCTTCCCACAGGTACTGCCTCACGATAGTCGACCGGTTCACACGTTGGCCTGAGGCGTACCCCCTCGCCGACATCACGGCCGACACCTGCGCATCAGCCTTCATCTCTGGCTGGGTCGCACGGTTCGGCTGTCCCGCACGAATAACCACCGATCGCGGCCGCCAATTCGAGTCGCGTCTCTTCAAGTCCATCGCGGCACTGATCGGTGCCGACCATCTTACGACGACTGCTTACCACCCAGCCGCCAATGGCTTGGTGGAACGTCTACATCGGCAACTCAAGGCCGCCATCACCTGTCACGCGTCATCGCAGTGGACCGAAGCTCTACCGATGGTGCTACTGGGCATTCGCAGCGCATGGAAAGACGACATCCAATCATCAGCGGCAGAACTTGTCTATGGTGAGCCTCTACGCTTGCCTGGGCAGTTTTTCAACACGACATTAGAAGAGGAAGTTAATTTCACTGACTTCGCCGATCGTCTTCGCAGTCGCATGAGCAAACTAGCACCGACACCGACTTCGTGGCACTCACCTCGTCCCTTCTATATACCGAGAGACTTGAGTACCGCGACGCACATCTATCTACGCCAAGGCCCAGTCCGACGTCCACTCCAAGCACCATACGCCGGCCCGTACAAAGTCGTGCGCCGAGGCTCCAAAACATTCGACATAAAGGTACAGAATAAGGTACAAACCGTTACCATAGACAGACTGAAACCGGCTTACACAGCGGACGACAACATCACACTACCACCAACAACTCCAATACCGACACCAACACCGGTACCGAAGTCGACACCAGCGCCGACACCAGCAACCACGACTAGGGTGACACCTCCCGCCGCTACAGCTACAGTTCCAGTTTCCGACGACCTGTCTTCAAACACTAATAAGAAGACCAGGAGCGGGAGGACTGTGAAGTTTCCCGACTACTATCGATCGTAGTTACGATCTCGGCAGGGGAGTACTGTGGCATCCACATGATCTCGAGTCCGGACCCTTGAGTACGGCCCTGTACAGCGGGGGACTACGCGGGGCGAAGGAGCGGAGGTCACCTAGAAATCCCGTTATATTCAGTGCGCGCGCGACGCCGCGCCAGTGCACCCAGATCGTTCTAACGGACGCACGTACTACTTTGTCTTAGCCACCCGTGCTTATAAAACTCGCTAGTAAAACTTCTATTTTCTTATATAACTTAGCTTCAGTACTATCCTATCACTCTGTATCGTTTCTTCTTCGTTCTAACGTCTGTAATAATCATCTATCCTCATTAAATACCGTCTATTGTTCTTCTTGCTGTTTTCATATTCACCGCCGCCTACCTAGCCGCTTGCTACACACCATACACGCATACATCTCCATATTATAATAAAATGAAGTCTGGATATTTTATTCCATTTATTAGTCCTGTCAGCGATTTGCCATCGGATAGGCACTATAAATTTCCGATTACTTAAAGCTCGGAAGCCATAAAGTTAGGGCTCTCTCTTCCCGAATAATCTCCTTCGTTGGAGGTAAAAAAAAGCCGGGGATTTGTTCGGGCAGACGTTTATTGTCTGCGGATACTTGTACACACGTGTAGTGTAGGTATGAGTTGGTACACGGTGCGAGTCAACAATAGGGTGTGTTGGAGTGTCGTCGGCGACGGAGCCGCGGGGCGCGCAATGAGAGCCTGTCACTCTGCCACAAATCACGAGACTACATTTACATACAGCGCTGTTCACCGCGTCTCGAGGGGACGCTCCTAAGAATACTACAAATGTATATTCTTCAACACCAACTTTGTCAATGTACAGGTGGTTTCAAAAGTATTGTCGAGTTAGTGGATATTTTTTTTGAAGGGTATTTGAAAACGTTACAGTGACTTTACGAAGCAGATCCATATGTTTAGTTTTAGAAAAAAATGTTCTTACTCTTATTTGTTTTAGTATTCATCATCATCATCATCATCAGCATTTCAGCCGAAAGACGTCCACTGCTGGACATAGGCCTCCTCCAAACGGGGAGGTGATTGCCATAATCGCCACGCTTGGCAGGCGGGTTGGCGATCGCAGTATGGTGGTAAAATACATAAAGAACGCTGCTGCCCATTCTCTGGTAAGTCCCTTAGTCGCCTTCTACGACACCCATGTGAAGAAATGGAATGGTGCTATTCTTTTACGTCCACAAGCTACACGTTACACCACACGGAAAAAAAGGAAAATGTGTTTATAGCTCAAAGTTTTGCTATAATGGTTTCCGCATAAAAGAAAGATATATGTATGCTATCGCGAACTTTTATTTAGAACTGTTTAAACAACTGTACACACGGCTAAACATCAAACTATAATTTTCCAGTATAAGCTGATCTCAATTCAAATAGTCTACTGTAAACAAAATAAAAACATTGTATTGCTACAACAAATTGGTACTTATACTACTTATTCAAGTGGATACATAATTCCATGGACACTATTCCTGGTGCCCAAGTTAAAATAAACTTGTTATTGCAATAAATGAGCGTTACTGAGACAAACGCACAAATACCCGACGCTTGTAACATCAATTTCTGCATGCAAGCCCCAAGAGTCCACAATTTATACTACCGAAGGTCGAATGATGTGATGCACTTTCGCGTCACCCGGATTGTCCTGATGTATTCATGAGCATTGGCGCAATCACTTCACCAGCGCCACACGAACTAAACCTTAAACCGACAAGCTAGAGTTTAAATTCATTTACCAACTTTAGTCTCGGAACAGTTGTCTCGGCAAGTTTAGATATTGATACTCCTCTGGTTGTCATTAATAGTTTGAATGTTCACAGTACTGAAACAGTTGATAGTACTCGGTTTTGAAATAAAAAACGATGACAATGTATTGTGCACCACTTTGTCAAGCGTCCTGTTATAATGCGCCTCAGGAGACGCGTGAGTTATTGGTCTGAACCGATGTTAGCCACAAACTTTAGCCAGAACTCCCACATTTTACGACGGTCGAATAAATCGAAATAACGTATAAGATTTCAAGATAACGCTTAGTGAATCCTTTCGCCTTAAGTTTTAGCCAATCGACTGTAAACTCCTAAACGTGACCTGCACCTAAACCCAGCATAATGTTTAGTAAGCCGGATTAATACGCTTTAATGTCTCGAGCAACAAGTTACGAATTAAACGTGTACGTTTCAAGTCTGAACGTCTCCATTTAAACCATTTAGAAGCCTAATAAAATGTCATAACGGCCCTTATCATAGATAATTACTCAATAATGACTTTCCAAAACATTTGACAAGGAACAAAAAAGCTCGGGACTAACTACAAACATTAGACCCTCATCACAGTACAAGTGCCGTTTTATTTGGCGTCCTTTGTAAATAAACGATCGTTTTGGCGACTAACGAACTAGTGTTAGGAGGGAAAAATCGTCTCCGAAGCTTAGGCAGCGTGTTTACGTAAACAGGTGTAAAATAGATCGTTATGCGGCCAAATTACCATAATGTTTGTTGTCGAAATATTCGCTCGCCGAAACGGAATACGTAATGAGCGGGCCGAGTCAGCCCGGCAGATTTTACACGTTTATACGGCTTGATGTTCGTTAAAGGTACACCAGTAATTTTATGCAGTAATAAATTTAATTCATACTTTGTTTTCGGAGTTAGCCTTGCGTAGGAAATAAAAAATGTTTACGTATCACTCGTAAAGCGTTTTGCCCTGTGCTCCGAGATGCTCGGTCATTTTTCTCCCGAATAGTCGACGATTTAGAGCCCTTGGAGACACTGCGAAGTTTCCATTTCTGCGACGAGGAGTTGCAGATTGAAATTCAGGTAGAAGTTACCACAGTTACATAAACCATTAACCTAGAAACAACAGGATAGAAATACAATATTATGTTAACGAGGCTAATATTTTGAAACGATAATCTTTTTAATTAAATGAAATCTTCTTTTACACTGTACAAAATTAAGTCGATAACTACTTGTGCCTACGCCAATACAAGATAAAGAAGTCGCTCTTAGTCAAAACAAAATCCTGGAACCGGTAATCATCAATCAATTACATAACATCAAACAAATTAAATCTTGAACAAATTGAAATTAAGCATCTACTAAAAGTAATGTAACTAGTGAACTACTCGTAGTTAGTACTTATTGCCCGCGACGTCGCAGCGTAATTTTTGGTTTGCGCTTTGGAAGCCGAGATAAACGTCTTAAGTTAATACTAAGAGCGAGTCATAATGAAAACAAACAGCAGTATCGTTGTAACAAGACGTGTATCTCTCTGGCATGGTTCCAGTATGAAGCACGTCCCACTAGCCTCATCGGCTCGGGCCTCGCTAATATTTGCCCTCCATTAACAACCAACGCGAATTTATTGTTAATTTACAAACGTATAAAGCATTATCTTGGCACTGTACTCGAATTTAAACAAGCAGTATGTATCTTATAGTTATTGTTCGATTTGTGCATAACATAATTTGATAACCGAACCAGCGCGCAACGTTGGGCACGCCACGATTGCGGCGGTAAGTCCCCTCTTTGAGGAGTGGCTTGAGAGGCGGCACGGCGTCCTCACCTTCCGCCTGACGCAGGTACTCAACGGACACGGTTGTTTCGGGAGGTTCCTGTTTCAGATAAGGCGGGAGGAATCGCCCGGGTGTTTTCACTGCGAAGATCGCCCTGAGGACAGGTGGGGTGGGGCCTGACGAGGTGGAGCATACGGTGGAGTTCTGCCCGGCTTGGGCGGAGCACCGCCACTCGGCGGTGCTGCTCGTATACCACTAGACCAACGAGTTGGTCTAGTGGTATACGAGTATTTAGAAATAAAATGTCTAACCCGCACCGTGGGCCGTGATAGCAAATTTTATGTCTTTTCGTCCGCTTAGGGGCCTCTAAAACCCGTTCTTAAACGCTTATGTCAGGAGACCTATGTAGTACTTACTACTACCGCGCACCAAGTTAAAGTTGGACCGAGTACGGTTAAATGGAGTGGAATAAATTCGGATACTTGTAAAACATTTCATTCTGACTGGCGATGTATGTAGTGTACGATTGTAAGCTTCGAAATAAAACGAGCAATAATTTTCCTTAATTTTCGTACGTTAGCAATCTAATCTTTTCCCTTGGGAGTGTTAAGAAATCTTATATGATATTCACCTGAGCTCTAATAACATCATGTTACGAAATCTTATTTCCCCGGGGCGGTGGAGGTCAGCCGCTAGTCGCTCTGCATACAGCCAGCACCTAACCTTGGCATGATTGCACCTGCAACTGAAAATTCAAGTATATCATAACGAAATGAAAGTCCATTCTGGAGCACCAGATTCGATTAGTATTGCAGGTTTAGTTGTTTAGTGCCCTGAATTTGTCTGATTCGTGGTCTGTATTTATTTTTAGATTTTGATACCCATCATGTCTGTTAAGTTTACACAAAGAAAACTGATTTTATACTGATATTTCAAGTGACTACACAACCCGCGGTTGCTACCCCAAAAAAAAACGAATCAAATTTATTTATTTTTTCTTTAATCATGTTTCAATATCGATACCGTTTTTGCTAGAGAAATAAACTGATGGAAATATTTTGAACAGGTTACATCAAAACAATAATGATTGTGAGCACAGCATACACTTTTTACATATGCATACTGTAGTGTGTACAGGTTTTTTTTTTTGTGAAATCATCAAATAACTTCTCCCGCTCTGAGTGGAGCGGGAGGTCGTGTCAGACTTTTACTGACTAAATCCCACCCGTGTTCCTTCAAATTGAATTACCTAGAAAAAAGGGCGGAGTTTTGAAACCTGTGAAACCTAACACCTGTTTAGAAATATTTCCATCAGTTTGTTTCTCTTTCCACACAATAATACTAACGTTTACCAGACACGTTCCTGCACCAAAGCCCAGAAAAATTGTGCAAACTTAATACCAAATTGATAAAGCTATACTTCAACTTTCAAGTACTCTGGTCCTCCCTTACTATGTGCCTATTATTTAACGGCTTAACACTGAAAGGATAAGCCGGCTCCGCCTTCCATGCGTGTCCCATCAGGTAAGTTGTACTAGGAGCTCGTTCTAACAATAGGTCAAATGGGGGCAGGGTTTGACTCGAGACCTCTTGTCAGACGACACCTACGTAGTTTGTCACTACGTCTTTGTTTGTTCTGAAAAATATATAAGAAATATAAAGGGTGGTAGGGCCATCGACGCGCTACTTGTTTCCATGTATTCAGTACCTACATGATTCTAAAACACCCTGTATTTAAATTTTTCGTCAGTTCTCAATAAAAAAATTGCTGTTTCATACATTACGACCGCGTGGGATTTGCACTTTTCAATGAAACGGCAGATTTGATTTTTCGCCAACCGACTAAAGATTTCTGTCGGATTTAAAATCACGGGCCTTGGTTTTAGTTTGTGTGTCGAAGTCACTACTGTATAATAGCAACCATTTATTCTTTCTGAAATAATGTTCAAATCGTTGATAAGTTAATCAGTACTTCAGTCCCAAAAGGCTGTGTTCACACTAGACGTGCAGATAGATAGTCAGCTGCCATCGCTCACTGTGACCCCAGTGTGAACATGAAGTTATAATAGAGTATTAGTTCAGTGTGAACGAATAGTCGAATATGTATAGGAAACCAGTAGGCTGTGTACCACTCGCTGAAGACAAGTTTGGTGTGAGCGCGGCCTACTTGTTTTCATTTTGGTCAATCAATCATACCAACTTTTGTTACTAAGTAGACCTCATTTTATTAATGTTATGATTCAACAGAAACAAAGTTACAGGAAACCTATAGAAATCTCATATTCCTCCTTAAAGTCATAACACTGTACAGGTCTCAACATTTAATTTAACTTCATCGAGAACAGTAATTAAGCCTTTCTCGTGCGATCTTTGCGCGGAACTTCCACAGATATTGTTGATAGTATAAGCTCTGAGGATCAACTGTTAACACCAGTTACTGGCCAAATAGATTGCTTCTACCCAATGAGAAGGAAAATGAGATCAACAAGTGAGAAAGTCGTAATTACTTTTGTAGTAACGAGTTTCTTGACAATCAATTGGTAACAGCACTTTATTCATTAAGAAATGGCTTCGAATTGTTTTTAAAGTGTGGGACGAAATGTTTCGGTATTCTTATTTCCTGAATTTTTGATGGTCTATCTTTTTTGTTTCGTTCAATATTTTACACTTTTCATTCAGCTTTAAGGTCGAACGAAAGAGGTAAAGAAGCGGTTTTAATTGCGAATTTTAATGAAAAGGGTGTTTTAATGCATGTTATTATAAATATTGTTTTTGTTTTTATTTATCGAACTACAATAGCCTTAAGCCGGTGGTCGTGAATTCAGACATCATCCATTTCATAATTGGCATAAATTCACTTTTATTACAACCCATAATGAGACACTTGACACTTTTGTGCAATAAAATTGCATCTCTCATATATTCATGCAGAAAGATAGTACCAACAACTACCAAAAAAAAATGTAGCATGAAAAACGCAATATTATGGATTTCTCTTTCCTGCTATGCCTGCAACTAACCATCCTTTTTGCTGTACCTGGAAAATTGTTTAACTTTTATTCGAATTCCCAGTTCGTATGGTATTTTTAATCTATATCTATTCGATACTAGAGGGGGAATGGCTTAATACACTATCAGTAGAATTCACTTTCATTTTGACAGTTCCACAGCATTCATGGCGTTGTGTACGCCTAAGCAGCGGGTCTAAAAAGGCCACATTAAGCAATTCCTCTAAAATTGATTCATTTCCTGAATTCCCCTATGACTCTGCTATTTAACATTTTACTTTAATAAAGGAATTCATAATTTGATGACAATTTTACGAATTTCCATACAAAACTGTCAAACAGATGAGTGCTGTCTACGCAGATAATATTATGAATTTTCAGTTTGTGACCATTTTACGGTTTTAAATATGATTCATAATATGATCATATTATGATTCTGCCAAAGTGGCCTTTTTAGACCCTATGACAATTTATTCGAACATATGAAAAATGGTTGAGCAATAACCTTTAAAATAAATCTGATTAACAGTGTGTTTCGCAATTAGGGTGCTGAATTCCTTGAATCAAGTAGTAGTTGAAATTGACTAACTTTACGAAAGACAGATGGGAAATAAAATGCCGAGTCTAAAAACTTGTGAAGCGTACAACGCCACGGTTTCATCTAGATTTTTCAATTACTTTTCCTGACTCCGTAAAAGAAAATTGGTTTAAAAACAAGGAAAGGGAGCAGAGCAATTTTAAAGATTCCTTAACAAAATATAAACGTTAAACTTCCTTATTCAACTCTAAATTGCCGGCTGTAGGCTACATTCCTTTTAGGATCTTACGAGGGGAATAGATTAGACCCCAATAGGCTTACTGAAATGCCTTAAGTAATTAAGTCTTTAGCTTTTAGTCTATTGTAGATTTTACGGTTCCCAGAATCTTTAATCCGTGTCCTATTTGAAAACGCTGTTTCAGGTTTACAAATGAAACGATTATTTTTTTTAAATGCCTATACTGTTTAGTCCCAATGCTGCAAAGGCCTCCCCCATGACTTTCCAGGAACTGTTTTCCCGCGCCACCTCGAACCAGTCCTCGCGGTACGCGTTCAATTTCCAGGCCCACGTTTTTCTTAAATAGAAAAATAAATAAATTTTGGAATGTTAAAACATATGGATGAATTCAAATCCTTTACGCGTTGGAATTGAAAACTGATTGCATAAAAGTACCAAACTTTCTAAAACAAAATAATTTGTAAGGGTTTATCAATGAATGGTTACAGAACTCTAGGTTGTGGTGACAGGGAACATTTCCGACCAGATTTCACGATAGAGCGAAGTGGATGAAAAAGATAGGGGAAGTTGTACCACCAATGGGACTAGTAGACAAGAACGTGTTTACAACCACCAGCTTGAGTTCCTGATGGCGTTTTATCTATTACTAACTTTTGCCAGCGGCTTAGCCCGCGTGGAAATTATCCCACAGGAACGTACTACCGGGATAAAAAGTATCCCAAATTTGATCCAAATCCGGTCAACCGCTTTTGAATGGTCGAGTTACAATCATCCAAACATCTAAACACCTAAATATCCAAACATCTAAACATGCAAACTTTCACCTTTATAACAATATATATGTATATTATATACATGATAAGTTTTTATCCAGTACGCAAACTGTAACCATGAATTCAGCATATCATTCTAGACTCCCCAGTGCACAAATTTTTCATCGGTAAAAAAACAAATAGGTACCTACCAAAAAAAGTAGGTACCTACTCTGTAAACGAAATACTAAATATTTAAAAAAATTGAGATTTTTGAAATCTACCTTTGATTTAAGAATCGTCAACAAAAAAATATTATATGTAATTTGTAACTTACAATTACAAATGACATGGCCGGATTTTGCCCTCAGAATCAATTCAGAATAAATAAATGTACAGTAATTATTTATATATGAAAATTACTTCTTAAATATACTAAAATGAATCGCAACAACTACATTTCTCTAGATCAGGCGACAAAAAATACCAAATAAATATGTGTGTTAATTGATTTTGTGTAGATATTTCTCAAACTTCCCATTTATTTTGACGTTTGAACTGTGCGCGCGCCGCGCGCTCACGTTGCTTTGTTTGTTAGAGGTGAGATGTACTAGGTAAAATGCATACTGAGTCTTAGAAGTATGAGTCCGCCTAAATACTTATTCCAAAAACTAGGTTCACGAGTATTTAGGCCATTTCTTTCCATAGGTACCGAGTCTTCATAAAATCGAGATCGAGTAATCGGAGTAGAGTAATTTTCAGTTTATGGAGTATTACCGTATATACGACGTGTTGGTGTTCGTATCTTTTCTACATTTTAAAATATGCACTTAAAATTAAATCTTATTGAAAACTTGCCTTCATACTTTACCAACAGGCTTAGAACTGCCAGCGTATTTTTTATACATGATATTAATAGACACAGAGATTTTGTTTTTTGTTGGTACCTATGGATATTAGATTTAGAAACGCAAAACAAATAATCGGCTCGCAAACTTCGAGTGCTGAACCGAACGTCTCCCAATGCCACCGGAACTGACCGAGGTTGTGGGTCGCAAAACTTGCAACTAGACGCGGGTATGGTCTACTACGTGTCAAACGCCATACGCTTATCTAAATACTCGAGATGCGTTCATGTGGTGCGCTCGGAATAAGTCTTTACGTGTCCAGCCTAAAACCTATACCAAAAACATATTCCAGTATTACGTCTCACCTCTAAGGTCTGTCACCTGTCACTCAATGCCCTGTGATCTGTGCAGTCACAGAGTACTTTTGTGTGCAGTCTTGTGTTGGTCTTATCACTTATTACTGTGTTGAAGCTCATCTGATGGATATTTTAAACTTGATCCCAGCTATCGATTATCGGACTTTCGTTTACGCTTCTTCTGTTAATAATCTGCTGTGCATATTGGACTTATTTGTTCACGATTTGGATTCTGTTCTGACGCTCAGGATATCAAAGTGCCTGAATTGTAGTGTGGCCACTAATTGAAAGCGAAGGCATATCGTAACAACTTTAACACCGCAGATACAAAACATATTGACTGAATGGTTCTCTGTACAAAAGATATATACCCACTTAGTAATTATTTACATATTTTAATAACTTCACCTGCCTTATATACAGTTTAGTTCTATAATCCGCAAGGCTTTACTACGTACCTACAATATATCATGTTTTTGTCTTCGTTTAGATGAATTGATTTGCAATGCATGTTACGTCAACCAACGCAGTGAAGAAGGTAGACATTGTAGAGTACTGGGCTACCCAATGGTGTGTATTGGTTGTGGATGCTCTGTTATGGCGAGGGGTTACTCAGTGCGACATCACACCCTTGAAGAAAACAGTCCATTAATCGATATTTTCTTCTCATGGAATAACCACAACCAGGTTAGTGTGTGCTGTTGAACTTATTTTTTTTGTCTATTATCTTGCCCTAGCTGCTATAAATTGTTATTCTGTTGTTCCCATGATGAAGCAAATTCCTTATAATCAATGAGTTAGGGTGCAGTCTCACTTAGTAAATAGTCCAAACCACTGCACACAGACAAATAGTGTGCGGAGTGAAGCCATTCTAATGAAAATAGTATTTTTGGTCGCTAACTCAGACAAACAGTCAGTCGCAAACTATAAACTGAATGGACTGCGCCCTAATAACTACCGGTTATTATTTATTAATACTAACCACATTTGACTATAGTGGCTGTAACATTTCTACCATTTGCTTTAGTTAAAGATGAAGATTTTATGTGTGAAAAAAAAGACAAACGTTGTTACAGGATCGGAGGACAAATCTGCAAGTATGGCATCCCTGTTAGATGCGAGCTAAGCGCCACTTAGTATTGAATACATATAGACAGGTGGAAGAACTGGAGGAAAATGAACCTGAATTGCCCGAACCACCAAGCACGAAAGATGGACCAAATGAATTATCTGCCTAGTTACAAACGTGCTCCAAATACTTCTAGCCATTGTATTTTTAGGGAGTGTAATAATCAATCAGATAATGTTGTTTAAAGAACGCAATTATTATGTTCCCATCAGTTGCCGAATATGCCAGATACCTACATTTATTTGCTGATGTGTGGCATTTGTTACCTAAGGACACAAATATCTCATTTTATTTTACTCTTCAACGGTCAGAAGTTTTAATAGGACTTCTAAAAAGAGATCCAGTGACTTTTGACTTTAATAATGTGGATCAAATGCCACATCACATTTGTCACCATTGGACAGGACTTAGTGATAGAGTAAATATTGCATGTGTCTTGTCTGAGTAATTGCAAATGAATTAGATCCTTAAATAAAAATTCAAGAGCTATTTAGTGTTTTATTGCTTATCCAATTGTCTATATTTTTGCCAAGTCGCTATGTGGAATTCATAATATCCAGAAATACCTTTACACGGCGAGTTCTTCGCTATCATGGCTAGCCTAAGACGACGATTGAAAGGTCTAGCCAGAGACTATTATCAATATAATTACCAATACGTTGTAGTGGTATTTTGATTTCTGGCTCTTTTCTCACTAGCTGACTTGACGCGTAATTAATTAATTAATCGGACTTTATGTCCATTGATAATATTGTATAACTCGTTTTGCTTCGTCTTTATAACTCCGAATTCATATATAACTCAGACATTTTGAATAGTAACAACGTTTTAATGATCGTATCATTGCTATTCAAAATATCTAGGCGCTTTATAAAAAATCCAATTTATAGTATCTCTCGCTTCTTCTCTTATCACAAAACTTAAACGATGTTAAAGACATACCTGCAAGCTTTAATATGATGTACTAAATTTAAATGTACATGCATATTTTTTTTGAGGGCAAAGCTCTTCACAAATTCCGGCCATGTCTTTTGTAGATACAATATTGTCATCGAAATCTACAGGCGTTTTCTGCACTTGTAAACGGTTATTAAACAGCATTTTTAAAGCTAATAATTGTAACGGTTTTACTTTTAAAATTTTTACATAATTGTAAGGTTTATTAAACAGCACTTGTCATACAACTTTACAAATATGTCACTTATTTACAAAATTGTAGGATTGTAATTTTTATTTAACAGGGTCCTGATTACTGGGTAATACGTTAACCCTTGGTAAGACTGGTTGTGAGAACCCGTTACGACTGTCAAAGATTCACGAATTACATCTGGGACTAAACGGCTTATCGTGCTTTCCGAGGCACGGAAGGGTTTGGGTATGTAAAGATAGTCACCCATCCACGGACCAACCGCGGCAAGTGTACCTTAACCTCATTGATCGATCCATGCAGCAAACGAAAATTTTCAAGGTGTTAAAAAATAAACGCAACTCAAGTTATCCGATTGGCTGTTGATAATGTAGTAAACCAATCACAGCAATTGATACGCGCTTGACGATTTGTTGGCTTTTTTTTTGTGATGATTTTCGTCTCAGGAACCGCGCACCAGTCCCGCGAAATTGCTGTCTATATAATGTCTACCAGCTTTCTTGTGAGAGTTTCTGGTAGGTAACTGAGAACGCAGGCTTTTCTGCATGATGTTATCAGGGTAAGGGTTCCCTACCCTAAATATCCATAATCTTTTAAGTGCTTCACATGGGAAACTTAGGGGTGGTCTGGTCACCCTATCTATTAAGCTTAAAATAGATTGTTGGCTAAGGCTCACACTAGATATCTATACGCTTGGGTAACCCGTACCTCAAGATTATACTTTGATAATATATTCCTAGTTTACTCTGAAATGCCAAACTTAACCATTACTTAAATGTTAGTCCCACATAAATAAGTCAAACAAAACTGTCAAGCTTTCTAACAAAAGTTACAGAATACACAAAACAAGTTACGACATAAGTGCGTATCAGCTGCGAGGTGTCAATATTGTTCGAACAAACCCGATGTTCGAAAAGTAAAACCTTTTTAGTAAAAATGTGTAAAGGTATTGGTCAGTTTTCCTTAGTGAGAATACCTGCGTCACCTTAACTGGCATCATAAATCTACCCGACTTCCCCGACTTCCGAGGAGATTTCTCGTTGGGACGACTTCTCTTAGAAAGTTTTAGTACGCGTGCTCAAGACAGCCGTCCAACATTTTCAAGTACTCCTAAGTATTTTTGCCAAATTATGGGCGAGACCTTTTTACCCCTGGGTTTTGATGTGGACTGATGTGGCTGTAAAGTGAGTTATGTGAGCTACCTACCTGAGTTAGGTACTGTATGTAGGTATACTTATAAAATATATGTGAAAGTAGTACCTACTTAAGCCAGCGATTTTTTTTTACCCTAAATCCGGGTTTTCGACATCTATAAATATCATCTAACATGTTTGTCTAGCCGGGCTAGAAAGATTTTTTACAAATAAATTCATGCTGTTTATAGACGGATTTGTATTTCTTCAAAGCCTTTTGGCAACGCATAAACCAATGAACGACTGTAATAAAATCACTCTCCGAAACGTTTCCTTTTGTAACCTTTTTCTATCAAAGCAAAAAATAATATTTGTAGATTCTTAGATTGAAACCGAATACAATAAACATAATTATTACATGAAATTCGCAAAAAGTTGGTGAAAAAACATCTTTACCCCGAGCCTTTGTTTCCGTAATTCAGCGATTCATTATAAAGCCTTAGTAATCTGGGGAATGGCGGGCCATTGTTTTGCGCCATTCCATATTTTTCTTCGGCGTACCTACTTTAAACACGCCCCAATATTATGCAAATACTAGGGTGTAATCTTTAATTGCACCCACGCCGCCATACCCGCGAATACGCCAGTAAAAATAAAATCTTATAACATTAAAAAGTTTCCTTGGTGTTTCTATATTTACCGTGCTAAAAGCCTTTTTGTTTGAGCAAGAAATAAAATATGCGAAAACAATTTGCACCCGGGTTCACTGAAAATGTTGAGCTCAAAAACGTAGTCAGAAATAACAAAATAAAGTTATTTAGACATCCTAAGTTCAGGAACGTTCAAGTTTCATATGAAATAAATGTTTGTAAGTATAATGTTGGTGCACAGAAAACTAAACTACCGCACTACATTTTCTTAAACTCCATTATTTGAAATTTTTGTTCATTATAACTTATTTGAAAAATCAAAATACATTTTTGTTTCGTAGTTTCATTCTGCACTAAAACGTCAGCAAAAATACTGGACGTCAGTTGGTCCACTAAATTATGAGTATGATGCGACTCGTCCGGAGAGTTCATATTTTCGTAATAGAAAACTACCCTGTCTGGACGCTGTCACCTGTTATATTGAACGACACATAAGGCCGAAAATATTAATAAGCACTCAGCCACTTCACCCCTTCACCCGTGCAAAGGTAAAAATACGGCAGTTTAAAAGGCTACAAAATTGTAGTGTTTTACATAAGTTCTTGGACGTTTCCAACGGATAACGGAACATTTAACTCCGTGCCGCTTAAACTTCGATAGCATTCAGTATTCAGCGAAGAAAATTATTTCGGGACCATTACCTCTCACAGCTGCCACACACAACTTTTATGTGTTTGCATCACGAACGAACACGAAATGTAGGCACTGTGTTACGGGCTCGCATGAGCCAGCTCTTTTCATAGTGTTGCGTTTTATAATACTCTGAAAGCACACCTTTTAGTGCCCCTGTATATTTTATTGAACTATCGTAATCATGATTCGTTGCCAGGATTTTTCCACCAAATATTAAAGTACCTATATGTTACGTTCAGAATTTACGAATGGAATTGATAAAAACTGGGTTCTGATATTTTTGTATATCAAAAAGTCGGGAGGTTTTCGTTCGTCTGAATAAAATAGTTGCTCAAAATAATAATGCTTGCGGCAAACACGGCCACCGAAACCAACTCGAAAAGTTTTATCTATTACATATTTTCAAATATGTACTACAGCACACTTCTGAATTTATGAGTATCTACTTATAGAATCTGACCTCATTTAAGGAAAATGTATTAGATTGTTAGACTGTGTGGTCCTTCAGGGAATGAAGATTATATTAAAATAAATTATCTGTTTACTTTATATCATACCTTACACGTAAATACGAGTGTACAGTATACCCACATTGGGTATACTGCGCACATATGAACTCCTTAGCATTTTCCTTATCACGGTGAGTGTGGGGTAAGTATGGCGGATCCCTCACGAAGTTTATTAGAGCGGCTTGAAGCCACGTGTAGCGATAACGAGAAAAGTCAATAGCCCATCTCCCACCACCATATCCGCCCATTTCCCGCCGACTTTCGGAACTTTGGCGCGAAAATTGTTGCGATACAATTTGGCAGCAAAATAGAAACATGGGCAGGGTCCGTCGTAACGATTTGGGACTACTCAAATGGGGTTGATATTCACGCACGATCCAATCATATTCATTTATTACGTAATTCAGTGTAGTTACGCCTAATTAATGATTATTTGTTAACTAACTTGATTTGTCCGCGGCTTCGCCCGCTTGTAAGTAGGAAATTATCCCATTGGAAGTTACTGTCTCGATCAAAAGTCCTGTCATATCACAATTATGTGTTAATCCAGGTTATAAACTATCTGCGTGCCAAATTTTATCCAAATCAGTTCAATCCGAAACATTCAAACATACAAATATACATTTATAATATTAGTAGGATAATATGATAATACCATACCAAGACGGGGTGTACAAAACACAACCACGCTCTTCCAGATCAACAGCAAGATCTATGTGACAAAACCAGAGCCTCTCCTTACGGAACTAATCGAGCACACATTTCCTAGAGCACTGTAATTCCTTCATCCACACATGCCAAGTTTCGCGAACGCGGTCAGACATCCGAAACTGAAATCAGGTTATTCCAGTGTTATATAATCTGTATAACAGTGGATATTCCTCATCCATTTAAAATAATCTGGGCCAGAAACAACCGGGCTTTGTTATGACTGACGTAATTGTGATTCGCCTCATATTCTGCTGTCACATAAACGAAATCACTGTCGTAATGAGAAACTAGGGAACATGCTAAATACTGGTTTAATTTATCTGTAGAACCAAAACCTTTGTACCTACCCCTTTTTACGAAAGTTGCGCGGACGGAGCACTTGTAAATTTGGCACAGTTAAAGTTTAGAGAGAAGGAGAGCAGAAAATGAGTATTTTTTTTGCATAATAATATTTTAGAAATACACTAAGTTTTAAATGAGTAGGCCACTACTGGTAGTAATAAAGTGGAATAAATTCCACCATCGTTGTTAGTGGCCGCGGTGCAGGAGCCGGTCGATATGGCTTTGACCAATTTAGTGCAGTCTCGGTCGGTCTAATAGCGGGATATTCGTTCATATGTAATGAACCCTAGTCTAGTGGTGCTAATTTACAGACCAACAGTAGAATTTGAGAGGATTGTGTACATCTACTGTTTTAATGAACGTGTATGAAAGCGTTTTGAAAGCGGAATAGAATTAATTACGTGGTTTTACAAAGGTAAATAACATAGACGATGTGATAATGTTTCCCGATGATAAACTCTTTCGTTCACTGAAACACAGAAGGGTGTTTAAATCCTGCAAAAAGCAGATAAAGAAAAATAAGCCAGCAATTGAATCGTACAAACTAGTATCCTAAAAAAGACTTTGAAAGTCGTTTTTTGGAATATCAGACAAAATTTTCCGGATACGGAAAATAAGAGCATCATTATCTATATTTTTACGATTATTGCCAAAATAATACTTACATTTAACCATTAATTTCCCATCATAACGGAAAATTACTTATTTTCATATATATGATAAATATGATAATAGAGTATCGAAGAATTTTGGTCCGTTCATTTTGTCTGTATGTCTCTGATTGCCGCAAAAACGACCGAACGTTTTTGGATAAAATTTGGCACGTAGATAGTTTATAGCCTGCATTAACGCAAGTACTTTTGATCCCGGTACAACGTTCCTGAGGGACATTTTCCAACATCGACGCGGGCGCAACCACGGACAAAAGCTAGTTGAATATTAGCCCGAGTAGTACTCATTAGTGCTCATAGGTATACACGAGCGGCACGCGTCGGCGGCACAGGCGACTGCAGCTGTCGACACTCTTCGACGGCAGCCGCAGACGAGTTTAGACGGCTGCAGGTACCGCTTAGGTACACGAGCGGCGACGCGCGACTTGTAGACACCAGCCGTCGAGTTAAAAGTGGCTTTACCTACGTAGTTTCCGCTATACACCGTGACATTTTAGTCGTCTTACAACTGCAGCCCACTTCATGTATCTAATGACTACTAATCATTTATTTAAAAAAAAACGATATTTTTGGACATATGAATTAGAAAATAAAAAATATCATTCACTAAGACGCATGATGTAGTTTTGGATACACTGTTATGGATATGGAATGAATGATGAAATATAATGGTATTATGATAGGTAGGTAGAAATCTTGTACCGTTTGATACGTAAACATTATTAACAGGCAGGGTGTTACATAATTCTAAAACATTAATTATTTTTCTTAGTAATCTTAATTAATGGTAACAATTTTTTAATCGCCCCTGTGGGTATTTTATGTCGGATACATTGAGTGGACCACCTTTGTAAGACGATCAAAATGTCACGGTGTATAGTTTAAGTATTTATTCATGTAGATAACTTTGTCAAGAGATTAATAAATAATGTTGTAGAGTTATAAGTAAGAAAAACTTTTCTTAACATAGAACAGTATTATGAACAAAGGTATTGAATAAACAATTAACTTCAAAAAATAACATAGGTTGTTTTGTTTATGTCCATAGGACGAGATTTTTCTTTTGACGGATAAACTCGTGAATAGTTTTGACTGAAATCAACACTGATCTTTTTATCCTCTGTCATCCTTAACGAGCTGCTGCCAGAATACCTTCCTATGTAATGGCCAGGTAACGTGAGCCTCGACTGGCGACGTGACTAACCAGATTTGCTGACTGACTAATCTTATCAGCTTAACGTAAGCTTTGAGCTATTCTCGTAACAATATAATGGAGTTTTGTCCGCTTTAGGAGTCTAGGAGGGGTCATGCCTAAATAATAAAAGAAAGAAAAAATAATACCGTTTATTTTGGACACACTTCGTGAAACACGAAATACAATAACAAAGTAAAAATAAATAACAACAGTGCCTCACAGCTGTACCAACAAGATTCATTTCAGCAGTAATGCCAGACAGAATAACAGTCACATGGATGGATCTTCAAGATAACGCAAGGAGATAGGTCCGTTCATGGATTTTAAGTCTGAAATCGCCAATCAGCCTTGAAAAAGCGTGTTACTCAATGCTCATGGCTTTTCTGTATGAGAAGAGGCCTTTTCCTTACAGTGGGGCAGTAATAGGCTGGTATTATTTATTTAGTGACCTTACTGGTGATGTTCTTCAGAAAAATCAGGTGCGCGGTACTCGCTACCGGCTTGCGTGTCCAGTGACTCAATCGTGCAGGCCTGGGGGTCACCACTGGACGGGCCTGCTGACATCAACGATGAGGCGGACCCCGGTTCACAGGGTCCGCTCGGAAAAGGTTCAAAGAGACTCACGTTTCTTTTAACCTTTTCGGTCTAACGCATCGACCGAGTTTGGCGCTCTGATTGGTCTTTAACCAATTCAGGGCCAATCGGAGCACTGAACGGGCTCGATGCGTTAGATCAAGATGATTAATAGTAACTCACACTAGGGCTTCAGATGTATGAAAGTAAACGGGACAGCCCACTGGTGTGGAGCCTCACACAGCGGACTAAGTCTCTATTAGTTATTAGGTACTAACATAGTTTTTAAGTTCATACTAACAATTATGTAAATTTAATGGATAAATGGTTGTCTGAATAATAATAAAAGGAGTATGTAATGATCGCAGCAGGTGGCGTTCTGTAGTTTCTGCCTACCCCCATGGGGCAAACGCGTGAGTTTATTCATTTACTATTTATTTGTCACAGCAAATTACCTATCGGAACCGTGTAAAAGCCCACACGTATGCAAAACTGACGTCAAAAGAAAAGTATTTAAAACCAAACTGTTAAAATACAACATGATGTTAAAAGCTTAACGTCGAAATGCACTCAATCTACACGAGCGACCCGGTTCCATTCGTCAAATGAAGAGCTTTTAATGCAAATCACAGGTGACGTCATCTGTTTTAGCCGTATTATTTTTAAATGAGATTGGCCTATAGCCCCGACCAAAATGTCCAGTGTGAAATGTGATGTCCATTTGTTGATAGTAAATTTTTGATGTTATATTGTTGTTCTGTTATTGATTATCTTTTGGTTTTCAATTGTGCTACCGTATCCCCAGCAGCCTTAGCAGGACGCTTTCAATTTTGAAGAAGAACACAGCACTTTCTATATAAAGTGACATTTCGTTTCTCCATTTTTAACATCGCCCCGTAGAAATTCTTCTACAATCTGTCATTTTGTATTTCATTTCTAACGATCTTTGTCTAGGTCTTTTTTACGTTGACTGTTTCAGAAGAAAGTTTCTTCCCAAACTGTCAAAATCCGCACTGACAACAAATAAACAATGAATTGTTAACCCATTAATGCCCGCTGTCCTCATACTTTTGCTTAACATTTGCTTAACCCACTTAGACCCAAATACAAAATAACGATAATTTTTGAACAAATCTTTATTGGCGTAACTATTAAAGGCCAGTAAGACATATTATTAGAAAAAATCCAAAAAAAAAAACTTGCTTATACAAGGTGAATTTTTAGTCACCGTTTAAATTTTTCGGAGTGTTAATACCCATGAAAATGAACAACTTTCTCCAAGGCACATGGGTCGAAATATGAAAAAAAAATCTGACCTCCTAACCAGGTGGTCTGTATGTGTAATGTTTCCTATCTTCTTAATAAAACTTCAGCTTCTTGGTGTCTTCATTTATTTCCAGGTTCTTCAGGGGGGCGGCTTGCTGCTTGACGGTCAAGTGTGAAGCGATCAGTGCAACTTTCTTTTTTTTTTAAATGACATCTTGCAGTTGACCTTGAGAGGCCGTGACTGCTCAACCGGGCTTTCCTGTGGGGACCATTAGCTTTTAGACTAACATCCGGTTTCTGATTTGAGAAAAGTAGCAAATCTCAACTGAGTATTCTCAAATACATAAGTATGTGCTTAAGTATTTTGCGTTTCACAAGTTAAAATTGAATTACGTCAAACCATAGTCAACTGATCATTTACTTAAGGATTCCTGATCAAAGCTAACACGTTCCAATTTACATACAAAAACCGGTACTTTTCAAAAACTCAAATATTAAATCATTTTATTGTTATAAAATTTAAAACAGACTTAAAAAGTAAAATAATTTTAAACAGCGACATTAATTTCAACAAATTTATATTATTAGACTTGGTAATGCATATTTTAGCAATTTAATATTTGACGTGTTTGTTTGAACCGAATCGTGAATGTCAAAAAAAACGAAAACTTGTGCCCAAACGGAAAAAGTAAACCACAATAGATAACTTATCTCTTCCAAAACATTCAGCTGAAGCTCTAAAGAAAAATTACTTTAAGAAAAAATAGAACTTGTGTACTACCAAAAAAAGAAACGAGATGCAAAAATTTAGATTTGAACAGAAGAAGTATGAACTAGAAATGCAAATTAAAAAAAAAAACAGTTGGAAAAGGCTGATAGGGATTTGATGTAGTCAATTACCTTATTACGAATAGCTGTGTTTTGTAAAATATTGTGCTGTGATCTCTAAATGCAAGGGAAAAATACATAACAGCACCAATTTTTTATTATACTAGCAATACTTATTAGGAATAGCTGTGATTTCGAATTGTTAGTGATTATTACATAAATCTACACCTTTTTATTCTATATTAGGTGTCAGTCATGATTATAATGAGTAGCTGTGGTCGTAACTAATATTATAAATGCGAAAGTAAATTTGTTTGTTACCTTTTCAGGCCAAAACCACGGAACCGATCATCCTGAAATTTTACATATACGTTGGCAGGTGTACAGAAACGGTCATACTGTACCTCTCATCCCGAAAAAAAGTACTGTTCCCGTGGAAAACAACAATAACGTTCTTATGATAATAGATGACCTGTCTTTCGAATCATGATTGAATTATATTATTACAAGCAGAGTACCACCCGAATTGATGGTCAAATTCCAAATGAACGCAAACGAAGCCGCGATCGACAGCTAGTCCTACTTCCCACTATCCTACTAATATTATAAATGTGAAAGTTTGTATGTTTAGATGTTTGTTACTCAATCACGCAAAAACGGCTGAACGGATTTGGACGAAATATGGCAAACAGATAGTTTGTAACCAGGATTATCACATAGGATACGTCTTTTTTTCCAGATATAACGTTCCCGTGGGATAATTTTCGACACCCACGCGGGCGAAGACGCTGGCAAAATCTAGTTTATGATAAAAATGTAAGTGATTGCTACATACAACTCTACTTGTGTAAAATTTCTTTTATGTTACCATAATTATTGTACCCATCTGTGATTTTGTATGTAATTCATAAATTTAGGATATTTAAAAAATATTACAATGCCTACATATTTTTTATTGTAGTACATATTTACACTTTTATTGGTTAAAATAATTTTGTACCATGGATGTTCTGACAGCAAAATTTTGGTTATTTGATACTTGAGGAAATGGTTCATCACTTTCTTCTTGTTCATGTTCATCATACTCCACGATGTAGTCATCAAGACGAAGAGTTATATTATGAAGAACAACACACGCCACAATCACCTTCAATACTTTTGGAAGTTTTAGTTGCATTCCTGAATGAAAATCTTCTTTTAAGAACACCAAAACACCTTTCAATTGGGTTTCGTGATGCGATTTGGGCTCTGTTATAGGCTTCTTGGGATGGAGAGGTAGGGTTCAAAAAGGGTGTCATGAGATACCTAAGGCATGGGTACCCACTATTCCCCAGAATAAGGTATGACCCAAATCTGCCACCTTCAAATTAAGCTGAAAATGGTGAGTCATTCCAAATAGTAGTGTCGTGCACGGAGCCTGGCCAACGTGCAATGACACTAGTTATTTGTAAATTGGCATCACAGATGGCTTGGCCATTTATTGAAAAAAAAAACCTTTTCTGTTCCTATTCAGCTCTGCTCCCTCCTGGTGAATTTATTTTTAAATGTGTGCAGTCTACAGCACCTATGACTCTAGGGAATCCAGCTGTAAAAAAATCGCGCCGCCACTGATGGACTCTCCTGTGTAGTGGGCATACGAACATATTGTGGTCTCAATAATGCTATCGCACTAGTCACCCTACCCTATCTACAGCGCGGCACACCGTCGCCTTGCTAACATTCACGGTGTCTCCCACAACAGCTTGAAAATTACCAGTTGCGTAAAACCTGAGTACTATTAATAGCTGCAACATGGGAGAAATGCAGTCCCGCCGTTGAGTACGTACAAGCCACGCACGCGCACGCACGTGGCTATGTACGTACGTACATAGCCACGTACGTACATAGACACGTACGTGAATAGACACTTACGTACATAGCCACGTACGTACATAGCCACGTACGTACATAGCCACGTACGTAAATAGCCACGTACGTAAATAGCCACGTACGTACATAGACACGTACGTACATAGCCACGTACGTAAATAGCCACGTACGTAAATAGCCACGTATGTACATAGCCACGTACGTACATAGACACGTACGTACATAGCCACGTACGTACATAGCCACGTACGTACATAGCCACGTACGTAAATAGCCACGTACCTACATAGCCACGTACGTTCATAGACACGTACGTGAATAGACACTTACGTACTTAGCCACGTACGGATATAGCCACGTACGTACATAGCCACGTACGTAAATTGCCACGTACGTACATAGCCACGTACGAACATAGCCACGTACGTACATAGCCACGTACGTACATAGCCACGTACGTACATAGCCACGTACGGAAATAGCCACGAACGTACATAGCCACGTACATAAATAGACACGTACGTGAATAGCCACGTACGTACATAGCCACGTACGTACATAGCCAGGTACGGAAATAGCCACGTATGTACATAGCCACGTACGTACATAGCCACGTACGTAAATACCCACGTACGTAAATAGCCACGTACGTACATAGCCACGTACGGAAATAGCCACGTACGTACATAGCCAGGTACGTACATAGCCACGTACGTACATATCCACGTACGTACATAGCCACGTACGGAAATAGCCACGTATGTACATAGCCACGTACGTACATAGCCACGTACGTAAATACCCACGTACGTAAATAGCCACGTACGTACATAGCCACGTACGGAAATAGCCACGTATGTACATAGCCACGTACGTAAGTGTCTACTCACGTACGTGGCTATGTACGTACTTGGCAATTTACGTACGTGGCTATGTACGTACGTGGCTATTTACGTACGTGGCTATGTACGTACGTGGCTATGTACGTACTGCTCCCTCCTGGTGAATTTATTTTTAAATGTGTGCAGTCTACAGCACCTATGACTCTAGGGAATCCAGCTGTAAAAAAATCGCGCCGCCACTGATGGACTCTCCTGTGTAGTGGGCATACGAACATATTGTGGTCTCAATAATGCTATCGCACTAGTCACCCTACCCTATCTAAAGCGCGGCACACCGTCGCCTTGCTAACATTCACGGTGTCTCCCACAACAGCTTGAAAATTACCAGTTGCGTAAAACCTGAGTACTATTAATAGCTGCAACATGGGAGAAATGCAGTCCCGCCGTTGAGTACGTACAAGCCACGCACGCGCACGCACGTGGCTATGTACGTACGTACATAGCCACGTACGTACATAGACACGTACGTGAATAGACACTTACGTACATAGCCACGTACGTACATAGCCACGTACGTACATAGCCACGTACGTAAATAGCCACGTACGTAAATAGCCACGTACGTACATAGACACGTACGTACATAGCCACGTACGTACATAGCCACGTACGTGAGTAGACACTTACGTACGTGGCTATGTACGTACGTGTCTATGTACGTACGTGGCTATTTACGTACGTGGCTATGTACATACGTGGCTATTTCCGTACGTGGCTATGTACGTACGTGGATATGTACGTAAGTGTCTATTCACGTACAGGTCTATGTACGTACGTGGCTATGTACGTACGTGGCTATTTCCGTACGTGGCTATGTACGTACGTGGCTATGTACGTACGTGGCTATGTACGTACGTGGCTATGTACGTAAGTGTCTATTCACGTACGTGTCTATGTACGTACGTGGCTATGTACGTACGTGTCTATGTATGTACGTGGCTATTTACGTACGTGGCTATGTACGTAAGTGTCTATTCACGTACGTGTCTATGTACGTACGTGGCTATTTACATACGTGGCTATGTACGTAAGTGTCTATTCACGTACGTGTCTATGTACGTACGTGGCTATGTACGTACGTGTCTATGTATGTACGTGGCTATTTACGTACGTGGCTATGTACATACGTGGCTATTTCCGTACGTGGCTATGTACGTACGTGGATATGTACGTAAGTGTCTATTCACGTACAGGTCTATGTACGTACGTGGCTATGTACGTACGTGGCTATTTCCGTACGTGGCTATGTACGTACGTGGCTATGTACGTACGTGGCTATGTACGTACGTGGCTATGTACGTACGTGGCTATGTACGTACGTGGCTATGTACGTACGTGGCTATGTTCGTACGTGGCTAAGTACGTACATGTCTATGTACGTACGTGGCTATACACGAACGTGGCTATGTACGTACGTGGCCACTTACGTACGTGGCAATACACGTACGTGTCAATGTACGTACGTGTCTAATGACTATATAGCCTCTTGACTGCTCATAAGGGCGACTCAGGCTCACGACGCATAAATGAAATTGCACTTATGTTAGACGATGATACGAGGGGCCATTTTAGTTGTGACCAGTTATTGGATCTCTACACACGCGGTTATTTTGATACCTATTCAAACATTTCTGCATAAATAAAAACAATATTATGAGTTTCTGTTCAATTAAATGGTGTGGGAAATCGTCTTAAACATTCAGCTATAAAAATGATGGCATAACTTTTCATTGGTAAATAAAATGTATTTATAATTAATAATATTATGAATAATTGCAGGGCTCAAGCTAAACTGGTTGTTTACGTAAAATGGCGCAAAAAAAGTACACCGCGTTGATGTCTTTTTGAAAAGTCCCTTTCTATCATTAGGGTATTGTCAATACCTCTGTCTCATTCTATTTTGTAATGATGCTGTAGTGTTGTGACAACTTCAAGTCGAAATTGATGATAAATAAATTATCGATGTTTCCTAATGGTAAAAAGTAATTTTACATTTTCGATTTTGAAATATTCCGGAATTTCAATAATTTGAATTTCATTTATGAGAATTTATTGTTCTTTCCGACAGTGATTGACATTGCCATTATTTTTATTAGACATACTTACTTTAAATTAGTCGATTAAATTTGCTCATTGATTTAATTGAATTTAACTTAAAGAAGTGTTACGTCAGTGTTTTGTTTGCACCTATCAGTACAGTTTAAAAAAAAATAGAATTATGGACGTCGATTTTATCGATATCTATATTATTGTTGCAAAACTGACTTGCGAATCACTATTTCTGCAACATTCGTCCTGACATAGTTGCATCGGCCAATCACAACCGCTGTATTTTCTTCGTCCCCCGGCCCGCAGTGGTGAGTCGTGTGCCTAGACGAAATCGGTCTATCAGCTCTCAAGTGGTTTAATTCTCTTTGTACGTGTCTATTTACGTATGTGTCTATGTATGTGTACGTGTCTATGTACGTATGACAAAAACTGCGAAATAAGAAAAATTATTTTACAAAATCAAAAATCCCGACTGCCTACAAAGGGAACTGTAATTAAAAAAGAAGGAAACGATAAACTTGTTTTAAAAAGAATTACTATTAGACTGAATACTATAAGCAGTCTCATGCAGTCAGAGGCAATAAAGGTTAAGGTAATTGTTAAATTTGAGATGATGCCTCCGACTGCATGAGATTAAGGCGCTCAACGATTTGACGAACAATACCAAAGACAGGACATTTGAGTAGGCCTCATAAAATACTCAAACTGCCAGATTAATATTAAAACTAACTGAGAAAGAGATGAAACACAAAACAAAAACAAACAAAATATGACCCACATAGTCCTCACATTCACAATAATTAAAACAAAAATAACATTATACTTCTCAAAAGAAATATTCATGTCAAAGTGTATACAGGGTTATTTGTAAAACACCGGTAACCTCTCAGGACTATATTACTAACATCATAAACAACAACTTTTGTTCTACGACTTTTTACAAAACATAATACATTTACCAAAAACAGACCTTAAATATTTCGTTGTCCTATGTAACACATTTCAACTCTGTATTTTGCTGTACCTACATACATTGCCGCGCACTGTCCTCGTAGTAATACTTTTGGGTTAGTAACTCGCTACGCTACGGTTCCCGCCTTTTTACGCAAAAGCCAAATTATACCTACAATCGAACATTTGACATGGAAATAACCTTGATATTTCACGGTACCTATGCACTAAAAACCGTAATGAAAACAAACTAACAATGACATCTCACATTTTCTGTAAAGTTACAACGGTATAGCACTTGATAAAAGTATTTTGTATACGTACGTTTGGGAATCGTATGGCGTATTGGCGACACGCTTCCGAAACATTGTCATCACACCTAGCTAGCATTCGCACCATTTCCGTGTACTCGACATTGGAATATTGATACGCCATCATGTAAAGATAATTACGTATACGTCTGCACTGCCGAATTTCACTACACGGACCCGTAATGACGCGACGCAAGCGCATCAAAGCAAACGAATGACTGAAGGCCGCCCGTAAATAGGTCAAGTTCAAGCGCCCCCGCCGCCCCCTACCCCGCTCCCCTCGCTATTGTCGGTACTACCTATCGCTTTCTTTTGCTTCGCATAGACTTCGTAACATTTAGAGCGTAGAATTTAAATATTTTTATTTTTGTATGTAAATCTGATGAATTAAAATATGATGAATTTTGAAAAGTCATAGAACAAAAGTTGTTGATTATGATGTTAGTAACGTAGTCCTGAGAGGTTACCGGTGTTTTACAAATAACCCTGTATAATAATTAGCAAATGTCAAAGAGTTTGCAAAAACAAAAAAGAACAACATTTAGTATGCAAAAATTGGAGCAGGTCAGTCCCAGGCATTTTTGTCCTCAATTAAATCTTTAACGGTATAAAAGGCTTTCAGGCACAACTTACGTTTAATGAATGATTTAAATTTATTGATACTTAGATCTTGAACATGGCTTGGAAGTATATTATAAACCGGGTGTTTCCATTACGAAGATCGCCCTGAGGACACAGTGGAGCATACGGTGGAGGTCTGCTCGGCTTGAGCGGAGCACCGCCGTGTCCTCGTGGAGGGAGGCGGCGCACGTGAGGGAGATACAGTATATGCGCCCTCACAGCCGTGGCCTTCGCAGGAGACGCTCTGGGCATCGGGAATCCCAGGCTGATTCCCGGCCACCGTAGGCGCGGGCTTGCGGACGGCGAGTAATGGGTAGCTCGCTGTCCGGTAAGGACCAAGCCCGGGTCGACGGCGCGTTGTATTCCACGCGCGCCTCAAAGAAATGTCAGCAGCAACTGATGGGGCCCACAAGGGCCGATGCCTGCCAAAGGTTCGGGTTGTTCGAAAGAGATACCGCGGCCCCTGGCACACAGGCAACTGAGGGAACACGGGTGGGTTTTAGTCAGTAAAAGTTTGACACGCCCTGAGCTCCACCCAGAGCGGGAGAGATTATTTGATGATGTCCCACCCAAAAAAAAAAAGTATATTATAAAAGCAACAAGACAATTCAGTTTAGGCTTTATTTTGTTAAAAATAAACCTAACCGACTCCTTCGTAAAGCGAAACCGAGTCTTAAATTGTTCGTCGCTTAGCGTGATGAAGAAGTTAGGCCGATCTCTTATTCGCTATTCTTCTGCGTGGTTGCCTGCGTTGAGGCATCTCCAAAGACGACAGGGAAGTATCGTCGTCACTCATTACGATCAAAATCAATTACAAAATCACTAGTTACTAAAACTGATTACAGTTTGAGTAGCTGAAATTGGTGTGTCAACTTTTAACTGCTTAACTTGACGTTGATAAAGCTTTGAGTTTTGTCAAACACGTTTTTTTAGTTCAGAAACGCAACTGACGTCCTTAAGCATGAGTTAAGCATTCTTTCTGTCAAATTTGAGTAAATGATGTTCTAATACTCAAATCTTGATTAGAGTTTAAAAAAACTTAATTCAGAAACGAAAAAATGTTTAAGTTATACTTAAGTACAGATTAGGACGTTCTCAAATTCAAATTCTCAATTCAGAAACCGGGTATAAGAGCCTCCAGCCAGGGCTTACAAAACTACACTTAAAAACTACAGCAACCGCTCGCTGAGGGCACCCCCTGCGGGTTTCGGGCCTCGGCTCAGGGCGTCACTATTTTCGGGAGGACAGCAAGTGGGGACGGTCTGGATCACAATTTCATTATTATTATAAATCGGGGGTTTTAACTCTACTTGCTCAGCTTCGGCGCGTGCTGGCACTTCTACGGGCAAGGGACGGTTGGGGGACATTTCGTTTACTCGGGGTCTTCGCGGGGAGCGAGGACCTCGGCGGCGAGGTCGGAAAGACAGTCTGTATTTGTGTGCTGTACTGGTGGCCCTACTGCTTTCTTGAAGGAGTGTGATGGGGTCTTCAGGGTCGGAAAGGACATGTCTCGGCCGGCGGATTCTACTGATTCTACTGGGGACATAACTAGCGGCTTTCGCAATCAGTGGATTGCGGTGTTGCGCGGCGGAATCGAAGAAACGCTTTGAAATGCGTTTCAGAAACTGAGCTATAGTGGGGATTCTCAGGTCGAGCTGGAGGATTTCGTTCCTAACGTACCATGGCGAGCCTGTAGCTTGGCGAAGGAAACGGTTTTGGAGGGTCTGCATCCTATGGATGTATCGGAGCTTTGTGTGTGCAAAGATTGCACTAGCATAGGTCATGATTGGCCTTATGCACGCCGTGTATGTTCGCAACTTGGACTTGAGTGACAACTTGCTACGTGCATTCAGAACAGAAGTGATCAGTGCAGCGAAACCGCCCGCCTTTTATACAATTTTGCGTAGTAATGCTGCCTACAGGTGGCGCCGCGGAGCGACGGCTCGATAAAGTAGAGCCGCGCTCCGCGCTGCCTTACAATTCTGCTTATCCCTTTACTTTACTTAAGGAAATAAAACAAACCTACTCTAGATACATCTTATTATTAAATCCTACCATCAAATTAATCTTAATTCACTTACATCTATCAGTCTTACTTATTTACATAACAATAACATATAGATCTGACGGGCACGCACGTATACATTGCATGTAGGCTGGCTGTCTTATTTATTTATTAATGGTAAATTAACGTGCTTGTATACATGTGTAAGCTACGTCGTCCGCAACACCTCCCATACAAAATCGATCAGCTGACTATTGATTTTGCATGGGAGGTTTGATTTTTTCCGGTGCGGCCCGCACAAATATGCGCAAGCCTTTACTCCCCGTCTTCTAAATTCGGGGCACTCCTTCGCTCTATGATAATGCTCCTATACCTAGATTGATAGCAAGACCGGCACAAGTTTAGCAATAGTCTAGTCTACATAAATGCTAGACCGGACTCAGTTCAATGGCTGGCGTTTTGACAGGACCTAATAATGGCATGCCGTGAATAACAACGTCTTCGAAGTAGAACACCGTCTGGTACCACATATGGGACAACCAATATAATCTCCTACCTTTTGCCAGTGACTTCGCCCACGCGGAGATCGGAAATTATCCCGCGGCAACTTACTGTCAGGATAAAAAGTACTGTATGCACCGAGAAATTTTAATGGTTGTTTTCCCGCAGCAAAATGGTTTTGTCTTGGTAATACAATCGTTTTGTAAACAAATAAAATATTAGAAACAGACATATATTGTGTCGAGATATGCGAACATAAATGTATGGATCAGCTCATTTTTATTTCACGATTTCTAGGTTGATCCTATTGTAAAAGTTGTTCATAAGGATGAGTACAATGACCCTTTTAAAGGATTAAAACGATCAAAAAATAGCTATGTATATTGGCGGCCCAATACACGGTGCGGTATTGACTGATGTTTATTGAAAATTGATGTTGATGGCTTTTGACGGCACTATCACCTGTTCATATTTTAAAAACGCCTGTCTTGAGTAAACCTACAGTTATACTTTAGTAGTTCGACTATGACTTGTCATTTATGAACTAACAGTGCGTAGCATAGTCAGACTTTAATTTTCTCAGTGCTCGACACAGGCCCCCTTTTTTTTTCTACTTCTGGCCGTAATCCACCACGGGGGCCTGTACGGGTTGGTGGCTGTGCACGCCTGCTAACTTTTGGTTTTGGGACATGCTGCTTTCCTCATGTTTTTATCCAGCACACCATTTTTTTTGTAATTGAACAAAATAACTTACCACGTTTTGCGCGAGAAAATATACATTCTATTTCCTGAAAAATAAAACGCTAACGCAAAAAGAGAAAATTCCAGCCTGTTCTAACCAAATGTCAAAATCCACGACTATATTGTTTTATAACCACTAAACCGAACGAGATCACCATAATTAACACAAATTCCTGTAAATATATTCCGGCACATCATCGAAAAATGACTGATTATAATAATTTTGTAGCGGAAAATGGAGGCTGCATTCAAAATTACTTTCAAGGCGAGTATAATTCAATTATCTAACAAGCATTACATATTCATTAAGTTGATGCTAATTAGGTCTCGTCGCCCCACCGAGCTACCTCCCGTCCCTACCGAAGTACGGAGGTACCAACCTACAGATACAGGGTGTTGTTTGTTTTAATAGACAGATTGACAGTAGGCAATGATTATTATTGTTTTTAAATAATACAAAATAAATGTATGCAAAAGACTTCTTTTGAAGGAAACCTATTATTATATTTATAGGTTATTATTAATTTTAATAGAAAGATTGACAGAGAAAATGTGTTTTTTAATGGTCCTGCTCTTGACCTCAATCACACCAGATGGAAAACGAGCGTGCCCAGAATATGCATGTTCACTGTTTTGAAAGAAATCTATAATCGATTCTTAATTAAAAAGAGTCCAGCGTTCAACGTGCAAGCAAAAAAAGTTCTTGACTACACATTTTCGGATGAAATACACAGTCGCTTTAAATATACGCTTAACCATTTTTTTTTTTTCAGATATATTAACCCAAACCATGGCTCAGCTCATATTACAAAAATCACATAGAATTTTCTCAAACCATTACCTATTATATATTTTTTTCCATAACTTTTTTTCACTTGATGACATATTCCATACTCATGTGGAGTATGGAATATGTCATTCAAGAACACAGCCTGTATAGCGAGCTTCTATCTAAATAAGTAAAATGATGCGCTGAATCTTTGTGATGTATGTATGGTCACGTCACTTCCTGTATGAGGTACAATTAATTATTATTATTATAAGCTGGCAACATTCAAGACATTTAGCCATATACCCACACTAACTGTATAATGAAGGTTTGAAACTACATTGTATAATATGTTGTTTACCTTGAAAACGATCTGTAAACCATGTTTCTAAAGGATATAATTTAACAAAGTCCGTGTACTATGTTCAAATGTAAATTAACAAGTTTGCGATGAGTTTCCTCACCTTTGTTTTGGAGAGTTTCGAGTTCAACGAATTGTTTAAAGTTGATAATTCCTGTATAAACTTTTCAACAATAATTTAGTATGTATGTTGGTACAAATTCTGCTGTGCTATAGGCAACTGAATAATACATATGTAATTCAAATTAACTTTACCATAGTCCATCACAAAGGACCACTCCGAGATATACTCAGTTAGCCACGTAATGTACGTATTTATCTCGAAATCCAACAATATCAATACAAACGCAGAGCGTAACGAGACAGCTTTGTTTCCATAAACATGAAAAGCCGTAACTCCATATAATCTTCAAAGCCAATCAGTGGCGAATGATTGGCTTATTACCAATCACGCGACGAACAGCACCGTAATCCTAATACTATTGACGCGACCGTCTCTAACGAGATACCCCCAGTCGAAGATAAGGCGACTGATACGAGTACCTACGGGCTACAACTCGACAATTCATCGCAATCGCCGGCACCCAGTCGCTACGAAGTGCTACGAGTAAATGTCGTAGACTCCACAGTTATGCCATTATCGAAGGACGGGACCAAATTAATGTTTTTATATTAAAGGTTTTTTTTAAAGTCGAGTTATAAATGGTTCTTTTTTTTCTGGGTGGGAAATCATCAAATGACTTCTCCCGCTCTGGGTGGAGCAGGAGGGCGTGTCAGACTTTTACTGACTAAAACCCACCAGTGTTCCCTCAGTTGCCTGTGTGCCAGGGGCCGCGGTATCTCTTTCGAACAACCCGCACCCTTGGCAGGCATCGGCCCTTGCGGGCCCCATCAGTTGTTGCTGACATCTCTTTGAGGCGCGCGTGGAACACAATGCACCGTCGACCCGGGCTTGGTCCTTAACGGACAGCGAGCTACCCATTACTCGTCGTCCGCAAGCCCGTGCCTACGGTGGCCGGGAATCAGCCTGGGATTCCCGACGCCCAGGGCGTCTCCTACGAAGGCCACGGCTGTGAGGGCGCATGTACTACGTCTCACTCACGTGCGCCGCCTCCCTCTTTGCGAGCATCACTGCTTCACTGAAGGAAGCGACTGCTAGCCATGCACTCTCGCTCTGTACCATGGCCTGGATCCACCGTATGCTCCAGCGTGTCAGGGCGATCTTCTCAATGGAAGCACCCGGGCGTTTCCTCCCGCTTTATGCAAAACAGGAACTTCCCGAAACAGCCGTGCCCGGTGAGGACCAGCGTCAGGCAGAAGGTGAGGACGCCATGCCGCCTCTTAATTCACTCCTCAAAGAAGGGACTTACCGCCGCAATCATGGCGTGCCCAAGTTGTAAATGGTTCTGTATTAATATCGCTTACCTAGAATTTCTGATGACTACAAAAAAAAATATAAGGTAATAAAAGACGAGTCGGGTTGTCTTTATACGTGACCTTTGAAATACTAGCTAGGGTTCACAAATAACAAAGATAAAGCTGGAGGAAAAAACTAGACACCTTTTTCTCAACGACCAAACAAGACACTAAGGAACCTGTTTTTTTTCTCGAGAAATTTTCATAATCAGTGGAACAATTGTGATTTTCAACGTAAGTGTATTTGTTAATAAATGGGTCCCGCTTTGGCCCTTGATCTTACCTCAGTGTTCAACAAAAGGGTTTCATCGATGATCAAGTAAAATCCCAAATTAGGTATACCTACCGTCATAATTACCGAATTATTTTTCTTCGTAGTTGACTTAGTTTCCACAGCTCACGTAGTTCAACAGGCAAGCATATGTGTAATTAAAAGACGACTCGTTAGGTGCAGCGTCGCCGTGGCGGGCGGGGACGGGCGCATTCATAGTCACAAATGTATTTCATCCCCTCCTGTCCCCTTTTTCCCAGGTGGATGGAACTCAATTAGCAACAATTATTCCGACGACGCGACGCCAACCCAAAAGTTTTCTCGACTATTTCGTAATTAATTTTGTTTCTACGACCTCGGGCCGAACTCGCCCTGACTCGGCTCACCCTTAACATTTATTTAGCACTAAATTATTTTAAAAGTTTATCGAGTGTTAGTTTCCAAAACGGAAACAGCTATTGTAGAAGAATTATATCAAATGAAGCGATAAGGGAAACTTTCCAATGGTTTTCACGCCAGCGCCGTCGTAGTGGTCCATAACGACCATATAAGGCCGATTGCTTTCTTAAACTTATCCCATTTGTAGCCCCAGTGTGAAGGAATTGGAACTTCTTTATTGTGCCAAAGTTGCGAATGAGAGCGCCTATTTCCATTTCTATCGAGTAAGTGAGCCGAAACTAATAAATTATAATAACATAACTATAATGCATGGTAACGTGTAGCTTCTGACAGAATCAGACGAGCGGTTATGAAAGTTGTCAGTGATAAATGGGAGCGCCACCTTCTCGCAGGAACTTGCCGCGTCGTAAACTGACGCCAACTTGGACATACGAAAATTAAATAATTTACGAATAGCGAAACCGACCTCATCACTTAGTGGAGCCAGCTTATGCTGCAGAGAACGGGTAGATTAAAATAAATTCATTACACTGTCTGTCGCTCCGCTGTAAATTTTGTTTCGGAACTTGTATCAGGGCAGTATCAATAGAGTGGCTGCTTTTTCCTCTCTTTATTTTAAAAGTTCTTTCGTAGTGAAAAAGTATCAAGTCGGAGCGATACCTACTAAAGCTAACGGTAGAAGAATCATCTACCGTAAGTAACATAAACTTAAGTAAATGATTACCTGAAGATTCTTTAACTATTCCAAAACCAAGAAGGAGTAATTAACAGCAATCTATACAGGGTGGCAGGGATATCGACGAGCAAACTGGTAACCATGAATTGAGCACAATTATTCTAGGCACCCAATTTAGAATATTTTCGTTGGGTTATCCAAAAAATAAGGCTGCTCTAAACAGTGCAAAACAGGCAGCTTCAATGCCTCATCATCATATCAGCCGAAAGACGTCCACTGCTGGACATAACCCCCCCCCCCAAAAGGGGGATTTGCTTCAATGCCTATGCGGTCAAAATGTATGGAACAGCTAATATGAAAAAAAATAACCAATGAAAAATGTTAACTCAGGGGAGTTCAGGATCATGTACTGATTCTATGGTAACAGGTTGCCCGTCAATGTCCCTGATAGCCAGCATAAGAAAATACATTATGAAGAGTTTCGACCTCCGTGGTTCAATCCACTTATATGGCCTGACTAATCTTTTTACACAGTCCTAAGTAACATTAACCACCAAGTAATGAGTCAGCATAATCAGGGGCTATTCATAACATAAACGGTTACACCGCAATACCCTGCATATTGCTGAAACAACGCGTGAATTGGTCCGCTCGGCGTAAAGTCCCATATTAACATAGTAAGGAACCCATTTCCATTATCATCCCCAATTTCGTGCTCGGGAGGCACTTAAGCACTTAATGGATCTCGGCTCCCCGTAATTTACCGGGACGTTGGATTGAATAAAATCGTAAATCTTAACACCAACCGAGCAAAGGTGTTATTACGAAGAATGATTCGCACTCTTCTTTGAATGAAAGGATCATCGCTAGAGACAAATTACCTCCGTCGAGGTAGCTACGGCCTAATAAAACAATGTGCTAGGTACAAATTACTTTCGTATATTAAGGTTATGAATTCGTCTTTATTACTTATTCATGTGTATAGCGTACCAAAATAAAATAAAATTACGATCTACAGTCAACAGTTACAGTCTTTGTTATGACTGTTCCTGAACTAGCTACTGCCTCTCTGAGTTTATTTGAAGGCAACAAAAAACGGTACTCTCAGAAATATCCAGTTTTACCATTAAATAATTTAGCAAAGTTTTCGTGGAATATAGTAGCATTTTAGAGCGGCTAGACATAATCTTTATTTAGCCGATTGGCGGGCGGCGGGAAGCATGGCGGACGGCGGACTGCAGCAGTCCACAAATAAACGGAATCAATACCATTACGGCGCGAGCTCACACCGCGGCGACCAGATATATACGAGTGGCCTGATTGTTATCACATTATTACGAGAGACATTGTTGTCCAAAGCAATCCGATTTATATATTGCGATTAAATAATCCATGATTTTATTTCTACAAGTAGGTTTGTACAAACACTCAAAAACTAGATGAGGTTGGCGTATCCTATCTGACTACTCTGAGAAGAAAGACCGAAACAAACTCAGACACAATGTAGCTCAGATCATGAGAAGACCATGTGGTATCTGAAATAGTATTTATAGGGAAAAACCACACAGGTGGTCCTGTCCAAACAGTTCACGCATTTATCAGTAATCATGCAGCTCACCTCAGAACTTGAGGAGCTCAAAGGTTCTATTTGTTACTTAATAGGATCTTCAAGACTATGTAATGCATTCTCGACATGTAGCCACGTGGTTTCGGTAATATTGACCCCGCGTCCTAACCAAAAGCGATCGTGACGCGAATACGCGATGTTCGCATTTATATGTCGCTTTGGTTAGGATGCAGTTAACAAAATTATCATAGACCTACAAGTTCATTAAGTAGTTCTTCTACAATCATCTTCAACTCAAGAATTTCGTTTGTAGTTTTATCCAAAGAGAATTTTTCGTTAATTTCTTAAATTAACTATTTGCATTAAGTATACGTATGTAAACAGTTTTTATGACCAGTTTTGCAGAACAAACGCAAAACCCTCGCCAGTTAAGCCGTAGGTAAATTTAAAATGGAAACCAAACAATAAAGGCTTTTTATTTGGTTTTGGGGTCACGTGGTCTCCTCAGTGAACCGTAGAATTGCGACCAGCTGATCAATTATGCTCCACGACTTCGCTACAGGACCGTTCTGAAACTATATTTCACGTTAAACCAAATTATTGGTCTCGAGCCTCGAGAATGTAAGCATGGGCACTGATGGTAACTTATGCTAGGAAAACAATTAATAACTTATACATAAGTAAGGCTTTATCCTACCCTAGCCTATAACCTAACCTAACCTAGTTGTGCGGGTTGTTCGAAAGAGATACCGCGGCCCCTGGCACACAGGGAACTGAGGGAACACGGGTGCGTTTTAGTTAGTCTGACACGCCCTCCAACTCCATCCAGAGCGGGAGAAGTTATTTGATTTCCCACCCAAAAAAAAACAAAACCTAACCTATTTAGGTAAACGTAAATACAAGTTCTGTTTTACAAAACATTTAGTTACTGAAGTACTTGTTTGTTGTTGGTAATTATGACTATGACGTAGTCTTTATTCCGAGAACTGACTCCAATTACGCCACCTAATTATTCAAATAATACTAATTACATTACTTAACTCGTTTGTAATTAAGTACCTGTTAAAATAATTTTCATAGCTTTTTACTTCCTGTGTTCATTAAAATCCTTAATGTCTGCTTCATTTGAATAACAAATTCATCATCTCTGTTATATTATATTATTAAGAACCATTTGAAGAACCTAAAACAATTCTAAGATACGTCACTTCAAAGTTTACGAAGAGAGAACTATAACTATGCAGACATATTTCAATTAAGTTCTAACAACAGTGGTATTCATTCTTGAGACACAATGCCTAACTTCATGTCAGCATATCTGAGCCTAACATTGCCTCCGCCAGACATTTGACGGAACATGCAATTCCAAATACATTTTCAGAAGGCCTTTGGGAAATACCAACTCTAATACAGTCGGGCAATAAAACATTGTTCCACGTGTTACCATGTAAATCCCATAACTACCTTTGAGCCACGAATCCCGGATGACTTGTAGTTCTAGCCTGAGCTTTAGTTCTGTAATATTCCATTGGATGAGCCACTGTTCGATTGACTGAGCATCCGTCGTTGGTGAGCGAGTGTCTACGTAGGGCAAATAGAATATGTATGACTGAAATTTTGCGGACGTGCGTCGAGTGTGGATTTGTTGGAAACGTTTTTTTTTTTTTTTTTGGGTGGGAAATCATGAAATAACTTCTCCCGCTCTGGGCGGAGCTGAGGGCGTGTCAGACTTTTACTGACTAAAACCCACCCGTGTTCCCTCAGTTGCCTGTATGCCAGGGGCCGCGGTATCTCTTTCGAACAACCCGCACCCCTGGCAGGGATCGGCCCTTACGGGCCCCATCAGTTGCTGATGACATCTCTTTGAGGCGCGCGTGGAACACAACGCGCCGTCGACCCGGGCTTGGTCCTTGCCGGACAGCGAGCTACCCATTACTCGCCGTCCGCAAGCCCGTGCCTACGGTGGCCGGGAGTCAGCCTGGGATTCCCGACGCCCAGGTCGTCTCCTGCGAAGGCCACGGCTGTGAGGGCGCATGTACTGCATCTCCCTCACGTGCGCCGCCTCCCTCTTTGCGAGCATAACTGCTTCGCTGAAGGAGGCGACTGCTAGCCATGCACTCTCACTCCGTACTATGGCCTGGACCAGGATCGGACGCGAGAGATCGCCGCCGCCGATCACCTCCACGAGGACACGGCGGTGCTCCGCCCAAGCCGGGCAGACCTCCACCATATGCTCCACCGTGTCCTCAGGGCGATCTTCGCAATGGAAACACCCCGGCGTTTCCTCGAAACAACCGTGTCCGGTGAGGACCTGTGTCAGGCAGAAGGTGAGGACGCCATGCCGCCTCTCAAACCACTCCTCAAAGAGGGGACTTACCGCCGCAATCGTGGCGTGCCCAGCACTGGGTTGCGACAATCGCACCTTCCACGTCGCCATGAGATCCTGCCGGAGCTCTGTCCGCCGTGCCGCGATTTCACGCGGCAGCGGAGTTACGCCCTGGCGTTTGGCCTCCTCGCGCCACTCCCAAGTGTGCGCGAGGACCTTTGCCTCCAGATCCCATGGCGGCAATCTGGCAAGGAGGCCCGCCGCCTCACCGGAGATCGTGCGGTATCCCCGGATCATCCGGATGGCCATGACCCTATGGGCCGCCTTCAACCAGCGTGCTGGTTGGCGCCTCAATGTAGGCGCCCACACCGGCGCCCCGCATAGGGCCATGGCCCGCACGACCCCCGCGTAGAGCCTCCGGCAGGAGGCGTTTGGCCCTCCTAGATTGGGCAGGAGCCGCTTCAAACGTCGGAAATGTTTTTTTTTTCCGCGAAGTTTCACCGGCTGAGGACGAGTCCTAAGTACTTCATCGTCGACTCGACGCCGATGTGAACCCCTCCCACCGTTATCTGGGAACCTGTCAGTGGCGCATTCCGAGGACCATGAAACCACATGGCCTCGGACTTGTGCAAGGCCACCTCGAGTCCCAGTTGCCGGATTTTGTTGGAAACGTTGATTGCCATCACACCAAACTATCAGGGCTCCGCGTTCTTAAATTACCAGGTGGAATAAATAAAAGTCTTATTTAGTATTCATTTCGTTATAATGATTCCTAGATCCGATGATACTCATTTTACGTCATGACGCGCTCTGTCAGCTTTCCAAGTTGCGTTTTAATTCTTTTCTAATCTTCTAAATATGAAATAGTGAGTATCAAATTATTTATGCCATCAATTTATAATACCATGGCGAAGACCGGTTATTAAAGCCAATCGGACAAAACCTCTACAGCACCTAGTAGACGAAAACCTTTCTGCTGTACTATCTTTTCATTGATGGGGTAAATAAGCTGTTAATCGATGCTATTGGTATTATCATCATAGTTCCGCATATGATGCATTCTCAAAAAAAAAAAACAATACGCATACCAAAAACAAGAAGTAAAAGACAGTTCGTATATTATAGTAACGCCCTACATAACTCGTAACATAGAAACAGTGTTAAGTGCGCTAATATACAGTTGACATGCTGACTGCCCTCACTAGCTGCCCCAGCGATTGTATAAACTTTAAACTCGCAGTATCTGTGCCAAATGTGGTTTTAATTAGTACTCTGGGACTAATTGAAGCTCCACTTAACTCTTTAGGCGCCTTTGATCTTGGTATACTTTTTGTTAATTATAAGTATCGAGCTAATGGTTGTTTATCTTTTCTCGTTCTCTTATTGGCACGCGCTAGATGAGAGTTGGTTTTGCTATGACTGCTGAAAATAGGTGAAAAGTCAGTCAGTTAGTTGCGGGGCCAGTAGGTAATTGGGGTAATCAAGACGTGTATTTATGGCTAAACAAAAACAGCCGCATGGTTTAATCGATTAAGCTACGCTTGCCGCTGTTGGTCCATGGATGAAATCAAAATCAAAAAATTAAAAATCGTTTATTCAAATTAGGCTGAGAATCAGCACTTCTCGATTGTCAAAATTACATGAGACAGTCCCCCAAAACGCCCGCCCTTCAACACTTCCTAGTGCTTTAGCTGGGAAAAAAACGTGGCGCAACAAACTCCCCAGCAGTACAGCTGTCTATTTAGTTAGATAGACTTGATTCTATACATAGGTAGGCAAAGTAATCAACATTACGAGACACAGAACTTAAAAATTTGTCATATGTCAGCTAGCCATGCCAATATACCAACAAATAAAATGAAAACTTAACTCAAAAAAAAAATAAACAAAGCATACTACCAAAATAAAAGCCTCCTGGTATAGATGGCGTGATAGCTTACTTATGCAATGTTGGATTATGTTTACAAATTATAACTTAGGACCATCGACGTAAAATAAATAAACAGGTAGGTAATTATTAGCAAACAATAACAAAATCATGGTCAGCAAGACGACCAGTTACCAAAAGCAGCACCCGTTCACGAGCATAACGGGATGGGTGACCATCTTTACATACCAAAACCCCTCCGCGCTACGACAAGCACGTTAAGCCGCTCTGGTCCAAGCGCTTTACTTTGTGTCATTCGTGGATATGACAATTGTAACGGCTCTCAGAAACCCGAAATTCTGAAAACCAGTCTTACCAAGAACAAGAGGTATTGTATTTCCCAGTAACTGGGTTGTATAGGTCAGATAGGCAGTCGCTCCATGTTAAATATTGGTATTCAGCTGCATACGGTTGGATGGGAAGCCGACCCCAATATAGTTGGGAAAAGACTAGGCAGATGACCAAGACATGATGTATTTAAATAACGTCAGTCGCTATTCATGATAAACTGACAGTAGAAAATCTAAATAAAGAACGAAAATTATTTACAACTTTAGACTAAACTTTAAACAAGCTGTAAATAAACTTCGTTTCATTTGGTGAGGGTGAATATGAAAGCTGCCACTGAATTTACTTAAATGAAGAAGTTTTTTGTTTATTATAATGATAATGATATTCATAAACATAATAGTAATATTATACAGCTTTTGAAACTGTAAACGTATATCACTCAAGAAAGTTGCTAAATTCATGACATCAATTACTTACATTGTAGTTACAAACTTAACTAATTGCTCGCTTTTCTTTGAAATTCAGTCTCAACCAATTATTTAAACATGTAAAAACTTTTGATGTTCGTGAAACATTATTCTCTGAAGAAAGATTTAAGAACAGAAGTATTTATTGCTTTGGAAAGTTTCAAAGAAAATAATCGTTGACTTTAACAAAGGACTGAAAAGCTCCGCTGTATAAAAGTATAAAGTTTATGATAAACAGTGAACACAAAATAAAGCGTTACAAATCTTTTCAACCAAATAAATGATGAAAACCGATATTCGTTATATCCGTGCTAACCAAATTTACCGATTAGCGCACGGCCCACGGTAGAAGACTTGCGAATTTTACCGATGACCGAACCAAATGCCGTGATGGCGTCCTACGTAATACGCTCAACGCAAATTACATAACGAACTACGGGCACACGTCGAAGAGCCCGGGTTAAAAAGCTAATTGAGTTTTGATTCTGACTGTACTAATTAAAAATCTTGTTACATGAACAAACTTTTCTAAAAATTCTGATTGAATCTTATAAAACTGAGCTTGTTATAAAACTGCGAAGTTTATTTTTATATAAAAAAGTCAACCTGATTGTTATTTGCTACGTTGTTCTTGGTACGTTTGAAATAAAAATTTCTTACAAGCTGGGGTACCAATTACGAGTTCGAGTTGTAGAATTCATTAGGACGCTAAGCTCCATCGAAATCACTTGAGTAGCACTTTGTCGCCATAACCAAGGGACCCTACCGTTTCTCTCTCTCTCTCCCTAGTGTAGCAGTAGTGGCTAGAGAACAGTGGTGGCCAAGTGATAACGGCCGCGACCTACGAGTTGCAGGTGTTACCGTTGTTACGCTTTACTTTGTGTCGACTATTTTATCAACAGTGCTCTCAAAACGGTGAAGGTATACATCGTGAGGAAACCGGCATGTCTACATGTCCTAGAAACGAAAAATTCGAAGACAAATGACGTGGTGGATTACGGCCCACTCCCTCTCACCGAGAGGAGGCCTGTGGCCCAGCAGTGGGATCGTATAGGCTGATTATGCTTATGCTTAATTGCAGCCATTCTAAGTATGTCCGTTATAAAATAATACACGCAATGAACCATTTAAGATAATATATCAGGAGTGAAATATGCCCGTTCTTCAGACAATACTTTAAGCCGACCTTGTCCCTCGGGTCGATGGGTTCCGCTTAACGTCGTCTCTAAATCCCAACTTTTTCCAGCGATCATACATTACAGACTTGTTCTAGGTAACCGATATCTAAGTTCTAGAGAAGTTCTTTGAATTCCATTTTGGTTGCAAGTGGATGCTTTATTCGAATAGCAGATGACACAAATAAGTGGCTAAATGTCAAAGTTGCAGTGCTTTAAAGCACTGCAACTTTGACATTTAGCCACTTATTTTCTCCGTTACTTTGTCCTTTATCTATGAAGTTCAACGCATTTATTGAAAGGGGAGTTAGACGACCGGGTACAACCTTAGTTTTTGTTTACACTTAACTTATCATGGTGCCATAGTAAAATAAATTTAAAAATCTTTATAGCAAACCGCATGATCCGTAAAAAACACAATTTAAAAAAATCTAGTTTAAAAACACAATCAAATTGCATACAAGCACAATAACCTACACATAGATCTACGACTTTCTTCACTTGCACATTAAAAATACAAGATGGATTAAAAATACATAATGGAAGTAAGCATGTAGGTAATGTTACCACGAAGCGAAAGTCTACAATTCTCGTATTTTTGAAAAATATCTTGTACAAACGGTCCAATAAATGGTCGTATTGAAACGACGCAGTAACAAACTGTCGTATTAATTCGCAGCAATAGCGTGCGATAGCGACACGCTGCGCTGATGGTCAAACAGGCACTGGCTAATTGAATTTCCTCCAGGGCCCCAAGCTGTATGAAATATTTCACCGAGACTGCATAATCCTACTATGCGATTTTTGCGTGCTCAGTCTGTATGAACTTGATGATTTAATATACCCTGATTTGCATATGCTCTTCTACATTATTCTGAACACACCTAACAAACGGTTACTATTTTAAACGAATTCACAAAAAGGAGGAGTTTTGTTACCTCAGAACTCTGTCATTTATAAACCAATTCGAAAAATTCTTCTTTGGTTTGGCAAGGGTATACCTACTTACCGAATCATCATCATCATCACATCAGCCGAAAGACGTCCACTGCTGGACATAAGCCTTACCCAAAAGGGAGGGATTTGCCATAATCGCCACGCTTGGCAGACGGGTTGGCGATCGCAGCATGGTGGTCAAATGCATAGAGAACGCTGCTGCCCATTCTTTAGTAAGTCCCCTAGTCGCCTTCTACGACACCCACGGGAAGAAATGGGATGGTGCTATTCTTTTACGTTCGTGCGCACCTCACGGAACCTAGGAGTTCCTTTAAATAGACAAGTTCTGATTAATGATTATATGAAAGTCAACTTCAATAATACGCATGTTTTCTTACTAAGTTTCTGTCGATGATGTTATTATAATTTCCTATCGCTTTTATTTTCATAGCAAGTGAAGGTATACGAATTTATATGGGGTTGGTGCCACAGGTAAAAAGAAAAAACAAAAAAGTTCAGGTATTTAAAAAAAACAACCGTCTTCCAAAACACACACCAAAGTAAAAAATAACTGTAATTTCAGAAAACGGTAGTTAAATAAAACTTTTAAATCATACTTTTAGTATATTTGACTTCATCTATCCATAACAACATTTGCATGAAAGACATTCTCACAGTAACGGAGTTGGAAAATGTAACACAATCACGTGCACCAAGCTATCTCAACATTTATTGATTTAAAACTTTCCGACTGCGCCGAAATATCATAAAACACACGCATGTTTTAGTCCGCAACACTGCACTGAAACTGCGCTAGTTCGGAAAATATAGCCGATAGGAATAAACACAGCGCACGGGTTCCTGACGAATAGTATACATTCGTCAAGTTTACTTACCGCGGCCACCCCGGTCGTGTGAATACCAACGTAATTTATTTTAGTTCAACTTTGGAACATTTTGATGAAATTCAGTGCAGGTAAAGGATATTAGCTATACATCAAGGTGTCGGTGGTTCGTGGGGCCGGAGGCAGCTCAAACACCGAAGCACAGGTTCGCGCACAGCTGCCCATCGCCCGTAATCCGATTACCGGTACTGCACTGTGTCGCTTCCTGTTCGTACCATCAACAAGGTACGCTGCAAATAGTGTCTGATGCTTGTTTGATCCATTACCATAACAGCTTTACTTCTACATCCACGTCTCTCTGCGTCACACTCAATAAAGCAGGAAAGTCCGAAACATCAAAGTAATTTATACATAGGTTTTATAGTTGTAATACTTTGACATCAGACTTTGAAATAGTTTGTACAACATTTTACAACTAAAGCACTAAAAGGGAGCTCGTTCAAAATAATAAAATGACGAGAACATATGTCATAAAGAAACTTTAATTTAGTAGTGAGTTAAAGTAGCAAGTGCATTCAACAATTCTGAAACTATGTTCACACATAAAGTAGTTGACAAGAGTGACGTTCGCTGTGTCTACCCCTATCAGCCTCCCCTTTGTCCCGAACTTAGTAAATAACTTTAGTAAAATAATGTAAAAGGTGTTCTACAATTCTAATTTTATTCATTCCTCAGCACAAGGCTTATTTTTGCTCCAAGAGTACTTAAATTTAATGATCGGAACATCCTTGATTGATTAACCTAAGACGACGATAAGGGCGGTGCAGAATAGCTCTATTTTTAGAAGAATCGATCTAAATGGGATGAGCTGTAAGGAAGTTTTATATCAGGCACACTTAAACGATGTCTAGACTCTAGACACTTAGAATAACTACTTTCTACTTTGCTATGCATAAGAAAAGCTATTTCAAATGCGAAACAGGCAAAACGAAGTGTCAAAAATTTAATAACATGAAAATAAGTATTCACCATGGAATAAAAAAAATTAAAGGAAACGAATTCATTTCCATTCTTCCTCTAATTACACTTTTTGCCTCACAGTAACGCCTGGCGCGGTTTAAACCAGCAAAAGTTTATGAAAAACTTCACTTGCATACAAACTAGTTCCATTTGCCAGTCTTTTGAAACAAGCGCCGTTTTACACGTAAGGCTTTCGATGTGGCCCCGACATGCGCCAGTACAATTAGAATTTGCAATCGAAATTTGCCCCGGCAGCGTAGGGCAGCGTCGTTCAGCGGGCAGTGTTAGGTGGTGGGCGGTGGCCTACACCCTCAGCATTGTTGTTTTCTACGCCTATACCCTCTCACATCACAGTTCAAACTCTGGGGTTCGTTTGTTTAATAAAGTTGAGCTTTGTGAGACCAGTGGTAGCCCAATGATACCGGCCGCGACTACGAGTTGTAAGTCGTAGGTTAGAACCCAGACAGATGCTTTACTTTGCGTAAATTATTTCATCACCACGGTTCTCAGAACGGTGAAGAAAACATCACGAGGAAAACGGCATGTCCTCAAAACATTCGAAGATATGCACTGCCGGCCCGTTGCATTCCTCTCACCGAGAGGAAGCCTGCTCTGCTAGCAGTCGAAACTTTTGAGGATGATTATGATTAAGCTTCGTGTATACCTTTAAGAGTATTTTTGCAAAGATTTATAAATGCTTTAATATAGTTCATACATCTTTATCAAATTCTACCAAGTTAAGCAACATTCTGGAACATAAAAATACCTTTTACTCCTTTATTCAGCCCTTGCCCGGCACTAGAATTTACTGCGGCCTTGACTTTATTAAAGATTTCCTCTTGCGTCACGCAATTTTATTTGTCTCTTTTACAAGCAGATTTATTTTAAACGCTTCTCGTAGTAAATTACCCCAACGGCTTTATCGTATCAAATAAAACCTTCACACGAACCGAATGTGCTCGCGAAAGCAGCCTGTGTATTTTAATTTATATTCAGTACACGGCTTTTGGAGAATACGTCGTATCTTCACGGACTGGCAAAACATGCAGCGGCCCGCATTGAATCAGAATCTACAAAGTTATCTGCCATCGTGGACTTCAGAGGGAAAACAAAGAGCGTTACTGCAGCACTCCTCAACTCTTCGTACTTGAGTCATTAGTACGTGTCTATAGCCAAAACAAACGAATCATAGACTACACAGTAATCGTCACGAATTTCATGTTCATGTTACAAGTTGATTCTTGAAATGTTAAAGGAATAATGTCCTTAACCTTTTGTTGCTTCGTAAGCTTTGAATTACTTACACGAGGTTTTGTGGAACAATACAAATGTTTGTAATTAAATTGTTGGGCATTGAATTACGGCGACAGAAATACTTTGGATAATGTTTAGGCTTGATGTACCTTTAGGGGGTTTGTCTCACTTTGTAACCTTAGAGGTTTAACAAAATAATGATAAAATGTTCTGCAGACATACTATTTAATGAAAATTGTGTTCAGCGTAATATGGCAGTCTCTTTGTGTGATCATTAACTGCTTAGCGTAACAGCCTATATTGTTCTCAGTTCTGGCACACAAACCTTCTCTCAGCATGAGAGTGGGTGGTTCATAATTAACCACGCCGGCCCAGTGCGGGTTGATTATGGATGTCACATGCCTTCGAATTATTGTATCTAGGACATGCCGGTTTTCTCACGATGTATTCCTTTGCCGTTTAGGGAGCTGTGGTGTTCAAATATTTTGCAAAAAGTAAAGCGTCTGTACGACCTACAACTCACGTAAGTCACACCGTTACCACTAAACCACCACTGTTTTTATATTGCTTGGCTATTACGAATTGGGGCTCTAGAGATCTTCTAAATAATGAATGCATATTAAATTTACAGATAATAACTAATCACATATCAGATGCCAACCTTATAGAGATTATATCTGTATATTAATGTTGAGCAAATGAACAATCTCAATCCTGCATATCGACACAATACCTAGTTACACCATTGCTGTCGAATACCCATCGGACTAACAGACACTAATTAACCAAATTCCGACAATCATACAGGAACTCGACACACGCATAGAGATGACGTTAAACATGTATGATCAAACATGTACTGACGGCAACACTATTAGTTCTCCACTTGGAACACGACACACTATTATAATCCCTATCAAGGTCCACATAGCGTGCCAAATTCCATGAAAATCAAATGTATCGCATACGGAATATTTCAGGTATGTATAAATGCAATATAAAATGTATGAAGTTTCCGGTGCGACATTGTATTATATTATGTTGATGTTACTTAAATACATAGTCATTGCATACAACCCAGCTATGCAAAAACTACTCTATTATAATATTAGCCTGTAGCAATTTTAAAACATTCCACCACCACTTTTGTTCTGGACGGTAGAATGGTCACCGATGTCCGATGTCTCGCGTTGTGTAGATTTTATTTCTTTTATACCCGGAGTAACTTTATTTGTTGTCTGTCTATAAGCTAACTACCTACTTAAGTGTTTTTAACAATTATTATGTCGTCGATGACCACCAAGGTCATCGACGACATAATATAAAACTCTAAAGAGTTTATGTTGGCACCAAATTAAATGTGTAATAATGTATGTGTATTATTAAATAAATAAATAAATAAAATAAAAAAATATAGTTTTTAATATATATTGTTATAATATACTAGCTTTTGCCAGCGACTTCGCCCCCGCGGAGGTCGAAAACTATCCCACGGGAACGTAGTACTGGGATAAAAAGTATTATATGTGTATTCCAGGTTATAGGCTACCTGTATGTCAAATTTCATTTAAATCCGTTCAGCCGTTTTTGCGTGAATGAGTAACAAACAATCCATAAATATATCTATACTCACAAACTTTCACATTTGTAAAATTAGTAGGATAATATATATACTACTATAATACTGTATACATAATTATACATATATATATAGATAATGATACACCCAATTATACATCTAATAATTTTATTAAAATAATGAATTGAATTGCTTGAATTTGTACATAGCTCTCTTCCTCTCTCCTAATTTTGCTTTGTGCCCGACAGGGTTCATATTGATCTCACTGTTATATATAACATCTTTGTAAAACATATGAAATGCAATAAAGAACTAAATATTGAGTATTTAACTAACTGTAAGTGGGTATCACATCAAACAGAAAAATGGAAACAGGAAAATAACAGCGAGATAAAAAGCAAGTGTTAAAGATTTCAACAATTTAAGAACCAATTTTACCCAATAAAGTCCACAATTTACGAAAAGAAAAAGAAACGTCGCGTAATCGGTGAGTGGACGCGTTATTATGAGCAGCCCATTAAACTTGTCGCAAGTTGTGTATCGCGGATGTGTAGCGGGACCTGGGACGGCCAAAATATTCAATTGGCGTATCCTACATTGGCCACCGGCCAGGCGCCCCTGCATATTGATGTGCCAACTTTTACCGCCGACTCAGCTCATCGACGCAAACTTCACCCGCCAACCTGCCAAACTATAGCCTATGCGCTGAACGCCGATCGCATGAGGTTAATGACGTGGCTTCAGGCTAACAAAATGTCCATTACGATACGCGCTGACGGGTCGCTCCCCATGAAGCGCATGTTATTAGAAATTCCGTGGATATTGAAATATCAGGGCGCTGTAAAAGTGCTTTTAACCATCCCATGTTAAAATTTATCACTATTTCAAACGAGTTTTTCGTAAAACATTTTGTTATTGGAGAAAATCTTGCGAACATAATTGGAAACGCTGCTTAGTTGATAATCCGAAGGACGTTTTATATTTTCCTTCCCTCTACGCCCTTTCTTGATTAAGTTCGTTATGAGTACTAAGACAATTTAGCATCATCCAAATATTCTGAACCTTACCTCCCGTTGTTTTCTTCGATGCCCAGAACGAGTCTTGCCTTGGAAACTAAACGAACGAAATCAATAGCGAGTTGAAAGTTTTATTTCAAGGCCCCCAGCCAATTCTATATTGAACACATCAATAAATAATATCGTGTTACTAATTGAACCACCTAAATTGAGACAACAACAACATCGCTTTATTCGCCAACCTTCTCTGGGGACGGCAAAAAAGCGTCGATTCTTCATAAAGTTTTCCAATATGACAGAGATTATTATGGCGGCACGAAAAGCAAACTATCGGTTTTCATAAACCGAACAAAGATCAACTTTGATTTGATGGATGACTCGGCTGCGTTTGCGTTCCGAGAGGTTCTCGCGAACCGAACCACTGGAACCGAAATGGGTCACGACTAGAATTAATGTCGTTTAAAAATACTTGTTGATTTATGTGCTGCGCTGTTTGTTCAAAAGTAGGGTTTGAATCCAATCAAGTGAAGGTAAAACAATCTAAAAGAAAATGTAATTAAGAGCTACTCGTTCTGTATAGATCTCACAGATGTAAGTAGGTAAGTATGATTTTTCTGAACTGCAACTTTACTATACTTACTCCCTTGTTATTATGAAAGAAAATAAAGAGAGTGTACTGTCCTCCAACCTCTCTTGCACTCAAACAGTTACTATAACGAACGAGTTCGCCCCTTCTTTATCAAAAAGATGGAAATATTGAGAACAAACCTTTCAAGTTTCAAAATAATGCCCCGTTGACGCTTGCCGACAATTACAATATCAAAAGAATCAACTTTCTTACTATGCGAGCATTTCTCCCGTTTATATCTACCTCATATTCTTCCTCGAGCTACCTTCCTTCAGATCTATTAATATTATAACTTCAATATTTGTTTATCCCTTTCTCTTTATATTAAAAGTAATATTTGCCAAGAATATTATAAACATGTAAATTGCTATAAGAAAACACAGGGTTAGAATCAAACGCTTTTCCTTTTCGTAAGCAGCTTATACTTTAAAGGCGTTCATGTTTTCACCCAATACCAGAATCATTCTTTGTCTGTTTTTTTGCTATTTGTTATTGAATGGGGATGAAACTTTGCACCGTACATAAATTGAGGCAACGTCATCCTAATAATTACATATATATAAAAACCAGCTGATGCCCGTGGCTTCGCCCGCGTGGATGTAGGAATACCGTATTTGTGTAAATAGCTTTCCAATTACCGCTTTATAATTTCCCATTTTTTTAAGTATTAAAATGTATCTAAAATGCTATCCTTAAGAGATAGACATATGCCAGTACGGACTTTTCTGTAGACCTGTATAAGATACACAATTCTACCATACATTATTTTGTTATATCTCAAAGAGTTTAGGCAGCGTTTTCGTTGAAAGCTCCCAGACGGCTCATTTTTATTTTTTTCCGACACCTCCAACAAATATCATTATATTTTAGCTAGTGTATACAAAAACTTGACAAATGATATACTAACACATTCGTTGAGAACCACTCTATCCATTGGTGAAAACAGCGTGAAATCGGTGCAGTAGTTTTTGAGTTTATCGCGAACAGACAGACAGACGCGGTGGAGGACTTTGTTTTATAATATGTAGTGATGAATCCATATTTCCATTGGTCACGGGCATCACACGTGAACGCCTGGACCAATTGCGCTAATTCTTTTTTTTTGTGTTTGTTATTGTCAGGAGGAGGTTCTAATGCTTAACCACCATATTAACTTTTGAAAGTTTGGATGTTTTTTACTCAATCACGTAAATACGGCCGAACGGATTTGAATGAACTTTGACACACAGATAGTTTATAACCTTAATTAACACATAGGATACTTTCTATCCCAGTAGTAGATTTCCGTTCGCTAATTTCCGACAACCACGCGGGCGGAGCCGCTGGCTAAAGCTAATTTTGAATGTAACAATCATATAGTACGATCTTCCAAAGCTACAGCAACCCTCCGGAGACATTAAAGCATAGTGAATTAATAATGATCAAAGTCATTAAAAAGTGATATAATAATTCGCTCCGGAACCTAATAAGCGTTGGATAAATTTGCATTTACTACTTTAAGTTAAACAAGAATTTTGTTAGAAATTACGGCAGCTCACCGGACCGCGCTCAAGTTAGCTACGTTCGTCGTACTTCGCGGACTCGCGCTACTTCGAAAGAGCGGAAACCTGAAACTTTCGCTGGCTCAACTCGTTTTACGGGCGCCGCTATCACGCCCTAGAGGCCTAACCTCTTTCTTACATCCTTAAAGTCCTTACTTTTGTGAATAACTATAGCGTTTGGAACGTGTTTGTAATTACGTAATGGGTGAAGTGGTACTTAAGTAATTGCATACCATGGTCAAAGTTTTATAAAAGACGTGCAAGTAAATGTTTTACTATTAGACATGGGACTACTTTTTTCCTTCGTGGCCCATACTTTTATGTAAATATGCTCATTTAATTTGTGGCATCATCTGTCTAGCCTTTTCCGAACTATGTTGGGGTAGGCTTCCAGTCTAGGTAGGCTAGGTAGGGTAGGGGTAGGGTCCAGGGGCGACAGATCTGGAATCTGTCACCCCCTACTTCTTAGGACCCGAGATGGCGGCGCGTAGTGTTCCACGCGCGCCTCTCTATGACGAAAGGGGGGAGTTTAATACCTCACTCCCCCCCTGTCGCGAGGTGGCCCGCAGAGGCGGGCCGGCACTAGCCGGGGATCGCGGAAGTCACACTAGTTCCCGTGATCCCCGGTGCAAGTGAGAGACGGAACACCGGGGTGGTTTTAGTCAGTAAGAGTCTGACAGACCCCTCCGCCCTCCCCGGGGCGGAGGAGGAGGTCCATGAGGATTTCCCCCCGTAATAAAAAAAAAAAAAGGCTTCCAGTCTAACCGAACGCAGCTGAATACTAGTATTTTACACGTAGCGACTGCCTATCTAACCTCCACAACTCAGTTACTGGGTAACACGATAAGTACCCCTTGGTAAGATTGGTTGTCAGAACTTCGGGCTTTTCACGACCCGTAACGACTGTCAAAGATCCACGAATGACAGCCGGGACTATCGGCTTAACGTGCTTTCCGAGGCACGGAGGGGTCTTGGTATGTAACAATGTTTACCAATCTACGGACCAACCGCGGCAAGCGTAGCTTAACCTGGTCTATCGACCGGTGTGGTTATTTATTACTCAGCCACAAGCCCCCCATCACTTGTATGTATCTATTACTCTGTCAAATATTTAAAATGATAATAAAGATACGATTACACGAATTTGAATTATTTTAATTGAAACCAAAAATATCTACTCATTAATTACATACAAAATATTCATTACATGTTCATATCATTAAAATGAAATTAATTGAAGATATACATTACATAGCTAAATAACTCTTATAGTTGGTACCTGCTACTAATTCTATCTTAGGCCATTGTATCCAATAGTCTGTGGTCTCTATAGGATTGTGGGATTGCGGCCCATTGCTTTCGATTAACATAGATCGTCCCCCGGCCGACTAGAACTTACGGGTTCACGTAAATTACGAGAGTAACTCACGCGTTATAGGCGTATATATACAATACGTGGATCTTGTCCTTCTGTTTTATTTATATTAAAGTAAAGGACAAATAAACAAACAATTGATACAAAGCCAATTGATCATCCATACCACAGAAATACAAACTTTTATTTAAGATCCATAGGTACTAACATATTAATAATAAAACTAATATTAATTTAATTTATTATTTAATTTTATTTATTATTTAATTTTAATATGTTAATATAATGTTATAAATTCAAAAGTAGGTAATCCTGTCTATCTGTATGTTACCTTTTCCCGCTTAAATCCCTAAACGGATTTCGATAAACCTAGCAAAAAGATAGACGGCATTCTGAAGAAGGACATAGGCTATACTTTTTGTCCCAGTAGCACGTTCCCGTGGGATATTTTCCGACATCCACGCGGGCAAAGCCGCAGGTAGAAGCTAGTTTTTGACAAATTCCTGCTCGTTTCGAAAATGGTAGGTTCTTTTTGCCTTTGTCCTATGTAATACCTAGTTAGAAAGCCAACAACAAGCCTTTACAATTTACTACCAGAATCGCCTATGCATCATCGAAACCCACTCACAACTGAAATACTTAAAGCCCACTTGCTATTCACTTACATTCCGAACCCCTGCAAAATAAAAACGCAGTGATTCTAACTCTTCCTCATACTTCCTGTACGACCGCCATTCTTTAAAGTTATCAAATTTGATATATCAGGAATAGTGCTGGAAGTAATGCGACGCGGGAGTATCAAATAGTCGTAAAGTGTGTCACGCGCAGCGAGAGCGCACATCTCATGGTGATATGACACTTTTACACTTTACGACGGCATTAGCCGCTGTAGCAAAACTGAATGGTTTTGATTTAAGGGAGAAGCGCCACGGTAGCCCTCTATCATTTAATACAATACATAGGCCCTGTCCTACCGCATGCGCTAGGGCAACCAACGAAATAATTTTTTTCTTACGATATTTTTCAATTTGCAGATCAGCGCCAGATTGTATGTTGATTAAAATATGATTAGCGACAGTAACACTGATGTATTTACATAATTGTATGCATTCAAATCATCAATTCATCCCTCAAATTCATTTAATTCCATTTAATGTCATTACGTTCACAAAAGTCAAAAGTGGTAAAAAAGTGCTTTCTCTATGGTAGCCCGCGTTCATTTAGTACAAATTGTGTAACTATTTCATATTATACGAGGGTCATGTCCTTGGGAAATTCAAATTTTCCTACTTTTTTGCAGTTTTAAACCATCGAACTGAACAACTTTCTACTGGAACATCGTAATCGCGAAAAAAATCAGCTGTCATGTTGGAACATTTGGGTCGAGTATTTATTTATATATACTGTGTTGTACATCACAAAAAAACAAGGCACAGGTACTAATTGTAGTATACCTTGTTTTTTGTTATGTATTTTTGTCCGCCCATTGTATATTTTGATATACACCCTTGAATATTACCACGCATTCTGACACACGCTTTTTAAAAATTATTCATTGAAATGTTTACTAAATTTTATTTTTATCCCCGACGGAAACAGTTTAACTTACCTATGTATCTGTCTGTGCCATCGTAGCTGCCAAACCATTGAATCAATTTCGATTTTTGACTTAACTAGATAAGAGCAGAAAATCTTCAAGCGGCGGAACAGATTTTCTTGAATCATAGGTGACTTGATCGGGAGTGATCTTACTCCCGATCAAGTCACCTCTCAAACAAGACAAATGCCAAACAGACGAGGCCTATACCCTGCAATATTGAATACTCGGCTATTGCAGAAAGGATAGCTGCTGTTAACTTCCTATTTTCATTAGCCGTCCCCCGGCGCGATTACGCTTGAATAAAAATATTACAAATAGAACTTAAAGGTTGGCCCTTTATTTTTTCCTATTATTCTTTCCTTGCCACTTATTTTTTTTTTACATATTACACAGTTTTGTTTGTGTCGGGGTTTTTAAGTTTTGATTTTTTTTTATCAGGTAATCTCAAAGCTCGATTTTGTTTACACACTCCCACAAACTACCACAAAAATGAATCCATCAACGAAATGAAATGTTATTAAAATTTCCAAGCCTACTAAACAACGATTGGCCCACCGAAACTAATATTAAATCAGCTCCTATAAACACAAACTTCGCACAAATTGCTCGTGTAGTGAATTTGCTTTCATTAAAATAGTAGGAGTGGCTTAGTGACTTGCCCATACTATGAATATTCAACGGAGCTCATATTGCCAGATGAAGCTTCAAAGGGTTTATCTGAGCGATAAATGCTTTAATTCCTTGAGGCATATAGTTATTAACAAGTCCCAGGGTGCATTGAAAATTATGTTCTACACAGTCAACTACATGATTATAGATATTTATTAACTTTTGTTTTATCTATAGAAATGTACTTTAAAAAGGCACTTTACGTATTAAAATATAGTTGGAGAAAAACAATAAGTCATTTAAAGTTTTAATGTAGTATTTTATAGTAGTTTTCTTAAAGATGTTGAGACCATCTTTAAAAGTTATAAAAGCTTTTAAAACATGTATCAAGTCATTTACAAGAGCTAAATGAGTACTTGTTAACTTTATTAAATGAAATTATGAGAAATATTTCACAAAGTATTTGCTGTAAAAGAAACTTATTCGGCGAACAAGATAGACGGGACGAGGCTCCAAAAAAAATATAAAGCCTAACTAGATTCTCTGAATCCCAATAAAATAGTTGAAACCACAAATTACTAAAGGAAACACGACAAAGTTGGATTTCAACAAAGAAAAGGGCGGATAAAGCAACAAAGTACGTAAACAAGGGGTCTCATCGGTTTTATTTGAAAAGTTTCGATGATCGCGGTTTACTACCGCCACTCCGCCCCACTTCCACGAACAACGTCTTCACTAGATAAAATCAGCCCAGAAAATTTACATTATCTTTGATAACGGAATTCTCTTCTGTTGACGTGACGAAATTTTCCACAAAAGTTACCAGACAACAGCAGATTGTGATTGAAATAGGACCCAAATGTGTCACTAAACACACCCGAAACTTTGATAATGCTATAATTCATTAGGCATCGATACTTGTGCTCGCAAAAATATTGGCAAAGTTCCTACAACCTAAATCATAATACTGCGTAATAAATAACCCTTACTGGCTGGAGATGTAGAAACTATTGTTGTCATATTTCTCGATCACAATGGCAAACAAAACTGCTTCTATTTCAATAGTAGCTCAGATGACGAAGCGCTTAGCACAAACGGCTCTCATAATCTATTCCATCAATGGCGTCAGATAAGATTGTTCCGTCATTATTGGGATGTAATTAATCCTTGTCATTGTTACCTTCGTCTGCAGATCTGCTCCTCACAGATACAGACTCGCTCTTTGTTACACTCCATTAAGTATTTTGCTTTATGACGTTCGCAGTGATACGCGAAACATCTTCACTGAATTCAGTTTGGCTATAATAGTTGTCTTACGGTCTTCTTAATGGAAATATTAGACAACCTTCCTATTTTATCTTTATAAAACAGCTTAGTAAAATCGTTTTACCAATATTTATACAGGTCTCGACTTTATTTGATTAATAACAATTCAATAAAGAATTAAAATCATGAAACCATTACTTTTATCTTGCAAACCAAAATGGATTGAACAAATTTCCATAAAATGAGATTATCCTTAAGTACCTAAATTGAGGTAAATTAAACAAGCGGATATTCTATCTCTCTGTATTCAAACAAACGAACATTTACAAATCGGATTACCTCAACAAAGACTATGTAGGTAATGTAAAATGAACAGAAGAGAACAATGCAAAGCACGGTTATCGGAAGCACGGCTCACTCGTATATCTCTTTTGTAGGTGAGATTAAAGAGGCGATGGCGTGGGCCGATGCCATCCATCTCCCTTAATGCTGTATCGACGGCTCCATCCAACGGCTGTGAGCAGCGGCGTGATGCACGGCCGCATCAAGTGCGATGATATTTATTGGGAACTAGCTTTTGGCCACCGCCTCCTACGCCTGAGTTGTGGTACTACGTGGATGCTTTATGTTCTAGCTATAGCTTTCCTAAATAAACGACAGTGCTTGCATACATATTGTCAAGTTATATCTACACTATTAGTGCAGTGACTGAACGATTGCTTATGATTTTCGGGACGAAAAGTATCTGAAGGTACTTGTACCTATAGCTGTGGCTTTATGATATCTATAACTAAAAATGCTAACACAATACATGAGCAATAAGTAGAATGCTGCAAAACTTTAGTAGGTAATAAGTTTCAATATTTCTTCAGAAGTTAATTTACGCAATAAAAGTTGTTTGTTGGAAATTCATGTATTGATTGAAGTGCTAGCTGCAAATATCTGGCACGGCAAAGGCATCCTAGTTTAAGGCAACTCGTATGCATGAGTCGCCCAGACACATTCAAATATCCATTTAACAAATGCACATTTTAACGACATTCGGCATTTGCCAAGCGAGGTTTTTTCATGGATATTAGGGGACGCTAACCACGTAACACATTTTACACAAACTTTGGAAAATAGTAGGTACGTAGCTTCATTGAGCCCGCAAATTAGATTTTAAATATTAATATTATCAAATCCAGGGCTGAAAATTGAGGGGGATTTTAAAAGTTACAATAATTTCACAGTGGTTCAATATTACATTTTTTCACAAAAAAACATCCGAAATTAAAATTATTTTTCACTAGTTTTATGAACAAACGGTTTTTTTCTGTTCTTATTTGTGTATGGTATCTACCGCAAAGAAATTCGTGTACCACTTCCTGCTAATTTTGAAGCTAACTCACCAATAAAACCACTCATACCAGAGTATGGCTAACCCTCTCAAACAATTTGTTTTAAATTAAAATCGGTTCATCAACAAAGAAATTATGACCGAACCTACCTATTATAGAAATATATATACTTATACAGATGAATTGAGAACCTCCTCTTTTTTTTAAGTCGGTTGAAGACTTTCAAAAAAAGATTCACTTTCGTAAAAGAATACCCTCGGGGAAAACTTAGAAAAGAAAATTGTAGACTAAGTGTTGAAAATGAGTAAAATATTCACAATTTCATCTGAACTGAGTTAGTCGTCAATAAATACAACAAATAAACAGAAAGCAAAAGATAATTTGTATGTTTTTATTGTTTTCGTACAATTACACTCCATTCATAATCACGTACACTTAAATAACCATATTATTGCACAGTGGTTGGCCAGTCAGTCGGTTGGATCAGCACCAGGGGTCGGATTCTACAAGGTACACTCTCCTGAAACAAGAAATATCATGTATTAGAGAAATGTTCAAAGTAACACTGTCTATAGGATGCAAAAGAGTGCTTTTGAAGTTAAATGGTGTGTTAAAAAGTATAACCAAAACCAATATACCGTAATAATCTCTAATGTCGGGTACCTACAGATTGATGAAGTAACACAACAACTACACGACTTTGTTCCAACGTGTGTTACATTTCATATTACGTCTCACTAATCTGCCTCCAATTACGTAACACACTAACAATCACAATCTGAATCATTTTGAAAGATATTGCTAATCCATTGTTTCACATGTTCGAAAAATTTGTCCAAATGAATGTTGTTGAAAGGTCAAAATAAAAGCCATTCATATTGTTAGTATATTACGCAACTACCCGGCTGTGCAGCAATACCTTTATAAGTTTTTTTGGATGGGAAATCATCAAATAACTTCTCCCGCTCTGGGTGGAACGGGAGGGCGTGTCAGACTTTTACTGACTAAAACCCACCCGTGTTCCCTCAGTTGCCTGTGTGCCAGAGGCCGCGGTATCTCTTTCGAACAACCCGTACCCCTGGCAAACAGCAATACTTTAACTCAATATTTGATAAACACAAAAGACTGCCAATGACATTGATGAACATTGTGGTCGATGATGTCATGAACTGAGAGTGCAAGGTGCCACGTCTTTCCTAGAAACCTAGGTGCGTGTGTAAAGGCTTTTTTGCGGTTACTACCTAAGTATCTATACTTGTCAGATAGTTTAACCGAGAAATCCTTAGCACCCATAGTGACAAACATGAATCATTTTTCTTTATGATAACTACCTTTTTCACTATCTTAGGGTTTGATCTGGCTGTTCAGGTATTCAAGTAACTCCATCATACAGGATTGGTACATGTATTATGATACGTACAAAACAGGGTGGCAGGATATAGACGAGTAAACTGCAACCATGAATTCAGCACGTGATTCTAGACTGCCAGCGTAGAAAATTTTTGGCGGTTTAAAAAAACCCAAAGCGTAGAAATTGTTTCGTCGGTAAAAAAAAAAACCAGCTGTTTTATAGAACTAACCTACGCGGTCAAAATTTATGGAAAAGCAATTATTTTTTTTTACAACCGACAAAGAATTTCAACGCAGGAGCTATTTCAGAATCATGTAGGGACTGAATTTAAGGTAACAGGTTGCGCGTCAATATCCCTGCCTCCCTGAATGTAAGGAATATAGTATGTTATGATTCAAGTGTTTTTTAACTAGGTGTTACTGAAGTAGGTAAATTATTGCTTTATGGTGAATTGATATTGTGTGTAATGTAATATTTTTTTTATTACGGGAAGTATTTTAATGTCCATGACAGTTAACCACGATAGAGCCTGAAATAAACAAATATATACATTTTATGTAAATAAATATACTTATATACATTCATACTGTAATTATTCAGAGGATAATAATTAAGATCTCATTTAATAAATTTTAATAGAGATCTAAACTTTAGAAATATAATGGGTATCGGCGTAGAGGGAATGATTATTCCAGAAGCTAGAAACGACTTATTAAAAACTTTATTTCAATATTATTCAGGTTATAATCCACCTGTGTGCCAAATTTCATCCAAATCCGTTCAGTCGTATTTGCGTGAAAGAGTAACAAACATCCATCCATCATCACAAACTTTCACATTTATAATATTACTAGGAAAAGTAGGATATTATATATTTTATAGTAGGATGGCGTGATCTGTAAGTACATACCTGTAACCACCGCCATGGCCGTATCCTCCGTGTCCATAGCCGCTGCTGTAGCCGCCTCCATAACCACCGCCGTAGCCGCCTCCGTAACCGCCTCCGTAACCGCCTCCGTAGCCACCTCCGTAGCCACCTCCGTAGCCGCCTCCGTAGCCACCTCCGTAGCCGCCTCCGTAGCCACCGCCGTAACCACCTCCGTAGCTTCTGCCGTGCGAGAAGGCTTTTCCAGCGATAGCACCGCCGACGAAGCCAGCCTTAGCGCCGATCAGACCGGCACCGACCAGACCAGCAGCACCCAGACCCAGAGCGCCGATACCGAGAGCTCCAGCACCTGTTCAAAGAAAAATATTACGTTAGTACAAGCAAGACTAACCAGTTACAGATTTGCCTTCATTCTACATTTGTTTTCTTTTCTCACTGTCAAACCTCTGTTTGTTGATAGAAACCTCAATTGTGAGTTATACTCGTCTGTTTCCGTAAAATATACAAATATCATCATCATCATCATTTCAGCGGAAAAACATCCACTTCTGGACATAGGCCTCTCCCAAGCTCCTCCACATCGAGCGGTTCTGCGCTTCTCGCGTCCAGCGGATTCCTGCGGTCTTCACAAAGTCATCGGTCCATCTTGTGGGAGGCCTTCTAACGCTACGTCTTCCGGTACGCGGTCGACACTCCAGAACCTTTCGGCCCCATTGGCCATCTTACAAGCAACAACATGAACAACATCATACAAATATACTATTGGGTATTACTATTATTAAGACTAGCTGACCCGGCAAACTTCGTACCGCCAATAAAAGTTGTCTGAACTTTTTGTGAGACTAACAAACGTCAATTCATTTTTATATATTTAGATAGATTTTCTTTATATTTTCACAGCTGTTAAACCTTCCTTGGACTTTTACAAATATTGCAAAACCAAAATTAGCGAAATCGGTCCAGCCGTTCTTGAGTTTTTGTGAGACTAACAAACATCCGTTAAATAATGCGTTAAATTGTTAGCAGTATGGTGCAGTTTACAATTAATCGACAGTTTATAATCTCGCGAGATAGATTATACACTAACGGTGTTCACAATCATACGGTGAAATATAGATAGATGAGTAAAACCGGTCTAAACCGGGTATGGGGGTTAAAACCGGGGCAAGGCAGTTTAGTCTCTTACATAATTTCAAATTAAGGAGCCCGTTTACCCACTGCAGTTAGTCATTCTGATTAGTTGGTCGAGAAACGTTCCATTACGTTGGTGAACGCTCCACCATTTATAAGAAAAATGTAGTAATTTAGTGATGAATAAAAGTAAAGTATTGAATCCGCCATGTTTTTAGTTTATTTTGGTCTGTCTCTCTAAAATGTGTTTGGGGCTAATTTAAGTACCTATTCTGGGTTTCGGACGAGGCACGGGATAAATCCGTAAAACATTAAGTTTTATATAATGATTACATTTTGTTCTTTAGAAAAAGATTAAAATGTTATGTAAATATGTTTTTTTAACAGTACGGATAAAGATAGAGCATTTATTGCACAAAAAAATGCATCAGGGCCATTTGTTATTTTTTGCCATTTATTACTTAAACCAGATGAGTCCTGCGAACCGTTTTTATAAAACTAAGTTTATTACCACTTCCCTCACTTTACGTGTGCAGTTTATGTATAGGTACGGTACAGTAATAAGGGATTGTTCAAAAAAGCGTATGAAGTAATCAATCGACCAACAAGGGATCCACACAGACTTGTATTATGCTAAAAGCTGCCTTGTGATGTGTGTATATACAATAAAATAACAAACGAACTAAAATTGCTAAATAATATGAACTCATTTAAAAGCAAATTATATAAATGGCTGAATGGACATGACATTAAAGATTTCCTTAACTGTGTTGTACAGGTATTATTATTGTTATGAATTGAAATGAATGAATGCAAATGTTTGTGATATATGACGAATTGATCGAAATCTAAAATGAGTGACTATGATATGTCTATTAGGTATCAATTAATCTGCGACATCCTTTGACGACCTTTAAATTGTGTATCTATAAATTAATTTGCATGCAATTAATACAATTTGTGTATAAAAACCAGACTGTAACACCTATATACCACGGTTAAAGCAAATAAAGATTTATCTTATCTTATCTTATAAAACAAACTAAACATTATCTATATCGATCTATAACTATATCTTTACTATAATATTATAAAGCTGAAGAGTTTGTTTGCTTGAACGCGCTAATCTCAGGAACTACTGGTCCGATTTGAAAAATTATTTCAATGTTAGATAGCCCATTTATCGAGGAAGGCTATAAGCTTATATATCATGACGCTAATACCAATAGGAGAGCGGAGTAATGAAGACTCGCACGGGCAGGCGAGGCGAGCGACGGGGTGGGTCGGTGAACAAGAAATTTAACGCGAACGAAGTCGCGGACAGAAGCTAGTAGCATAATAAAATGTATTTTTAAATACTTTAAAACCTGTGTTTATTATCCATTTCGCCTTAGCATCCCGATTTTACCCCACTCTCCTTTATTTTAAACTTTAAATCTCATCATGTCTGTAGCTACATCTGTTTTTCCCGAAGGGTTAGACAAAAGGTACCTATCTACTATGGTACAACCTCATTTCTCTAGTTATGTTTAAGGCCCGCTTATTGGAGCATCTAGTTTTAAAATAAAACAAACAACAAATAAACTAATTTAAATATAATGCCTCCCAAAACGAACGTGGCGTATACTAACCTAGACCCATTTTATTATTCTCTTGTATTATATTTTTCATAGATAAATAACTAACCTAACCTATACATTAAATATATGCCAATACTAATTAATTTAATAGTCTTAATGTTGTTTTATAGACTTATGAAATAGTTTCATTCAAAGTAAAAATATATAAAGCTGCAAAACAGGTCGATAAAATTTACCTGATTGACAACAATATCTTTAACATAAAATCCTAATTTATATTAGGCAAAGGTAACACGTTGGTCGAGTTGGAATTTGTTTCGTATCACATTTTATTTGTGTAGTTAATACTTTACTGCATTATTGCCAAGGATAAAAACTTGTATTAAAATAGTAAATATTCTCATAAAAACGATGTTACGAGCGAAAGTTTCTTACTAGCCAACCATAAAAAAAACTGAATAAAATCCGAGGGAAAATACTAAACAAACGCGTGAGGTGACACGTAAAGCAGAATTTAGGTGAAAAATATACAAGATTATCTTATTAAATAGACAACGTACCTAATTGTTCATAAAAATAAATCTTCGTACAGATTTGCATTAACGAGTGGTACGGTACGGTGTGGTCCCACCATGCGTCCCCACACCCCCGCCGGACCACGCTCTATACACATTTTTATGACAGCTTTAATTCCTTTACTTACTCCGCTTTTATTATTTATTTAGAGCATGAAGAATTTACATTTTTATGTTTTTTGTATATCCTGTTGCTGAGTATTATAATAAAAAATATAACAGTGACGGTTAAAGTTCAAGGTCTTGACGTGAAGTAAATGTGTCGTTGTTAATTCCGATTCCATATTCAATATATTGGCATATTCCGGCCTAATGGATAGCCAGTCGGGGGATCCGTCTAACGTCTCAGTTACCTTATATGACGTCATCAATCTCTACCTCTAGGGCTAGAAAGTGAGGTCTTAGGGGATCGACATGACGTATTTGTTACGCTGTATCCATTTCTCATCAGCCTGACGAGTATGCGCAACACGTAACAATGTCCCATGGGGGATTCCATAACATGGCTGATTATTGACTGCTCAAACAACGTATATTCTAACTATTTAAACAGTATTGTTTTCGCATACATTAACGAAGCACGATTACGCTTGTCGGGATGATTGGACACAATTATTACCATAGAAATTAGTCATTCTTAAGATGACTGTCTCAGAAAACGTGGGCGAAAATAGCTGGGCACTCGGATCCCATGGCCCTAGAATTTTAACTGCAAGCGGCTCGATCATAAAAGAGCCAATAAGATTGGAATATTTATTTGCCGTTTAAGGTTTTCCGCACCTGCAGCAGTCGCCCCGCAGAAGATGGGATGCGATGCGGACGAATTTTTTGATGCCTTATTTTTTTTTATTTGCTTGTATTTTTTTAATTGTGTAAATATTTTTATTAATCCTACTATCCCATTTATAAAGTTTGTGAGTATGGATGTATGTATGTTTGTTACTCTTTCACGCAAAAACAGCTAAACGAATTTGAATTAAATTTGGCACACAGGTAGTTTGTAACCTGGAATAAAACATAGGATACTTTTTATCCCGGTTCTACGTTCCCGTGGGATAGTTTTCGACCTCCACGCGGGCGAAGCCGCTGGCAAAAGCTAGTAAAAAATAAAATAGAAAAGATGACTGATTAGTGATTAATCTAATTTTATTTATAAGAGCCTACTAATTGGTGCTTGTTTAATGGATACAATACAAGATTTTTTCAATAATAATCCTGTTGCGTAAAATCCTTCTTTTAGTTTTTACAAAACACCCGTTCTAATGTAAAATGTATTCGCATGAAAGTTTATTAATTAATAATGGATATATTTTAAAAAGCAAAGTCCTGTGAAGGTCAACGTCCGGTCATTAGCAGAACCATAAATAACAAAGTTATAATATCCCTAATGCATTTCGCATTGACTATGTTTTATTCATGGATTTGTTTATTCATAATGAAAGAGTACTTTGACAGTTATAATTCAATGTAAAAATTTATGAATCATAACGAAAAAATTATATGAAGGTAAACTCTGTACTTAATCGCTTTTTAGTGCTTTTACTTGACTGTATATACGATATGTTCTACTATTTTAGCATATAAACGAGCAATCTTTTACGTTTGTACGAGTATATAAAAGTTCGATCATAACGAAAGGTTATGCTTATACAGTGGGACTGAAACGTATTTCGGTTACAGTACTTTCAGTTTACAGCACTAGGTAGGTGATTACTGCGACATATCGCGGAGTTTCAGGTACAGGAAAAAATAATTTTGCTAAAGTTGCAACTACTAGCATAGCATAAGTACAGGGTGTCTAAAGGTTGGGGACGTTGAAATTTTTGGTCGGTTATTTTTTTTTAAATCGGGGTTCCATTCTTTTTGACCGCGTAGGTAATGAACTTTCCTGTAGAACGGCTGATATTTTTTTTATAGCCAATAAAAAATTTCTACAATAAGTAGGGGCCTATAGTATGCTGACTTGATGGGCGTGGATGTCCCTTTTGTATGTATAAAAATAAAATGGAACTATTCTTGAAATTCTGATATAACATGTTATTTATTTATTACACAAGATATAAATCCTCTTATTTTATCTATCGCTTGCATTAAATAGTCGAAGAGCGAATGAAATTAATAAAAACCATCATGAGCAAAAGTATGTTCTCTAAAAATATTCGCATACCTAAACATGTTTATTAAAATGGGTTTACTTCATAGGCTAATGTTGTTGACATATCCAAAGCACTTCTGATACTAAAATACGTTGAAATACTGTTCATAGTTATTTGAACTTTCATGTCTGTATGTAAAACTGTAATCACAACTCTCCAGCGGGGATTTCAACCCTGTTCTCAACATTGCAATATTTCACAGCAAGAGTACGGCTGGAACAAATCCTTCGCGACTTGAACAGCCTAGCAGGTAAGATAAGTGTGAGATGTACAAACTATGGCCAACTGGTGAACACTTGGGGCGCCACTATATCATCCTTAATCCACTATTTCTACATAAGCGGGCCGTTTGCTCTGTAAGCTTTTTATCAAATGGATGTTTCAAGTCGAACTTTCATTGGCTGAATAAAAAACCTGTAGATAAAATGATACGAACTATTAAATAGTGGAATATACAACAGTCGACGTCAAAATATCCCGTTTTAAATTTTATTTGGAAGATGTGCCAAATTTCATCCTCACCGTTCAGCCGTTTGGCGTAATTGATTTACAGAGATCCAAACATTCACATTTATAGTATTAAGTACTATAGTAGGATTCCGACTTTTATACCTAACTAAATTCAGTTCCGCTTTTACATTGAAAAAATAAATGAATAAAAATGAGACTTGTTTTAAAGTTGATGATATAACAAAATGAATGCAAAAGACCGGTTCCTAATACCTAGCCTAGACCCATCAAACAAAGCAAACAGCTGATGCGTAAGTAAATTATGTAAATAGGTACTTCAGAATCATCAAAATAAGGGCAAGTAACATTCACGCATGTATTGCGTGATATACTTGTGGCCTTGAATTGTGCACTTGCTTGCATAATCATTAGGCACGGATTAATGCCGAAAATTATATAATTACATAATTATAATTATCGACAGGATACATAGGGTAATTAAGTAGAAATCGTGTCCTTGAACTAAACACTGAAATGGCCTCGCATAGAGATGTACTGTATCTATACGCACGCAAAATTGAGTAGCCAGAATAGTGTGATTGATGTATTTTAACCTGTTACAATTTTACATCTCAACTAAGATTCGTCTATCTGGGATTCCAAATGGTTTATTTAGTGTATTCGCAGGGTCTCGAAAAGAAAAGTTATTAGAAGTTATCGTTTCGATACAGCTTTTGATAGGGTTGATTTAGATTTGAAGAAGTATGAGATTCGTTAAAAAATAATTAAACGATTTGTATTCTTAAACGTTACAAGAAGTCGTGAAGAGGCGACACGAGTCGCAGGACATAGATAAATGTCACCCATAGTGTGTTCAAGATGGGTTGCACGTTGCACGACACATGTCAAATGTTCGTAGCATGACATAAGTCAAATATTGATAATTCTCTAATAATCGATTACGTAGTTTACTCAGCATTTAAGCAAAAACGTGTGCAACGTTAATTTTAAATCTGTCACACGAACCATCGTGAATTGAACAGACTGCAGTAAAAACGAAGTCCTCACGAATCTGTTGGTTATCGCGTCTACGGTTACTGGCATTAAGTATATTGCTACGAAGATCTTTTGGCGCTTGAACGACATTGACAGGGGGGCGTTGTTGGTAAACATTTCAAAATTGTAACGAGCAAAACAAGATGGCGGCATTAGTTCCGATTACGGCCACGCGCCAAAAGATCCTTGTACAACTATCGTCGCCTGCTAAATGCTTTTACTCACCAAGAAGCAGGCTCCTCTTCTGCCTGTTGCCTTGCGCGTCTACCAGCATGACTTCCTGGAGCTGGGGCTGTTCCACGGGCTGCAGAGCGGTCATGAGGGGACCGTTCTCAGCCGCGAGGCTCGCCACAAACGCCACCAACACCACGAAGACTAATGTGCTCACTCTCATCTTGATTTGGTCTGTGAGTAAATGAATTTCTTTAGTTTCTTACCCATCTAAATTTTTTTCTGTATTCCGATAGTAAGTCATACCGTACAATATTTTTCCTGTTTTAATGATTTTTTTAAAACAAATCGGTCATTTTTGGATTTTTCGGTACGTTTAGTTATTGGAATCTCAAGTTTTTTTTTCATATTTTATAAGTAAGCAATAAATTATAATATGTAGTTTTGTAGGTAACGCTGCATGTGTGTCAAATCAAGATAAAATATGAATGCTAATAAGTTGAAGCTTTACTTGTTTTAGGTGAATATTTTAATACATTGTTAGATATGGCTTTACACTTACAGCTTGTAATTCTATAGCTTTTGGCGGCGAAACAATATTATTTGTTAACCACCTGCAGCAATGACTAATTATATTATATTCTGTTGTATTCTAACATTGTCAGAATATAATTTAGCCAGTACTTAAATAAATATCTCATCTGTTTTTCCATAAAAACTTTTAAACTCCATATAATAGAGTAATTATGGTGATTCTGTTGAATTAATGTGTTTACCTGACATTTAGTTAAAATTAAAATAGCAGCGATTTCTGTCAATAAATATGCAAAATAATGCCTGCATTGATCATGGCAATATTTGAAAATGGCCAACGATTTATACAAAAGTAGTGTTACGAAACTATTTGACAGTTTGAGATGCAAAAACTTGTCTTAATATGTGAATGAAATGAGAATAAAACGTTATTTCCACAGACTGCTGCAAAGATTTGTTTCTTTTTTTCCTAAATACATACAATTAATTTCACCTTAAAGAAAACCAAAATAAACCAAAATTGTTAGTGAATCGAAAGTCCTTAAACAGGTTCAACTAATTTGCAAATCACAAAGAAAATAAAAAAGAACTCTTTAGTTATCAAACAAAAATCAAACTCTATTTTTTTTAATTACTTAAATGACAATTATTTCAATTGATTATAAATTTTACCTGTTTTAAAATATCACCGTCCAGCACAAACACTGATCACTGATCTACTGATCGATGATGTCCTGCCTATGACTTTTATAGGTCGGCGAGTCGAACACACACGCTAACATCTAATGTATAATCTGTTGCCTATAATAAGGTATGTCGTCGCCCCACCTATAACATATACTTCCATATACCACGCAACAGGCTCAGTAGTTTCAGATATTCAATATTCATTAGACGTAATTACAAACATGAAATAGTTACTGGGCATAGTTTGCGAAGTCAACTTTGTTGGGCCTCCAGATATTCCATAGGTATTCAAGAGCTAGGGTTACAAGTACCTGAGGCAGAGGCAAAACTAGGGTAGCCAAGTAGGGCACGAGCCCTGGGCGCCTATCGAGGGAGGGCGCGAAAAGTCGCCAATTATTAAATTAAAAAATACTTCAATAAACCATTTCATACTGTTGTAGCCAAGAAATCTAAAGACTTGAATTTATTGTGCAGTATGGGGATGAAAGCGTATTTCACAATCTGTCCATTTCTATTCCAATTCTGGTTAAAATTCCAGCATTACAAATTGTGAGCGATTTTTTAGTAAGTTGAAATGAATATCTTCGACCGAGAAGATCATTTACGAAGGAGCGCAAATGTGACGCGTGCCCTTGGCGCCTTTTTCTATAAGTAAGTACGCCCCCGTCCTGAGGTACCAAGGAACATTGCGCCTGTAACAAGTTGTAACATCACCTCATTTGTTTCAACAATGGGTCGAGTATACTCAATTGTTTTACACTCAAAATGTACCTTTCCTATTAAGGGAATTGTGTTAATTAAATGTGTAATCGGTAACTTTGATTCTGTCTTTTGGACTGTGTGAAGTATGTCGATGTGGATGTACCCGCGGTGACTATAAGATGTTCTCATGTGTACTTACAGGTTACAGGTACTTAGGCCTTTGTTTTGTTATACATTGTGGCATACATCGACACGCAAAATCTTACCATGAATTCAGCATTTTAATAATTCTAACACCCCTGCATTGAAAAATTTCGTTGATGTTTTAAAAATATGTGTGGGTTTTGCACTTTTTTATAGAACATCAGATTTTTGTTTGATTACCGTCGATAACATTTCTACGCTACGAAACATATGTTGAATTCATGGTTACAGTTCATGAGCCAATGCCCTGCCACCCTGTATTAAAGATTAAAGCTGGTGCTACTCCTAGTAGTAGGGAGCTCGAACACCAATCTTAATCGACGCTAGCCTTGATGTAACGAATAATTCAAAACAAAGGAAAATCGCATGCACAACATTGATTAGTAAAATCAGCCTCTAATGTTCTCATTGCTAGGACACAAACCTCCTCTCTGTGAGAGGGACCACAAATCGATTACGTAATTCAACTTTGAGTACCAAACAGTTTTTGTACAAAATGTGAATATGCATATCATTCATCTGATGACCCACTATACCACATCTTAAAACTTATGTCCTCAAGCAATAATGTCAATAATCCTTTTTATTAAGCAAATTAACGTCAAAGCAAACTCAAATAGATTTTTTTTTGTTAATGCTCATTCCTCCGAGATAGTTGTTTGACATCAAACAATTCACGTCTCGAGTGAATGACCCCAACAGGATCACTTCATAACTTTTTTCCACACTTTACATAATAACATAATAGTTTTGTATGCCAAATTGAATCATCCAATTTCGGTATGCAAATCTCGAGGTGCCCCGGTAAATTGCGAACATACATAGCACCTGTTTTATCAGCTGTTTAGCTCATAAACCGACCAGAATATTTTGAGGGAAAAGCGCCGGGGCCCTTCACAATGAAATATATTTGAATACATTACTCTTTTCCATTGCTACCGAATAATACACACTTTTAAGCCGGCTCCCAATAGTGATCCAATCAAATAAAGATTATTTCACATCGGCGACTCGCGCTGATGATAAATCAGTAACGAATGTAATGGAAATGTTTTCGTAAAGTAATTTGTTAATACAGGTACTTTAATTTACTGTGGATTTTGATGATTTAACTGATAATGAAAAAGAGGCTTGTTTATTTTTTTGTAAATGATGTGAACATTTAAACAATACGTTTTAACAAACCTAGGTGAAAGTTTTAAAGATTGTATTTCTGTAGATAAGTAGGCTTGAACAAACACCTTTACCAATCATATTTTTAAAACTAGATGAGGTCGACGTTTCCTATCTGACTCTCTCTACACTGAGAAGAAAGGCCGAAACTAACTCAGAAGTCACAGTCTCCTTTATAGTGCAGACATAATCTTGGTCAGGTTATGTGAAGACCACGTAGATTGGTGTTTGAAATGGTTTATATGATACGTGTATTTTCACATTTAAGGAACAACAATAATTTAAAACAATGTTGTTCCGAATGCGCTTCCATAATAAAAACAAAACATTACACAAGACGCAATGGCGGATTATCTTGACAAAAAATAAACAATATGTAAGCTTCCCCTCAAAATATATGAGGCCATAACAATTGCTGCAAACAACACAATCCAACGCTAACAGTATCTTGGTACTGAAAAATTGAGAAGTGGAACCATATTTTGTAGGAGAACGAACATTTTTGTGCGGATGCAAGATGGAAGCAAAACATACAATGTATGCATTACGGATCCAATTCGCATAAATCGACCGAAGGATTTGGGCAGCCATGACTTGGCACTTCGATGGTAACATCCAACATTTTTCAACTGTGTCTAGGATTCTGGGAGATTTGTTTGACGCGAAAAAATATGATTTGCTCAAAACACTATTTGCTAAAATATTAAAAGGCTTGTGTCTAAGTTATAACAGCCGCACGGGTCGATAAGCTACGCTTGCCACGGTTGGTCCGCGGATGGGTGACCATCTTTACTTGCCTCCGTGGCTCTGTTGGTCCCGACTGTCATTCTTAGATCTTTAACAGTCTTTACGGTTCGTCATAAGCCAGAAAGTCTAACAACCAGTCTTACCAAGGGGTATCCTATTGTCCAGTAACTGGGTTATGGGGGTCAGATAGGCAGTCGCTCCATGTAAAATACTGGTATGTAGCTGTTTCCGATTAGACTGGAAGCCAACCCCATCATGGTTGGACTAATGATAGGCAGATGATGACTATTCGTAAAAATAATTCTTAAAGTAATTTATTTAAATATTTAGATTTCTCGTATACAAAAGAAGGTACAAAGGCCCTATGTAAGTAAGTTATGACTAAGTAAGGTAAGTAAGTTTCATTAATGAGTTGAATGAAACATCAGTCACAGTATAACACGTGCGTTTATTTCTCAATAATTATTCTTGTTGCTAACGCCTTGCTTCGGCTCAAAGTCGGACCAAGTTCAAGTTCAAGACGCGAGAAATTTCGAAGAGATGTAATCATTTACAACGGTACCGCACTAAACCCACCGTCGGCGTTCGTCCCCGTGTAACCCTATATAAATCATCGTATAAAAACGATATAGCCCTAAACGCCCTTAAGTAAGATTTATAGCTTTTATAATTACGCATTTCTAATATTTAAGTTAGATTTAAGGATAATAATAAACACATATTAAAAGGGCTTTGACCATACGACGCTCCATGAGATCGTAATTAATAATTATCCAGTTTTCTAGTGGCCATTTCTTTTAAATGACATCATCAAAAGTCGTGTGTTTTAACACATGATGCCTGAATTATAAACATAACATATAAACTGTCTCTGCCTGGTTTATGTTTGGTAATAACTGGCTTCTTCTAATGTCAATGACATTCGAAACAACGATATTATCTGAAAGTGACCTTTAACCTCTTAAGTGTATAATCATAATATAAAAATAGGAGATAGAAATTTCCACTTATATAATATAATGTTGTAGAGGCTTTTTAATTATGTAAATCTAGGGTCTTACTTTATTTGAAGTATTTTTAATGTATTATTTGTAAAATCAGGAATATATTTTTTCTGTTTTCGATAAATTCTTTGAAGAATTTATGTTGAGACCTCGCTCGAGCTTCGTTTGCATGGATACCATTGAACAGTGGCACTTTACTGGCCTTACATACGAAGTGTACTTGCCCTGTATCGCGTTAGTTATTATAAGTGTTGATTTACTTAAAGCCAAATATTTTGTCTTGAAGTATCTTCTAGGCTAGTGAGTCTCCCTGCATAGAAATATAAACTCTTCTATATATTTTTAGCAAGAAGTGTTATTAACAATTGGTTGTACTTACTTACTTAATTTGTATCTACAACAATATTTTTGTGTTTCGTCTTAAATAATGCGAAATAAAGTAAAATAAACTCACTGTGTTTTTGATGTTTGATAACCAAAGTTAAGCGAGAAACCAGCAGTACCGCAGACCGTAGTCCAAGACGCGTTGTGGCCTTTATTACATTATTGAATTAATCATAACATTATAAGTGTTATATGTAAATGTTTCTCGAAAAACAATTGGCCAAAAACACGTTGCTCCTTAGAATGAACCTACCTATTTATAAATCAAAATCAAAAGTCATTTATTCAAACTAGCCTGAGAGTCAGCACTTTTGAACGTCAAAATTACATAAGGCCATCACCCAAAAACGCCCGCTCTTCACCACTTCCTAGTCCTTCAGCTGGGACGAAGTGGCGCAACAAACTCCCCAGCAGCACAGAAGCTGTCCGTTAAGTTGGAAAAATTTGAAAAATGGTATACATCAACAGCATGTGCAGCAACGCCTTTATGTCTGCTAATAGCAACATACCTACTTGCATGCTTACTGCGCTTGCGTATCCGTGTGCTGGCAAATAAGGCAGAAAGGTGAATAAGGCATAAATTAAAGGAGCTATAATTCTCATTCTTTATTTCTTTTTGACACTGCAACTTGTCATAACATTACAATGTGCAATAAAATCTTTTTTATTAATAGTATTTCCTGCTTGAAGAATAACTGGCCATATTCGGTCAAAATAATTGAGAAATGCCATTTATTATTCGTTCCGTGTGGTGCATACGTACGTAAGAGAATAGCACCATCCCATTTCTTCCCGTGGGTATCGTAGAAGGCGACTAAGGGACTTAATAGAGAATGGGCAGCAGCCTTCTCTATGCATTTTACCACCATACTGCGATCGCCAACCCGTCGGCCAAGCGTGGCGATTATGGCAAATCCCTCCTTTTGGGGGAGGCTTATGTCCAGCAGTGGACGTCTTTTGGCTGATATGATGATGATAATTTTAATTATTTATTTATAAATTTTACTTTTTTGTTTTAAAATATGGCTGACTAATATTTATTTTAATCGGACAGTAATTTTTTGATGGAACCTACTATGTTACTAAAATGTAAAAATTAAGTAACAATGAAAACATTTATCCTGAATATTACGCTTATTGCAAGAACGTTATTACTGTGTCTAGTTTTAAGGTTTTTTGTTAGAATTCTAGTAACAAAATTGGGTGAACGACCTATCGAGAAAATCGAATTTAATTTATAGTCTCTCATTAATCAACTGCCACAAACCGTATGTTAACAATGTAATCTGCACTGCGGTAGCTTAGGTTTTTTTTACCATGTTTTACTGATTTATTAATATGATATTTACCATGAGGATAGGTAACGGTTCTCTAGTAGGTAAGTAAAGGATTTTTAATGTGCTGGGAATTTTTGACGAGAAGAACTATTAATTTGTGTTAACTGGTTTTACGGTGACAATATTATGTTGATATATGAGATAAGCGAGTATTTTTAAATTCGTAAAGCCATTGGACAAGTTCTGTTGACGCTGCCCTTCTACAAGTTTTTTTTTTATTTCTCATATCTTACCTCATCGGAGTTGTATTTTATAACTAAAACAAAATAAGCTCGTTTTTTTATTTAATCTATATTTATTAGTAAAGTGAAATGCTGTTCGTTAGTAAGGGCATATTCGCTTGAGAACACCTGTACCAATTATTCGGCTATATTTTGTTTCAAAATATTTCTAATACTCCGAATTAGGTTTTTATGGGTGAAAAATTTGATATGATTCCCGTAAAATGTTCAAATTCAGGAAAAGCTGAATGCTCTTTTTTCTATTGGGTTTTTTTTTTATAAACTTTTGAATTTTGGTAACGATAACAGAGGGGTTGTTGTGTAACATGTTCATTTGGCGTTTGGACGGCACGGTTGGCGCAGCGGTTAAGCGATTGTCTGCTGCGCTGCGTGTCGCGGGTTCGATTCCCGCACGGAGCAAATATTGGTATGACCTACAAGTAGTTGTTCCGGGTCTGGCTGTTTGTGTATGTGAGTTTTAAATGTTTGTGAACGCACCCACAATACAGGAGAAATTCCTAGTGTGGGGCAACGTTTTAAAAAAAAAATATATATATATTTATTTTCATTTATTTATTTATTTATTGGCACATAAAATAAAGTGTTACACTAGTGAGGTGTGACACTGACATTTTGACAGTTCAACAACAATATCTGGATGACCGAGCTTTGCTTTGTTTTTTTTTTGTTTGATCTTTTCTAAAAATGAAACCTAGCTAGATCGATTTATCGCCCCCGAAACCCCCTACATACTAAATTTCATGAAAGTCGTTGCAGCCGTTTCCGAGATTCAGATTATATATACAGGGTGTAACAGAAACTCTATTGCTATCCTTAAGCACTAAAGATAGCAGCTAGTATAGAATCACTATAGATAGTTTTAGCTCAAAATAAAGTACTCTAAGAATTGATACCAAATTTTCGGTTTCACATGTTTCTTAAATTTAAGTCATAACAAACGTGTCACCGCACTACGTAGGTCAATAACTTTCCACGTTACTTGCCACTGTCACGATAAATCTCTTCCGAGTGATGTGTTTGGTTTAATTCGTTCTGGTGTAGTAGTGTTTAAAAAATTAATAACTTCCGATCATGTAGAGATAGAAATAAAAAATCCTTCCAATATCGTTTGATATCATCCGAAGAAGCCGTGCCCTTGGTATGTATATACCCTTTCCGTTACACGTTATATAGTAGAATTGCTCGTTTAAGGGTTTTTGATTAATTGCGTTATTTACGTTTTTGAGCAGACACAGTTTTCGAACACTTAGAGTAATGAATTAGCAATATACTTCGAATTGATTCAGATTGTGATTGACAGTATTAATACACTGTCAATCACAATCTGAATCAATTCGGTGTGATCTGCACCCTATTTGCGTAATCGCAAATAGGGTGCAGATCTGTCGGGGCACTTAGCCCTACTATCTTACTAATATTATAAATGTGAAAGTTTGTCCTCCTTATTAACCATAAATTTTTGACGTTTAAACATCTCTTAACATTAATCATCGTTTATAAATAAACCCCTGTATGTTTAGATGTTTGTTACTCAATCACGCAAAAACGGCCAAACGGATTTGGATGAAATTTGGCACACAGATAGTTTATAACCTGGATTAACATATAAAATACTTTTTATTCCGATAGTACGTTCCCGTGGAATAATTTCTCACCTCCACGCGGGCGTAACCGCTGGCAAAAGCTAGTATGAAATAAAAACAGGATAAACCCAACAAAATAATAAAAAAAATAAAAAAATATCATTACATTCATTTATTCATAACGAAACGGTAAAAAATTATAATCGCTTCGGCATTTAATGTTATAAATATTATAACAATCACCGCCTCAAAAGCAACTTCACAGAATATTTTTGAGAATCCTGCTCTAGTTTACAACAGCAAATTCAGCTGCAATTTGATGTTAATTTACAGCTCACTGACTACACAGTTTTATCAATATTTTCTGTCCTCAAATACTTTATAATTCAACAGTAAACTGGGATGTACTGAAATAATAGATTGATAAAACTGTAGCAACAGTGTATCAAGGCTTTATGCGAGCCATAAGTATTTCGAAGTTCAAATACTTTTATTTACAAAAAATCGGAACTCATCTGTGTTTTAAAATGTCGACAATATTTCCTGCATATTGCAAATTGGTCAGAAACGTAATTGCCAAAAGAGTGTATGTTAATATTCTAGCCCTCTTACTAATAAACTTAAGAATAAAGTTATTCCAAGTTTAAACCTATGAAAATGAATGATTATTCCTTTATTATTGTTGTATATTCAAACTTATTAGGTCTACCAATTTAGAAATAGTTATGGACTTTACTCTTAACTCTAAACTTGTCACTCAATCTGGTTCTGTTCCTTTATAATAAAATTCAATATACTTTTTCTACCATTATTCTATTAATAAGTTTACATTTTTCCTCCAACAGTTATTACTGGTATAACTTTATTCCGTGCTTATAAGTAACAGGAAAAGAGTTTAATGCAATGTGGGAAACATACATCCCACAAAACTATCTACTATGGCATTCCTTCAGACGTTAACTTATTATTATATCTTAGGTTTATATAACAGGCCATTTACATAGGTAAATATAATGCAAGTCTACGTGACGTTGATGACATAACAAATATTGAACCCGATGCGCCGGACATGCGTGTGCGCTTCTGCTTACTGATTGGGTATACAACATTGCTATGGATATTATCAAATCGATAAAAAAAATTGGATAATAACATGAAAATTATAATCTTTATCACTGTCACGAAGCTATGAGATCCACTTCTTAAACAAGCAGAGTTACCTAATTACTTCATGTATTTTAATTTAAAAGTAAAATACGATTTTTAAAAGTATTTGCACAAAGATTGTTTTCATTATAATCTGGTTCTTTACCATAAAGTGCTGATTCCGGATATGATTAACATGGCAGGTCACATTTGCGTTTCGCCTCTGGGGATTTATGTCGCCTGCATACGAGCTACCATTTCATCAAAGCTATTAATGCTACTGGCACAATTAAACATACAAGCTGTTGTGTAGTTAATATGAATATCTTTGTTTAAATGGTTTACATAGTAAATTACTATTTAATGGACCTGTGTCAGGGCCTCTTCTTTAAAAATAACTCAGATGCAAGCGGCAGGTTCAATATTTTGTCGTCTAACGTCACGAGTATCGATACAATACCTTATACGAATGATCCGTTTAATCTATATACCCATCACATAGTAAGCCTCTCTTAGATTAAAACGAAATCCTTGCAATTAATACTATTTTACACGCCATCCTGGTTTCTCTTAGAACGTAGACACACTCGATGCGTTATAAGAAAATCCCAGGTGTAGACAATCACCAACTGAAAGATAATAACAAAATACAAATTATTGATCGCAATAAAAAAAACGGAATAAGCTTGTTAGCCAGTAACAGGATTGTGGAAGTCAAATAGGCAGACACTCCATTTAAAATACTAGTATTCCGTCGCCCCCTACTTCTTAGGACCCGAGATGGCAGCGCGTAGTGTTCCACGCGCGCCTCTCTATGATGTAAGGGGTGAGTTTAAGACCTCACTCCCCCCCTAACGCGAAGTGGCCCGCAGAGGCGGGCCGGCACTAGCTGGGGATCGCGGAAGTCGCATTAGATCCCGTGATCCCCGGTGCAAGTGTGAGACGGAACACCGGGGTGGTTTTAGTCAGTAAAAGTCTGACAGACAACTCCGCCCTCCCCAGGGCGGAGGACATTCTGAGGATGAGCATGAGGATTCCCCCCATAATCAAAAAAAAAAGAAGCCGACCCCAAAATAGTTGGGAAAAGTCTAGGCAGAATAAGTAAAAAAAACAATTATAGAACATAGATAAAAATACTATCTACTCTGCCAGAACTTAGGACATTTCAATTTGTCGTATTATTTAAGTTTATCTCTTTATGGTTTCCTTATGTTAATATGAAGTACTTTACCATCGAAACATGGGCGTGTTAATACCCATTTCGGCGGCTTACAGCGACATTTTTGGATGATGTCACCAACAAACTTTGGAAGTATTTCAGATTATAAGGATATGTAGTCTAACATTTAACATTACTAATCATGTAAAGGGAATAACAAACAATGAAATTTTTCCACCCATCTGTAATCGTTAGAAAAACACCGAACAAGACACAATAGAAGTTTGGTTGTCATTACTTCTGGGGACGTTCAGTGTACCACAACGTGTTAATGACAGTATAGATGACGATCGAAGTTCATCAAAATTAACACAGATTTTGGAAATGATCTAAAATAAAAAATAAACTTTATTCCACTATAACTACAAAATTACAAAATAATGTGATATTATATGACTACTATAAAATACTAAAACCGTGCAAATATTATGCAAACTACTTAGATAAAACAAAAAGAATGCGTGACGTGTAGGAAAGATTTAAGAAAAATAAAATAGTTAAATAGAATATATGTATGAGAATATATGTTACGTATATGGGTGAACGATTTCTTTATTTCTAATCTTTTATCACCTTCGAATCCGCATTCCATTCCAAGTCTATGATTTAACTTGTCGTCTCAACCAATCATTCGTCGTCAGATATACCTACCCACTATTCATAGATCACATACCATGGTGAGATATGGAGATGGGATACCGGTTTATATTATTTACTTAATTAATAAAACTATATTAATTAAGAGGACGTGACTGTCATTTCATGTCTCATTAACATTCCAAATTAGCAATTTCGTAAAAGGTTCAAAGGTAAGGAATCTCTTTAGGCGTTGTTCAATTACTTCATTTGGGGAAAACCGCTAATGTGCGAACTCTTCAAATAAGTGTATGAATAAACACAAAAAAAAATGTCATTCATCCTTTTTTAAATCGATGTGCGATACTTGAATCATGTCGTGACGTCACAACCAGTTTTATAATGAACATTACATCTCGCCCTGTTTCGCCGAAGGGTTGAACAGAGGTGTACTATCGAGGAAATTTACATCAGACCAATTTGAAAACAAAAACCCGTGCACACAATGACCACATTTGTTAGCAAGCGTTACTATAGCCGCTGAGCGCTGCAAGCAATAATAGTCCTTACGGTGTATAGATGTTAGGGTTTACGCACATTTCGCCTATTGCCATAAACCGGGCACAAATCCAAACTCCGGGCTGCTACTAAAAAAATCCAAACAGCATAACCCAATAAAACTTTGCCAACCTGGGAATCGAACCCAGAATCTCATGCTTTGCAGTAACGCTTGCGACCACTAGACCAACGAGGCAGTCAGTTAGAATTATTCCAAAAGTAATTCAAGTTAGAATTTACTTATGCCCCATAAGCAAATTCGTCGGTTCCCTTCTCACTCACTAAAGTTTCCAAAAGCTTTTAAACCTTTCCATAGCACTTGACCCTTATGAAATCCAAACGACAGTTGTCGAAAGAACCTTCTCAGTACCCACGACCTTCAGATGCAATAAGATTAGATTCATTCATCATCGCATTGTTGTCAATTAAATGAACCATTGAATCTTTTATAATTGCAATTTATTGCTCAACTGATTTACGTGTTTCACAATGAAACAGTCAGATAAACCTTTGGAACGTGTTGAAGCATGACAGTGTATTTTAAGATGTTTGCTTAACTTCGCTACATCGGAGGCTGTTCGGTACTTGCGTTTAGAAGTAAAGGTTATATTTGAACTTTATTACACACATTTAAAGTACACACTACGTGCACGAAACACAGTTAGACAAACTTGAATTCTCGTTTTTCTCTAGAAACTTGATACAAATACTTAACGTGTGTTCTTGAGTGAGAAGACAGGTCAATCTGTGTGGTTTCCTCAAAAGACCATTCCAGACATCAATCTACATGGTCTTATAAAGATTATGTCTGGACTTTAAAAGAGACTGTGATTATTGAGTCGTTTCGGCCTTTCGTCTCAAAGTAGCCAGATAGGAAACGCCGAATTTATTTATAAAAAAATGTTTGACGTGTAAAAGTGCTTGTACAAAGCTACTTACAAAAATAAAATCAAATCGAAGAAAGTGCTGCCACTGACCCCTAAAAAACTTGATTATTCGTAATTGGTTGCAAAGGAATCTAGTTGTAAATAGTATTTTATTATAAAATATTATAGTGTTTTAAACTATTTCAAACATATTGCTACAAAAATTTATGTTTAACGATGTTGATCGTGATACGTTACTTTCGTGTTTAGAAAATATTTCTAACATTCTGCTATGGAAATACCTTGTCGCAGATAAAAAAAAAAACAAATCTACGTTGCCGATGTTTTTTTACTCTATTTAAATTTACATTAGGTGATGGCTAGGTACTTAGCATGCTTCGTTGCAACTAAGTTACTACAAGTGCAAAAGTAAAAAAATAAATACTGACATGAATCTTCTCTGCTACTCAACGTATGGACTATTTATGAGCTGGGAGAAGTTGTCCACTCAGTACCTGATTACCAGCGGTAGGTCCCTGCATAATATAATTGTATTAAAATTATAATCATAAAATAAACAAATCGTGCTATCCCTGGATTGAAAACAGTGCTAAAAATCACACATTGTGTCAATAATGGCCGAACGAAATATCAAACGCAACTCATTTTTAAGACATGGGTTAGAAGAGCGTCTTATAGCTAAGTATCGATTGAGAATTCGGAAGTAAACCTGTGAACTCACCGCCGCCGCCGGCGTTCTTTTTCCATTTCAGGACCATAATAGCTGCAGGGTGAAGATGTAGATGTCGGGCATGTAGTCTGTACATTATATTTGTATACCTACCTACGGTATGTTCTTGTAAAGCACGTCCTTAATGACGATTAGGCTGCAGTTAGAATCTATAAATTTTTGGTTTCGAAATTCGCATATCGACTGTACTCTCGTTAAAGCTTGGTTTCCAACTAATGATTATTGTGCGCTAGTATTGAGTTTGGTTTTCGGTGTATTTAACGCCAAAGCTACAGACTAAAAAAATTACAGTATTCCGAACCATTCATCACCGACTAATCTATTCCCTAAATATAATGGTTCTCGATTCGAAAGTGAACTACTGAATCGTACACATACGCCGAATGATTCCCAATCGCGCAACTGTCCGAAGTACGTACAGATAACAATGCACGTTTTAGAAATTGCAGTAACAGGTGTTACTAGGTTGAGCATTCAAAAGGACACTGGTGATGCAAAAACGGGAGCTGGTAAGCCCTTTGTTGTTCCGTACAGAAATAAATAAATTCAGAAATTGAAAAGGAAAAATGTAAAACGCTCCGAATGGAAAAATATATACAAAACGTTTTAAATATTTTCTTTTCCTAAGTAATCTATCCCGGCGTTGATGTACCTATATAACCAATAATGCTTGCCTATGCAAACCAATTTTCTGCAACTATTCTCCTATAAAATCGCTTTATACCGAAGTATAACATTTCTCAGTAAAACATGGTTGGAACCTCACAAAATATAACAATAAGACTATAATCCGCAAAACAATCCTGTTTTACAAACCTTTCAATTACGATTTATATTCTGGCAGAAATCCTTTCTTCAGAGACATAAATTTCATTTATGCGTAATTAATACATAGGTTTATATCGCAATAACCTACTTTAAATAGATACATACTATAAAGATTGAATTAATATTAATTCAAGGAAAAACTAACGAAATGTGTGTGATGACCGTAGACGACCATGACCAGCATGACCACGCATAAATAAAATTATGATTCATATGATGTCATCACACGCAAGAAGCAAAAATGACAGTTTTAGAAAGAATCGAGAGATAAAAACCATTTTTTTTTTTGCTGGAACAAGTGAAATACTAAAATTCAAAATATTTAAAAGCTAAAAACATTTTAGTTACAGGCCAAGAAACAGTAACATTTTTAGATTTATAAAAAATACCGCTATAGAATTTCTGGAAGCTTTTGAATACTTGATGCTGTAATAAGATATTCATATTTCTGCGGCCGGACTTGACTGAATTATAATGGCTTCTTGTATAAAGCGTAAACCTAAAATGTTGCAAATTATTATGGATATACTGTCTTTCAAAAACTTAATTTAAACTAACTTAATGAAGATTGAATTCGGGGACATTTCGGCTGTCTCATAATGACTCTCACCTTAAATGTCGCTTGTTGAATATAGAACAGAATTTCTGCTAGGCGACCATCATCAATTAAGTATACATTTTTGCTGATCAAAGAAAACTATAGTAAGTAATTAGAAGTATTTGTTTGTGTGTGTTCTTTTTTGTATGTATTATTAGAATTATTTTGTTTTCTTTTTGTATTTGTGTTTTTTTCTGTTTTCTCATTGTGACTTATAACATCGCCTTGGATAAATCTGTTGAGGTATTATAAATGTAATTTATATAAATAAATAAATTATGGTAAATATTTACCCGTGGTGGAAAAATGAGTGTGACACAGGCTTAAGTTTGGACTTCGCCTTCAGAGCCAGTGCCCCCACGACTCCGGCGGCTCCCACAGCACCAATCTTCGCTGCTTTTAGACCTAGAGCACCTGTAGGGAAACAAATTAGTTATTATCGTTATGTTATCTGGCTCAACCCATTTCTTCCCGTGGGTGTAGTAGAAGGTGACTAAGGGACTTACTAGAGAATGGGCAGCAGCGTTCTCTATGCATTTTACCACCATACTGCGATCGCCAACCCGCCTGCCAAGCGTGGCGATTCAAAAGGACACTGATAAACCGAGAGCAAACCCCTCCATTTTTTGGGGAGGGAGGGCTATGTCCAGCTGTGGACGTCTATCGGCTGAAATGATGATCTGGTCAAAATGCAGGTGTACTAAGGCATCCCTCCCTTCGGGAAATATAGGCGTGATGTTATGATATGTATTTATCAGACGGAAATAAAATATTAAGTATACTTAATATATTAAAAAAAATTAAATATACGCTATTCAAATGTACCCTAAGTTCTCACAATGTGACAAAAGTTCACACAATGTGTGTGTGAACTTGGTCATATTTTGAGAATGTTTAGACGGCATCCTCTCAGACATGAAAGGTGTTACAAATCGATAAGATTCTGAATTGTTTAGAAATCTATTTCATATTCAGTATCAGTAGTGTTTACAAAACAAAATAATAACAATCGCGTTCAAAATTGAACCATTGTTCTATAAAAACATACATTCTAAACTACATACAGACACGTAGAACTAGCGACATTTCTCGTACAATATTTCAGCATCGGATGTTAGAGTACGCCTATCAGGCGTATCCTGCCTTGGAGTGCTGTTACATCCATCAGCGGATTAGCGCCGCCTAACGACCGGGATAATGATTTGCGTACCGAAACATGTTTACATATACGCAGACAATGCAAATTTGGATTTTACATTGTCTTTTAGAGAATACGTTCTAGTAAGAAGAAGGTTAGTTTATTCCTTTCAAAGGTCCTCCCAGAAATAGCCCTACATTGTTAGACGCACATGAAATCCTTTTTATAATAATGTTTAAACTTGAAAAGATACCATGACCTGAGTTTGGTAACGGCATTTCTTCTCAGGGATCAGTTTTAAAATAATACCAACAAAATATTGACGTGTAAAAGTGTTTTAAGATCTAGGTACCTACTTACGTAATAGTACATTATGATATAAGTGTGGTAATTTTCAAAGCGCACGTATGTCATACGACGTTTTATAACGTATTTGCGAGGAAATAAATAAAAGTCGGACTTTCTTAAACGAGTAAATCTTTAATCACTTGTTAAAGAAGTTAGAATGATTTGAACAATTTGTAAAATTGATTATTACTTGTTCACAAATTAGCGATGCGCGAGCATCAGCGCTTTTTTTAAAGGCAAAGGCACATAAACAGCCAGTATAACTAATAAAGTAAATTATTATTTTTTTGTTTTTGTTACAGGTCAAAACTAATTAAATTAAAGAATTAAATGTTTATTTTTTTTATATTTTATCTCTCAAAGTTAATTTTATTCATAAAATGTTGACCACTTTTCTGACATAAAAACTCTTTGCTAAAATTTAAAAAAGTACCTTTCGTTTTAGACGGAGCATCTTGATAAACCGTGCGTTTTACATTACAATAACGCACAAGTGCGTAATGACATACATTACGATATTGAAATTGGTGTAATAAGAGACCCTTTACGAGCAAATGTATTATAAATACATAAACATTTCCCCTTTATTTAAAACATTGCATAAAGTTAAGAAGTGATTACCGTCTGTTTAACCATACATTTTTGACGTTTAAACATCTCTTAACTTTAAGCAACGTTTATGAATATGGGGGTTCATTTCAAAATTGTTTACGCTCGTAGCACTGTGCTACGTGTGCTACGATTCCTTTTTTCGTAGCACATGCCTACGCAACCGTAGGGAATTTAGTCTAGTCACTGAAAAAATGAATCTGTATAAATTATGATGATAAGAGAAAATCCACTCTATTCTCTTAATTCTTCATCAATGCTGATGAAGTGTTGACTCACACTATCCAATATTTTTATTAATCTGTAATCCTACCGATTCCAAAATGACGTAGGTACCTATGTCCAAATGTATGTTTACCTACTTTTGCAGAAACTTACACTTTTGCAATGTGTATGGATAGTTTAGATGGGTTTATTGGACAATAAACCAGTATTTGTGTACAGTATCCTGACTAGAGCAAATATCTGAAAGTCGATGTCCGCAGAGTACAAATATTTAGTCTTCTGCGGAAATCTAAACAGCAACACTTACCATACAAGGACTCTTTCATACTATAAGTACATACTCGAATATTTTGGAACAGTAAAAACGTGATGTAACTTAATAAGTTTTTCGAGTTTGTCTAAGCGCAGGACCATCTAACATTTTTTTGTTATTAACAAGTAAACTAAGTAATATATTCCTAATTATATGTAAACTCATTAAATATTCAAAAGAAATAAAAGTAAACCTTCGAATATAGGTTAAAAGGCTTTTGCGTTAAGTGTTGACATTCTATACAAAGACCAACTATTTACTTAACTAAATAATTCGAATGCTAGCTCACTCACAGTTTGAATGGAGGCACTTAAATAATTAATAGAAAACTGAGAAGTCAAGGACGAATACAAGATCAGAAAGAAGTTTTGATCTTTATCTCAATAATATAAAGTAAAGTCGCTGTTTTCGTCTTTCTGTTTCTCCACTTATTTCTTCTAAACCACACAACGGATTTTGATACAGTTTTCACAATCATTTAGAAAATTTATTACGAAAGGTTTACATGTATAGACCGTATACATAATAAAGATATATCCATGTTTTGTCAAGCTGTGTATACCGTGCGAAGCAGGCACGGATTGCTAAGTATATTTCATCCACAGTGTATTCTGCAGAAAAAAAAACTGTTCCTTGTTGTGAGGATAAATCCATAAATAAACTCTCATAATTATGCATTAGCGAAGACAAAACATATTTATAATCAACAATCGATTAAAAACATCACCACAACAAGGCGTTTAACTGCCAGATAAATGCAATTATTATAAACCAGACGGTCATTATCAACTATTATTTTTCCAATCAATTTTATGCAATGTTATCTAGCTACGCTAATGGCAGACAATGGGTTCCCACACAAAACCTCAATATTTTGTATTCTAAGTGTACTTCAGGAGCTGGTACAATACGAAGGATGTGTTTAAAATTGTTTCTTAAACGTATTACGCCTTGAATGGCAATGACACTGGGAAAACGATATTTGTGTAAAAATTAAGATGCTAAATCATGTAAAACGCGTCACCCGCACCCTAATTGCATAACACACTGTATATTCAATCTGAATATTTCTAAATGTTATTGCTAATCCATTGCTTCATATTTAACAACGCAAAGAACGAAATGAATGTTGTTGGACTGTCAAAATGAAAGCCATTGCTACTGTTTGTGTGTTACGTTCTCTCAGAGAGAAATTTAAGGAGATTAATGTAATGACTGTGCCTTCACAGTATATTTTTGAAAATCTTTTATATGCCCATAAAAATATTAAATTGTTTAAAAAATACAGTGATATCCATAGTATAAATACTAGGAACAAACACAAATTTGTTGTACCATCAACAAGGCTCAAGAAAATAGGTGGGTCATTCAGATGTCAATGTATACGCTTTTATAATAAACTTCCAAGCCATGTTCAAGATCTAAGTATCAATAAATTTAAATCATTCATTAAACGTAAGTTGTGCCTGAAAGCCTTTTATACTGTTAAAGATTATATTGAGGACACAAAAGCTTGGGATTTACCTGCTCCAATTTTTACATACTAAATGTTGTTTTTTTTTTTTGCAAACTTATCCTCTGACATTTGATAATTATTATATACACCTTGACATGAATATTAACTTTAGAAGTATAATATTATTTTTGTTTTTATTATTGTGAATGTCAGGGTCATATTTTGTGTTTCATCTCTTTCTCAGCTAGTTTTAATATTAATCTGGCAGTTTGAGTATTTTATGCGGCCTACCCAAATGTCCTGTCTTTGGTATTGTTCGTCAAATCGTTGAGCTCCTCAAGTTCTGAGTTGAGCTGTATGATTACTGACAAATGCGTGCACTGAATGGACAGGTCCACTCAATCTGTGTGGTTCTTTCTTCAAAAGACCATTTCAGACACCGATCCACATGGTCTTCACATGATCTGACCAAGATTATGTCTGGACTTTAAAAGAGACTGTGACCTCTTAGTTTGTTTCGGCCTTTCTTCTCAGAGTAATCAGATAGGAAACGCCGACCTCATCTAGTTTAAAAAAATATGATTGACGTGTAAAAGTGTTTGTAGAAACCTACTCACAGAAATAAAATCGTTTATCATTTATCATTTACGACTACCCGATATAGGTATTAGTCTCCTATATGGCTACGACATTACCCTTTTCTTTTTTTTGGGTGGGAATCAAATAACTTCTCCCGCTCTGGGTGGAGCGGGAGGGCGTATCAGACTTTTACTGACTAAAACCCACCCGTGTTCCCTCAGTTGCCTGTGTGCCTGGCAGACGACATTACCCTGCCGGTTAGGTTATCGTTTCGAAATTTGAAAAGTCCAGACAAAAAACCGTTGCAAAAAAATACCTGGACATTTTATTTTAGCGACTATTCGTTACTTGTTTTTTTTTTCAACAGTATCCCCTTAAGTCTCAAAGCCCGGAAAAAGCCCAGACGGGTTATCAAAAAGACGGACATGTCCGTAAATATCTGGACTGATGGTAACCCTACAACTAGTGACCAGAGACGTCTAGTAGGCATGATACAGCTGACAAGGCCATGACCCGATTAGCTGAATCATCTTCACTGCCACCTTGATGGTATGTTCTAATCAAATATTTACATGCGCGAGGTGGTAATAGGTTTAATGTTTGATTTTTAGCAATACTCGTAGCAATTAATTTTGTCTTTAACACGAACCTTGAGAGAAAGAACATCATTCATTTTGTACCCAAAAATTTTAGTTCTAGCCAGAAAAAAGTACTCTAATCTTATGGGAAATTAAATCTTGAACATTTTTAATATTACCACGAAAGTTCACAATTAACTACCTGACTGCTATTGAAATGAATTGCTAGAGTTTAAAAGAATTTTAGTTCCGTGTGGTACCGAGCGCAAAAGAATAGCACCATCCCATTTCTTCCTGTGGGTGTCGTAGTAGGCGACTAAGGGACTTACTAGAAAATGGGCAGCAGCGTTCTCTATGCATTTGATCACCATACTGCGATCGCCAATCCGCCTGCCAAGCGTGGCGATTATGGCAAATCCCCCCTTTTGGGGGAGGCTTATGTCCAGCAGTGGAAGTCTTTCAGCTGATATGATAAAAACAATTTTTGCCCAAAAATATTTTGATCATTCGTTTAAAAACACAAACAGTTATTGCCTATTGTATAAATAAACATGATAATGTTACCCCTCGTCTGTTAGGCAGACTCATTGAGTCTGATAGCAATAGAAAAGTAATTGTGTTAATTACTTGACAGTTTAATGTATCTATAAATATTCTTGCTATCTATCTATATATAAAATGAATCCTTATTTCCCACACACACGTGAATGGCTGGACTAATTTTGCTGATTCCTTTTTGTTGTGTTTGTTATTGTCAGGAAAAAGTTCTTATGAAAGAAAAAATTAAGAATGTTTCGCGTAACTTTAGATAATTTAAGAAAACTTAACGACCATATTAACGTTTCTAATATTATACCAATGCGAATTCAATATTCATAGTTAAGACAGGACAACGTCTGCCGGGTCAGCTAGTATGTAGTAAAATTAAGATTTTTAGTATATCCACACTTAAATATCAGCGGGAGGGTTAATGAATACACAATTAATCCTCCCGCTGATATTTAAGTGTGGCAATACTAAGTAGTAATACGTTGTAAGTAACGGTAATAAATATTGAGGGTGTTATTTCCCTTAAGAGAACCGTTTTTTTTTTTCTGGCTGACTTTAATTTTTGGGTGCAAAACGTTCGAAAACTAAATGATATCCTTTATATCTATGGCTACGTTCACCGTTCATAATTGAGCTAACGTTTTTCTGAAAATGCAATACATTTTCGTACTTTCAGAACTGGGTCTTAAATTGAGTCATACTAACTTATTAATGAGAGGGGCTTGTGGCTAAGTAACAATAGCTGCACGGGTCGATCGATCAGGTTAAGCTACGCTTGCCGCGGTTAGTCCGTGGATGGGTGACCATCTTTACATACCAAGACCCCTCCGTGCCTCGGAAAGCACGTTAAGCCGTTGGTCCCGGCTGTCATTTGTGGATCTTTGACAGTCGTTACGGGTCGTCAGAAGCCCGAAAGTCTGACAACCAGTCTTACCAAGGGGTATCGTATTACCCAGTAACTGGGTTGTGGAGGTCAGATAGGCAGTCGCTCCATGTAAAATACTGGTATTCAGCTGCATCCGGTTAGACTGGAAGCCGACCCCAACCTAGTTGGGAAAAGGCTAGGCAGATGATGATGATGACTAACTTATTAATGAATCTCTAAAGCGATACTATTCATGAAAAGAGACTAAACGAAGTTCATTCAATGTCACTAAAAGATTATATCTCATAATAGTCAACTCAATACTGTTTCAAATACTATCATAACGCTCATAGTAAAAGAAATTCCAATAGAAAAAATGTTAATGAAGAAACAATCCTAGTCATGATGACTTTACACAATATAGTCCTTGAACTCTCCCAGCGTTACTGACAAACTTAATTCTTTGGAATGGTCATCCGATGTTGCTTAATCGGTTTTCCTTATAGAATGCCAACACCTGTTCGGAACTTAAAAACCTATCAATTATCATCTTCTTAGCATTTTGTATTCACAATGGTCATTCTAATTGTCCTTGGAATATGTCATCGTTGATCTAACAAATCAACAGGACATGTCATGCTGATATAACATTACCATAACGAATACCTTGCAATCGAAAACAGCCGCGACGCGACAGCGCGAGGCGACACTTGTAGAACAATTTCCATGAAGTTTCCATAGAAATTGTTCTACACGGTGGCCTCGCCCCAGTCTGCGCGAGCCTTTAATATAGTAAGTAACGTCACACTGGCAATTTTTTATTTTTTTTTATTTTAATGTTCTACCTACCAAGTTATCTGTTATCATAATACTAAATGTACGAAACATTTCCTGTAACATTAGCCACTGCTGCACGTCTGTGAGTTTAGCGTAGCGTCAATTGCCTTCTTTATTCATCTCATGAATAAAATTAACATCAATTACAGCTTCAGTTAGCTACAAAACAAACTATTTAGTTTATCTCAAAACAATAAACGAAATTCTCACCAAGTATTAACTTCTTATGGAACATCAGCAGCCCTCTCTTGTTCCTGGGACTCCTGTCGTGCGCAGGAGTGTCGAGTGACTCCTGCGCCGCTTCCAAGGGTGAAGGCTCCTGCGCCCGCGCCACCACCACGGCGATCAGGCACAACAGTACTACGATGGTTGAGGTCTGCATGGTTGAAGTTTCTGTGAAGGTTCAAAAGAATAATGTTAATAGGACACTAGTTATAGGTACTGAAGTAACCTGGATATCACGAAACAACTTTCAATCAGGAACTAGAAACACTGAACATAACATTTTATTTTTATTGATATAAAGTTGGTAGGTACCTCGTTTTATCTTAATGTCACCTAACAGAACTACATTCGTTAATTGAGTTGCGACGAACGAAGCCTTGAAACCTGCATCACAATATTATAAGAAAACCAATTATTTATACAAAAAGACGGAACAAAAGTATAATAACACCAATATCTGATGGGTTCACACGTTTTCATCAATATGATTATTTACAATGCCATCGTCATCATAAACATATGTAATTAATGATTCCAGCAGTGCTTCCTAGGTATTCGATTAAATATCTTTGCCTTATTGGGCAGCCTGTGTCATCTGCCAAATTACCAATTACTTACGTTTTTTTCATCGTCGGCGTCATCATCATTTTAATCATCTTTCTTTATGTTTATGCCTTACCGTAGATAGGTAATACCTGCAATTACTACTACTTACTACCAAGCTTATATTTTGCGGATGCTTTTTTTATTTCACTTATAAGAGATTTACGTGGCATTTATATTGCATATTTATCTGAATTCGGTATCCGCTAGCAGTTTAGAGGAAACTAGTTAATTTAAATAGAAATCATCATATCAGCCGAAAGACGTCCACTGCTGGACATAAGCCTCCCCCAAACGGCTTTGGGGGGGGATTTGCCATAATCGCCACGGTGGGTAGGCGAGTTGGCGATCGCAGTATAGTGGTCAAATGCATAGAGAACGCTGCTGCCCATTCTCTAGTAAGTCCCTTAGTCGCCTTCTACGACACCCACGGGAAGAAATGGGGTGGTGCTATTCTTTTACGTCCGGCACCATACGGAACCATAAAATCGAATTACATTATTATTATTATTATTTGGTTAGACATACTAGCAGCTAATTAGCTGATGCGTATGTATCAAAAAGCTTGGAGATATTTAATCTGTCTAATCTATTCTTGAAGCAGTTCAGTGTGGGAGCCATCACAACATTTTCTGGGAGTCTATTCCATGCCGTTACAACTCTGTTAGACAAGAACTGCTTCAAAGGCTTTAGCTTAGATGAATTTTCCCATAACTTAAGGGAATGCCCATTATTAAATAAAATATAAGCTTTCTGCGCTCCGCTACGTTAATAAGCAGTAAGTAGACATTTTAGTCCTACCGTATTAGTTGCCGATGCCTTTGTAATTGATCACAGATTATCTTAAAAAGAAACTCAACCGTATTTGTATATCGATTGTTCTTAATCTATGTTAATTAACAGACATTCAGCTGGGATAATCAGGATTAGAGAGACGCGTCGATACGATTCGTCTTAATCCTCGCTAACATTACGAAAAGAGAAAAACAAGTACCTGACTAAATATTTGAATAAACAAACCCAATTCGAGGCTAAATAACTTTATATTTATGTAAACAATTATGAAACCTACACAAAAAATATTTTGCCATTCGTTTTAAATTGATATAAACGGAACATATTCCGGTACAAGAATTTTCTTAAAAAGAAATGTTGCAATTCCGCTAAGAAGCGTTCCAACGGAAATTGAGACATTTCTATTTGGTTTTCGTTCAACATTTCCTAGCCATCTCCTTGGCGATCCGGTTGCGGCTTCCGACGAGAAAACATTTGCTTCGCTACCTATCGACTGATGCACGCCAAAATACTAAAAATATACCGAAGAAACTACCAGAATGTGAACTAAATTGTCCAAATTGTATGGTCGCTTGACTATACAATTTCGAATTATGATAACGAGCTATATTTCAGGAACGAGGGATGTCATTATTTCCCAGCTGTATTCAAATAAATATTAAAATAATTATGTCAAACCCGACATTAAATAATACATAAGTGTAATGCATAATTCATTTGTGGAATCATATTATACTGGGTGACACGTGGGCTTTAGGTGTGTCAAATACCGAATGCAAATGAGCCATCAATATCTCTGGGGCTTTAATTGTCCTATCATGATGGTAGTTAATATCATCAGTATCGCAAAAATATACATGAAGTGACTCAACCATTTCATGATAAGTTATGCTAATAACGTCTATATTTAGAGATGCTGTCTATTTCTGAATGTACAACCTCAAATCCTTTTTTCTTTTTAAAGGTCGTTTCGGAATCATTTAAAAATAAATTGCCTGTCATAAGTCTTTCTAGTTGCCACTTTCTCCCTGCCCCGACGCAGTTTAAAAGAAAAATCTGCCAATAAAAACAGATGCGTACAAAAAAATATTACGCAAATACCTTGGCGATATGTTAACGCACACACAACACAGCACTGCAGCAGCCACTGACACACGATGACAATGAGCTGGTGTCCAATTCTTTTATAGATTGCAGTACGATGCTCCGGGGGAGGGCGACCGGCCGCCTCGCATTTCACAGGGTTCAAGGAAAACGCACGCACAAGTACCTGCGCGAGTCTATCAGACGTCCCTTTTGTTCACTATGGACCGGATTATAATTAATATCCAAGGTTTCTGTGTCTTATTTACTAATTTAGCAAGTTTTCGATTATTTCATGGTTAATTTTTTAGCAGTATTTTAAAATAGAAGAAGTGTAAAGTTCTTAAAACTTCGTTTCATAAATGAAATATTTAGTGTTCAGTGATGTTTTCTTTTATTTATGTGTATATTAATTGGACTAATTTACTATGGAATTTGGCATAAAGTACCTACTTGAAAATTAGCAACTCTATTTAAAAACGGTTAGAGTAAATTGTTTATTGAAGGTATGTATTTATACATGCAATTCCACTTGATCTTTCCAAAAATAACTATACAAAATTTAAAGTAGGAACTCCAGTTTGCATTTAAAACAAAATATAGAAATAGTGAAGGCGTAGTTCTCAGTTGACTTAAGATCTTCAAAGTTCACGAGCAGTGCTCCTCATGTGTCAATGACTGATACTTAACATACCATACATTGCGGCTTTAGTGGAAACCCCAAGTTTAAGTAACGTATTAACACCCATAAAATTGCCGCTTCATGTTGTATTATAAATATTCCATCAAGGTCACTGTCAATGCATTCGAAACAGTAGGTAAAGTCAAGGAGGAGATTGTTTCTGCAATACATTCTGCGATCTTACTTTAATCTAGAAAAATCTTTGTTTATGAGTGAACGTGTTTTTTGTTTCAAAAGAGTAGACTATAAAAGGAGCACAGCATAAACAGCCTATAATGTCCCCACTGCTGGGACCCAGGCCTCCTCTCAGTCAGGGCCGTAATCCACCACGCGGACGTGGGTTGGCTGATGTCACATGTCTTTTGGTTCTAGGACATGGTTGTTCACGTTTTGTAATTATTTACACAAACACACACATTATTTACTAAATTTTTGTTGTTTTTATTAGTACAGAGGGAAGATAAATACACATATAACATAGATTTAAAAAAATGTATTTCTTATGTTATTTTTTTTTTTTTAAATACCGTTTTTTTTTGTATCTAACACAATAGGGGTTGTATGTGCATAAAAGTCATCCATGCCAAAGGCTTCCTTCGTGATGGCCTTAGATCTACCTATTAGAAATAGCATGTCATTATTTTTAAAGCTGGTGACTTAATAGGTATCTCATGTACTAATGAGGAACCTATTACGGATTGCTACAAAACTGCAAATAACTTATAATGTAACTTGTATTTTTACGCGCAGTTGAATTCACGTAAACGCGTAGGTACTGCCAAAATGATACATTTCTACGTTGCAATGAACTGAAATAACTTGTATTTTAGCTTCGAGACCGTGTCCATCATTCTTCACAATTAGATGGCTTATAAAATTACGTAGGTATCTACGTGATGAAAAGATGAATTGATTTTTTAGAGATACAGCGCCACACTCAATCTTAACAATAAAAGTGGGCGATAAAATCGAAAAAGGAGTAACGTAAACCCAGAGGGATAATTACGCAACACACTAACAGTAGGAATGGCTTTCATTTTGACAGTTCAACAACATCCATTGCGTTATTTAAGTTATTGAGCAAACAAATTTTTCGAACATGTGAAGCAATGCATTAGCAATGTCCTTCAAAATTATTCATAGTGTCTTACACAATAAGGGTGCTGCTCAATATTATTGAGACACTACTTCATCTTTTTATAAATTACTAGCTTTTGCCAGCGGCTTCGCCCGAATGGAAATCGGATTTCTGCCGCGGGATCGTACTACCAGGATAAAAAGTACCCTATGTGCCATTGTAGGTTACAAACTATATGAGTGCTAAATTTCATCCAAATCCGTTTATCCGTTTTTGCGTGATTGAGTAACAAACATCCAAACATCTAAATACCCAAACATACATGTTTTCGCAGTTTTAATATTAGTAGGATCTCATTGGTTAATGAGTGACTGGTGGTGTTAATAATGCAAAACACCAACCAAACGTGGCTTCAAACATAATTAAATTCTTTTCAGCTTATACCTTTCAGAATAATTAACTTTTCCGTAAACGTACAAGCAATTTGGTGTACCAAAAAGGCCACCATTATTAGATCATCAACTTGTTTTATATTATTTATATGTCGCCATTATGTTTTTTTAAACTGTTTTTGTAACAAACAAAACGTTAAATTGTGATAATATTTACTCGTGTAAGAATTCTATTTTACGAGTCAATAAGAGCCATTTCTAGTACTTGGGACCCGTTTATTTGTTGTCCCAGAGATATTCATATGGCATTCCGCAACGTTCTTCGAAACCTGTTGAGACAGTGATGGGTTACTCGTGGGTAAACACGTGGAGTGTCAGCCTGGTAGTTACAGTGACAATAATAGTGAGAGGTATGTCACGTTTTATGTCGATCGACATAATTCTGTGACATAATATCTTGCTGGTAGAACGTACTACGACGTAGCACTTTTGTTACATAAAGATAATTATTATGGTAGGTACTTCTTCAGTTCTTCTGCCAATCAATCTAGTCAAGGTCGGTAAATATGCCAACAGGACATTTGATGGCAGAGGTTAAAAAGGTCAATGGACGGCAACAATTACGGTATGACTGCTGAAGCCCATACATAGAGAGAGAGTTGAAAAGTCTCACTCAGGGCTCGGAATAGAATAAATAGTTCGACCCATCCGGTCCGACCTCCAAGAAACAGGCAAATGCCTAGAGTTTAGGGGTCACCGCCCACTTTTCTTGCACAATTTGATTACTTAAGAATAAATTAATTTGAAATTAGTTTTGCATCCGGACAAAAACCTTTTCACTCGAAAAACTATAAACAAATTACATAAATAAATTGAAAGCTACGTAATGTACGAATTTACAGCAACTTTATTATTTAAAAGCATTAATATTAAATGCAAACGTAATTATTTAATTGTTGATTCTGCAATAAATAGCGCCTGTTAAAACTATGAGTGGGTGAAATAAATTGTGTTATATTTGTGTAACATAACCGTTAATAGGTTGATGCGAATAATATTTATGTAATTATAACAATTTAGCAAAAAGGTATCTCGGGTTATTTATTAGTATATTAGTTATTCCCAACAAACCAAAACAGTTTTTCACAACAGCGTTTTATTTTCGTAATTATTATATTCCAATGATGTGTGAAACATCATAGTGTTTACCCGACTGCGTGACGCAAGGGAGGATAATATGTTTATGTGTCTATGTATGTTTATTCTTTTGTAACGGCCCACGCGTGGGCCTTTTTTGATGATTCTTACGTCTATCGATTTGTCAGAGTTACAAAAATATTACAGTACTCAATATAAATCATATTCCAAATGGCGACAGCCAGCCATCATATTGTGAAAAAGAATTTAATGAAAGCTGAGAAACTATGTCAAGTGGAGTATCATTGAATAGGTCTTTGATTCATGCAGTCGGAGGCATCTTCTTAAATTTAGCAATATAGATCTTTATTACCTCCGACTGCATGAGATTTCATACTCAACCTCTTTAAATAAAATTTTCTTGTTTCCATCTTTTTAAAGTTTACTTTTTACGCAGTCATAGTTGGTCAGGGTTTTCGACGAAATAGTCTGACTTAGAAAAATATGGACTAGGTTTGCGCAGTCACATTCCAACGAGTTACTTAATGTCTCTTCTCCAAGAAGGCCGACAACACTCTGCTCAAAAATTATAGGCCCATCTCACTTCTGAGCCATGTCTACCAGCTGTTTTCAAGAGTCATCATGAGCCGTCTCGCGCGCAGGTTTGACGACTTCCAGCCTCCCGAACAAGCCGGATTCCGAAAAGGCTTTAGCACCGTAGACCACATTCATACGCTGCGGCAGGTTATACAGAAGACCGAAGAGTTTCCTGCCTCTCTGCTTAGCATTTGTGGACTACGAGAAAGCCTTCGATTCGATCGAGACTTGGGCTGTACTGCAGTCTCTCCAACGGTGCCAGATTGACTATAGGTACATCGAGGTGCTAAACAGTTTGTATGAAAACGCTACGATGTCAGTCCGACTCCAAGACCGGATCTCGAAACCTATCCTCCTGCAGCGAGGGATGAGAGAAAGAGACGTAATCTCTCCGAAACTGTTCACCGCTGCACTGGAGGATTTCTTCAAGGTTTTGGACTGGAAAGGGGTTGGCATCAACATCACTCACCTTCGGTTTGCCGACAATATAGTAGTCATGGCTGAGACTATGGAAGACCTCAGTTACAATGCTCTATAACCTCAATTTCGATAACTTTCAATACAGCATGCGGCAGTTATTAGTCTATAGTCTATCACACTACACAGTACGATATTTCATTCAAATCTAGCATAGACGTGTAGTTACGACCTTCTTAGTGTTTGTTTAGCGATCGAAGTTGCCGCAACACGAGTCAGATGTCGCAATTTGAAATGAAAAGACGCACCTATAACTATATTATATGCATATGGACCACAAACGTTTAGTTTTATGTCCGTTACGCAGAATTTAAAATGGTTTACGTAACGTTAGGCGTTATGATATATACATTATCGAGTATAGGAAAACGTGATACCATTTTATCAAGGTCCTTTTTATTTGTACGATAGAGACATCAATACATAAAACTTGCATGAAGCACTCGTGATTAAAGTGAAACTTCATAAAAGAATAAGAGAGATTTACTGTGAGAGAGAGAAAAAGAGATAGCGAAAGAGAATGACATCTTTCTTTTCCCTCATGTAACGAAACGTGTAAACGTGATGTGTCCTTTGAAATTTCAGTGTGAATTCTCGTCGATTTATAGAATCGTCGCCTTATAAACTACTTACAAAAATCTAGTGGTACTAATTTAAAAATATAACAATAACTAAATCTGGTCAATAACCTGGTGTTTCATATTATTATAATCTAAGCACATCTATGTTCTAAATTAAGAAAAAAGCCTACCATTAACGGTGGGGTTTAGCGTGATTGAAATCAGGTTGGGTAAGTTATTGTTTACGCTTTCGATCAAGGTTCATTGGTTATTTAATATTCATATAGCACCACTAAATTAAAAAGAAAGAGATACAAAATATTATAATACCAAGGCTTTATGTAATATCTTATTTTTCTATGGAGCAATAACCATTTGGTAGCTTGGACCATTTTCCCAACACCGACGGACCACTATTTTTATATTTTAAATGTTTTAGTATTCATATATAGCATCGAACGATCAGTTTAAGCTACGCTTGCCGCGGTTGGTCCGAGGGTGGGTGACTATCTTTACAGACCAAGTCCACTCCGTGCCTCGGAAAGCACGTTAAGCCGATAGTCCCGGCTGTCATTTGTGGATCTTTGACAGTCGTTACGGGTCATCCCGAAAGTCTGACAACCAGTCTTACCAAGGGGTATCGTGATACCCAGTAACTGGGTTGTGGAAGTCAGATACGCAGTCGCTCGATGTAAAATACTGGCATTCAGCTGCATTTGGTTAGACTGGAAGCTGACCACAACATAGTTGGGAAAAGGCTACGCAGATGATGATGATTCATAAATAGCACTAGCTGTGTCCGCGACTTCGTCCGCGTGGAATTTAACAAAAAAGTATACAATTAATAAACACAAATAAAATTTCTAAAATAAAAGTAGCCTAAGTTACTCCTTATTACATCACCTATTTGCCAGTGAAAGTCCCGTCAAAATCGGTCCAGCCGTTTCAGAGATTAGCCGGAACAAACAGACAGACAGACAGACAAAAATTGAAAAAAATATTTTGTTATATTATATGTACCGTGTATACATCCATATATTAAAAAGCGGTTATTTTAATATTACAAACAGACTCTCCAATTTTATTTATCTGTAGGTATATAAGTATAGATAAGCATAGCATAAATCAGCCTGTAACGTTCCCACTGCTGGGACACAGGCCTCCTCTCGATGAGAGGGAGTGGGCCGTAATCCACCACGCGGGCCCAGTGCGGGTTGGTAGATGTCACATTTCTTCTTTCTTATAAATTGTAATATAATATTAAAATGTAATTTGTGAGTACCTATATACAACAAATAAAGGAAATAAATATTTTCTATTCCCTCTCATATTTTCCTTCTATTTTTAGGAAAAGTCTCCGCTTTATTAATTAGACATGGGCGTATAATAAAGACTCATTCACTGTATATTTATAAATGAGACAAAATATCTACATACAGGGAACATCAAAGCGAAATTATAGCTATTTCTTAGATGGATGTTGGTATACAATAGATAGGTATTTATCAAAAATTAATGTGCAAAGTGGTGCGAACCTAAAATTATAAAGATCAATATAATGTGGTAATGCGAAATTCAATTCTAATAAATAAATAAGTCTAGGCGCAAGCGAGCCACCGGACACTGCCACAGGGAGCCCAGCGACAAGCAGTCCACATGCTTTTTAACCGACTTCCAAAAGGAGGAGGTTCTCAATTCGTCGGAACCTTTTTTTTTTTTTTTTTTTTATGTATGTTCCCCGATTACTCGAAGATGGCTGGACCGATTTGGATAAAAATTTTTTTGTTCGAAAGGGTATACGTCCCAGGTGGTCCCATGATCATCAAGTCAGGAGAACTCTTGAAATTTTATAGGCACACTTGAAGCAATTTGTGTAGTTTTTGGAGGAGTACTTTCTCGGAGTGGTTCTATTTCAATTTGGTGAAGATCTGATGAAGAACTTCGGAGATAGGCAACGGAACTCCTCAATAAATGATAGCAAATGGACAGGGATTGCTGTAATCTCATGTCTGTCAATTGTTTACACCAGTTAATAACATAACATCACGCCGGTACGCTATGAAGGGGTAAGCACATGTGAACCACTAAAAAGTGAAAAATAAAAAACTTTTTTCAAAAAAATAAACAACCGACTTCCAAAAAAACACTAAAAAGTGAAAAATAACTTTAATTTCGGAAGGCGGTGACAAAAAATTAAAATACATATCCAAAGTCACCGACTTCCGAAATTAAAGTTATTTTTCACTTTTTAGTGTTTTTTTGGAAGTCGGTTGTTTATTTTTTTGAAAAAAGTTTTTCATACTTTTTGTTGTACTACCTCGCACACTTGTGGCGGTCACCCCCTACAGCAGTTCTCAAGCAAGAAGCGATAGCCACCAGTGACATAACGTAGGAGGTAGAACCGCTACGCCACGGCTACGCTGCTACGCGGGAACTTACTGTTTATATTTGCACGAATTTTATAAGTATTAAAAATATATATATTAATAAGTATGTTCAAACTAAAATGTTTTCTTAAAATGTAATGTTTGGATCAGCCACTTATACATGGTGTACGGTAATTAATGGATAACCTTGAAATGGTTCATGGCAGAACTTATGGCCATTCAGAAAACCATTTTTTATTTGTATTTTGTCTATAAAAATCCAAAAATTTATAATCAGATATTTGTATATTTAACAAGTTATATACAGGATAAATTTTTAACCAGTGCAGAAACTGTAACAATGAATTCAGCATATCATTCTAGACACACAGTGCAGAAATTTGTCGTTGATTATCCAAAAAAGAATCAGCTGTTCTATAAATTTTGTCTGCGTAGGTATTGCACTTTTCTATGAAACAACGGATTTTTTTTTTGTGTAACTGACGAATATTGTTTAAAAAAAATATCCTGTTTATAACTTGTTAAATATACAGGGTGTCCGGTAATTAAAGGATAGCCTTGAAATGGTTCATGGTAGAACTGGAACATGGTAGGACTAAGAAGTTAGTCTCATTAAGTAAAACAGAGAGAGACGATTGAAGAAACAAAACCAAGCACATTATTGCTATCATAACTTCTGAAGGCGCGTACCAATTATGGGACAGGACTCTGGTTACCTAAGCCATCTTTCATCATAGGCGACCCGTATATGGTATAAAACAAATATAAAATTACACAATAGTTTCGGCTGGATGATTATCATGTTTGAGTAACGGTTGGGCGCTTCCTTGTCGGTAGTTTCGCGTGGCGGTGCGACTGCTCATGTAATTCGTAATTACGTCAAATTGCGTGGCCAAAATGATATAAGGCTGTTACACTTAGCGGTGTAACGAATGCAGCACGTGGGCTGCCCGAGCAGACTGCTAATAGCTCTAAAGAACACATTTGCTTTACAAGTAACGCCGTGCGTCAGGCTAGAACACTAAATAAAGACCAGTACGTAATTTTTGCTCATTAATCTTTTCAAGCGAACAACGTGCACGTTAAGCGTTCTATGACTACTTGAGTAGTATAAGTATTTCTATACGGTGCACGATTTTTCTTTGTGCAATTATGTGGAAATGGGATAGATGTTGTTACCGGGTTATTTTTCGATAAAGCAAAGAGTAATTAACTTCTTTAGCCGTGTTTTTAGTATTTTTATTACCGGGTCAATCAATTTATAATTAGTTCCTCACAGCAATAATAAATCAAAGCAGAGATATATTATACTGAACTTAGGCACCACAATCCCAATTCCTATGTAACTAGGACTACACTGAGAAATACACTGAGTGATTGCATAGTTTATGCAAGTATCTAATCCAATTGCGATTGCTCTATCCAGATAGTACGGAAATAGACGGACTACAAAGACCAATGATGAAATTCCTATTTCTGAATTTATTTTCCAAACTTGTTGACCATGTGTAGCGATAAAATATCTTGGTACATGTCCCACTACCAACTGAGAATAGTTAGGTATCTACTTTTTTTATCAATGTAAGTTTTACAATCTTGTTACGCTAATTGCTTGCATGCGCATTGCGTTGTCGCATATGGCATTCATGAATCACCAGTTTACATAGTTTAGGTAGTACCTATGTATAAAATGAAGACTACAAGAAGACAAGCACCCCAATACCCTGATTGCGGCGGCCGCCCGATACACTCCCTCCCTCAAAAGTAGGATTCGCCGAGGCATACCCTATCCATTCCTGACGACGCTACAACCCTCCTCCAGGAAAGTAGTATGTAATTCCACCAGTACGCTTAGGAAAAACAAAAACAGACCGCCATCAACGCCCCAATCCATGTCCGCCCCGACCCTTGCTCGAGCCAGCCCGCACCGCTGAGCCTGTAGCTAAATTTGTCCGAATATAATTCCGATCCAGCTCGTCGCATGCTACCCTCCCCAGCGTCGCCCTAAGCCGAGGTCCGTATACCACAGGGTTTGCCCTTAGCATATAGTCAGATCTTGTTAATTCTGTGTAATTGTTATTCTGAACTGTTTATTTGTTTATCCTATTTTACTAACTGTATGCAGATTCTTAGAAACATGTAGATCAAAATCCTATTATTAAGACCATTATTGTACCATTTTTTAATGCAAATAAAAATATTCTAAGTATTCCTTTCTGCACTTCACGTCCAATACGTCTGACTGACTCATCAACGCCCAGCTCAAACCCTTGGACCTATAAAACTGAAATTTTGCACAGAGGTTCCCTTTATAATGTAGAAAAGAAAAAGGAAGGATTTTTCGTAATTCAACCCCTAAGGGAGTAAATAGGGGATGAAAATTTGTATGGAAAATCAGTCATTTTTGTAGTTTAAACCATGAAAATTGGTGTTTATCATTCTGATTAAAAATTAAACACCACGTGTTACAGTTTTTGGGAAATCAGCCTCCGAAGGCGTAAAATAGGGGATGAAAGTATAAATGGGAAACCCGTTAACGATTAACACATAGGGTACTTTTAATCCCGGTAGTACGGTCCCATGGAATATTTTCCGACATCCACGCAGGCGAAGCCGCAGGCAAAAGCTAGTTTTACATAAAAGCCTAACAATGTAATAATTAGTAGTCAGATCAGAGTACCACTAAATTGACCAACGATAGCCATTGTGTACAGGAGCAACCCCGCATGCTTACATACATACTTAGCAGGAATATTCTAAACTTGTAGATACGGATCTATCTAAACCAGTGCGAAACATATGCATGTGTCGTGATTGGCCCACCATCCAATTACAATTCAGTTGAAAAAGAGATCCTATTCTTGTTAAAACTATTTTATTTATTCGTTTATTTATAACATCACGCCATCATTCCCTGAAGGGGATCTTCTTCCTAGCGTATCGATGCCAAAAAAATTATATGACATGTTTGTGCCAAATTTCCACTCACTGACGCGGTGATAAGGTCATTCATCAAGTGCACAGGTGACAGGGCAAGCGGCGCGCAACATGGAAGGAGAGTCATTGTGTGTGGGGGGACACCGCATACGCACTTGAGATCTGAGCCGTCCAGGAACCCCCATCTGTGGAGATTGTCTTTGCTCCGTCAGTTTTTTTTTTTTGTTTTGTTATTGTCAGGGCCAAACATTCCACGGAAAAAACCAGCCTTGTGTGTAATAATGATAAACTTTGAAGGGTTCTCTGCGGATAAAGTAGAAATTCGCTCTGAATGATTTCACAAGACGCATTGGGTCATCTTATGTGTTCAAGAGACCCATCGGTATTCCACGAAAAGCAGGCCTCACACTCTTGGACCTGGTAGGCAGGGTGGGTTGCGTAGGTACCACACCTTCCCACATTTCTACAGTTACGTTCTGAGTCTCATGTAATAAACCGGACCAACCAACGGGCACAAATCCAGACTCCGGACTGCTAGTGAGAATTTTCTGATGGAAGACCTAATAACACATTCCCGAGTAATAGTGTTCTGTGACATTCCCCGACCCAGGCATCGCACTCAGGACCTCACGCTCAGTAGTCGCGACTACTACAACCTACCTACATATTCTTCTGAATACAAATTAAGTAGTAGCATATTATTTTAAGCTTAAAGGCAGCTAGCAATTTGAAGTTGCAATTTTGTTGGATTTTGGGTACTGTTTCTAAAACAGTAAAAACTTTATTCGACTTTAAAAGAGCCTTCCGTAAACACCAGTTAAACATGATTGGAATATTAATTAACTATTCTGCCTACAAACAAATCCGAGCCTACTCATTAGAGAGCCACCTATCCCTTTTACATGGAACTACCTGCGCTAGTACCTCCTCTACGTACACCCTAGGTTCTGAACATTCTCAGAGACTCAACATTTACAAACGAACGTTGTTTCTATGGCAGCACTGCATGACTCCTCGTAAGTACGTCGAAAATGCATTGGATGGCGTTACGTGAGATGCATATCGATTCACGGTTGTCAGGTGTGTCATGAATAAACGAACGAAGGAAAACTTATAAATATAAATTGTATTTATTTTTAATCAGTTATTATCTAATTAGATTATAATTCTATAAAGACAGGTGATCTGTTTATTTTAAGCAGGTGAATGTTCTTATTTAGCTCAAAGTACAGACATGAACTTCAAATCAATACGATCAAAATGGTGAGTACCTTTTCGTCACGGACTGGTTCTGTTCATGGTGATTAGTTCCACTTATTACATAATTGTCTTTGGTTCCACCTTTCATTGTGCTATGAAAATAACTCCATCTATGATATGACATATAGTTTCATATATACCTACAAGTGGCCTCTTGGTCTAGGGGTATGATTCCTGCTTTGGGTGCAGGAGGTCCCGGGTTCAAATCCCGGAGGGGCCCTGTTTTGAAAATATCGATTTTTATCTTTTAGGTGATCATGATCAAGGAAGAATTATAAACCACCTACAAAAACCTAATTTATATCATAATTCTTTCTTAAAGTATTTTACCACAGTTGTTCATTAACAACGGATGACTCAAAATGATATAATTTTTTTAGAATATACAAATATTTTTATTCTCAGTATTCAGCTCGAAAATACTTAAATATAGCTATTTTTTAAAGTGACATCTCTTGGCAAAGCTTTGCATCACTTCTACTACTACCGAATGAAATCCAAAAGCGACATCTATTATTTTTGCTGTGAGACTATTTTGTAAGTCAAAATATTTCATGTAGATGTCAGCGAAGTCGTAAAACAGCTGTTTTTATGATGATGTTTTGCTTTTCAATTGCTGCCAACTTCATGTCACGCCAACCAGCTAACATCAACCCCAGTGAGAATTCGTGTTCGATTTTGTGAGTTGTGTTAGTACGCCGATTTAATTTGGAGTACAATTATTTTGTTAGTAATATTTATTGACCAGTGCAACCGATATTGTGTTTCTTACCCGTTATATTGTGTGATTATTGTACTACACCCTGATCTAAAAATAGTGCTATAGAAAGTATTGTGCGTTCGACGGACTCCTTTCACAAAGGATAAACGGGAGACTTCGTGTTTTCCCCGTGCGCATTTCACCAAAACGATAACTACAAATTGCGGAACGTAAGTAGAATTAATGTGATGGTCTAATAATATTTTTCTAGCAAATTAAGATAGGTAAACCAACGGTAGTAGTTTTTTTTCCATATTGATTCGCTTTCTGAGTTAACATTTTGATGATAATAGTGATCCAGGAGGCAGTACTGATATTTCACCACACTGAAAATTATGAAACGGCTGAATTTGTACCTACATAGTCATAGACCCATGAAAAATATCGATTTATTTATTGTTATAAATTCTAATGCGCGTGTGACACAGCTGAGTTGACAACTTCTGTGGGCTTTTGTCATTTCTTGCGGAGTTTTTATTTTAGCTTCTTATTTCGTAAGTTTCATTTGTAGTGAAGTACCTCGGAAGTATTTGTTAAAAATAACTCATTTTTGGAAATTGGTACTTACTTTCATAGTTAATTGAACAGCAAAATACCACCTCAGTATCACCGACAAAAAAATCTATTTAAGTATACCTTACCAGACCATACACAAGCTCAAGCAGATACAATAAGCAGCAGGCTCAGCACGAGAACCATAGAGAAGCGTTTTGTCGACGGAAGAGTAGACAAAAATGACGTTTCCGTGTAGACAATTGACAGTTTTGTACCGAAAAATGTAGACAAGCGATTTCTATTCTACGGTAGAGTAGAAATAGAAAGCGTCATGCTAAGCCTGCAGGTATTTGTTAAATTGTACATGTGCAGCATTCCGGACACTTTATATTGTTATCATTTTCCTCAACGTGCTAGTGTAGAACTTAATGTTTTAGTGATCATGTGTAGTGCCCATTTTGCCAAGCTTAAGATGGGAACTAAACACACAGATAAACATTTCGTAGATTTATGATAGAAGGTGCTGCACAAAAATAATCATAATTATGTAGTCATACCTACACAAATTGCTTTGAAGAGATACCTGTTGTAGGCACAAACCAGTGCTATTATTTTTATGTTTCCTATTTATGGGTTTATATGTACAGCAGGAGAGTTGGTGTACTGATTAATTACTTAACATCTAAGTAATTTAACTTTTATTGAGTGTGTGTAACATAAACAATGTTGTGAAGGTATTATTTTGTTTAGGTATGATAAGCTTACTACAAGCCGCAATAAAACCTTTTAGGATTGTAACCAAAGCAGGTAGCTATTGGATTCACAAAACCATTATACCCTAGGTGAATGACTGCAATAGGTGCCTACTCATGGTCAGTGGGTCATCTTAGGGGGGGCACCTAGGGTATAATGGTTTTGTGAATCCAATAGCTACCTGCTTTGGTTACAATCCTAAAAGGTTTTATTGCGGCTTGTAGTAAGCTTATCATACCTAAACAAAATAATACCTTCACAACATTGTTTATGTTACACACACTCAATAAAAGTTAAATTACTTAGATGTTAAGTATTTAATCAGTACACCAACTCTGCTGCTGTACATATAAACCCATAAATAGGAAATATAAAAATAATAGCACTGGTTTGTGCCTAACCATAAAGTTAATTAAAGGTTGTAGTTGATAAACCATTGATTTAGTGTAATATGGCCAAATAAGCAAATGCATATTCTATCTTCATTCTACTATCTACCGTGTTCAATTTATGACATTTCAAATATGAAAATGTTGAAGGTGATTTAAATGTTTCAAACTTTTGTCACAGCATTTTGCAGCCAAGCAAGATAACAACTATTTTTTTAAGAACAAACATCTTTTTTTTTTGAAGTTGGAAAATCATCAAATAACTTACTAAGTAGGGTGTGTCAGACTTTTACTGACTAAAACCCACCTGTGCTCCTTCAGTTGCCTGTGTGGTAGAAGCCATGGACTCTTTTTCGAACATCCCGCACCCGAACATTCATCCCTTAGCCCACAGCACTATAGCATGTGTTTCATAACAATGAATGTTAAAATAAACAGAGTATTTATAGTAAGTTGGTTATTCAGTTAAGGTCTTGGCCATGGTTCTCAAACGAACCAAGACAATAAATATCTAGAACCTGAATCATAACAGGATTTACAAATTTACAAAGTACAGTAAGCAATTAAGTAGATAACAATTCCGTTTTTTTTTCTCATAATACCTATATTCACAACACAAAACTTAACCACTTGAAAAAAACTTGAACAGATGTAAAATAAAAAGAACATAAAGTAAGAACATAAATGAAGATCTTAAAAAAAAGTGTGAGCATCAACATTTTATTGGAATTTAGATGTGGAACACCAACTGTTTGAATTGATTTTTGTTGCTAACCATACTAGTATTTAAATGTGGATGGATTAATATGATCAAAATAAATGGGATTTGCATTGACAAACTTCATTGATGAGATGAGACATGAGACAGCACAGAAGGAAGTCAGTGATTCATCTGAAACTTAATAAAAATTACATAATTATATGTAATCACTATCACAAAAAAGTAATTTGGCATATAAGTAGGTGAGTGTTACAACTTCCAGTTATGTCAGCTTAGCCCATCTGACATATTTTTACCATGGTGTTGTGCTAAAGTTCCTATTGTTGCTAAGCAAAATTTTTTCCATGTATAAAAAGCTGTAATATAAACACCAAGAATTAATTTAAATGTCACAATCTTTGTTTCAAAATATTGTATGAGTGTAGACAAAAAACATAAGTACACATTGGGTACTTAATTGTAGCTACACATTTGATACAATTATTCTGCCTATCTAACGATAACTCACTCAGCGAGCGACTTCGCCCGCGTATTTTCAGACGTCCCCAAACAAACTTTCTTTCGTCTCTTTTTACCCATTTTGTTTTTAACTGAAACTCAAAATACAAATTTTCATCAATTTGCTTTGATCATGTGAAACATATAAACTTTCATGCACTATTTTACCCTCTTCTTTAGGCAGAAAACAGATTTTACTTAAGGTGGACATAGACACGCCGCAGTCATAATTTTATTTGATTACAGCATTTTTACTGAAATGCGTATCGTTCGGCGCGGATAGGTACGCGACGCTGCACACTATTTTATTTAAAGACTAGCTTCTGCTCGCGACTTCGTTCGCGTCAAATTTCTTGCTCCCCCGACCCACCCTGTCGCTTCGAACCGCCTGCCGGTGAAGTACTTCGTATTCGTGACTTTTTTCTCTTTGCACGGCTCCAAAGGGTCTTAGCGTGATGTTATATAGCCTATAGCCCTCTTCGATAAATGGGCTATCCAACACTAAAAAAATATTTCAATTCGAACCAGTAGTTCCTGATAAACAAACTCTTCAGCTTTATAATTTTATATAAAGATTGATAAAATGCGATGACTGAGGCGTGTGTATGCGCGTTCACCTTTAAAATGTCGTTGCAAAACGAACCTACCGTCCAAATTAAAGTTCTCCAGGTTTATTAGTCTCTCTGTTGATGAATCAGTCGTCTCCCTTTAAATAAATAGATCTCCTAATACGTAGTACCTATACACGATGATGACTGCTAAGCATCTGTAATCTGCGTGTAATCTCGACAGACTTTGAAACTAACCAATGTACTGGTTGGCTGGCTGGTTGATGCGGTTTCCACCACCATTCAGATCATTATTCGAGGCAGATTTCTCCTGTTTAGCCGCCAAAGTCAAGCTGGGGCTGATCGCTGCATCAGGCTTAGGATATAAATCAAATGGAGGCTGCTATTGTTTTATACATACTTACAACTTTACAAGAGTTACAAGCCACACAAAGAACAACACAATATCCGCGCCCTTCCGCCTGCAATCACTTTCGCTCAGCAAAACTAATATCCCTCATTACGTAGCGTAGCTAGGTAGCTCTTTGTTTCTGACATAAGTGCCATGCCACTTACATTATTATGTGTGCACTTCAAATAAGCGTTGACATTGCAATCTTTTTTGCGATCTACGTCGCCACTTGCCACACCTAGTCTCACGTTTACCTATTTGCAGAACATTCACCTTCACAATATTTGTAGACTACGGTCTACATGTTCACTCCTGTGGATCTGTGACGCATGCAAATCGGCCATTTGGAATTTTAATCTCAAACCTCGATTCAATTGTGGGGTGTTTAATGATACATTTGCATTGCAAGCCAAGGAGAGAATTAGACTAGGTCAGTATGCGCTTCCGTGTGGAGGTGTCGTTGACGGCGCGGGCGCAAAAATGTGACCACGTGCCAAACGACTCACCACTAAATACTCTTTTACATTTATGCAACAGGCCTATTAGCATGCTGGTGATATTACAACTAACGATTAGGTACGGTTTACGCAAAACCCCAATCAACCCAAGAGCGTAAAAATTAAGACTATTAACGCATAAAGTACAATAATTGCTTTGCTGGCACAGGAACTGATATAAGTCAGCATTGACGAATACTTCTAACCGCAAGGTTGATTTTTTTAATAGTTGTATAGTTTTTTTATTGATGTGTTTATGAATTGTTGACTCGCACATGCTGATGTTAGCACGCAGTGTATAATCTTGACCCAGATGATGGAGCTAATTCGTGTTAATTCACTAATTCAGTTAGCCGCGCTTCATCACGTTGTTATTGTCAGCAGGGTCGGATGTGCGATGTATTGTTGTAACTGCTGACCCTAAGCCACATCTTGATTTAACTATAAGTAATGACTTATGTGTCATCCTAGCACTTGTTTATTTGTAGCTAATACAAAGTAAATATTTTTGTACATCTAGTAAATGACTAGTAATCTATTAGCGTAGTCATCCAATGCCAAATTATTTGAATTTGTGCGGTCTGAGCCAAGGCTGAGCACCTATCTCAATTCACTTCAAAACCAAACCCCTTCGGATCTGCCAAAGGCGATTCTTTTGCTATAGTCTAATTACAAATTCTACAATAAGTACAAGTACCATTTCTAAGTTCACAGTAACAGGGCCCCGAGGCCCGCAGTCGGAGCGGCGCCCTCACGCTGACGCAATCGAGTTGCGCAAGCGCAGCCGCAACGTCGCTACTAATCATTTGTTTGTACTTACTTAGTCTTTCGTCCTTTCGAGATCTTATGAGCACGTGACTGCGACATTTTGTGCAAAATTCGATTGGTTTTGTCAGATAAGTACGTGCTTCGGCTACGACTCTACGGGTGGTATAACCATCAAGTTAGTGCATGTAACATAAAGCTTAGGGGACTAAACATTACTTTCATTCATTTAGCCAATTTCATCTATTCTTACCTATTTCTTCGAACGCGCTAATTCTTGGAAGTACTTGTGGCATTTTACCAATTCTTTTTGCATTTGATGGCCCATTTCTGGAAAAAGGTTATTAAACACCATGCTAGAACCCTTAATAAATATATATAAAAATACATAATGTCAGGCAAAAATAAATGTGACAGAAAGAACGCTATTCGAAAACGGAGTAATAGCGCGGGCAGGCGATGTGTACCGTTGCAAAACTTTGGAAATATTCGCAATAATTCGGAAATATTCAAAAGAATAGTTTGGAAGGAATACTACCGCAGCAAGAAGAGTAAAATAAATATTGTAAGGATGGAGTAGGTAACCTACGCTTTGATTACATAATAAGAATTAAATTATTCCCAGTAATTACGAATGTATGCGTAGCTTGAGGACACTCGCCGTATATCAGATATTTCGGCGTGCCGTTGCTTGAATTAACGCCATCTAGCAGGCAATGGAGAACTTCGTGAACCGCCGACCCCCGCAGCCGTTCATTGATATAATCAACGAAGTATTAATCAATGCCTACGTACCTACTATGCGGGAATATTTCCCTTTAAGTAGTTATCTACTTGTGAATACTTATTATTTTATTTTCGTATGGTTGAATTTGGAATGCCCGATTTTGTGTTGATGTTATGTAGAAGTATAATTTACTTCCTAAAAATGTTTTTTGCTTTACGTTGTAACCTAATGGTAAAATGTTAGTTCCTTTGTAGAATAGGTAGTATTCAACCGCAATCAATAGAACAAATAAGAACTTATAGAAACAATTGAAATAATATAATAATTACTGTTTTACTATATACTTCGGTATATAATAATGTATAAGTATCTAATATATTATACAACCAAAAAACCAACCAAGAATAAGAATACGTGCAAGTGTTATTTTGCGAGAATAATATATTATTCTCGCAAAATAACACTTGCACGTATTATACACACCTAAACCGCATACAAAAACTTATTACGTAAGTACATATCTAAGTAGATGAAATAAATATTCGGAAGTTTTCAAATCGTATAATACTATTTTTTATGAATGAACGCGTAGTAATATGTAGTCATTCTAACTACTCTATGCATGGCCGAACATAGTACTTAGCTAGATACCTATTTTCCTTTTAATTTTTTCGAGGAATAATTCCGAATTTTACTCAATACTTCCGAATGCTTCGCGAATAATACGACGGGAATACTTCGGAAGATTTCTCTCCGGCAATGCTAGATGACCAAGGCAACCGACATAGCCCGAAGAACTGCTAAACTTAAGTGGCAGTGGGCAGGGCACATTGAGCAATGTGCCCTGCCCACTGCCACTGTAAGAACAGATGGCCGATGGGGCCGAAAGGTTCTAGAGTGGCGACCGCTTACCGGAAGACGTAGCGTTGGAAGGCTTCCAACAAGATGGACTGATGACCTTGTGAAGGCCGCAGGAATCCGCTGGATGCGAGAAGCGGTGAACCGGTCGAAGTGGAGGAGCTTGAGGGAGGCCTATGTCCAGCAGTGGACGTCTTTCGGCTGAAATGATGATAAATGCTCGATCCAATGCGACAGGGTTAGTGAGAACAAGAAATTTCACGCGGACGAAGTCGCAAGCAGAAGTTATTTTTTTAACATGTATACAACATACTTAGGTACAATATAACCTTATAATAATTTATGAAGACTTTTTTTTTTTTTTGTGGGTGGGAAATCATCAAATGACTTCTCCCGCTCTGGGTGGAGCAGGAGGGCGTGTCAGACTTTTACTGACTAAAACCCACCCATGTTCTCTCAGCTGCCCGTGTGCCAGGGGCCGCGGTATCTCTTTCGAACAACCCGCACCCCTGGCAGGCATCGGCCCTTGCGAGCCCCACCAGCTGCTGCTGACGTCTCCCTGCGACGGGTCAGCAGTGGCCCCGCCGCCTACCACTTTTCGGCCGCAGGGGATAGGGAGAGCGGCCAACGCTATACCGACACTCCTCTTCCCCTGCGGCCCCACCGCGTCCGCCATCAAACGGTGGCGGCCCCGTCCAGGCCACGGAAGGGAAGAGCGCTACTCAGAAGTACCGGCACTCCTCCTCCGCCGCAGCCTGTAACTCTCAGCCGCGATGCCTCCCATTCGACATCGCGGCCCGCCTCAGTTGCGATGCACCTCACCGCAACCTACTTTTTGGCCGCTACGTCGTCGGCTTGGAGGCACAAACCCTGACGAGCGGCCCCACCTTGGGGTTCCTCTTCGCTTCACCGTGGGAGGGGGTGACCACGGTTACTGAGCCCCCCCGCAACGACAATGCGGGAACCCCACTGGGGGGGATAATTTATGAAGACTCAAGTCGTAATACTGTGCCATTTCCAAAGTGCAAGTACCTACAATGTATTCGCCGCGAATGTAACAAGGTCGACTGAAGACTGAGAACAAGTCGTGAACTGCATAACCATACTAAAGAATACCATTGTTAACATCGCCGTACTGAACTTTAGAGCTCTAGATTCAATTGTGAAATATCGCTCTGAACATAAGCATTTCAGCTTATTTCATCTCGTGACCAGACATACTTAGACTTCAGATGTATAGAACCACTTCACATATACCTACGTAGGCGGGTAATAGGTATTCTTAGTATAAAATTATGTAAATTATGTAATTGATTTTACCGCTGCCAAGTTTCCGTGTTGTAAATGTCAACAGGGAAAACTAGTTCTGTCAGGTTGTAGTGCCTATATTAACCACTTTATTTAACCACAGATACATAATAATAATATTATTTAGTATGATTTATCATTTCTCGAATGCTAATGTACTCATTAAATAGGATCGAACGTCAGATTATCATTATGAAAATTAGTGTAAAACTTCATAGAGTATTTGTTGTTGTAACGCAAAATAATACCAACTTTTTGCCCATACGAGCTGTGACCACATTCGAACGGACGTAAGAATATCGTGGCAGGATTTAATCGCATTTTTACCCCTCGGCCTAAAGCCGAGCATTGAGAATCTAACAGTGTAAGCCAGCGTTTTGAAAAACTTACTGTTCAATTTTCAACTTTCTACGCTAAGCAGTGTATTCAGAGATCCAGTGCGCGGAAAAATCCTGCTCCGCCATTTTTACGTCCTTGAGTTGCGTACGTGAACTTACAGGCAATAATTGCATGTGCATAAATATTTGCTCAGTTGTCGTTCCCTCGTCCCACAGTGTGTGCAACCCTCCATACATCATGTCTACACGTGTGCTGTCATTAATTACTTCGCTTGTTAGCCACGCGTCTCTCACTGCGTCAAAGTAAAAGGCAATTTATTAATAATCCATAACATTTTTAATCTTTTCCAGGTACATGTATACTTACTGCCTTTTTAAGGGTCTAGTGGTCGCAAGCGCTACTGCTGAACTCAAAGATCTTGGGTTAATTCCCAGGTCGTGCAAACTGTTATTGGATTTTTGTATCTGGAATTTCTCAGTAGCAGCCAGGAATCTGGATTTGTGCCTGGTTGATGGCAATAAGGTCGCCCCCATTACATGGGCTTTTATCATAACTGGCGAAACGTGGGTATACTATAATAGGTACATCTCTGCCCAACCGTTTGGGGTAAACAAGGCGCGATGTTAGTGTCTGTATGTAGACTCAGTATAAAATCTCAAGCAACACAGAAAGTCCACTCAATTATCTTCAATGAGGCAAACGTTTGCAAGTGTTAACGAAGATAAAATACACCTTATGAGTGATTTATTTCAATGACTGTGTCCATTGCATTATGCTGCTTCTATGCAGTATTAAGTCACACTATTTTAATCATCTGATCTATATTTACACCACACACACATTTTCAAGAGTTATGCAATGTTCCTTTCAGATGTTTCTTGACCTTTGTAGATTGCCATTGTGAATGAAAGCGTACATAATGTAGAAGTAACACGAGAATCGTACTATTATTATTAGAAACGGGGAACTAGTCTTGCCATTCTTATGAACAGTTTGCAAACACAATAGGTGGAACAAGGCCAGGCACCGCTGCGGCTACTAGCTTCTATCAGACGTATGTTTTACCTTCATTGTCCTCTACACACCATTGTTTTACTACATGCTACAGACAGACGTCAACAACATAAAAATCAATAAACCTTAATCTTGGGACACACATTAGAATCAATCACTGAAGGTCGATCGACAGTAGAAGCTAATACTGACGTGCGCTTCACTAAAAAAACGTTTTTTTTTTTGTGCAATAGAAACTTACTCCACTTTTAAGCACAGCCAATTATCTTAGTAAAATACAAAAGCCAATCATAAATTTTAACCTTGCTTCGATAAGGTACCTACTTTATCCATAATTTGGTACAATAAATGACTAGTTTGCTTTAAGCTGCTCCGTAAACTACGTCATACTTAGTACCACTTGTATAGGAATAGAGCCATTATTATTAACGATTGTTTCGTTCCGCGAAATATTTGTTGATTGAATGAATTTAAAATTATTTTAATAATAATATCTTGTGGTTTTACTTGAATTTATTATACATAATGATTTTGGGTCAAGTTTGGAATAAGTTATACGATTTAATTTACACTGTATTTTTAGGTAGGTGCGGCAAGGTAGCCCCCAAAAATTCTAATTTTTCTTCATGAAAAAATAATTCATTGGGATTAAATGAACAGGTTTGATGCTGTTAGTGATTATAAGATAATTCTGTAAATACATACCGTATTACGTACATATTTAATCAACCTACTACCTAACAGTGACCAGCAAATTTTTAAATACGTAAAAAAGTCGCGGCCCTCCCTGACGCTCATAAAGTCAACTAAATTCGCGATTTCGCGGGCCAGTTCCATGTATGTATATGGAGCATCACAACAAAGTCTGCTTGTGACAGCCAAGCTACAAGATCACATCAGTCGGTTTAATATTTTGGTGTACTATATAATTTAATAAATCTGCCACATACTGAAGCGCATAAAATTACAAAGGTGATATTATTGACCTCGTCCTAAAAAAGAAATGGTTGGATAGACCCGTTTTGTTGGACAAATTAATTCAACTCGACACACGTTGTGGCTTAGCCTGTCAGGCTGACAAGGTCACACTTGCTTCTAAGTTTTGGCAAGCTTGCAAAGAAAATGACAATTAAATGTTGTTTCATGTGTGTAAATGCATAAAGGCTCCGGCAGACAAGCGACAAGGCAGCGACGCAACTCTAGTAGTAGAACTATTTCCATAAGGTTGCGTAGAAATTGTTCTACTGGAATGCGTCGCGTCTGTCTGCGGGAGTCTTAAAGGGTCATGCAAGCAACGCCTATAATGTCCTCGTATCGTATACCTAATTAAAGCCAAATAAAAAGTCGCCGTATTGAATATCGATAACATTAATTATGAGTGGCAGTTGTCGATGAAATCCAATAATTCAATTAGATACAGTTCTTACCAATTTATTTAATAGGTAGGTAATGTAATTTGCATATTATTGTATGGATTCATTTCATCACCTCGCAGTTATTAAGTTGACCTTGTGCATTGAATTACTTACTGTGAGCTTATGTCAATTGTGATCTTGTTTCATATTCTCAAATCAATATTATTGTCCTATAGTGGTGGTTTTGATTCAACCGACGAGTGTCAATGTCAAATTTTCAATCAATCAGTGGCGGGGTGCTTCCGCCACTGATTGATTATAACACGATTCTTATCGGCTTCCCTTCGGGGATTCACATTGGCAAATAATGGCACGTCAATAGTGGCTACTATTGTAAAAAAAATTAGTAACACTACGGGTATTTAATTCACCATAACAAACAACAAAAATGGTTATTTTTAGCTTTGTATTACCACAAAAAAAATGATCTAAATTAACCCGGCGCCAAAACGTCATTATCGAGAAATAAAAATTCATACAACAGCGTAATAATGTAACTTTAGGTCAAGTGGCACCACTTGATATGGACGAGAGCAAGCCGCTGTACAACGGGTTATGACTAGTGATGTGCCGTGGGAACATTTCCGTTCCCAGTAACTTCCCAACGGGAATGTTCCCATGTGCCCGGGAACATTCCCAGTTAGTGGGAAAACTAACACCTAGCTTAAAGATTTTTTCTTTTTTGAACTCTTTAGATTAGGTTTCTTATCGCATGTTTCGAAGTTAATAAAAAAGAGTTAAGTTAACATCGCAAGTTAAGAAAGGTACAATTTTAAATATTTTTGACTTATTTTATTACAGCGTATAAGTCATAATCAAAATCTGTGTATGCTAGCTGTTCTATGGTAAAAACCAGTAGGTAGCATATTTTACTCACGAGTAATGAAAAGTATTCTACCATTCTATTAAAATAACGTTTCAAAATATTGTACATAATCTCTGAACCTAGTCTCCAACATTCGACATTTTTATTTACCTCTTTCTAAAATGAATGCAATGAACGACAAGTTACTAAATGAGCACTTATTACATGTCACTTCTACTTACTTACTAAATGTTACCAGTAACTTAGTATGTAATGATATTTTTACTTTTATTATAATTCTATGTGGTTTCACCGACACGTTCCCAGCAATTGGGAATATTCCCAGGAACGGCACATCACTAGTTATGCCAGAGACAGATATACATCGCGTCAGCGAGGACGAGATGAAGGAATATTGCACCTGGTTATCAGCTGTTCAATTTTATTGTATTTAATTGTTTACATTCCTATATTAATTTTAGAATGATAGTAAGTATTTTTTATTGCTTAGTCAGTAACTTAAAGCCGACTTCGCTTCGGCTTCTCTCTTGGAAAAATTGACACCTCGCCGCGGCAATCAATGTATGATCAATTTATTGCTGCTTCAGGTGGAAGCGCCAAGGTGGGCTACCCAAAAATAAAAATTTCTTTTGTTTTTTGCAGTTTGCAGGTCTGTGTCAGATTGTATGTTTATTTAAATATGAATCACGACCGTAGAACGTATCTATTTACAGAACTATAATCATTCAAATCATCAATACAAGCCTCTTATGTTCATTTAATCACGTTAAATGACTACTTCGTGAAAAAGTCTTTGAATTTCGCGGACTACTTTAGCGCATCCACCTTCACTACATGCAGGATAAATTTTTATCCAGTACGCAAACTGTAACGGTTTCAGTTTGCGCACTGGGTAAAAATTTGATCTGTATTATAAAACAAAGTCCCCCGCTGCGTCTGTCTGTATGTCTGTTCGCGATACACTCAAAAAGTACCTACTGAATGGACTTTGATACGGTTTTCACCAATGACAAATGGTTCCTGAGGGAGGCTTATATGTATAATTGGTTAAGGTTCTGTCTAAATTGGTTAACGCAGGCGAAGCCGCTGGAAAAAGCTAGTAAATTAATAAAGCACCCATACATAAAATCATACCCATGAATAGTCTAAGTAACATAATGTACTTACATATACAGACATAAAAAACCGCAAGGTTCGTAATAAAATTAAGTGAAACGATCACGAAACTGCTGTCAGATAGTGGGGGGTGAGTCGACCTTGCAAGGTCGATGGCGCTGCTATGCCGTATGCGAGGGTGAACGCAACGCGTCAACAACGCCACAGCCACACCCGTAGGGCCGCAATCAACAACAAACACTTCATAAGTCTTCGGTGGAACTTCTGAAACCATAAGGTTGCTGCAATACCTATACATTAAGAATTGGATAGCAGCCAAGGACGGCAGCATTACTTCTCGCTTTAGCTTCACAGTTCTATAGGCTGCTTGCTACTATATTTTATGAATAACATAGATGACGTAAACCTAAATAAGTTAATACCGTAACGAATAAACATTAGAGAGTAAAACACCAGGAATCGATAAACGATACATAAGGCTCGCAAATACAAGCGCGACGCGATGCGGTACGACGCGATTCAGATATAATAATTTCCATACTATTTTCATAGAAACTGTTTTACTAGAATCGCGTCGTGCTGTTGTGTCGCGCCTGTCTTCGAGAGCCTTTATACTTATCGTTTCATTTAGATTCTTCTCTACATAGTATAGGTAAATCAAAGTCGCTTTTCGTGTCTGTACGCTTAGATCTCTTAAAAACTACGCAACGGATTTGAATGCGGTTTTCGTCAATAGACAGAGTGATTCAGGGAATGTTTAATACACTGACAACCACGCGAGCGAAGCCGCTGGCAAAAGCTAGTTAGAAAATAAATAGGAAAATAATTGTAACTCATCTTATTGGTTGTAGAGCTTTCACGTTTCATTTAAATTCTTTAGGAATTAAATATGAAAATTAGTTGTATTATATTTATGAGTATGGTCCTAATGTGTCGGTGTGTATTAGGCAAGTTGTTGGCCTTGCCGGTTTTTAGCTTATCGATTTCCGTGTTCCAGTAGCAATACCAAATCAATGATAAATAATAATAAGGAACGGGGTATATCTAAAATTATTTTAATTAACGTTGTTTTTTTTCCTATGGAACACTTAGACGTTGGATAGTGGCTACATACATATTTAAATATGCCCATTATGATATGATTAAAAATATACCTAAATAATTATAATATTATTAGACATTTATAGTAATAAACAGAGGGGTAATTGCGTAACACACTAACAGTAGGAATGGCTTTAATTTTGACAATTCAACAACATTGATTGCGTTCTTTACGTTGTCAAACAGACACATTTTTCGAATATTTGCAGCAATGGATTATCAATATCCTTCAAAATGATTCACATTCTGAAATATAGTGTGATACTCAAGGGTGGAGGAGCGAGAGCCAGCAAGAGGTTTATCTACTTTAGAGATGCCCAAATAAATCCCCTAAAAATATTCAATTCTTATTAAGTACCTACTTTGTCGAAGACCTAATCTAGCTTTACATTACCAAATTGGAACAGATACGTTTTAGAAAACAGAAAAACATTTAGACCAGTTTATTTCTCAGCCATTTGCCAAGAAAGTTTATGGCACAAGCTCCCAAACTATTGAAATCAACCCTAGCAGTAAGTACCCACGGCACAGCTGCGCATTGCGACGATATAGCGAGGTCATTCTCACAAACGGCACTGATAAACGTTCAGAGTTCAGACTCCACTGGCCTCAAATGGACTGCTAAATTATTAATGTGTAATTGCCCTTTGAACTACACTAAAATATTATTAAGAAACCACACGTTTTTTAATTTAATACTTTTTATCTTCTATAACGTTTGCCTTTGTATTTTTTGGGAGCGTAGCTGGCCAGTGAGTGACCGTAATAACGTTAATATATTCAAAACCAGCAATAATACCTACTCTATGACATTCTACACCAAAGTCTAGTCATCCTTCGCCTGACTCGACCTTATCCATGTATTTTAAAGCTGCTACAGACCGTATTGAATCTTAATAGTGAGAGACATGAACCATTTTTGAAAGAAGTTTCCTATTGTTCGATGTAGAAAGTGCATCACGACCCGGGATCACGACGAGCATTCTAATTGCGGTTATTCTACGAAAGGACCACTCGGGGCTAAATTTTTTGGATGTTAACTCGTGCTTCCATTGAACATTTTGTTTTTTTTTTTCTTCGTTCCTAATTTCCGAAACATAGCAGGTGGAGTTTATTTTTCGTTACAATATAAAATGTTGTTCGCTGTCAAAAAGTAGCGGTTTTTTTTGCAAAGTAGGAATATATTGCAACCAGGTGACCCAGCATATGTGTCTGATATAGAGAAGATTGCACTACATTCGGTTTTATAATTAGAATAACCTTACACGTCACACTAACAGACAGTTAACTCTTACTAATTAGGCCGTGAGACGGAAAACAGTCATCATATTCCGTTTTTAAAGCCAGCGTGACGCAGAAAATCCTTCAATTTTTCAGCATGGATGAGCCATAAGTACAGATAATGTTCAAACTCATTCTTTATTCAGATTACTTGTGACAGTCGGTCACCATTAGGGTCGTCGTTAAATAACAATGGCCACAAAATCACATCCAATTTTGTCCGTTCTCAGAAAAAATGTGTTTGTTACGTAAGCTTCACTTTCCCCTGAATATAAACAAGCAGCCCCCGCGATTTCTAATCGATTTCATGCTTTTTAGCTTGTTAATTAACTACCAAACGCTTATGTTACAAAACGAGGCAAATTTTCAATCAGTGTACCTAGTTGTTACTGGCATTATTTAATGAGGTCATTAATGATAATAAAAATCCAAGTTAATTAAGCTAAGTTATGTGAACTTATTACGCCATAGCCATTGTGCTCGTAAGACATTGCGTCACTTAATCATTGAAACGGTTAATATAAGGAGTATTGTCTTCAGTAAGTCAGCTTCGTTACATAGTTAAGTAGGTAACATTTGTAACACACCACACAGGCCGTACTATTGTTTTGCATTTAGAAACTTGTTTAAAGTAGCATTGAACTTATCATAGCAACAAAAATACAATGTATTTTGTTTAGGTCCTTGCCGTTGATTTGAAAACCATGCAGTATCAGATATTCCGTGTCTCACACAAAGATTGAATGCAGCGTAGAGTATTTATGAGATGATAAGCAGAAACTGGAGAGACTAATCGTAGCACAATAAATTGCGCATCACACTTGCATTGCCTTTAAACTTGAAAGCTTTTTGGAGCATCAAAGAACTCTTCCCCAAGCCGTTCATTGTACAGTCGCACACGCGATTGTATTGGCAAAAAAATATTATAAGAATGTATATAGAAAGCTCAGAAGGCTTCAGAAGCTTTCGGCTGTCTGTTTATGTCTATTATAATTCTCCAATTCATTAAATCGAGACCAATCAAATAATTTGTCTACTCTCCATGACATTTTTTAAGGATTTAAATATGTTATCGAATGAACATAACGTTGGTACTGTTGGTAGAGCTTAATCATCTTGAACATTGGGCACGCCACGATTGCGGCGGTAAGTCCCCTCTTTGAGGAGTGGCTTGAGAGGCGGCATGGCGTCCTCACCTTCCGCCTGACACAGGTCCTCACCGGACGCGGCTGTTTCGGGAGGTTCCTGTTTCGCATAAGGCGGGAGGAAACGCCCGGGTGTTTCCATTGCGAAGATCGCCCTGAGGGCACGGTGGAGGTCTGCCCGGCTTGGGCGGAGCACCGCCATGTCCTCGTGGAGGCGATCGGCGGCGGCGATGTCTCTGGTCCGGCCCTGGTCCAGGCCATGGTACGGAGCGAGAGTGCATGGTTAGCCGTCACCTCCTTCAGCGAAGCAGTGATGCTCGCAAAGAGGGAGGCAGCGCACGTGAGGGAGAGGCAGTACATGCGCCCTCATGGCCGCAGCCTTCGCAGGAGACGCCCTGGGCGTCGGGAATCCCAGGCTGATTCCCGGCCACCGTAGGCGCGGGCTTGCAGACGGGGAGTAATGGGTAGCTCGCTGTCCGGTAAGGACCAAGCCCGGGTCGACGGCGCGTTGTGTTCCACGCGCGCCTCAAAGAGACGTCAGTACCAACTGGTGGGGCCCGCAAGGGCCGATGCCTGCCAGGGGTGCGGGTTGTTCGAAAGAGATTTCGCGGCCCCTGGCACACAGGCAACTGAGGGAACACGGGTGGGTTTTAGTCAGTAAGTCTGACACGCCCTCCCGCTCCACCCCGAGCGGGAGAAGTTATTTGATGATTACCCACCCAAAAAAAAATCATCTTGAACATTCGCATAAAGGAGCTGTTACGGAATGGTTTTGGAACCTATTTGTGTGATTAAAACTTAATAAATGAAAGTCCTAGTCATTGGCATAGTGGCACTGCGCCTACCTCCTACGTAAGTAATGGAATAGGGCAATTAAAAAAGTTGATGAAAAGCTCAAATAGTTGCCATGGTCACGCGCGTCAGAAATAATTGGAACGGAAACTTCTTACTCTTGACATGTTTTAGTTAAACTACATAAAATGTAAAAAAAAATAGTCTTCTACTAGAGGAAGAGGTACGTAACCAAAAAGTAAAAAGCATCTTAACACTGTAAAATTTGTGTAGCAATTGTAAGCATTCTCTGAGTCTTACTCATTGCAGTGAGTTTATTGACCAGACTGTCACCTTGAAATATACAACTGCAAAGATTGCCTCCTACCTACCTACGTATAGGTAAACCGATCAGTTTAGATTAGCTACAGATCTAGAAGTAGGTATGTAAAAGTAGCATTTAGCATATTGCGCAACAGAAGATGAATCAGTGCGGGCGGGGCAGGAGGCGTGCGCGACGTTGACCCACCAGCCGGTCGCTCACCTCAACACGATCTGTCCTCTGCCACATCTAGGACATCTCCTATAGGGCCTGCTTGTTAATGAAAATATCCAGGACCTTTGTACACGACACGGTTTCATGGTATAGGGCGATGTCGGAGCCGAGGCCGTGCCGTAGTGCCGCCGTGTCGTCGACAACAATCTTCCATATAGTGATCTACCTACACACGGCGAATAAAGACTCCCGCAAGCAGGCGCCACGCCACCCTAGTATAACAATTACTGTGAACTTCATGGAAATTGTTCTACAAGAATCGTGTCGCGCCTTTCTGCGGGAGCCTTAAACCGTAGTTTTTCACGGCAAGTGAAACGTGAATGTTTAAAGGGCCTTATTCTACTCTCTGTTGCAGAAAAATCTACTATCCTCAGAACAAACAATGTGTATGAATAATTAATTTATTACCTTATTGCAATAGTTAACAGTTTAACAGCATCTTAATTCAGTCTATGATGACTATTAATATCATTAATCTTCGTAATGTGCTAACATTTGATAGCATATTTTCATAAAAGTAGGTAAGTACTTAGTACATATACTTACATGATTTCAAAATTTTTGTGATGCCGCCATCCATATGGTACATTTCATAGATCGATATCCGTGCTACATTTTGAACTTGTTTTTGTTTACAAAGGCCCACCTGCCTTCACATAAGATTTGTTTATCAAAATGCTGGTGTTAGTTTAGTTTTCGTCTTCCTCACCTTGCCGTCTGTGTATAAAAGATATTTTTAAAAGTTCACGGTCAAAATACCTGCATCCGGAAAACGCTTAGCTTTATTCAATCTTTGAATTTAATCAACCGAAGTGTTTTTTGCCTACTGACTTTTGCGTCAATCTTTACAAATGTATTGAAACTCGCAACGATGTTGTGGAAGACTGACAGAGCCTATATCTAAAATATTTAAGGTTCCCACAGACGGGCGCGACGCGACGTCAGTAGAAGAACTTACTTGAAAACATCATGGAAATTATTCTACCAAAACTGCATCGCGCCTGTCTGCCTTAAAATACTTTTACTACTACATGAAGTTGGCTATGAATTATCATCCATTGCTTTCTTCCCCATTCCAAATAAGTGTTCTAACAACCGAATTTGTAACATAACGTGAATACAATTATCGTTTGATATGACTGAACCGGTCGTTAATATCAACATTCCTGAGACAAACGGTACAGATCTAGACACGTAGATAGCACCTTGCAATCTATTTCAATGTAATAAAACCTTTTATAAGAGTTTATGGCAAGTGTACGCACGGCTACACATAAGCTATACATTTCCAGTTTACGCTGCTCTCGCACTGTACGAAAATCCTATACAATGCAAGATCAGCTTATATTGGAAATGTGTAGCCGTGTGTACAGTTACAGTCGGTGGTTATTGCCATTTAGAACTGCGTTTAGCAGAATTAGGAATTTAGAAAGCTTTATTTGCTTTCTTAGAAACAGCATTTATGACAACGTTTAAGGCTTACATAAATCTTCTTAATCTTATGTGTAAATGATTTTGTACTACGTTAACCTCTTGCTAATAAACAAAGAATAAAGTTATTCCATGTTTAAACCTATGTAAATGTATGGTTATACCTACCTTTGTTATTCCTGGTATAACTTTATTCCGTTTTTATTAGTAAGAGGGTTATTGTTTTCAATAAAGATAGAAAACCATGAAACGGAACGAGTGTTGTATTGGCATGACATTTTTATAATATTTATTTAGCCTTCGACCTTTTAAACTTGAACATTATCAAACAATACAGATTTCAAAGAGCAAGAAACTTAAAAGATAAGGGCCAATAATAATAGCTGAAAAATATTTTATCTGTCAATATCATGTCATAAAAGCAACATAATAAAAACTGGCCAAGTGCGAGTCGGACTCGCACACGAAGGGTTCCGTACCACCGTACAATATATAACACAAGGTACAGACGCCAGCACATCAAGCCACCCCAAACTGTCGATTGAATATGAACCTTATGCTAATGTAATAAAAATGTAAATCTATCAAAGAAATTTGACAGATTGGGGTAGCTTGAAGTGCTGGCGTCTGTACATAATATTAAAAAACCGTCTATTACGGTTTATGATATACCGCTGACAGATGGACGGAGGGACAGAGGAGCCTTAGTAATAGGTTTCCGTTGGAGCCACTTGAGTACGGAACCATAAAAATAGTCTTTGAAATTCAATGTGTCATTATAATCTTTAACATCAGTTAGTCAAAAAAAACGTAACACACTAACAGTAGAGTGTCTTTCAATTTGAGTAAAAATCAACAATATTAATTGCGTTGTTTACGTTGTCAAACAGACGAACTTTTCAAACATAGCAAGCAATGGAATCTAGGAATAGGAATTCGGGTTGTTAAAGAAAGTGTGTATCGCAATTGGGGTGCAAGTCACAAATCAGAAGTAAATCCTAATTTCATTCATGCGTTCACTACTGGAGGATGTCATCTCTTAATAAGGGATATTATGAGAAAAAGTTTTGTTTCCAGCCTGACATTAGTGAAGTTTCCGCTGCGTAGTCGTAGCGTAGGTGCTGCCATGCCGTAACCGACGCTTAGAGGCCTCGCCCACGGCGACTTTTTGTAGCGATGCTGTCGCGCATGTGTATCATCGATACAGTCGCGATGCTGTCGCTGGCTGCGAACCTTCGCCCAGATTCTGTATCACTACTATCGCGATGCTGTCGCGCTTCAGTCGCGATCTTATTAGGCTTCTTTCGTCTTTCGGGTGTTTCGATGTATCCATACAGCCTCACGTTTGCATCGTTACTGTCGCACGTTGCAAACGCGACTAACGCGCCATAGTAGCGATTCAGAAGCGCGTTTACAAAACGCGCGACAGCATCGCTACAAAAAGTCGCCGTGGGCGAGGGGCCTTAGGGACTGCCGTAGCAGACGCGTAGGCGCTACCGTAAACCACGCGTAGCCGCTACGCCAAGAAACACAGCAGCTGCGTCACGTAGTCGAAGTCTGATATACTTGTTATTTCCATTACGATTGTACACATCGCTCGTCGGTCGATTAGGAAACATGGCGTACCCGCGGCGTGTACGCAGCGTCAAAACATACGACGGTTGGCATAGTAACTGCCTATCATAAAATAGCAACATCGCATTGTGTTTTCATTGCATTATTATCATTGCACGTGAACTGGGAAGTATGATAGTGTAATCGAGAAGTGATGTGCTACATTTAAAAGTTAAACGATAAACGTAGTGTAGCGTCACACTCGCTGTTTACAGTTATTCGTTTTTGTTTGTACTTTGATAACTATTGAGGCACGCAGCGGGTGTTGTAGTAAGTACATTTAATTACTTACTTACACTGAAATGATAAGTCTTCTAGAAAAAATATTTGTTTACTTGTCTGCTTTATCATCATAACTCATGTTTCTTAGTCTACTATTTATGAGCCCGTGCCCTGACCCCTTGTTGTGTTGTCTTTAATATTTTGTTTAATTATCATCATCTATCTACGTATATCTGCTACCGAGTCTTGTTGGCAACTAAGTAAAGAAATCTCACGAACCACTGTTCTCTGCATCACCCAAAGGTCGACTGGTAGATAAAGCCAATGGGATTAAGTCCGCCTCTGTACATTTTTGTGCTTGAAGTGTTAAATAAATAAATAAATAAATAAACATCATGTTGGTATGGTAAAAAAAAATATATGTTTTAGTAAAAATATTTTTTTTTAATTGTTTTAATAAAGAATAATAGATTTACAGTAAAAAGTTTTTACTGTAAATCCATATTCTATACTAACAAATAAAATTGAGTGTCTCCTTCAATCTAGAAATAACAGTTTTACTTAATGCATACGAAGCTTCACGGTACTTATAGTTTTAAAAAATACAAAAAAAATGTATTTTGTTTGTCTGCCTTTTCCGGCTATTCGCCAAAACTGCTGGACCATATTTGACGGGACAACCACTAGTAGCAACATCGTTATGTTACTCCTTATAGCTGCTCCTATAAGGAGTAACATAGGCTACTTCTTTTATCCCGGTAGCAACGTGGAATTATTTCCGACAGGCTATGCCACGGGCTGCAGGCTGCAGCTAGTTCGTTCTAATAAAATAAAATGTTATGTTGGGTTTTACTTACATGAACCATAAATATTTATATGGTGGCCCATATGGAACTACTTGAAAATTTGATAACATCGCAAGAGAAAAAGCGTGGGCATTTCTAAAAGCTAAAACAAACTAAAATTTCTGTTACCACTGCCACTCTCCAAACGCTTGATACAAGTGGCACTTGTGTGGATTACTTTGGACCGCGAGTCCAGCGTCGAAGTGTTGACTAGCAACTTATCGATTTTCTATGAGTGGCTATACTGTTATTTAACGTTATTTGTAACCATAAAACTTAATAATATATACTTTAAGAATGCTGTAACTAAACATTATAGATTTATTTGGTCTATTTACAGTCTTTTTGGGCGATAAAATAAAGCTTGTTTTTTCTATATTAGCCTAGGTAGGTGTGGTTCATTTATTATGAGGTCATAGGTCATACTCAAATGCCTAGGGACAGCTAATGCCACGCGAAATCCTTTTTGAAAACCATTTTTTAACATGATCCTTTTTTTTGCAGATTTGGAATGCGTACAACAACAGTCATCCATCAAAAGTTGTGAAGGTATTGTTAATCAAATATTTACACACTATAATATTATTGTTTAGTTACACCATTTTGATATACATGTATAATTTCCATACAAAGATTAATTTTGAACTTCATACAACACAGAGGCTTTCTCATTTCGTAGTCATTCGAAATGAATAAAACTAGTTTTTGATGAAATGCAGATCTTGCCGGACAAAATTTTAAATTGAAACGTGTTTCATCCCTGTTATTGGGGAAATTGTTCCATCAACTTCCATCCAGTCTGCATTAACGTGTGAGAGCCGTGCAAACAACGCGAGCACTCGGAGCCTTGACGATACACCGCGGAGTATGTTTTGTAATCTCACCGTTCATACTCGCTACACATACGCCGAACTTTTTTTATTTTCATTCACGCCATTTTCAGTATGAATCATTCGTTTTATACTTAAAAAAGTATTACCTTTTTACTGCATAACTTCAGAAACAATAAAACCAAAATTGTTCGCAATTTCACACTATTTACACTTTGTGTTCAATGCTACAATATTGTATACTTTCATGATAAGAGACTTCATTGTTCTTAATGCTACGCTAAATCGGATTATTATAGAAACCCATAAGATGAAAACAACGGATCTGTTGGACGAATCATTCTTTATTTTTTAAAGACGTCACGTCTATCCAAACATGCAAAGCCGTTGACATACGTTGGACAACAAGTGAGTCATAATTGAGCATGCATGTTTGTCTGGCAGGCACCAAACCGGTCCTCAGGTTGAGTGGCGATCGTTCATTGCCACTGCACTCTGCCTCACATGCCGTGCGCAACCTCAGCCTCCTAATTCTCTTTATCCATCGTACATGCAACTATTTTTATGTTCGATGGACACGTTCCCAATAAAGCAATTTAATGGGCAATTAATGCTTTTATGCCATGAACGATACTTCTTTAGTTCGAGATTTATTATACTGCAGTCGTGTATGCTGATAATATTGATGTTAGACACCAATCTACATGGTCCTATAATGATCTGACTACGATTTTTTTTATATACAGGATAAGTTTTTATTCAATGCGCAAACTGTAACCATGAATTCAGCATATCATTCTAGACCCCCCCAGCGCAGAAATTTATCGTCGGTAATACAAAAAAAAAATCAGCTGTTCCATACATTTTGACTGCATAGGTATTGCACTTTTCTATGAAACAGCTTATATTTTTTTTGTAAAACCGACGTAAAATTTCTGCGCTAGGGGGGCGGAGTCTAGAATAATAATTATGCTGAATTCATGGTTATAGTTTGCGCCCTTGATAAAAACTTATCCTTTATACCACACTGACATCGATGAATTTTATTTAATATCGCTTTAATTATTGTGAATGTGATGTCTGTGAGGGTGTTTTTCTTTTTTTATTGTTGTTTATTTTCTTTTTTTTTTCACATTTAAGTTCTGAGTTGAGCTGCATGATTACTGATAAATGCGTGTACTGATTGGACAGGTCCACTCAATCTGTGTGGTTCTTTCCTCAAAAGATCATTTCAGACACCAATCCACATGGTTTTCACATGATCTGAACGCCGACCTCATCTAGTTTTAAAAATATGATTGACGCGTAAAAGTGTTTGTACAGACGCCAGCACATCCAGCTACCCCAAACTGTCATTTTTTTTTTTTCAGTTACCGTGAACCTAATGCTTGTGTTAAAGTTGAAAATCTATCAAAGAAATTTGACAGATGGGTTAGCTTGATGTTCTGGACTGCTGGCATCTGTACAAACCTACTTACAGAAATAGAATCATTTATCATAAGATACGTTGTACGTTGGACGATCGATCAAGTTAAGCTAAGCTTGCCGCGGTTGGTCCGTGGATGGGTGACCATCTTTACATGCCAAGACCCTTCCGTGCCTCGGAAAGCACGTTAAGCAGTTGATCTCGGCCGTCATATTTTGTGAGTCTTTGACAGTCGTTACGGGTCGTCAGAAGCCCAAAAATCTAACACCCAGTCTTACCAAGGGGTATCGTATTACCCAGTAATTAGGTTGTGCAGGTCAGAGAGCCAGTCGCTCCATGTAAACTACATGCGTAAAGCTCCATCCGGTTATACTGGAAGGCGACCCCAACATTGTTAAAAAAAGGCTAAGCTGTCATTATTCCAATTAGGACTTACAAGGACAATTAGGAGTAACAGTTGATCAGTGCTTCATTATCTTTGCGTTCGACAAAGGACACATGTGAAGCATTAGAAATATTAACTTAAAATAAGTGCATTCTATGCATTACCTCTAATACTATTTCTATTTACAACATCTCTTACAAAATGTCATTACATACTTGGATCTTGAATTACGAGTCTGAGGTATTGCCAGATGCAGTAATTATTCTCACGTACTTATTGCAATCTCGGGCTCTTAATTTAATAACTAGGTATTTGTTTCTTTGATAAATGGTAAAGCTGAATATAAGACAAAGGAATGAGCAGCATCACGTAGTTTGCAAAAGTGATAGAAGAAAATCCCATTGGAGAGAAATGAGGATTGCGCTGAGTAGCAGCTATAACTGTGAGTACCTAGTGATAGCACCATTCCATAATGTGCCATCCACTCAACTTAAAAGGGATCCTTAGTCTTTAGTACTCTCCTTTCGCTTACCCGAAATGTTACCCTAGTAAAGTCTTTGTGATAGCATACGCTGCTACTATAGAGTACTTACTATAAGCCGGTATTAGTACGCCGCAGCCAGAAGCCGTATTTTAATTAAAATAATAATTACTATCTTGTATAATTTACCTGGTAACAACGCGAGCACTCGACCTTCATTTGTTATTCATAGCTCTTGCTCATGATAATGCAACGACCCGATTAATCTCATTTCAATTAACATCAAACTGAATAGTTTCTTTGGGCGAAATTGCAAGAATTTGTTCTGAAACATGAGCTTAATGAGCCCAGGTTTAATGAAAACCTTATTGTGTTTGTTCATACACAACTGCATAGATGCCTTATTTGGACTTGTTTGATGTTTCTATGTCTGTTTTCCTCAGTAGGTATCTACTTCCAGTCCATTGTCATGTATGAATGCGACTATGTATAGACTACACCATCATCATTTCTCTTTCTTAGCGATATATTCTATATCTATCTATATCTATAAAGGGTTTAATAAGACCCATCCTCCAACTACGCTCTCTGTATGATATATCAAACTAAATATTACACAAAAATAATTGCTGGGAAACGACTTTTATTTTTGGTACGAAAAGGAGATCAGCCATATTGGGTCAATTGTTGGTGCAAAGGTTTGTAGCCATGTCAGGTAGTACTTGTTTAAGGTTTCATTTATTTTCGCCAATCGGTAGATTTATATTTATTAAAGTGTATAAAACTACGTTTTTCAATTTTAAAAAACAACAGAAAGAATTGTTGTAAAGATCGCAATAGTAAGGAAAAATGATAAGGAGGACTTTGTCGACCAGGGTAACACATTTTTTTTCGCCCGGCACTGAGGTTTTGGGCCCAACTTTGGATGAAACGTGATTGGCCTCCTTTACGGTTTGCAGTAGGTAGTACACAATGTATCACACGTAAAACATTGTGCATGCAACGGTACAGGGTTCGTAGGGGTATTTAAAATTGTGCTATAACATTATAAACGAATTTTCGTGAAAAAAGACAATAAAGGTTGGAATTTTGACTTTCAATATTTCCATAACCAGATCCCCAGATATGGTCCAGTACAAAAAAAAAATTGGTAACAATGACGGGAAGTACAATTGACTCTCGGCTTCGTTAAGTGTCTTCTCACTTCTCACACACGTTATACTTATTAAACATTAAAGTCGCTTTTCGTATCTGTCTGTGTGATCACATAGTTTTTTTAAACTTCACAACGGAATTTGATGTGGTCTGCACCGAAACCGAGAGAACAGAGGGAATTTATTATGAAAGATATTAATATTAAACATATACTTAATAAAATAAAAACGATTTTTTATCAAGTCGTAAAAACCGTACGAAGGACGGGCGCTAGTATTTAGGTAAAAACAAAAATAAATCACAAATCAGGTTTCGAATAAGCAACAAAGACAAAGACTGACATTTAAATCAATCCTGATCGGGCAGCGTCGCCCACGCCGACTTGTCGGCCTCGCAGCCTTTCCCTCGGTGACACGGCTACTAGAGGCCGAGCACGCACTAACACGGACCTCAAGTCAAACTCATGAAAACGCACAGGAGTAGGCCCACTACGCACGAATCCTACAACCTGTAATAACTATCATAGCTGCCATAGAATCCAAATAGCCGTACGTGTTAAAAGCACCTACAGCTGTTGCAAGATTTAGGGATTCTAAAACAGTAGTCATATTGCTATTTGTATTTATAACTTGCATAACCTGCTAGACAGAGAAAAGCTGGTAGACAAACCCCTTGATTATTATTCACGGAATCACGAGTTTACAGGGTAAAAAAAATAGCTGTTCCATACATTTCGACCGCGTAGATATTGCACTTTTCAATGAAACAGCAGATTTTTTTTTGTATAACCGACGAAAAGTTCCTACGCTAGTGGGTCTAGAATGATATGCTGAATTCATGGTTACAGTGTGCGCACTGGTAACATTTTTATCCTGTATATGCGGCCACTGTACGACATCATTTACAGCGCTTTCATGCATGCGCATATATATCTGAGCAGCCAGTACCTACGGAAAACAAAAATATACTAAAGCGTGTGCACTTTCCAAGTCCAGGTTTTATTTAGCTCCAGATTTATTAGAAGCGTCGCTCGGTATGCGCGTGAGTATAATATGTGTTATATTACGCACTGTATGAAGTTGGTCTTCTGCGCTTGCGTCTCTTGTACAAGCCACAATAGAAAGACACACGTCACTTACTATACTACGTTGTCTGACTAACAATAATATCTACAATGAAAGTAATTTTATTTGGTCATACATGGTCGACAGTTCCGACCCAGTTTAAAACTTTGAAAGCACTCACCTATTCGATTGCTGGTGAAATTATACTGTAGAAAATTCTATGTTTTCATAAAACAAATAGACGCGCCCCTTGTCAATGATGAGACATGGCTCACTGAAAAACAAAACACGTCCTTGTCATAATTTCTAGCAACCACGGGATATATCGGTAACAAAAAACATCTGATAGATCTTGCCAAATATCATCCTAACAGAATAAATTATTTGTACAGCATACTTCTATTAACTGAAGCGTTACTTGGGTTATTTGTACACATAAAATGTTACAACGTATTATCTAAATGATGATCAAACCGAAACATCAGTGTGTGTTTTGGCTATCCCAATGTGAACATGCAATGATATAATGGGTTCTATATTTAATACCTTGCGGACATGGTTTACATCAAATAGCCGCCGTCCATTTTCCCTAATGGTTTTAATTAATTATAAAAGCCTACCAGCTATTAAAGTTATTCAATGGCTTTTGGCGTGTTTAACGTAAGCGCAACGCCATCGTTAATGCATTCCTGTGCTACTTATATTCGATAAGATCTATCACTAACTCGGCGAATACTTTAGAAGCTTTGTGGAACATTGACTTCAACCCATTTATGTACAAAAAAAAACGTGTCGGGACGGGGGCCATTAGGAAAAGAGTTCCTCGAGCTTTTTTACAACTACGACTGTAACATCGTTTACTCTGTTTGAAATATAAAAGTATTTCAAACAGAGTAAACGATGACTTAAACTTTATTTTTTCATCCACCTCACTATCGGCTCCAGCACCCTCTAAAACCATGAAAACGACACCCATGACGAAAAAATTTGAGGGGAAAAAATTTCGTAGGGCTTATTTTGTATCTCAATTATAAGTTTTTCTATATCGAAATCCATAGTTAATTATCTGAGGCCCTACTGTGAGTTTCATTTAACCATCTACACGAAACGCAGTGAGCGCGTTTGGCGCTCCGATTGGTCCGTTACCAATCCAGGGCCAATCGGAACGCCGAACGCACTCACTGCGTTTGGTGTAGATGGTTAAATGAAACTCACACTAGGGCCTCTGTTGTCATCAATAAAATTCGTGAGCGTCGGTGAACACGTACACCGGCAACCGCATACTAGCACTATTCGCGTAGTGTGTATAGCAACCGTCCGGCTGGCCGTCCATCGGGGCGCAGCGCTCAAAACGACCGGAGCGGTCGGCCGGTAGCCGCATCGCAGTGTGGATACAAACTACTTTCTCGTACATATTTTTGATTGCGGTCAGCCGGGCAGCTCACCGCATTCCGGCTAACCGCATAGTGCGTACTGCCAGGTAATTGTAAATGCAGCACTTTCGAGAAAAACGCTGAAATCTAAAAGTAAAATTTTCATGCAAGTACTCTTAATCTCGTTATCAAAAAAACATACTTCCAGTACCCAAATATTTTTATTTTTCCCATATAGTTTTGCCCCTAAGGATGCCATTTCTGCAAAAAAGTGAAAACCCAAAAGTGTTGATTACTGCAGATACAATTAGCAGGGCAGCGTAGGTAACCCTTAAAGGACTTCGTTCCAAAAATACGTTTGGGTCAATGGTATACCAACTTAGTTTACCATCGTTTTAGTATCGTTAGACCGCGCTGCGTAGTAAAGAAGACCCACCCTTCGAATTAGTGATTAAGGAATATTCTAGGCGCTTCGTCAGCCATTGTATCGACCGTATAACCTATGGGCATGACATGGCCGAGCCTATTAACCTTGAACGCACACCTACTTTCACATGAAAGATCCCCATGTTTGTGATGAGAATCCGCTAAGGCGTAGATTTGTTTGTTTACATGTGCCAACAGTTTCTACGAATCAATTTATCGCTTTCAATCCGTGCTCGTCAATATTGAAAACACTTGTGTTATTATTATTAACGTTATGGTTTACTTGATAGGTACTCAAATACTCGTCGAAAACGATCAAATCACAAATAAGTACGAGAAAAGAAGTTTTAAGAGAAGTGGTAAAGGAATGACGCAATATGAAAAAGCTAGCCAAGTGCATGTCGGACCACATACAATGAAGGGTACTGTAGTTGGGATGAATTTATCCCAAGAATAAAATAATTTTGTAATTGAAAAGTACTCTGCCTTACATCGAAATACGTCACGGTCAATTTTCCAACTGCAAATGTAAGTTTGTAATTGCAGAGCAATTTTTTTACACGATGAAACTAAAAATTAACGATTTTTGGACTTGTTCCTTTATTTGTGCCGTGAGACCTTGCCAAATTTCATGATTGTAGGTCAGCGGGAACTGTGGGAAGTACCCAAGATTTATTTGCGAGTATCAAAACATGGCGCATAAATTGCCGATTTTTTATGCGTTGACACAGCAGCTTATCTTTTTATGGCTCCAAGCACCGTAGAACTTTGTATTTAATATTCATTTCAACATGATGCCTCCACGCGTTCCTGAGGTTCTTGATGGACGGATGGACCATGAAGTGATCCTACATGGGTTTTTTTTCCGTTTCTGCCTTTTGAGGTACGAAACCCTTAAAACTAATCAAAAAGTAATTAATGTATGTATTTGTAAAATGTGTGTGCATTCAAATTGACTTCAATTATTATAACGTTTACTTAACTGATTAAACTAACGCTTTTAATAATAATTTCTCTAGAGAATGTTCGAAAGCTAAAGCATGCTCTTTGCAGTCATTTACATAGATATCATTTTGTTTTAGTCACTTTCTCTGTTTTGGTCAATTAATATGAATTTAATATTGTCTATTTTTACTTTTATGTCTTGAATGTAAGGGAAAGCATTAATGTAAGCTACAATATATTACCTCAATTTCCTCTAAGTTGGTACGTCTTTTACTTCCAAATGCAGCCACTTAGCACCCGTCATTACATGTTCACATCTTTCTTAGGGTTAGTCGTGTAGCATATTTTACTCTATCCATCTTTTCGTCACTCTGCTTATAGCAAAGCTTTGCTTTTTCGCATTCACAGATAATTTTCTTGTGCTCCTTAATCCTCCGTATCACAGTCATAATTTTCTGTCACCGGAGGTCTACACGAAACCTCCCATTATACAGCCGAAGGACGTCCAATGCTAAGATGGGTCTTCTAAGCATCGCCACATTTGCCACTCAACTCATAGATGCGATCATATCAAGTCATGAACTCTCCTGAGTTATTTTACTCTAAGATAAATAACCGCGGTGAGTGATGCTGCTTGTTTACCATTCTAACGAAACATATACAATTAGTACTATAGCTCATTATCACAGCCATATGAGATGTAGTCATGTAGTAGAATAAAGATGGTGGCTATTCATATTTAGCGACCCATTGTTAGCACGAGTGAGACGCGGCCGTTGTTGAAAAGAACAGCCTTCACCTTGCCTTGGCTCACTTGATAGACTGGTTTAAATGCAGTGAATATAAGGATTCCACGTGTTACGGTTTTTGTCTTGTATATGTATACGTGAATGTATGTGTAGTAATAATGACCAAATTTAAAATTACCTCTTTTTTTATTCGGCACATTTGTCGTTATCAGCATCTCGTTTCTTTTCTATACCTTCTTGTCATGGTCATGTCATGAGCATCACATTGCTAACATGCACCCTAATTGCGTAACACACTATTATTCAGAATGTAAATCATTTTGGAAGATATTACTAATCCATTGCTTCACTTGTGAAAAATTTGTCAGCTCAGCAACATAAATAAAGCAATTAATGTTGTTGAACTGTTAAAATGAAAACCATTCTTTCGTGTGTTATGCAATTACCCCTCCAAAATGGCTCCATCAATGTTTCTAGAGTAACACTTACCCCGAATTACAAGAGTTTATAAACACGATATTTAAGTGTCGTAACCTGTCTTATACTCTTATGTCACATCGCAGTGTAGTCATGTTCTTGACATTGACACTCTCATAACAGTTTTATGTAATGTTTTGAAAGCCTTGTACGGTAGTTCATTAAAATTTTAATGAAGTTTATTTCACTAACTGATAAGTCCTTCAAATATTTCAAAGACATCAAATAACAGAAAAAAATACACGCGTACGCTTCTACCTAAATATTTCCTATTTTCCTTCTAATGCTGGGAATGCCTACTACCTAATCGATTTGAATATAATAGGAAATAGGTATTCGTGTTACAAATAAGCCTCTTATGAGGAAACGACCACCTTCCCTTTTCTACATTAGCCTTCGGCTAATAGAATTCCGGGCTAGATTTGCAATAGGATATTGTATTGTCTTAGCATTGTCAAGTGTCGTTGAGTCATTATACAGAGACGTGTTCATAATTATTTTTGGTGCTATTGCAACTTGGTTTACGTCAAGAAACTCGGTTATTTTTGTCTTTGTTTACTTCAGTATACATTAATTAAACTGTTTTAAAAGTATCCATGTTCATTATGGCAGTTTATTACATTCATTTACAAAAAATAGTAAGTACGTAATAGTTACTAAATTGCAGCAGACGGTTTTTTTTGTGTTTTTACTCTAATTACATGAAAGCATACAAAACGCAACACAGCAGCAGATTACGAAATATCTTCACACCTCTTTTATTTATTATGGTTGAAAATAAACTTGCGTAGAAAGCGGAAAACTCTAGTGCAGTTATGTAACACTAATTCTGATGTTTAGTGGACACGCAGCAATGAAGTTATGTTAGAATTCAGAATTTAAATAAAAATATATTGCGGTCTCGGTCCCGAAGTGAAGCCATTCTCCGATTCTCTCCCCAAAGGCGACCGGCAGCAGTTGGCGCTGAGTGAAATTTTGGCATCCGTCCTACTCTGCGAAATTGTTACATAACAATGCAGGTATGCGCCCACTCTACAAGACAGGATGTTTTGTCGATGCTCCGATGTATCCAAGCCGTTCAATGCCCATTGCAGCCCCGAGTACAACCCTGACCGACCTTCATTGAGGACATAATAGTATAAAAACGACAACAAATTCTTAGAAGTAAGCTACCGTGAACAATAGACTGACGCGTCAATAAAATGTCACGTTCGGTATGTGAGTATTTGTTGTATGGAAGCCATCAAAATTATCTGTTGTCGGTAATTGTGTACATAAAAACATATAGTTTAAACATAACTCGTCAGTCGTCATGAATAATCATAAAGAATTATGTTAATATCGACAGTGACACGTATTATCGAGAAGTAGACTTGTGGATCAGTCACTCAACTCCGTGAAACATGAAGGCTTGTCGTCTATAGTGTCAGCAGAATTAACGACAGTGGCGTCTTTCGGAGTATTCACTTGATGCCATACGGTGAGCGGCGTCGTAAAGCATCTGTTGTGGCTATTATATTGCAAGGTTTCTTCACTCATGTGCCCTCATTCCAAGTGTACAGTTATATCCTTGTCTACTTTCTTCTACGACAAATATTTGATGCTGGCGAATTGATACTAGTGTTCTTTCTTTGCAATGTTTACTGACTTATGACAGTATCAATCACTTTTGTTCATACGTCAAAACACTCGTGTATGTTGTACGACGCTGGATTCGAATGGGATTATCACAAATTCACAATGCTCCAACAAGTTTACACTATGGGTACCAACATGCGCGTTGAAACCAAAACTATTAGTTTAGTGTGGCATTGTAGATCTATGCTACACTGTGTAGAGTCGCTATCATTTATTGTGCCATTCCACTGCAAGGTAGACAGTTATAACGATGCACGCTGTAACACTAACCGTGAGAGCCCACTATGTGCTCATTATACTGTTCTCCACTCTGCCGTTATTCGCGCGAAATTCGTTAATATTAATTATATCATAAAACATTTGTGCATTCCTCATAGTGAATAGTATCTATCGGGCAACCCCTTCGAAACAGACGTGTGAATAATATCGAACGGATAAGTTAATTTCGACCGTCGCTGGGGCCAAAGATATTAAGTATGGTATAAATGATCACCTGGCTTTTTGCGCAAATTTTGGTAGAGTCAGTTTCGCTGGCACGCTATAAACCGGCTTAATCAGCCCGCTGTGTGGTGACCTAAATCTATGCAATATTGGATATTAGGGCGTAAAACTGTGGTAGTCCAACTTAATTAAGTGCCTCACCGCGATGTGGCGGTGTCAAATTAAAAGCAATCCTTTAATTCCATTTGTTGGGTTTAGCACAAATACATGGGTTACTTTATATTATCTTGCGCAAAAGCGACCAGCGGGATTTCTGATAGCGTTTACTGCTAATATTGCTAATGTCGTGCGTGCGTCTGCGCAAGTTAATTGCAATAGCTATGTATGTAAAGTATGAATTTTAATTTGGCGTACCTAAATTGATACAATCATTGGGGGACTGTTGGATTAAAAACAAAAATTACTTATGAATGTAAATTAAAGGTTTTTCTAATTATAAAACCAAAATATTCAGACTTCAGTTGTAACGGTATATTATACTATTCAGCAAACTGTAGACAATTTACCGTAAATTTATAGGTAGATATATTTTTACATAAATATTAGCAGTGAGTTTCGACACGGCATTTTTGCTGTTGCACGAAGTATTGACCGCATATATTTCCCGTTAGATACCGTACTACCCAGCACGGGGTATGTTCACTGGCAGTTTGACCGCAATCAACCGAATTGGAATATGTTCTCAGAAATGTGAACGACTTACATTAGGCGCTCAATTTGGACGTTGTACTCCATCCGAACAGCCTGTTTATTCGTGTATTTCACAGCATGTCGTAAAGAGGTCATCCTTGTGGAAATCTTTTTATGTGAAATATCAGAATATGTAGATAAATGAATCATCGAGTTGATCAAGTCTATCAACCGCCTCTTACAACGTTGTTGCTATAACAAAACGGTCGATCGATTGCTGACGAACTGGTACCTACTTACCTACTGAGAGTACTTGACTTACTAGCTGTAAACCAACTCTACTAACCTGTTATGTCTGCAGTCATGCTATAACAATATGGTCTATTTTGAGAACAGAATGTGATATTCTACTTATGTCCCTCTTATTGTAAACCAAACGCGAGCCACATCCACCTGGCCTATAGTTAACAATTCGCCTGAATCGCATCGCAGGACGAAACATATGTTGTGAAACTTGTATTGTAAACCACAACGCTGGGGGTCATGGAGACGGAATCATCGCACCAATAATAACCAGCTAACCCACCGCGGTTTACGTACTTATTTGGAATTTCTAAAAAAAGACTGTACTCTTCTGGTCACCGACAGCGTGTTGGAAAACCACAAAGTAAAAAAAATGTTAATGTTAATTGTTTTGGAGTGTCTGTGAACAAGTTGCTAATACTGGAGAATCCCTTTTAAGGTGTATTGTTTGATAACAAAGCATATGTGGCTCTTGTTTACTAGGTTTTCGTCAATTGACAGTGCTTAATGTTTATCTTGGAAGTTATTTAACGATTAGTCATTAATCCTAGAGCCCGGGAATACTGCACGTATCGTTTCGGTTTAGTCCACTTCATCATACAGATCTGGAAAAATGTGCTTAGGTTCACTTACGCAAAACATCCTAGGCTCTTTTTCTAAATGTTGGGCGTAAATGAAAAACTGCTGACCCATAATTTTTGTGTAACATGACTCATTTAGTCAGTTTCGTAACTGAATACAGTAGCAAGATTTAATATTACATGAATATTAATTGACTAACGTGGTAGCGTGGCCCTTAGTCGAATTGCCATTAGTGACGAACCGTCAACCTTCAGTATTGAGGCGTCAACGTGACCTTGCCGTGTCAGCGTTATAAGGCGATCTAATTTAATTTATGGTATATATTTTATTTGCGAAATGTTCTGATCAATATGTTGCGTCTATTTTTAATATGCATGTTTTTGTAGAACCATTTTTCTTTACTGCAGTGAAGCTGGCAGTTATCCAACAAAACATTTATGATAACAGTCCACCAGATGGACACTTATAATAATCTGCACTATTTGTGTAAGCAATACATAACAGTACATTCCTCATAAATGCAAGATATTCGTAGGCATGTATGTTATGACAAAGCTAATTATAGCCTCTTCACCTGTCCGTCCGTCTTTACATTATTTCTAGACAATGTTTTTCAATGTCGAACGAAAGCACTCAGTGAACAGAGATTTTATTCTTGGCACGAATTATTACATGAAACGATAAGACATTAGGTTCTTTATACCCTGTACCTGCAATACATACACTGAAAATAAGATTTTAATTACATAAGCATTTCTCACTTCCTTTTCGGAATAATAAATGTAAAAAATATAGGTTTCTTTAAGTTTGTTTATATTTTGTGTCAGGTGGAGGTGCGTGGAAGTGAAGACTGGTATGGGCGTGCGGTGAGACGCGGAGTTCCAACACAAGATGACGGAGGGCGAGCGGCAACAGAACGCGGGCGGCACCAACGCCGCGCCTCAGCACAGGAAAGGGCACAGGTTGGTTGACTAACTTCATAATTCACATGGCTTATCATATCACCATCGTTCCATGGAGGGAATGATTTTAGTCCCATAGCAGCCGATCTAGCAAATCCAATAAGTACAGCCAGTTCTTTTCCATTGGTATAACGTTACCAGTACCACCCGCCGGCTGGTTTTGATATTACGTTACGCAATCAGTATCCAGACCTCCTATTTTGACCCAGAGCAAGTATCGATCGATCTTCAAATGTTTTATCGCTAAGCTGTAAGTTGTATTGTGTCACTGCGTGAACAAATCTTTGATAAGCTGAATCTTATAACCACATATTGTTCATGGCCGCATATACTCGTATATGCTCACAATATTTATTTGCTAAAAATATTAATAGTCCTTCACCTACGTCATAACACGTGACGTCATTATTATCGCCAGTGAATTTCCATGGCATCATCTCAAAATTGTTTTTCACAAACCAACTTTCACTCGTCCTTTCTGAATGACCTGACGCAAAACGATCGGGCAAATACAGCGTGAACCGTATTCAGAATTTTCTCTTGTCATAAATAGAGTTGTTTTGTACAGTATTGTTTCAGGAGCCGACTGCGGCTGCCAACAATACATTGGACCAAACAAAAAAGCTTTCTATTTTTGTCCGTAACTTTACTGAAACAATTACGTGCATGTCGGATATGTCTGTGTCAAATCACGTTTTTCCGCTTTGTTATCTACTTACCTGTGGTGGGCCGATACCTTTTACTGAGAGAGAGAGACTCCACGTACTGGTAGTATTAGTGTTTAATTTCAGAGTCCAATTCAATAAAACAGCATTGATGTTTCTATACTTTCTATGCGCTCTAGTTCACGAGTGTTTCTATCATGATATTATTATGATGACCCACTTACTCCTCGTTTCGATTGCACGTTGCTGGTTGCTTTATCACTGTAAACAATTAGCTGTCGTACTCTTTGTTCGATAAACTTGCAGGTCATTTGAATTTGCCAGCTGTATAGTTTGAAAGGATAGGAAAACATTAGTATCCTCATCTGATTAGGAGTACCTTTTATTTTGGTCAGAGCTTGTATTTTCACGGTGTCTGTCCTTGATATTATTGTTTAATCTAAATGTTCTTTATATTAATTACTTCGTCATCGCTCGACATTTTCTGTTTCCGCATACAGGAACACTGCATTTAAAGCAGTTACTGAACTAATGTGCAGTTCCTTCCCGGTCCTATATATTGTGTTTTAACAAGTACTGGCTTTAACTTGTTGCAATTTAAACAATTGTTTCATAATCAGCCCCGCAGTTGTAGCCAGTCGATTTGTTAATTGCAACATGCGAGTGTATACTGTATTGGACCATGAAATCAATATGTTCTCCTTTATTGACTTAAATTAGAAACGGAACCAGCTGCGTTTGGATAATTTATATTTTAATTTGAAAATCCTTTCACATGACATCTGTGATATCTCTCCTTCGTCCTTTAGCGATAGATAGCGATAAGACCGCCAATTGTGTCACCCATGTAGAATTTCTATATATCTGTGATTTTTAAGGTGTAAAAGTACATAATAAAAAGTATTCTAGGTATAGTAGGTACTAGGTACTTAGTGCACTTAGTGACTTCGGTACTAGTGCTCGGTTGCTTTCCTGTCTGGTTGCGGTCCTGGTTGCATAGTGTTGAGTTAAGTCTGATAACTCGGATTGAGTAAATAATAACGCTGGGACTAACAAGACTGTACGCGGAATCATAGGTAGCAGTAGGTACCTAGACCACTTCATCATCATTACAAAACAACGTTTTCTTCCCACTCTCACGCTACTGTTGTAACTCCAATGGTTATTTACCGATCTAACTAGCAAAGCTAGATATTTGACGTTGAATTTTGTAGTTATAGTTTATAGTCATTACATATTTTAACAATGTTTTTGTTGTTTGTTTTTCCTCCGTGATGAGTACGTAGTTATATCCCCTGACGACGAGGTCATTTGATCATACATTATCATTCAAGATAATCGCTCCTGATATCGTTCCATTGAATTCACTGATGACTCATTTGAATACCTATGTAACCTTATGTAAATAGAGATAAACTCTGAATACTAGATTGTAATTACTCGGAATAACCAAAAGGGGGAAATATTTTTAAACACACTGAGAATATTTCTTATCATAAAGTAAATATGTAGGTATAGATGGTAGTTAAAAGTGCAGCTGTTTGAAGGACAGTTATACAATTTACGTTCTGTAATGAGGCTAGTAGGCTACATCGATGTTTAGACTAGACTACACCACTTCTGTGTATGCGCTGCCATGTGTCTTGCATGTTGCAGCAACATAGTATTCAAACGTTAGTCATTACAGCAGTCTAGTGGTGTTATGATTCAGTCGTTTTTGTTTTTATCCAACCAGATGCAATGCTGGTATCATTATGTGAGCTGTACACAAAAACAGATAATACTGATATAAAAATACAGGTACTAGGTAGGTAGGTACTACTGGTACCGATTCTGTAACTGTTATCATCTTTGAGCTGTCCAAGAACATTACCTCATCCGGTACCTGTCTGTGACACAAACAAAATCCTCTGGTCCCTTGCGGTGATAACGTCGTAACTCGTACTCGTATCATAGATAACGTTAGGTTTGCAACACCTGCCCCATATTCGTACCTAATCGCTGCTCTGATATCACCGGCCGCAGACAAAGCTTTAAGTTTAGTCATCTTAGTGCTAATGTTATGTTTGGGCACGCACCACGTAACACTACACTTTAAATTAAACCGTGTAATGGAACAGCTCCAATTTAGACAATCGCTGTCGTATGTGTACCATATTTACGTTGTATTCGTGCTTTGTCATTAGGAAGTTATTTTATAAATCAACTGTGTCTGTGAAGTAATCGTAACTCGTGCCGAAATGCCGGAAAGAACGGAACAACTTAACTATTTATTAGACAGGTATTCATTTGTATTGCTAAATATTAAAATGTTAGTAAAAACTGCGGTTTCTTAGTACGTACTTAGCCACTCTACGATGTGATTGTTTTGTGTATTTGTAAACAATGCTCGCATTGCAAGGCTTCCCACAGTTCTCTTAGCACTTTCCATCGTTAACTAAATGCCTATCTATTGCCTAGAAAACCTTAGATTCCTTTCAAAGAAAATAATGACAACCGTGGCAAAATATTGTGCAAACACCATTATATGAAATATAGTATAATTATATACATACATAAATAATTACAATATGTAGATTCTGTTGTGTGATTATTGTAATACCTGTGTACATAATTTGTAATTCTAATCACATCATGGGTAAAATTACCGGATGTGGTGAAAAATTATATCAAATACCTATGTATAAATAATTTTCCCTAGAATATTTCGAAAGGGGCAACCGCCAAAGTAAGAAGTTATGTGGAACAGTTTCAAAGGACCATTTGTACGTAAGCTGGTTGACACACAAGTTATTTATCATAGCGAAGTTTGTCGTGACTGTTCTGACAGATACCCATATCGTGAAGTTCCAAGTTCTGCATACAAAGTTTAGAGAACTCTAACCTTATATCTTGACGTCTTTCGGCTGAACTGAAATGATGATAATGATGATGAACCTATATCTTGAAGACATTACAGTTTTAAAAATTCATACATTCATAGACATAGCATGGTCTCCTTAAAGGTTTCACAGATGGCTATAAAAACTTGGCATTGAAACAATATAGGTACCGCAACTTGAGCTTGCTGTGTTGGAACTATAATATAAGTTTTGTCTTTAGGATTATGTTATGCCATTTATTTAGTCACGAATAAGAGATACCTAATCCAAATGTCAGCGATGTTGATATTCTTGAACAGGAGATTTTCCCTTGGCCCATTTATTGCTGCGTCCAGTCGAGTATCTCAAAGCTAGTCAAAACCCAAATCCCACGACTGCAGCAATGATTGATAATGTTCTTATAATAGATTTTTTGATATTATTCCTGTGCGTTTCACATAGGAAAGTGTCATCTGTGCATTTTCCCAGGCCATTAAGTTATGAGGTCTTAGTAGAAAGTAATATCTGCATTTCTGCAACCGACTATTACTCATACACTTTTAATCGAACGAATAACAATAACGGCTCCCTTAGACAGACGCGACGCGACTCTAATAGAACAGTTTCTATGAAAACTTAATGGAAATTGATTTACTAGTCACGTCGCGGCCGTTTACGGGAGCATTAAAGCCACAATCAGGCGTACGTAGGTACTACAAAGGATAAGCCAAAAGTGATTCATCATCATCTCCTGCCCTTGTTCCATCTTACTTGTGGTCGGCGCAACACTTTTACCGAAACCTGGTTAACTAACTGAAAAGAAACTCATCAATTACTGATAATACTAATGATGTCTCACTATTCATCCATCAGAAAACAATTGAATTCAATGTCAGGTGAGAGAGGACCCACGTGAAGATTAGATGGTCCATGAAAACATTTAGTTACGTGAACCAAACATCATCCGATTCCCAATCTAAAATTCCCAACAACCCAGCCGTGATGTGCGGACAAATCAAGGAGGTATACCGAACACTCTTGTATCAAGTCAATATTAGACGAAAAGTGGCGTCATGCGAAGAGCTATTTAATATCTTAACTTTAACTGTCACCTTGAAATTCCCTACATATTCCTTGTCCGGTAGGGCTCCGGGAATTTATCAAATATAACAGTGAAACTGTATTTTCAGGAGGCAAGAGTCAATGTACGCGATGACGGGGTTGTACGCGGAGTCGGGGTGCGCAGACGGCGCGGACGACGAGGCTGGGCCCAGCACCCCCCCGCACCCGTCGCATCCGCCGCGGGAGTCCGTCAAGTGCCACAGCCGAAACCCTTCGGCCGGCGTATGCGACAGGTGAATTAGCTATACAAATTAATTCTTTATCTATAGAGCCATCACGAGCTTTTCGAAGTGTTTAGCTGATGTCGTGGGAAAAACATTAGCAAGTTGGGAGTTGTTAGCACAGCTGACTTCCTGGAACGATGTACCGTCGTCCTTGAAGTGGATTTAATTCCACCACCACTAACTTTACCCCCAACCAGACGTATTTTTGTAGACGTATGTACTTACACTTTCTCCGTTTACTGTAACCCGTAACCGTGTTAGAATTGTGTAGTATTTTTAAAGCAGATGGATACGACGGCGTATTGTGCTGATATGACCCCTCATTCGCACTTATGACACCGGAACCGACGAACTCGTTTAAATTTGTGATCGCATAGCATTACTTAGTGAGACATCCCATACTTACCGACACTTTACAATAGTGTATTTATACGACAAAAATAGTGTTTCTTTTAATTTGTCAAAGGAAAGAGTAAGATGACTCATTTTAAAATCAACAAATAACTATCAGTATATCGACCTGCGCACGAGCCATGAATAGTTTGATTAATATTCACAGCTGCTGTACTTTTATTCATTGAATTAACCGTAGCATAAATTAATGTTAATTACAGGAACTAACGCACGTTTTCCATCTGTCTATAGAGATCGCGAGCGGGACAAGGAAAGAGAAAAGCCTCGGCAACTGTACCCAGAAATATTAGACATTCCTCATGACGCAAGAGATTGCGGTATCTTGTCGTGGAGGCCGCTTTTCATACAGCAATTTTCTAGTATTAAAGTAAGTATTGGTGTATTTAACACGCTTTTTTATAGGTAGGAATCGTTTTGCTGTGAGATTCAGTCCTACAACCTACATAACTGAAGCCTCAGTTCATTTTCCCATGACTTACGTTGGTTTTCTTTCAGGTGTTTGTATTTTTCCTTTCGTTCCTGGTAACGCTGCAACAAGCGTTGAGCTCCGGCTACATAAACTCTGTGATCACAACAATCGAGAAACGTTTCGAAATCCCGTCGAGTCTGTCCGGACTCATCGCGAGCAGCTACGAGATCGGTAACGTCATTACCGTGATCTTCGTATCGTATCTCGGCAGTAGGAGACACATTCCAGTTTGGATCGCAGTCGGTGAGCATTAATTTTTAATTAAAAGCCATTTATAATGTACCCTTGCTACCGACATATTTCACAACCAATTTGATTTGTTAAAGTGTTACGTGTTACGCAAACCTTTTGAGCTTACATTACTTTATTGGCTTTTTGTCTAGCCTTGACCTGACCAACTCAATCGCTTATTAAAGACAACCTTTGTTCCTACATTTCAATATGGAGCGAATCAATTATTTAGCCAAATCACATCCGCAGCAACAAAATGTTTATGAGTTTTGTTATTTTAGGTGCCGTGATTATGGGCATCGGCTCGTTAGTGTTCGTCGTTCCGCACTTTATAGCGGAAGTGAATAGCGAAACTTTGATGAACAATAAATCTGACGACAACATCTGTCGGTTGCCACGTGCGTTGGAGCAGGATATGGGTGGCCTGGGCCGGCTCTCGCAAGGTCTCCCACCCAGCAACCTGAGACCTGACAATTGTATTAAGGTCTGTATATTTTAACGAATGTAAGAAAACAATTGTAGTTTTTCTATTGAGTCTTTAGAAAAGTCACCTTATGCAGTAACACGATGAAACCATCAATAATGAAATTGTTATAGCATTAGGGGCATACACCGTTTTGTAATACCGCAATCCAGATTTTCCACACCTCCGACAATGTGGTTTTCCATATTTAACTTGGAATTTTTATAGGAACACTATTTATCCCGTCCATTAGTCACTCAAGTCTTTTTCCCCAACCATTTAGAGAACCAAGCAAGACATCTTGGGCTTATGACTAATGTATTCGTCTAATTTGGCAGAGTTCCCCGAGCACATTCATGCCGGTGATGGTGTTCATAGTGGCGCAGCTGCTACTCGGCTGCGGCGGCTCGCCACTGCTCACACTGGGGACTACCTATGTGGACGACCACGTGCGCCCAGAGTCATCCAGCATGTATATAGGTAAGAAATACATCGTATTGAGCTATATATAGAGGAAGAAGACACCAATTTGAGGATAAGAATCAAGCTTTTATACGGGAAGATCGTTGTTCACAAACACTTATATTCAGAAAGTGTCTTCTTGTTTCGTATCAAGACAAACTACTAGCCGTAACGTAATACCGTTTGTCACTGCTGCACAACTATTCGACAGGCTTTGTGTTCCACGCGCGCCTCAAAGAGATGCCAGCACCAGCTGGTGGGGTCCGCAAGGGCCGATGCCTGCCAGGGGTGCGGGTTATTCGAAAGAGATACCCCTGGCACACAGGCAACTGAATGAACACGGGTGGGTTTTAGCCAGTAAAAGTCTGACACGCTCTCCTGCTCCACCCAGAGCGGGAGAAGTTATTTGATGATTTCCCAAACAAAAAAAAAGGCTGTCGTGTCCGATTACCTGATTTGCCTTGCCTCGACAAAAAAAAGCGATCGTATATTCGATTTTATGTCAAAATTTTCGGATTTCGAATTTAAGGACAGCCTTTGGGGGGAGTCCTTCGTTAATATTGATTGATGTTCGAGTCGGCACGGAAGCGTACTGAATGGTGAATAGCTATGCAGGTTAAGTTTTATAAAATCACGATTAAGTTTGACCGTGCTGACAAGTCGTGCGGCGACTTGTCTAAATCTATACCCATGACTCATGTTGTTTGTTCCGTGTGGCCTGACTGCTAGCACAGAATTAGTAGGCACCTCTCTATTCATGCTGTCATATAGGCACGAGTTACGAGTAGATAGGTCGTAGGTTCGAGCCCAGGCAGACACTTTGTGTATTTAACTTCGTTACCACTACTCTCAAAACCGTGAAGGAACACATCGTGAGCATCTCTTAGAAAAATTCGAAGACATGTGACATCTACCAACCCGCGTTGGGCCCGTGTGGTGGATTATATCCCCTCATAGAGATAAGATCTATGTCCCAGCAGTTGGAACATTATAAGCTGATGACGATGTAAAATAAGCTTAACTGCTTAAGGATTATAGACGAAAGTGGTGTAGCAGCAGCTTCGAGAGTAATAACAACGTACGCGTACCTTACGGATATAGTATTGGCTAATATTCTTCAAGCTTGTTTATTAAAGTCCTCAACTAACAGTAAGCATTTGCAAACATTACAATGAAGTCATGGCTGCTGTAATAATGCATAGCGCTGCAGTAGCAGACTCGCTGCAAATCTCATAAATTATTATCAACCTTTGTTAAATTTCAAACGACTTCAATAATTGTGTCGTGACGCTTACTATACTGTCCGCGTGTCCACTTCACATCGCCAGAGTCGTTCATGTCTTTACTGTCATGCCAGGTTGCGGTGTCCCCTCACATAAACTATATACAAACCACATACACGCGTCGTTGAACTTCATTAAAACCAACACACACCTTTAATTAACTTTTTACACCATTTGCTAGAAGTAAAAGCATTTTTATCTACACAACGTGTTTAATTAGAGCGTGTTTACAAATACCGAATGGAATAGAAGTAGAACAATAATATATCAATCAGTGTTATCCTTAATTTCAGTATGTTTAACATTTCTAACAATACGAAATAACAATGTTGGCCATCATTGTGTACGAGATAATATCCACGTTTACATTATTATTTGTACTGTGCAGTGGAGCATGCAACTAGACGCAAACTGTCAATATTTACTGATTGAACTATGAAGATAGCGCTTACAGCTTGCTTACCTACAAAATACCCAATTAAAATGAATGTTTTGAATCAAGTACTGCCGCACCCAGGCAACTGAGGGAACACGGGTGGGTTTTAATCAGTAAAAGTCTGACACGCCCTCGGGCTCCACCCAGAGTGGGAGAAGTTATTTGAGATCTCCCACCCTCAAAAAATAAAAATATAAACCTTTTAATGGATCACACGATTTTGCTATTACGGTTCACCTACTACAGTCATAGATATAGAATATTATCGTGGAACTTACACTCGATACTACGTGTGTGATTCATCGACATGGGTCGCTATAAAACTGCAGGATCCATTTATTAAATGAATTCACGTGAAAGGTCGATGATCCCGCATATGCTCTTTGTGATGTTTGTATAGAATGTTCTAGAAAGATATAAACTGCTATGAGCCGGACAGGTTGTTTCAATTGTCGTTTTTAGTTTATGACCTCGGTAGACAATGGGCAGTGGCTTACCATACCATAGCTCCAAACTTATACAGGTAAACGATACATATATACTCCAAATTACTCATAAATTAGTTTCTTCAATGAGGGGAAAACACAGTCCACAAAGGGACCAATTTTTATCGATCATTATTAATGAGCAATAAAATGTGAATTGTTAATGAAATAATGAGTCATTAGCAATTAATTTTCTTCTATGGCACCTAAATGACCTACTCACGAGTATTCTATCGTGATTTATTCATACTAATGGAAATGGTACATTAAGCAGCGCAAAACTGAAATTGATATTTATTATGCACATAATAATTTATTCAGAACATAAAAAGAAGGCCGTGACCCTTCGACCTTATAAATAAAGCCCATCCCACCGTAACATGAAATTCGGAAAATTTGGTTTGGAGCGTCCGCGTCGCACTGAACGTTATATTGAATACATTGGCTTGGGCTGGCACGACGAAAATGCGGTGCCTTGAAAATTAACCGTATTGGTGGGCCCGCGTCCTTGACCCACTTCCTAAATCACAGCCGATGAGGTTACAGTTACTGTTACTGTCCTGAGAAAAGGCTTTCCAGCAAATACATAACACTACAAACCAGTGAACCAATAGAAAAAAAAATAAAGTTATGTGTTATGTTATATGTGACTTTTTATATTTTTCTGTTGCTTCAATGTTCGCTTTTTTATTAAATGTTTTATCATCTCTCAACCTACTTCGTTGTAGCGCCATCGAGGGGAGGGGTTTTAATAAGGCCCTTCACGTTAAGACTCCTATGGACGCGACCTGGATTCGAGAGCCACTCGTATCGCTAGAAGGAGGTCTATATCGATCGATTGATATCCGCTTTATTTTTTAATTAATGGCGGTGTATTTTTAACTGCTTTGTCTTGAGATATATCGTCGAGGTTCGGGTCAATGCTCAATACGGTTAATCGGGGACTGTTTCCACAAACATTTATCTCTTGAACTAAACACTTGGTGCGTAAAAGTGAATGAATTTTAAATTTATGGAAGCGAGTAATACCAACACGCAACATGTTTTCATAATACAATCTTACGTCACATACAGCATTCACACATGCCACGCCGCAAGTTTTCATACTGCCATTAATTTCTATACATTTAATGAGTATAATTTTATTCGGTTGATTTTATCAGTGTAATGTAATTTGAACGCTCAAATCGACCTTTGAGATATTGAGATTGTGAATAATCGCCGGGAAAGTAAATGGAGCGTATGGAAATTTTCACGCAAACCGATTTCGGGGGACCATAAGTCATTGATATTAGCGATGGAATCCGCGCCATTTGTAGCCGCACAAAACAAGACTGACCTACTTTCCACAATACCGTCGTGCCGGGTGCACTTACTCTCTGACTGACACATTACCCGCGTCACAAAAGGACAATGCGATGATGTGTTATCTCACATGCTGCTTATGATTGATAGGACCTAATTGTTCGTTGCATAATGTCAATCAATTGATAAATCCTCACCTATATTTGGCGTTTATCCTATCGATAATGATATACATACTTAATTTCACAATCAGAATAATGCATTTTATTCTTTAATTGGGTTATTGCTAGCATGATAATTCGACGATAAAGCTAAATTTGTCATTGTTTTTTTATAGGATGCATGTACAGCATGGCTGCGTTCGGTCCAGTCCTCGGGTTCCTTCTCGGAGCATACTTACTATCTTTCCACATGGACTCTTTCTCTGGCACCATAATCTCTATAGGTGAGTATCCCGAACTTATCAACGTTTATTTATTTATCCATTTAAAGACTATCGTTTCAAGATGTTTGTTTATCTAATAGTCTCTCTATCTCTAGTCTTCTTATCTCATATAACTTAACAGAAACAATGCTTATTTTTTTATAACACATTTGCTCGTAAAGGGTCCCCTAATACACCAATTTCAATATCGTAATGTATGTCATTACTCATTACGCACTCGTGCGTTATTGTAATGTAAAACGCACGGTTTATCAAGATGCTCCGTCTAAAACGAACGGTACTTTTTTAAATCTTAGCAAAGAGTTTTTATGTCAGAAAAGTGGTCAACATTTTATGAAGAAAATTAACTTTGAGAGATAAAAAAAAAAAAACATTTAATTCTTTAATTTAATTAGTTTTGACAATAAATTACAACCATTTATCTGTAACAAAAACAAAAAAATATTAATTTACTTTATTAGTTAAACTGGCTATTTTTGTGCCTTTGTCTTAAAAAAAAGCGCTGATGCGCGCGAATCGCTAATTTGTGAACAAGTAATAATCAGGAGTTTTTGGCGGGATCGCGTTGGAACATGTCGCACGAATTTTCATTTTCATGGAATTTAGTGAAATAGCGAATTAAATTGTATAATTTTGATAGTGAATTATTCAATTTAGTTTCGTGTGAGTGCACAAGTGTAGTGAAGGTGAAAATAAGTGACTAACGTGGACTTTTCGTGTTCCCCCCAAAAACTCCTAATAAGTTGTTGTAAAGTTACTACCGCTTTACAATAACTCTGACTTGACTGACTAAAGACGACTATGACTGTTTTGTAACTTCGTGCCCGATATCGGGCCATTTACTTGATCTAAAAGAAAAATTACTTGACACTGGCTAAATGCACAAACCGTGTGAAGCCAAAATGAAAAAAAAAAAAAAAAAAAAGTAATAATCAATTTTACAAATTGTTCAAATTTTTCTAACTGCTTTAACAAGTAATGATTTACTCGGTTAAGAAAGTCCGACTTTTATTTATTTCCTCGCAAATATGTTATAAAACGTCGTATGACATACGTGCGCTTTGAAAATTACCGCACTTATATCATAATGTACTATAGCATCCTTTGTAGCACAGATTAAAAAGAGCGATAATACTTCTAGGAAGATGTATTGGAACAGCTATTTATCCTTATACGTCTTGGATTCTCATGCCTACATAGTAATTTCTACATTTTCTTTTATATTTCTTACAGATCCAGGTGACCATCGTTGGGTCGGCATGTGGTGGGGTGGTTTCCTACTATGTGGGTTTCTCCTGATCCTAGTCGCAATTCCTTTCTTCTCGTTTCCTAAAGTTTTGGTCCGAGAGAAGGAGAAGATCAGACTAGTGGAAAAGGCCGCGGCTGCCAGCGGAGCGTCCACGTCTAAAACACCAGCCAAGCCGCAGTCAGATATCAAGGATACGGGCTACGGGAAAGATATTAAAGGTACCTACATAATTATAACAGTAATCCGTAAATAATGTGCCCTCTTTTTTAATTTTCATAGTTCAGTATGGCTGAGTCCAATTACCTACTTGTGATGGATTTTTTCTATTCCATTGCTAGTTTTTTATGCTCTAGTGGTTGCTAGCGCGATTTTATAGCTCGCACCTTATTACATGCGACTATTTGGGGTGCCGTGATGTGTCTGTCATGCACGAGGACTTACCGACCGAATAGGTTAGGTTAGAATTGCGACCAACCGCGTTAGAAGGGCGAGCCGAGCGAGCGAAGCGAGCTGTGCCTCGGTAGCGGCCGGCAAATGCTACTTCCAAGGTAGTGGAAGTTACTTGACTATTTAGTAATAGCGCAAGGTACTATCCGTCTTGTCACAATTTGACGGTTTCACTTCGATAGACAAAAAAAAAATGCGTGCGTGTGTGCTTCGAAAAATAATGCGTTAAATTGTAAGCAGTATGTTACGGTTTACAATCTTTCAACAGTTCACAATCTCACGAGATGGATTATAAATCTAACGGTATTTACAATTTTACTGTGACATATACACCTCTTACCTTACGTCTTCGACTCTTCGGGGTATTCAATCTTGATGCCATGAAATAATCATGCAACTCTCAATCCGCAGACATACCGGTATCGATGTGGCGCCTGCTCAAGAACCCGGTGTACGTAGTGACGTGCCTGGGCGCGTGCATGGAGCTCATGATCGTCTCGGGCTTCGTCGTCTTCCTGCCCAAGTACTTGGAGACACAGTTCAGTCTGGGCAAGAGTCAGGCTAGCGTGTTCACTGGTAAGTTATGATACGTTATTTTCTCATTCTCATAGAGAGGAGGCTTGAGTCTCAACTGGGTAACATGGGAACACTAAAGGTTGATGGCGTGGTTAAGTTGAACCACTTATTACCTGATGACGTTGCCAACTTACCGGTTAGGTACTTAATGGCGAATACTAGCACCCCTTGAGGTGATTGACCCCAATAGAACACAAGTAGGTACACCACCACAACATAATACCAGACGTATTTCTGCCGCCAGCGGAGTTGTCTTCCGGCTAGAAGGGTATGGATAAGAAGAACTACAGGCACAGGAGACGTTTCATTTGATCTCATTGTTTAAAAATACACATTAGCAATTTCCAAAATGATATTCGGTTAAATTATAATGTTCGTAACAGAAGTTTATCAGTAACTTAGAAACTTTATTTATTTGTAGGGAAGCTGTCCGTGGACATTGTTTATAGTGTTCATGAGTGTAGCATTGTATTTCTAAACAAATATTTAAAAAAAGCATTTTCGCTATCGATCCATAATTGCCGAAGCTCAGGCAGTACATAAAAAAAAGAAACGAATTGACAACCTCCTCCGTTTAGAGTCGGTTAAAAACGAAACGGTGAACGAAATTTGAAGAAATCGAACATCACTCACCCATTGTTTCCAATCTGCTTACGAAGACAAAAAGGGTATAAAGCATAATAAAGCCACTATTAATAATACTATGTAGCAACAGCGAATTTATACACAATGCCTTAATCTTAGCAGATGATCTGATGCCGACACTGCTTGCGTCACCTATATCCGATCATCTTGTGTACTAATCGTTTTAAAATAGATAGGTACCGTTATTTAGAAATACGTCTTGCATCACACCCTCGTTGCTGAATACGAGTTTCCTTGTGGGCCAAACAAATAAGGAGGGACGCATGGAACCGGGAAGTATGCAAGAAATAGGAGAAGCCTATGCACAACAGTGGATGAACGTGCGCTAAAATGATGATGATCATAAAGATGAGACAAAAAAGGATAGTAGTGGTGATGCCTATCCATTTGATGTAATCTCCGTCGCGTTTTGCAACACCTACAAAATAAAGAAGGGTAAGGTCTACTCGTAGCTGAGAACCACAAATGCCCGATCCCCAGTGACTCACCGACGCGACGGATTAAACCATCTCGTATCTTATTCGGTATCGGAGCGTAGCTTTTTTACTTAGCAGAGAGCCATCATTTAGAAACGTTTGCAATTAAATGTTCTCCAGAATTTTTTTATATGCGGCCAAAATAAATACGCTTGCGAAACCGCGCAGCCGCAGATGATAGGTTTAGCCACCTACACAAGATACTGATGTTCTAAACTCATAGTTCAAGTACACTACCAGCGATCGTTTACCCCAAAAAACATCAATGTTGACTTCTTCGTTGGTCTAGTGGTCGCAAGCGCTACTGCTAAACATGGGGTCCAATTCCCAAGTCGGGCAAACTCTGCCAGGGGTGCGGGTTGTTCGAAAGAGATACCGTGAGAGACTTAAACGTAACTGGCGAAATGTGGGTGTACTATAGGTACACGTCTGCCCAACCCTTCGGGGAAACAGGGCGTGATGTTATGTATATATTACCGATCCGGTCTTTCATCCGGACATTCATTATATATGTAATTCAATAGGGTATTTCACACTATATGAGAAAAAATATATTATTGAGAGAGCTTAAGCAAAATGCACTCGGAAAATGTAGTTTCATGAAACAACAAAATAAATATTAAAATACAATTTAAAGGTTTCGGTTTTTTTTAATTTGTTTTCGAACACCGTGAAATAGTACCCGCCATGTTATTACGTCATACGGCATGTCAGCTGAGCAACTTTGTACTTTTATTTTTTTCGTAACCAGAGTAATTTTTATTCAAATAATATTTTGCATGCAGGAATAGCAAATCAACGATAAGTAGAAAAATAACGATTTTTTTAAATTTTAACCAATTGTCTTATAAAATATCAGCGCATTTGTTTAAATAGCAAATTGAGACTACGCAACTGACAGAGCAATATGGCGTCCACTGGGCCCAGCGTTTTCGTCAAATTACGCGCGAAATTTGAAAATTTAAAATTTAAATGCATTTTTATGACACCAATCGATTAAATAAAAATGTTGTGTTTTTTTAGTTGTTTATTAGCACTTTAGAATCTAATTATGACACTATTCAAAAATGAGTGTAATATCCTATTAAATGAATTTGTGTCCAGGTTCCATAGCGATCCCGGGCGCTTGCATAGGCATCTTCATGGGCGGCTGCCTGCTCAAGCGGCTGGAGCTCCGACCGAAGGGCGCCGTGCAGTTTGTGCTCATATCGAACACTATCTGTCTCTCTTGCTATGCCCTGCTGTTCTTCCTCGGATGCGACAACATCAAGATGGCTGGAACCACGATACCTTATACTAATCACACGTACGTATTATATTTAATTTAAGGATCAGTGTCATTGTTAAATCTATGTTTTGGGACTCACTGATGCAGCAGGTGATATCACGTTTGGCAGAATTAGTGCGAATTTCACCAATAAAACGACGCGACCAGCACATCTAAACCGTGTTCAATAGCTGTCAGTGTCATTTCCCACAAGCACAGCACACAAACACAGCTGTCAATCTCCCACAGAAAATAATGACACTTATCAGTGTCATTTTCTGTCACTGACAGCTTTCAGCGTTTATGAGTTGCTATGCTCGTAAACGTGGTGTATGTGCTAATTAGACTTGTGTAAGTAATGCGATTGTTGCATTACGCGTCATATAACCCGACCGCGTACTGTGTAGCATTACACATGACTCGAGCAAATTAAGCATGATACATGACTCTCAAACATGACGCGCGGGCCGTCACGAGGACGCCATGCCGCTTCTCAAGCCACTCCTCAAAGAGGGGACTTACCGCCGCAATCGTGGCGTGCCCAGCACTGGGTTGCGACAATCGCACTCTCCACGTCGCCATGAGATCACGCCGGAGCTCTGTCCACCGTGCCGCGATTTCCCGCGGCAGCGGAGTTACGCCCCGGCGTTTGGCCTTTGCCTCCAAATCCCGTGTCGGTAATCCGGCAAGGAGGCCCGCCGCCTCACCGGAGATCGTGCGGTATCCCCGTACCATCCGGATGGCCATGACCCTATGGGCCGCCTTCAACCAGCGTGCTGGTGAGCGCCTCAATGTGGGCGCCCACACCAGTGCCCCGTATAGGGCCATGGCCCGCACGACCCCCGCGTAGAGCCTCCGGCAGGAGGCGTTTGTCCCCCTAGATTGGGCAGGAGCCGCTTCAAGGCAGCCCCGGCCCGCTCCAGTCTGGGAGCCAAACGTCGGAAATGCTCCGCGAAGTTCCACTGGCTGTCGAGCACGAGTCCTAGGTACTTCATCGTCGACCCAACGCCGATGTGAACCCCTCCCGCCGTTATCTGGGAACCCGTCGGTGGCGCATTCAGAGGACCATGAAACCACATGGCCTCGGACTTGTGCAAGGCCACCTCAAGTCCCAGCTGCCGGATCCTTTCTACGATTGTCGCAACCCCGTGTGTCGCTAAGTCAGGTTATGTTTACTTACTTAGATTTGTTTGTATTTAATAGTACTACTACATACAAAACTCAGGTATTTTTTAAAATACCATTATTGAGTAATTTCTAAATGTTTTGAAACTCATACTCGCACATTTTTTGTACTGCATTTATCGACTTTTTATCGTTTAACACGTAACCAAGGAAAGTAATATCCGTGGAAAGTATTAGAATTTCACACCATTTGATTTATTTTGAGTTTTCTTTGAAGTGTTCGAGCATCCAGAAATACAACAATACGCTTTTACTTAGTAATTATGTTTTTTCACTTCTTTTATAAGATTATTTCATTACGTGAAGCGTCAATTTCAAGAAAACTTCGGATTTACGCCACAAGATGTTAGGAGTGAGCGTTGCGGCGACGAACTGTTTCCAAAGACCGTTTTGTGTTCTGCGACGATGAAACTGTTTTACGTCCTGCGTTCAAACAGTCTTCGTCGCACAAACCAGTCCTCGAATTACTTGGTGCGATTTTTTATTTTACGACTATGAAAATACAGTCGAGAACGCAATGGTTCAATTCTATCACACTCGTTCGTCGCGTCGCGTCATCGCGTCGTCCTTAACTTTTCACGTTCGTTTACAAAGCAGTCCTTACAATAAAAAATGAACTTTTCGTCACCGAAATACAGTCGATAATCTATTACCAGTTGTCAATGCTGTCGTTCGTCATGTGACGGTTAAACCCGTGCAACCTTATGTTGGTTGATTTAAAGTTCAAAGTCGATTCGCATGAACGACGAATTGGGATAATCGCTAAATTTCCTGGAATTCGCGCCGGTGAGCGCGTCGCGTGGTTATTATTTCATAACATTTGTTTACATTTTTTTGGGCCAGTTAATTGTTATTGAATACGCGCAGAGAAATTTAGTAATTGTTTTTTGTTGTTGTTTTGTTTGCAAATAGTTGTAAATTTAAATACGCCTGGTAAAAAGATAAAAGTCTGTCCCAGCCAGTCCTAAACCTGGAAAAGTATGAAGGAAAGTTCGTTTCATCGTATACTTAGTAAAGTCGATCGATAAAATTACTTAATTATGTATTTAGTTACCGATTTCATAGATTTGAAATCGTTGATAGTTGTAAGAACTAACAAACTGCAACTATTTCACTCGACGAAAACCTCGAAAACGGAATTCTATTCCATGCTGGATAAGTTTCGTCGTTCGCCAGTCGTCCGTCTCGAAACCAGTTGCAACGACGACCGTTTTCTGCAACCGTTTTCGTCGTCAGGAAAACGGTTGCGTTTCGTTCGTCCAAAATTCGACAACGACCCACCACTACAAGATGTCAGACCCTTCGTCGTGCCGGTTTCCTAAAGCCATCGCGCGTGACGCGTCATGTCGCGTATTGTTTGGAGTCATGGTGTAATACAACATTCCTCGGGACGATACGAAATGCGCGAGCATTTCATTACAATAGCCTTCGCGCGTGATGCGTCATTTCGCGTCATGTTTGGAGTCATGGTGTAATGCAACATTACTCGGTACGAAATGTAGTGTCGTATTACATCATTTTCATTTTAAAACGCACTGTTTTGCGCATGTCTAGTGCTAATCGCGTTCAGCATTATTGGTGAAATTTGCCCTTACTAGGTAATCAATTCGATATAGTATTACTACGTGGGTACTATAGTCCGCGCGGACCTAGTTGGCCGCGCCTTAGGTGGGGGACAGGGGTGAGGTGGCGAGTTGCCAAGTGTTCGCAACGCACATGAGATTATAGACAGTGATAAAATATGACAATCTCGAGATATCGCACTTAATAAAGTAGAAAACAAATGTACCATGCCTAGGAAGTAAACAATAGAAGTCAATAATTAAAAAACACATAAACTTTCAGAAGTTTTTATTGTAATTAGTAATTTAAAATAAACCAAAAACAAATTATATAAAATGATTCTGACAAATCCTCTAAACCACATGATTCTGGACTTTCTGAATTTGAGTCTGAATCATCTTGTAAGTTTTTAATGATTTCGTCCATCACAGCATCAAATCTAATATCATGATTCCAGTACTCTTCTTTATTTTTTTGTACATGGTCATCTCAATTCTGCCATTTTTCGGCAGAGAATTCAGAAAATAACCTTGTTAGTATTGTAATTTTTTGTAATCCAATGTTGCATTAATGTGATCTCTGGCCAGGCTATTTTTAATATTTGCCCACACAAGCTCGATCTGGTTGAGGTCTGGATGGCATGGCCTTAGAACAGTATGACCAGCAGCTTTAAGAAGTTCATTAATCATGTATATTTTTTCCGATTGAGTCGTATTAATCAACCCCAATAGTTCTGGTTTGATCATTGTGGGAGAAAATGGCACGTTATAATTTCGCATCCAGTTCTGCATATTAATTTTCAAACTGGACATAGTCGGTTTCTTCTCTGCTTGCACACAATGATAAGCAGCATTATCCATAATTACGACTGAGTTTGGTGGAAGTTTAGGTATTAATTTTCGATTAACCCAGTTGTAAAAATTTGTATAGTTCATATCACCGTGATAATCCCCGGTTTTTTAATCTAATTTAAAAATCAGCAAAGCATCGTCGACTAACACGTTCCGAATACCAGCGTGAACGCTTCCTTTGTCTATATTGGAATCAGGCGCGGTCGCAGCTAAAGACTTTGGGGGGAGGTCACAGACAGACTACCTACATATTAATAAGAAAAATTGTTATATTTTCGAAAAATTACTATTGTAAACTTTACGTTTACGACTTTGGGGGGGTCATGACCACAGGTCGGAGTAGGTTTATTTTATATGCTTGCGTCAAGATATTATAATATGGACATGCCATTTTATCCACAATGTGCGGGAAGTACCGGAAAAAGTTCCGGAATTGGAATTATGGAATAAAATAAAATAAAAAACATACAGATAGGCTAACAAAATCGTTTATTATATGAATGATTGATTGAATTCAATGAACAATTATTTTTAATTGAACAAAAACATAAATAAATTATTTTTTATCCTCATCGGATACAATTTCCATATTTTGACTTTCAACGTTAATACAATTAAAATAAATAATCATCACAATAAAGTATGAAGTTCCGGTATTTTGGAGGCATTTCCATATTATCCTCTACGTTTGACGTCAACGACCTTAAATCAATCTACCTACTCCGACCTCTGGTCATGACCCCTAGGACCCCCTTCGGACTGCGCCTGTTTGGTATATATTCCAGGCTCGAATGAAGATTGCCACCATTCTTGAACATTGTGACTTTGGTTGACGTAGGTTTCATCCAAAAATATTATATTTCGGTTGTCGGCTCTGTATTTTCTTATGACCCTCAAGTATTTCACTCGCCATTTAACAATGTTTGCTCTCTCTAATAAAATGGATCTCTGCGATTTACATGTTTAAAATGAATATCGCAGTTTGTGCAAAAGTTCTCATAAAAAAGTTAATCCGCAATGTAAAATGTTATCTTCTTTTAATACACCATTTAGTTTTCGAAGACTTGGAATTTTCTTCTCAACCGTATAAAACTGGTTTATTTTTCTCCTTATCACTCCCAAATTGGAAGTTTTACTTTCAGCAATAACTCTCCTTACACTACGTTCTGATATCCCTGTTGCTTCTGCTACCAATTTATGTATATTCGCACCAGTTTTATATTCCAACCTATCAACATCGGCTTTCCGTTTTTTAACAAACGTATGCACTTTGAATATTAAATTTTTAACTTGTCTATTTATCGGCGGACTCATCTTGCTATTGCAATCTCATGTGCGTTTTATCTAAACTAGCCTGAACTTTTGTCGCGTGTTGCCGTCGCGAAGTACGGCGCCCCGCGCCGTACTGAGTAATGATAATGACAGCAGGCAGTGTTGCCAACTGGGTGTCAGGTTTTGGGGTTTAGCACATTATTTTAAAAATAGGCCTAATTTACTAAATAGCTAAAAATAAAAATTAAGATCCTTTAGTAAAATGGATTTCATGAATAAGTAATGTGTAAATCTAATATATAAAATTCTCGTGTCACAGTTTTCGTTGCCATACTCCTCCGAAACGGCTTGACCGATTTTGATGAAATTTTTTGTGCTTATCCGGTATCTATGAGAATCGGCCAACATCTATTTTTCATCCCCCTAAATGTTAGGGGTAGTCCACCCCTAAATAATTTATAAGGCAAAACAACGTTTGCTGGGTCAGCTAGTTAATAATAAAATACATCATTCTGGATTATAAAATATTGTTTAGTCTTTATCTAATTCCTCTCTAAGGGTTTCACTTTGCGCTGACGACGTTGATGGTTAGGCTTGGCAGCCTTGTTCAGTATAAATTTAAATTGAATACAATTTTTTTTATGAGATCCTATGGGATTACCTATGTGTAGTAAGTTTGGTTTAACTTGTTAAGGCCAGTTCGTTTAACTACGTCCATTTATGGCATGGAATTTCTATGGGACTCAAATTTCATCCTGTCTCGTAATTTATGTTTCCATGGTTTTGACAGGCGATCATATTTGGGGCTAGATTACGGGCTAGGGGCTAAATTCGATTCCTTCTTAGGGCATCTACAGCATGTTTATTTATTTTGAATTGCCGCTGCATTGAGCTACCTTTTTAGGACTCGTTAAGGGCTTTTCGTTGTTCTTATCGTTTGTAATTCTTACTGTCCCGTGTTTTGCCTTTTTTCATGTTTGTACAGCTTCAAAATTTTATTTGCCCAGAAACCTGGAGCCGTTCAAGGTGAACCTGACAGCGGCGTGCAACTTCAACTGCCTGTGCACGGAGACGGACATGGAGCCCGTGTGTGGCAACAACGGCCTCACGTACTTCTCGCCCTGCCACGCGGGCTGCGCGGCCTTCTCCTCGCGCTCCAACTTCACTAACTGTGCATGTGAGTTCATTTTAGTTAAGCCAAAGCTAGCTAAAACGCCTGCTTGTGTTGAGTTCTTAAATAATATGAAATTGAAGGCCATTTACAAGTTTCTACTTACAAACACACATGTTATCGTAATAAAAATATTTATTTATTTATTTCAGACATTACATTAGTCCATAGTTTCAAACTCATACAATTAAATTATAAACTATCGTAAATATAAAACAGATAAAACCCAAAATAAAATTATGTTTAGGTTAAGATCAAATTTAATTAGTTAGCAAAACCTTTGCAGACCAGTCCAAATGATTTTAAACTTTTGCAAAGTCTCAGAAGCTAATTAAATGTGACCTCGTATATGGGCCTGAGTCGCCTGAAATCCTACTTCCTATTAATATTATAAATGTGAAAGTTTGTATGTTTAGATGATTGGATTTTTAGATATTTGTTACTCAATCACGCAAAACCGTCCGAACGGATTTAGATGAAATTTGGCATACAAATAGTTTGTAACCTGGAATAACACATAGGATACTTTTAACCCCGATAGTACGTTCCTGTAGGATAATTTTCGACATCCACGCGGGCGAAGCCGCTTGCAAAAGCTAGTAAATGGATAATAGCGTATTTTCCAATTTGTTAAAAACTATTTTAATTTCAATATTGGGACGAACTAAGTAACAAATAATAAAAATAAATTTATTTATATCCATTTTCTCGATTTAAGTCAAATGTATTTTTCGTTGTTTTGAATTTACCGCCAAAATGTTCATTACGGTGACTTTTTTATCACGTAGCCACACGTGACGTCAGTTTTGTGTAACCAGCACCGGTACAAATACTTTGTGTGGTGTAGTTTTAGAAGTATTTCTGCACACAAGCACCACACACCAGTAATACCACTTTATATCTATTAAAAATCTTGTTAATTATAAATTCGACATTTACTTGGTTACAACTACTTTAGTTTTAAACACAAAACTGACGTCACCGTAAGTCAAAAGTCATCGTAAGGAGTGTTATGGCGGTAAATTCAAAACAACGATAAATACATTTGATTTAAACTGTTTTTAATTGTGAAAATGGATAAAAATCCATTTATTTTTATTTTTCTGTTACATATTTCGTACCAATCTTCAAATTAAATATTTTATTATTAAATTGAAAAATACCCTATTATGATTAACTCCCACTGTAATAAGAATGTCCGTCCGCAGGCGTGCACGAGAACAGTCGCGAGAGCATGGCGGGCGTGCTGAGCGCGGCGGGCGGCGCGGTGGCGGGCGCGCTGCGCGGGCAGTACTCCGAGGTCACGGTGGTGCCCGTGGCCACGGCCGGCGCCTGCAACCCGCCCTGCACCACCATCTTCCCCTTCCTCGTGCTGCTGTTCTTCATGACCTTCATCGTCGCCGTCACGCAGATGCCGCTGCTTATGATTGTGCTGAGGTTTGTTCGCTTTTTTTTTGAGAAGCTTGTCGATACCCACTGCTACAAGGATCTTTCGGCGCTCGAATGACGTCAGCAGGGGTCGCTGTTGGTAAACATATTTTGCGCAATAACCCTCTTATAAACGTTGCTTATAATTAAGAGATGTTTAAATGTCAAATATCGATGATCTGTATACAACGTGTAACGGAAAGGGTATTTACATACCAAGGGCACGGCATCTTTGGATGGTATCAAACGATATTGGAAGGGTTTTTTAATCTACATGTTCGAAAGTTATGAGAATTTTTAATACACTGCTACCAGAACAAATTGAAACAAACACATCACTCGGAAGAGATTTATCGTGAAATTGGCAAGTAACGTGGAAAGTTACGTTTGTGTTGTTTGAATTAAGAAACATATGAAACCGAAATTTTGGTATCAATTCTTAGAGTATTTTATTTAGAGTTATAACTATGTATAATGATTCTATACCAGCTGTTATCTTTAGTGCGTAAGGATAGCAATAGACTTTCTGTTACACCCTGTATAGGTGGTACCTATAAATATTTGTTCACACGTGCAGCGACCGTTCACTGATCAAACCGGTTTCGTCGCCCGCAATATACGTGATTTTGCTGTGCCGTGAAGTCAAAGAAAGGTACCAAAGATTACCTATGAGATTATCATCAACCAATGTTATAAGTTGGCACAAGATTAAACTGTAGACCAAATTATATATTATAGTTTTTATTATACGAAGATAATGAATCCAGGCCCTAATGTAACCACTTTCGTGGCACATCTGACAATTTAAATACATCAGCAATTGCCAAGCCTTTTCCCAAACCTGTTGGGGTCAGCTTCCAGTCTAACTAGATTCAACTGAATATCAATTTTTTACATGGAGCGACTGCCTATGTGACCTCTACAACCGGGGTGAGGTATCGTGTTACTGGGTAAAACGATACCAAAATAAGTTAAAAAAAAACTTTTTCCAAAGAGTGTTGTTTAATTTTTTGATTTTTTTACTTTTTATTTGATTTGCTGTTTTTTCTTGAAGAGTTCCGTTATATGTCTCTGAAACTCATCATCAGATATATGAAATTTAAATGGGACTATTTTGGAATAAACCCCTTTCGAACGAAAATGAATTTTGCAAATCCGTCTATATATATAACGGAGTTATGCCCGAACATACATAAAAAAAGAACATACATAATTGATAACCTCCTGCTTTTTGAAGGTTAAAAAAGAAAAACCCCTAGGCGAGACTGGCTGTCACTTTCGCGCTTCTGTCTACCTGTAACGACAGTCGAAGATGTACGAATGACAGCCGGGGCCACCTGCTTAACGTACTTTCGAAGGCACGGAGCTGTCTCGGTATGTAATGAATGGTCATCCATCGATGGACCCACCTCGACAAGCGTTGCTTAACTTTGAACGACTTGCGACTATTATTATTTAGTCAATAGCCACAATTTAAATTGTTTTTTTTCTACAGATCGGTGAGCGAAGAAGAACGTTCGTTCGCACTCGGCATGCAATTCGTGATATTCCGTCTATTCGGGTACATCCCCGCGCCGATCGTGTTCGGGAACCTCATCGACTCAACGTGTTTGCTGTGGAAGCAGTCCTGCAGCGGAGAGAAGGGGGGCCGCTGTCTTCTGTACGATATAGAACAGTTCAGATACAGGTACCTACGTTAATCTCGTTACTCACGTACCTTTTATTTCGTAGGGCTGAATGGACTTTATAATTATTTTAATTCCTTTAAAAAAAGTTAAGGGTAGCTTGCAATTTCCGGGCAGGCAAAGATAAATTAAAAATTGTAATAGGATTTGCATGAATTTATCTACCAGGTAAGTTAACCGGAACTTATAAGGAAATGACAAAATAATTACTTTCTTTAGCTTAACAATTTAATTGTTTTCATTGAAATGAAGTTATAATAATATAATGGTCAATATTATTTTATTTTCATTATTCCATACAACATCGCACATACATCTCTCCTGTATCGTTATATGCATCTCATCTGTTTGTATAGATACGTGGGCCTGTGCGGCGGCATCAAGATAGTGGCGCTGGGAATATTCATGGCCGACTGGTGGCTGGTGCGGCGTCGGCGACATCTCGAGACCTCGCCGCCGCTCGACCCGCACAAAGACATCGCTGGCTCGATCATCAGTCTCGACAAACGTACGAACAACTTTGATTTTGTTCTTCAAAGATATAATGCGGCTAAACGTTACTGATAATGTAATTTTTGACAGTTTTTGAGGAACTTCCATCAGCGGACAACGCAAGCGGCTTCCGTTCGGGCGTGATGTCAGGCGTGAGCTCGGCCACCACGACGCCGCTGGAGCCGGGCGGCGCGGGCGACGCGCGCCTGCAGCGCACAGACTCGCAGTACTCGCACGACTCGCAGCCGCGCACCGGCGGCCGCAACTCGCGCGTGCTGGTCGCGTCGCGCCACCTGCGCAACGACTCCAAGACCATCCAGCTGGAGCCGCGCGCGCGCCAGCACTCGCTAGACGAGCCGGAGCGCGGCCGCGCCGTGCGCAGCGACTCGCGCGACTCCCGCGACTCGCGCCGCGACGCCTTTCCGCGCTCCGCGTCGCGGGACATGCCACGTGACGCGCACTCGCGTAGCGGTTCGCGCGACTTCAAGGTGCACTCGCGCTCCGACTCGCGCGAGCTCAGCCTGGAGCAGCTGAAGCACCTGGCGCTGAAGAGCATGGAGAGCCTGGACCTGTCGGGGCTGGCGGGCTTGCCGCCGGCGCGCGGCGCGGACGACGAGAGCAAGCGCCTCATCGAGGGCGCCGCCGGCGTGCTGCGCCACCGCCGCACCAGCTCCAAGGACTGCAAGCTGCCCGAGACCAAGCACAAGCGGACCTCCTCGCACCATCTCACGATGGAACCCAACGAGCTGAGCTTACAGATGCAGAAGGGTCGAAGCGTGGATCACCTGGCGTCGACTCGATTAGATCCATGCGTGTGAGAGAGATAGGCGAATCGGTGCATTTTAGTGTTGAGACTGAATCTCAGTTGAGTGATACAAACGAGGGTAAAATATTGCTTTTACTGCTGTGCACGACTGAGTGATAATCATAAGGAACATGAGTATGTCCAAAATTAACTACACTTATTCAAAATTTAGCAAATAGAAAATAATTATGAGTGATTTCAAATCATATCTTAACTGTAGTTTCGAAGCTTTCTTAAAATTACTAATGGAAAAAAAGTACTGTCGCTTTTGCAGCTAACTAGTGTTCTAGTAATGACTTAAAATTGTAGCTGCAAGCTGCAACATGTAGGATCAATGTAATGTTTCATGAATAAAGTAGTGTGATAATGATAACTGACTGTTGTTTTAACATTTAAAAATACTCGCATCACTCCTATTTTTACTTTAGTTTGTAATTAGTTAAATTTAAAATGTTAACTTTTTTCTATTTTTAAAGATGCATACCTATAAAAAACCAAAACTAGTTTTTTGTTGTACTTAAAATTCAAGACCATTGATATGAATTAATTTTGATGAGTATACGTTTATCATTCTAATATTGCTATGTAAAAAGACACTGATTATATTTGTTGTTTGTGTATATTCTTAAAGTAGTGCAAATGATTTACAGACTGTTGAACTTCACCAATGTTAGAAATTTTGTAAATAGAGACCACTTAGATTGAATAGAGAAAAAATATGGACATACACAATTTTTTTAATGTGAGAATCCATAAAAATATTGCCACATATTTTGAAATGCACTGATTTTGCTACACCTTTGTATCTGCACAAAGCTTTTATTAATTTCGATACTGGTGCTCATATGCTTGCCTACTCTTCTAATTTATAATATCTGTCTGCAATATGTTACTGTTAACATTCCTCTTACTATTATTATAACTTAAAATGAATAAAACTTGAGCACAAATCACCAATAATCCTGTACAGAAGATGTTACACCTTTGGATAAATACAGTAGTTATGATCTCAATGGATAGGATAGGAATGAATTCTACAACTGAATGTGAATAATTGACAACAATGATTTTTAATGCATCTTTAATTTTTGTAAATATTTTTCTATTAATTTTGTTATGTATTGTGATCCTATTTTATTTTCAAAGTTTAGTGCAATTAATGGTTCTATGCATGCCACTTAAGGTCCAAAATCTTTCAAACCCTGCCGATTCTGAGTTTTAATATTTTATAATTGTAAAGTTTGGACAGCTAATATTTAACATATAATATGAATTTAGTCAATCTATAACAGTTATAACTGCCTTAGTTGATTAAAATAAAAAATAAACTCTATATAAACCTATAAAAATCATACTTGTAATTTATGAATCTGATGTTCAAAGACTTATTTATTTAAAATACAATTTTTGAGATGTAAAAAATGTCAATTCTTGGGCTGCTGGATTAAGAACTCAATTATTAACTATATCATTTAAATATAAAACATGTATTTTAAAAGCAATATATTTATCTCAGAAATTAAGTAAAAAGACAAGAATGTTGTCTGTGTAAATTTTTGTCACATATTGTTAAGAGAGGATAATAGTTTGATATGAAAGAGTGTTTTAACGAAAAATGCCTTATTACTACAATAGATTGTAAGATTGATACTGACTTAGATGTATTTGAATAAGTTGTTATGTCAAACAACCAGACAAGTTTGATAATGGTGCAGATTCTCTTGTACACTGAACTAAACTATCACTAAAATTCCTTACTTTTGGCATGAGAATCTTAAAGCTATTCTGCAAAAAAAAATCTCTAAATTTAAAAATAATTTTGACACAACTAAAATCGAATTTGACAATCGCAACTCCACATGGTATTTTTTGGCTTCGCAACTTTGTACTTGTTTGCCCTACCCCATGATTTTTTTTTGAGCCGGAGTTGCGCAGGGGGGGCAGCCTCGCATGTTTTAAATGGATTTCTTTACTTTTTGTATGGAAAATATGAAAAATTATTACCTACATGTTGAGTTTTAGAGGTCTATGGGTTCTATAAAGGCGGTCGAAATTTTCATTATTTTTACGATAGGATACACCATTTTCGAGATATAAGCAAAAGAAAAGAAAAAAATGATACAGTACTGTATTTGCGCCCGAAGTCGAGGTGTTGGTGTGAATTTTAGTTCTCGACAACTAAGTTTATTCCATACCTTTTTAAAAATACCTTTTAAAAATAGTCAGATGTAGTTAGACAATCAAAATTTTATGTTGAATAGAATAATGAAATTGACAACAGAATAGCAAAATTACCATTTTCACTAAATTAAAAACTTGGTGCAATCTTAGTGCTGTCAAACTAAAATATACTTATGTTGTGTCACTTTAGTCAATTTCAGAATGGGAAATCGTCATTTGACAGGAATAAACTAAATTTTGGTGATTTTCAGTTTTGTTTAGAGAATTTTGTGACAAGAGAATCTGCAACAGTAGTAACTCCCTAAACTAATTTGTTGCATTTAGTGATTAATAAAATTGCATACTTATTTTAAAACATGTTTTATTTTTCCTTTTTGAAATAAACACTAATAAATTTGTTTATTAAATAAACAATCTTGAATTTAAGACAGTTATTCAATCACTGAACAGCTTCTTCAACACAAATATCTTCATGATAGTCACCTGTGCACAATTTTAACTTTTTTAGTAAAACCTTGAAACCATTTTCTAGAAAGAGTCTACTCAGGAATTCAACCTTTCAAAACTACAGAGGAAGATAATAACAATGATAAATTACACAGCATTTTACATAATATCTACAATAAAAATCTATTTAACAAATTAAATACATTGCACTTAACTACACTACATTATTGGTTGTACTACAAAAACTACACTACATTCATTGAATGTACAATTAGTCTGACTCACCACATTCAGAAATGACAACTTTCTTAGTGGGCTTGCCACTTTTAGATCCAAGACTTTCCATTTTACTCACAACATCCATACCCTCTACCACAGAACCAAATACAACATGCTTTTTGTCAAGCCAGGGTGTTGGCGCAGTTGTGATAAAGAACTGAGATCCATTAGTATTGGGGCCAGCATTAGCCATTGATAAGGTTCCGGGGCCAGTATGCTTTAGCTTGAAGTTTTCATCTTGAAAAACACGCCCATAAATGGATTTTCCACCAGTACCGTTATGGTTGGTAAAATCGCCTCCTTGACACATAAAAGAAGGAATGATCCTGTGGAATGAAGAACCTTTATACCCAAATCCCTTCTCGCCAGTGCACAGGGCTCTAAAATTCTCTGAAGTTTTCGGGACCAGATCGGTCTCCAGTTTGATTACTATGCGCCCCAAGGGCTCCCCATCAGCAGTTACATCGAAGAATACTTTTTTTTCAGGTTGACTTGAAGCAAATCGGAGAGTAGCGGCGGAGTACAGCGTCCCGTTTATCAAAGTACGCCGTAATATAGTTAAAATTGCCATTTTGGACAAAAAAAAACGTGGATCTGGAATAAACAATATTCAATAAAAAACATTATAAATACCATTCAACCTTACTATATGATAAATATTTTACATAACCTACCAGCACGTTTTAAACTGAAAGTAAATGTACTGTGTGCTGAAAGTTTTCTACTCTCAAATCATGTATTGTCAGTCAGTCGGTGGTCGCGGTCGGTGACCCAATCTATTAATAAACTCTATGGTCGATTGGTCGGTGTCAGTGAGTGTGTAAAGTCAAACTGTCAAAAAGAAAACATTGAATTTTTGTGCCTGCCAGAATGCCAGAACACGCAACCGGATTTTCATTAATGCACTCGACACCGATCAAGCTATGAAAAATGTTTGAACAAAATAGAATAATCCCTCGATCTCGAAGACGAAAACCTTGGACACCATCATAAATTCAAACATGATTCGGAACGAGTGTGAGCACGCTCAAATTGGTATTATCGCAACTGGGAACGTAGCCTATGAGGGCCGCTTTACGAGTTAGGGACTACTCACACTTACTCAGCTCTGTTCAGCTTTTGTCCATAGAAAACAACGATTTTGTATGAGATGCGTGCGCATCCGATACGCCGCGGAAAGCTGAACGGACTCTATACAAAATCGGATTCGGATTCTATGGACAAAAGCTGAACAGAGCTGGATAAGTGTGAGTAGTTCCTTAGAAAAATAGCGCTGTGAGCGGTCCCATCAATCATTTACGAGACATCACGATTATGACAGCTGAGAGCTGTAATTTTATAGCAACAATACGGAAAGGTCGTGAACGCGCTAACAGTGCTCAATCACTGTTAAAACCTATTTACACCATGTAAAACTTGTATACACCACACATTTCGTCTTCTTCTAATAAATCTAAGCTAGCTAAAGATACGACTCAAAACAAAACAGCACAACTATCAATTTTTGACAGCGATCACGGTCATGGTCGGCAATGACTGTATACCTTTTGACTGCTCATAAGGGTGACTCAGGCTCACGACACATAAATGAAATTGCACTTATATTATATGACGATACGAGGGGCCATTTTAGTGCCATGGTACGTTAGGAACGAGATCCTCCATCTCGACCTTAGAATCCCCACTCTAGCTCAGTTTCTTAAACGCATTTCAAAGCGTTTCTTTGATTCCGCCGCGCAACACCGCAATCCACTGATTGCGAAGGCCGCTAGTTATGTCCCCAGTAGAATCAGTAGAATCCGCCGGCCGAGACATGTCCTTTCCGACCCTGATGACCCCATCACTCTCCTTCAAGAAAGCAGTAGGGCTACCAGTACAGCACACAAACACAGACCGTCCTTCCGACCTCGCCGCCGAGGTCCTCGCGCCCCGCGAAGACCCCGAGTAAACGAAATGTCCCCAAACCGTCCCTTGCCCGCAGAAGTGCCGCGCGGGCTGGCCGCGCCGAAGCTGAGCAAGTAGAGTTAAAATCCCCATGATCTAATAATAATGAAATTGCTTGATCCGGCCTGTCCCCACTTGCTGCCCCCCCTCCAACAGTGACTCCCTGAGCCGAGGCTCGTACCCCGCAGGGGGTGCCCTCAGTGCGCAGTCGCTATAGGTTTAAGCGTAGTTTTGTAAGCCCTGGCTGGAGGCTCTTAGTCTAAAAGCTAATAGTCCCCACAGGAAAGCCCGGTTAAGCAGTCACGGCCTCTCAAGGTCAACTGCGAGATGCCATACCCAAAAAAAAAAAGAGCCATTTTAGTACTGACCAGTTATTGGATCTCTTCACACGCGATAATTTTGATACCTATTTAAACATTTCTGCTTAAATAAAAAACTTAAAGAAGTGTTACGTCAGTGATTTGTTTGCAACCAGTTAAAAAATGTAGAATTAATAGACGTCGATTTTATCGATATCGATTTTATTATTGCAAAACTGACTTGCGAATCACTATTTCTGCAACATTCGTCCTGACATTGTTGCATTGCATAGGCCAATCACAACCGCTGTATTTTCTTCGTCCCCGGCCCGCAGTGGTGAGTCGTGTGCCTAGACGAAATCGGTCTATCAGCTCTCAAGCGGTTTAATCCTTTTTGATGGTCGGCGATATCGCAAGATGGCGCATGTCATGATATCATCTATGACGATTCACCAAACTTCGTCATCACGCTCACGCTAATAGGGTATTACACCCATTTTTGAACAGCATCTTAATTGGATATCTAAAATGCTAAAGTCCTACACACTATGCAGGCGGCCATGCCGCCAGCAAGGCCGGTAGCATACTCGGTTTCTGCGGTAAGTGTCGGCGGCCTAATATCACCTGCAGCATACCCGCAAGGCAAAAACGCGCCGGCATGTGTGTAGGAGCGGTTTTATAAACCACAAAAAAAATCATTTTTATTGAATTGATTAATGACATAAAATGCGTTTTGCATAGTTCGCACGTAATTTGACCAATACGCTGGACGCAGTGGATGCCACATTACTCTGTAGGTATGACGTCAGTTTACTGTGTAAGCAAATGAGTTATTACTCTACTTATCGTTGGTTTTATGTTCCTGAATGTAAGATATTATTTTAATAAAAATTACTTTGGTTACGAAAATAATAAAAGTACCTACAAAGTTGTTTAGTTGATTAGTACGGTGAAAATTATACAGCGGTATGGCGTAATAACATGGCGGCTACTATTACATCATGTTCAAAAACAGATTAAAAATACTGAAATCTTTGAATTGAATCGTAAAATTTATTTTAGGATTTCATGAACTGAAACCAACATTTCCCGACTGCGTTTTGCCTAAGCTATCTCAATATATTTTTAGATATTTTCTCATAAAGAATACTCTATTCGGAACGGATGTGAGCACGCTCAAATCTATATTATCCTTCCTTTCCTTAGTCTGAGATATTATCGCAACTCGGATTGTAGGCAATGTAGCCCTAGCCTACCTATCATAAAGCTACCCACAGAGTACATTAATATAAATTATAAACAGCTACCACTCATGCTCATGTCATTTTGATTTCAATCAAAATAATTTTCTAACCTCTATCTTGAGACTCCATCGGCGCGATTTTAATAAAAATCTGTGATAATTCACACTTTGGGACTCAGTGCGAGTAAATTAAAATGATGCATTGCATTAGAACAGCTTTATCAGTTGTTCGTCAAAATCGAAATAAAACAGTGCCTATTCAAAGAATATTTAACATAAATCAGCGTAGTTTTGGACAACCGCGATGTTATTCATCCCAAACAGATGATACAGGTAATGATTGTAATGCACACTGGTATCATAAAATGAATGTATCAACTTAGAGGATACTCTACAAATCATACATTTAAAAACAAAACTTTTCACAGATATAATAGTAGAAAATATATGTAAAGGCGAAGCTGAGCTCGAGAAGAAGCTCAGAATTTTAATGCTGGAAGTCGAGGTGATGCGCCAGGATGGCCGACATGCACCGAACTACATAAACAAGGACCAGTGGCAACATTTATTAGACCTATCAACAAAAAATCAACGTGCCAGTTACCTTAGATATTTGTTTAAAACTGAAAAATCAAGAGAGAATTTCAAGGTAACGCAAATAATGTTTATAATTAAACAGGAACATCACACCTTACCATTGTATATAAACATTTTGGTGTACAGTAATTTTTTACAAGTTTTGTTTGTATAGGCAAAGAAAGAAGCTAAAAGAATGGAACATCCAGTGATAAAACCTGAGGATAGCAAAGAGAATGAAGATGACCTTCTTTATGGCATACAACATCAATCATTGTTTCTGAGAATCAGGGATCAGTCAATAAACCAGTATGATAACTACAGGTATCTTATTTATTTAAAATTTACATGTGGCCATCAGCAGGCCATGAATTTGATTGCTTCATAATAATACATCATACAAATAAATGTACCTGTTTTGCAGGGCCCTTCAAGCTTTGATATTTGGACAATCAGTTGTAATAGACTGCTCATATGAAGATAGCATGGTTTATAAAGAAACCTTAAATGCTGCTAAACAAATGACATATGTTTTTGGAGATAATAGAATTCATAAAGAACCCTTTAACTTGCACATGTGTAATGTGAATATGGGAGGACAATTTATGAAGCAAATGCGGAAAAATATTCCCCCATTAGATGAACCCTGGTTTCCTTTGAATATTCATACAGAAACCTATTTAGATGTATTTCCAAAGGAGAAGTTGGTTTATCTGACCCCCCATTGCAGAGAAGAACTAACAAAGTTTGATCATGATGCTGTCTATATCATTGGATGCATGGTGGATAAGGTAACAATATTTAGATGTGTTTTAAGTAAATTATTTTAATTCAACATCTAACCTTTAAAAACTTCCTTGCTATTTTTGTATTCAAAAAGTTAAATTGCCAGCCAGAAAGAAAAAAGTACAGGATCCAGAGAAATAAATTCCCAAACATTTTTACTATTACAATGAAGTCTGATATCTGTAAAATTATGTCTAATGATTTCTTTAATTTAAATGATTGCAGGTAAATAATGAACCACTCTCTTTAGCTAAAGCTAAAAGGGATGGAATAAAGATGGCCAAGTTACCATTGGATAGGTATCTCGAGTGGGCACCAGGATCAAAGAAAAATCTGAATATTAACCACATGGTACCCATTCTATTAGATTTGAAACTGACTGCAGATTGGGAATATTCTTTACGACATATTCCAAGGAGAAAATTAATGGAGACGAAAATAATGGCCATGCAGAATAGATTGAAGCACAATCCAAAACTACAAAATGTAGTTATGAAAAATTTAAATCTTTCTAAACTTAACAAATTAGCATTTAAAGAAAAGAAACTTGACACATTACCATTTAAAGAAAAGAAATTTAAATCTAAGAGGTCATTATATGATGACGAAAATATATAAAATACCAATTGAAACATGTCTTTATTTTATTAACTATAATGTATACTTCAGATTTTAAACATGAAAAATGTAAAATAATTGTGATACAACTAATCATTTTCTAAGTTTTGTACACTAATTATTTCGAGCATATCATAAATAGGTAACAACGATAGGCTATTACAATATTTGACACTACCATTAAACTCCATTCACAATAAGTTTTTCTTTCATTCTCACCCTTTTTATCTAATTGCATAATGTACTGGGAATTCATTTTGTAACTTATTGCACAAAAAATATTTTAATATGCTTAGCACATTCAGTTTATAAAAATATAAGTCTAAACCTATGGTTCCTAAAGCTAACTAAAATAAAATTTTAGGTTATTGCATTCAATTGTCATAAACTCATCTACAAAAGTAGAAATAGAAATTATCAATGGGTACATATCCAGTAAGATATTACGTAACTTGATAAAATGCTAGAATAGTATTCACAAAAACAGAAATATTGTTTGCACTGCAAAGAAACCTTGTGCTTAAAATTAAATAAACCAATAATATAACTCTATATGTACATTTTAATTCAATGTTGTGAACTATGGTAAAGGCATTCGCATGTCGACGTCTGTAGAAGTGGTCTCTGATCTCTGCTTAATTGTCGCTAGAATTTCTTGCAAGTTGGATGGCAAGGCAATGTCAGCCAAAGGAACATTTTTAACTGGAGGCGGAGTCATGGGCCGAGATGGAGAGTACGCTTCGTCCTGTGTACAAATACACTTTATAAATAAAGGCATATTTTAAAAGTAGTAATATTTTAGAAGGGTTAGTGACATGACTGACATGTGCTAACATAGTTTAGTCCTAAACTTAGGTGTAGACGATTGATCAGTGAAGATTTATTATTATTGTTGAAACAGTGGGTAGAGGCATTTTTAGTGGTAGCTATCATTCATGTCAACCTAACTATAAATAAATACCTCGCCAACAGAAGAGTCTGCTTGTGCCATTTTACGAATTTGCTGTTTCTGTTCTTCAATCTGCCTGTTGAGCTCTTCCATTTTGCTTCTGAGGGTGTTGGACGCTAGGCTCGGTCCCGATGATGACGGTCCGCTTCCGCTGCTACTCGTCGAGCCCGGACTATACGGTTCTTCATCATCCGCAGACACTGCCCAATGCAATCACATATTTGTTAGTAATCATAATAACAGTCTTTAATTGTCTCGTAAGGGAAACGCTTTTTCTCATACAGAGAAGGCATGAGCATTGTTCACCACGCTTGCTCAAGGCGGGTTTGCAATTTCAGACTTAATGAATAATTATAAGTCCAGGTTTCCTAACGAATTTTTCTTTCACCAATGTCAGTGATAAACTACATTTGAATAGAAAAAATTACATTTGCAATGGCCGAGATTAGAACACACAACCTCGTGCTTGAGAGGCGAGGCTTTAACCACTGGGCCATCTCGCCATACATGCATATTTCACATTAAAATATTTTTTTTACTATTTTTTAATGCAGTACACGATAAATATAGTAGACTTCGCATAAAACAGTTCCTTTGAAATTAAATAATGCAATAACCATAGCAAGGAATTTATAATACCTAGAGAAGCAGCAATTTTGTCCTTGACAGTTGTAGAGAGAGTTGATGAAGAATAAGCTGGCAGCGGGAGCTGTGGTCGTCTTCGTGGCGACGCTGGCGGCGTGTATGACCGCTTGCGAGACTCACGTGCCACCTAATATAACGTAATATCAACAAAAGCATGTGAGTACTTGGGTTGAATATAAACGGAAGGTTACGTCATCTACAATCAATAACGAATGTTTTACATCGAAACAATTTTTTTTTTAATATATGTATTTATTGAACATTGAAGGAAAAAAGGTTCAGTACATTTATTTACAGTAGTACATCAGTCACTTTTATTTATTTACAAACATTTATCACTACAACCAAATATTTTGGTAAATAATAAATGCACTCTGAATTATTATTTAATTAATTTGTATTTACAAATCTTCGTCCGACGGCGAACTGACCTTAGCGGGAACAACATCAGTAGGAATGTTGGTGGGCAAACGTTTCTTTCTTTGCCGAATAACGATTGCAATCAGGAGATGTGTTTTGATTTCTCCGATGCCTGGACCGTCGAGAGGCAGGAGAACCGCCGGTAACGTAGTGTTGGCCGGTAGTGGCACTATATAAAAATCTTTCACGGTCATCATATTCGACGCCTTTACTACGCCTAACCTAGAATATGAAAATTCCACATAAAATATCACTGCCGGGAAGAATAACGTGTTTATTATTGAAAGGAAAATAAAATTAATTAGGTAGGAACATAAGGAACGGGAGATAGGTTTTTATTTCTATATAAAACAATAATATATAATCAATTGTATATCTACACAATACCAACCTATTGCGACTACTTAGATAACTATATAAGGCAATGTATTGCATTTTTTCTTCATCATTCGCCGTTTGAAGTTTGAGAATAACAATGTCTTTAGTACTTGTTTTTTTCATTTTTGCAATATAGTCCCATACAGTGTCAGGGTTTATTCGTCCGACAATATCCAGTTCTGTGCTAAGATCTTCTTCCAAGTCCACAGAGCTGCCTGATACCTGAAATTTAAAGTGAGGGTAAAATGTTAGAATAACAAATTATTTATGAATGTATTGTTCTATGAAGTAAAAGATAAAGAGCAACGCACTTCATGTGCAGCAACATAGAACCGCGCCACGTCCACCATGTTAATACACCCACTCCACACTGTCGCTGCCGCGTTGTCCACTGTGCTACTTGGTTCTTGGTCGCTTTCGGCTTCTACAAATAAAAACAGTAGTATTAAATAACTTTGTTCTAAAACACGAACGAAAAGGTACTATTACAAACCACTCGCTAGTTTATTTACTCACCAGATGTTTTATCTTGCTTGGCTGGAAACGTTGCTTCAGGTAATATTATATTAGACTCAATCAAAGACTTCGAGGTATCGTACTCAGCTTCAAAATTGCTCATATCATTCCTGTAGTTTTCCTCGAACACGTCTTCTCTAGATTTCCGCAAATCTTCTTCTGAAAATGCCGACGTTATCATTGGTTCATGGGGATCGTACTCCGGATGAACCTCCTTCAACATTGCTGATTTCGGCCTCTCTATTGAATCCGAATCTGTGGAACTAAGGACATACAAGTTAATAAATGGGCATTTGTTTGAATTTCTTACTAAGTGGACTGGGCATGAACTGGATGCTTACTCATTTTTTATTTTACTATTAACATTTTCTTGAGATCTGGACCGATGCTTCAGTTTTTCATCGGTGCTGACAGTGCGTTTGGAACGCGTCGAATTCCTACGTTTAGGACTATCATTAGAGGGAGAGCACCGCCTGGAACGTGCTCGTGACCGCGACCGGTCTCGTCCGGGTGATTTAGACCGTCTTCTGGGTTTCTCCTTCGACACTGACCTGCGCCGCGATCGTTCATTAGAATCAGGCTTATCTTTAATTTCTTTAGTTCTATCTTTTGACATAGAACGGGCTTTACTGGTTTTTTTGTCCGACCTCCGCGTTGACCTTCTCTGCTCGCGTATTTCTTTTTCATTTGATGCAGACCTTCTTTTGGATGACCTGGATTTCCTGTCAGAATCACGTTTTGATTCCCGTCTGCGTCTTTTCGAACGACTAGAAGTACTATCTTCACGATTCCGTTTTTTACTGTTGTACTTCTTATCTTCATCGTCCTCTTTGACGGTGCTAACGAAACGAAATAAATATTTTATTTAATGTTAACAAGAAACTAGGCTTCGTATTAATTAAAACTAAAAGTATCTACATTAATAAAGTAAAACTTACTTTTCAGGTGTTTTTTCTTTTGTGAAAACATCAGGACCAACCGTTGAGTCATTTAATGCTGCAACTACATCTTCAACAGGCACATTTGGGTCCAGTTCAGTTGATACAGATTCTTTAGTTTCCATTACCTGGACAAAAATAAGTGAGTATTTCTAATAAGTTTTAACTTAAATGACTCAAAATGTAATAATTCTTCTTTTAATCACTTACCTCTTCTCCTTTATGTGTTTTAAGGACATACGTTTTGCTAGCAGCTAAAAGATCTAACTCTGATTTCTTTATTAATTCTAATTGATGCTTAGCCTCTTTATCTCTCCACTGTGCCAGCTCTTGACTTGCTAACTCTTCTGGAGACAGGCGAACCTGAAAATAAGTTTGATTATAACCAGGATTACAGAATTTGGATACGGCAGATTAGCATTGTTTTCAAAATAAATAATGAATGCTTACGAGTTGTTTAGGCGTTATTGATCGATCACAGATTTTCTCCCACAGAGTAAGATTTTTTCGATCTTTTATGTTAAACATAAGTGATCTGTATTTAGCCTTGTATTTCATCCCGACGTCTCTGAATAGTTCATGCAACTCAAGCTCCGTGTCGTAAGCAAATTGTTTTATTTCTGAATCTGTAAACTTTGGTCCAGTGTTTTCTGCCATTCGAATGCCCAATTGTTCTTGCAAAGCTTTCCGCACATTATCTCTGATTGGCTCACCACTTGACATTCTTACTCTGCTGTGGGTGTCTTTCCGACGCGATGTTGATGGCGAAACTGAAGGAGCCTGTAACGTAACAATTATCGTAAACTCGCCATCTTCATAATCAAAATGCAAACACGTTCAAGGGTATCACTATATTAGACAATTCCTATCTGATTACCAAATTAGTAAACAAACTGGAATCTACGTCGATTACAATAAAAAAATACCTTCATTGTAAAAAATTAACAAAGAGTGGTGGGTTTCGACTGTCCTGTTTGGTGTACAAGTATACACTAAGAGTATTTAATTCAATACTGATACTACATAACACACGTATACGAGTAATATACAAGACACGTGCGTCGTAAAACTAGCTAGCTTTAAGTTTTAAGTCTTAGTGATCACGTAGCCAAACGACGTAAACAAAATAAGTCATAAAACTGCCGCCATGTATGACATAATAATGTAGGAAAATCATTAGGAATTCTCCATGAAAAATGGAATCTTAGATATTTGTAAAATAGAAAGGACCATTAATCATTTTTGAGTATGTAAAATTTAAATAAAAACTATCACTGGCTCTCAACAATATAATCAAATTAGCCATAACATAAATTGTTCAGGTTAATGTTTTCCTCTTCCTACATAACTTTTTTTTCTAGTATTTCATATAGTCAAAATCAAAAGTTATTTATTCAAATTAGGCTGAGAATCAGCACTTTTCGAACGTCAAAATACATAAGACAGTCCCCCGAAACGCCCACACTTCACCACTTCCTAGTGCTCTAGCTGGAAAGAAGAACTGACGCAACAAACTCGCCCAGCAGGCACAGCTGTCTGTTTAGTCGGATAGACTTGATTCTATACATACATAGGCAAAGTAATAAACATTACGAGACACAGAACATTAATTAAATAATTAGTCATATGTCAGCTAGCCATGCCAATATACCAATAAATAAAATGAAAACATAACTCAATCACAAAGATAACAATTTAAAAAATGTAAATAAAACATAATACCAAAACCGATCAGCAACAACCAATAGATGCAATATATGGTGCATAACTATTGTAATAAGGCATCATACAAATTCATAATCTTTTACAAATAATAAAGCATACTGTAGTGATACAATGTGCATGTGTTAATTGTTGCACAACATGAAAGTAGTTTTATCAGAATCGTTTACTTAATCCATTTCTGTGATTTTTATTAAAGGTTGTTTTTAATCCCAAAAATAAGAAAAACTACGTAAGTTACAGTCACACTTTCGCCCAACAGTCAAAACAAATCAAATAGGATGAAGTACCTACTATGCTAGACCCTTATACGTTTGCGCCTGTGTGCGTGAGTAGATTTGTAACGTGACCGCAATTTTCTCCCACAATCAGTATTACTAATTGTATAGTAAAAGTTCAGTGTTTGTATTATGATTATAACATAATATGGTAACTGGGGAGATTATATTACAGTATTTAGATATAAGTGCCAGTAGTTTTTACCGCGATGCCAAGGAAGGGTTATTTTTTTTTTTTTTTTATTTGTGTATCACATACCTTATCTTGTGAGGACTGTCCATGACTACTAGGAGTCCCTATCAGTTTTCTTGTTGTTATTGCAGGTCTAGCAGATGATGTGCTGGCCTTAGGAGTGTCAATCAACTGTGATGGCTGCGATTTTGGAATTGCAGGGGATTTGTGTTGTGGACTGGCTCTAGGTTCTTCCTTAGGTGCCGATATCAGTCTAATAGACCGTTCTTTTGGCTCAGCATGAGGTGTTCTGACAGGTGTTGACTGCTCAGCAGGTTTTCTAGGTATCCTTTCAAAGTTGAGAGTTGTCTGAATCTTAGTTGGTTCCGGAGTCTTCTTCTTTGCAAGTCCTGGTTTGATTGTACTTAGGGTTCCAGGACGCACAACTTCAAATGTTGGATGTTGTTGCAACCATGCTTTCAAGTTGTCTGCAGTTGGAGCATTGGTTCCAGCAAGCAACCTACCAGATTTGCGTTCATAAACTATAACCTGCAAAAACCAGTTTTTAACATGTCAAGTACTAGTAACCTTTGAAACTGGAGATGGGTAACTCAGGAGAGATAGATGTAGAAGATATAAATCAATCCGTTTCCATCAATCACTCTTTATATCCATTCCCATCCGAATGTATCAGTGTATCAGTGTATCTTTACAACTCACTCACTCCCGGAGTCACGGCCTTTTTCTTCAATCTTTAAAGCAACGCAACGACATAGCCACACTCGTAAACAAATTTTCGGAAAGTCCAGAAGTCTCTTTCGCACCTCACTATTTAGAATGTTCTGTCGCGCTTTAGCAAGGCGTAGAGAGTGAGTTGTTTGACCATTTTAAAGTGATATACGTCGGCACAGAAAGGTAAATTAATAACTCTATAACTGGTGCGTAGGGCTTAAAGTCGTTAAGCGGAACGTGAACATTAAATACTATACTGGTTTTTACGGTACGTGTACTTTTCCTAAAAAGTTTTAGTAAACTATGCAAACTAATTTCGGTCCTAAAGACATCGTTAATAGGATCAGGATAGAGAAAAATAGATTTGCGATTTCAAATTAAACAAAATATTCGTTTGCGCCATTAGTTCAACCTTGACCTCCGTTCGCTACCGTTCGGGATCGGGTCAGTTCAATGCGCTGCGTGTCGTGCGCGCGAGCGTGAGCTACTGATACACAAACACAAGGATATTAAGATATAAAAGAGTGATACATAGTCCCAGTGATCGAAAGATACATTTCAATCTTTTCTTTTTAGTGACACATTTTGCCCATGTCTATTTGAAACAAGATAATACTATTACAAGTATAATAAAAGTTATTGGAATATAATTAGAACTTACTCTAGATTCAGCCTTGTGTTTTTCGTTAGATTTACCAGGTTCACCATCTCCTTTAGCTGAAGACCCCTGATTTCCCAGAGAGTCTTGAGCATGTTTCCATATGCAGGAATTACTGCAGTAAATACTGCTTGCGCGTGCTGGCTTCTTGCATACTATGCAATTCGTCTTTGTTGAGTCTTTGATGGCACCCAATTGGACTGGAGATTTCAATTCAGGACTTGGAATTGGTTGTTCATTTTCTGTTTTACTTGGTGTTGCCTGAACCTGAAAGATCGTTTTAACTATTGGTTATAAAATAGTATTTTAATCACTTGTGCATATTACGGATTAGGTTTATGGGCGAGAGTTAACTATGAAGAATAGTGACATTTTTTAGGTGATTTATGTGCTACTTACTTGTTTAATGCCTTTAGATGATGATTTTGACTTCTTGATACAGTTTGGGCATCTCCACTCAATGCCTTGTTCCTCCATCTGTTGCCCCATTGCTTTAGTGATATTAACACACTTTCCATGGAACCAGTCCTCACAACCATCACAACATATCATAAACCGGTTATTATGCGGCTGCTTACATATGCACCATAATCTGAAATTACAACAATTTTTTTTCTTGAATATCATTATACTAAGTAGTAAATACTTGTACTCTAAGTCAGCAAGTGTGCAATCGATATTTCTCACCATGTTAATTTTATGAATATATCTTACATACCTATTGGGATCATCTTCAGAATTCCAACTTTCTTGTGATTCTACTGATACCTTGTCAAATACAGGATTAGGTAATGGCTGCTCCTGTTTTTTAGTTGAAAGCTTCTTGTTGATATAATGCTTTGATACAGTCAGCAGTTGTGGTTCAGGAGTTGTTGACACAGGTGGGACAGGGGTTGGTGTGTCTACTACCGGTACTACTGGTGGTGGTTCAGGGATATTTGCCATTTCCATCTGACTTTTACGTTTAGAGGAGCGTGTTGCTGGTGCTTCGATCGGTGGTAGCGTAATAACTCGGCCATCGCGTCGTATAATCTCTATAGGATCTTTTCGCACAGGTACAGTTTTCGGCACTGACTTTGAGAGAGTCTGTGCATATAAATTGTTTGTCTGTGTTTGTTGCTGTGGTGTTTGTGGAGGCTGAGCGGTCTGTAGGGTTTTAATAGGCCCTGAATCCACCTTCCCCAGCACTTGTTTATCTATTACTTCCTGTAAGTTCTCTGAGCTCGCCACTAGCTGAGCAACAGACATTAAGAAATCTTCTGTCAGGCCTTCCTCTTCAGGCTGTAATCCACCCAACAAGTCTAAAGTAGGTGATAAAGGACCCGCTAAACCTGGACTGTTCATAGTACCAGCTGTAGAAATACTTGGTTGGCTCTTAACTGGGTTGGATATTCCTGTAGTATCTTGAAGTATTTGAGCCAAGCTTACATCATCAATTTGTGGGATTAGGTCATAAGGTTTAGTCTTTTCAGGTGGAATAACTCTTTCTTTGGGTTTCAAATAAGTTTTGTGCACTTGCGGTTTGGGACTTTCTGCAGTGTCTACTTTACTGTTATCTGCCATCTTTCCATCATTTGGATCTAACACCTTAGAAGCAGGAGCAGGTTTTTTGTCAGCAAGGGACAATAAAGACTCTTTTTCACTTGTTGGTGTTTTAGGACCTTTTCCATCAGTTGATACCCTTCTTATAACATCTGGTGTGGAGAACAACGAAGTCATATCAGACAAAAGAGCTGTAACATGTGCTGGAGTTTTCTTTTCTTTTTTAATGGGCTTTGGTGTCTGTTTCAAAACCACTTTGCTCAGGTCATTGCCAGGTGGTATACCCGTTGATATCTTAGATGAAGGTAAGAGACTTTCCAAATCAACTTCTGTTGCATCTTTCTTCTCTACAATATTTTTGTGCTGTAGCTTTTCTTTAACATCTTTTCTTAGAATATTTCTGCCAGGCTTAAGTTTAGTAATCAACTTAGACTCATGTTTTGAAGCTTTCGATGCTGCAACGGTCTTTAATATGCGGGGTTTTAATTTATTTTTCTTTAGTCTGAGAGATCCTGTTCTATCTTTTGTATCTTTGTAATCGGAATCAGAGTCTCTGTCAGGAATGCTGTCTCCAGAGGAGCTACTGGAAGAGGATTCAGTACTGTCATCAGCCCTTTGTAATGCCTCTGGGGCCTTTTCAAATTCTCTGGTATCCTTGGATTTATTTAATACAGTCAGTGGTTTATGCAGCACATCATTCGCTTTTAGTACAATGGGAGCTTCAGTAGGATTTAAAATTATCTTTTTACCTTTTGGTATGATTTGATGTTCCAAAATTGTAATTTTCTTAGAATTGGGGACAGGTTTAGGTGGTGGTGTATGTATGATTTCAATAACTGATTCATCATAAGTTGATAAATTGTCACTTTGTGGTAAAGACTGGCTTGGTGATTTGAGGGGTGTGTAACAGTGATCATTTTGAAATCCAACTAAACTGTTTTCCCTTGTTTCTATTCTCAACGACTGTAACATTTCAGCACCACTATCTGTAAGCATAAAAAAGGATAACATTTTTATTGAAGCAGTGTAGTAATTATAAATAAAATATTAAAAGAATTGGTACATTTTTTTCTTACCATACTTTATGATACTGTTGGGCTCATCATAGTAGCTGTCTACTGAAAGTGTCACATGCGGTACTTTCTCGTCATCAGTGTCAGAATCAGTAGCATCATCAGGTTTGCCTTCATGACCAACCCGGACTACACTAATACCAGTACTTTGAGAACCATCAGTACCTAGAATGATTGATTGAATTATTATCACACTATCTACAGATAACATATCAACTAACAACAATAAAATTATTGAGCATTTTACTAGATTATCGTTTTGGCGCCAAAATAAATTTTAAGAGTGAAATGATGCATCTTGAATCAAAAACAAATTTATCGTTTATATTACATTCATAATTAACAGGAATCATGTTTCACTAAACTTAGAGGCTATTTTATTCTTTGAGATACACACACCGACTGAATCCAGGATGCACCTTTATGCAGATTACCGACTTGACTGTAAAAATACCAGCTAGCCAACCTAACATGCGTTTGACAATTACTATTAAGTAGTTTACCTATAGAGCAAACATTAGTTTAAACAACATACCCATTAATGTTCCAAGTAATTTTTGATCAACAGACAGAGATCCATCCTTGTTTACAATAACAACAACAGAACTATCAGCTTTTGTGGAAGGTCCATTGAGATCCGTATAATTAGTTATAACTGTGTTTGACATTTTTCATTGCAGTTCATGCAATCATTCTAATTCAAATCCTCTATTTATAGCCATTCAAGACACATGCACCGCATCTATCTATTATGACGCATCTACCAAATCCAATGCGCTAGACGCCATTTTGGACTCCACCATTAATCTATATGGCCGCACCGCGACAAACACAATGGTTATAACCTTCTGATGGAATCTAGATTTCCAGTAATTCAATAAAAATACGCCAAGTGATACAACTTCTTTCAATTGAATAGCACTGATAAATCTGAACTAGAATAATTAATTTCCGAAACACACACAGTAAACATGTTTTTTTTTGGTATCTTGGGTGTGGATCTTTGGATAGGTGTCTTTTAGTCAATGAGAAAAAATTGACAAAATTTTAGTCGATTCCGTCCACACGAGCCCATTCTGACATTATTATGCTAGTGTCCACCATGCACTTTTATTGAATTTGATACCGCGGGGTAATTGCGTAACACACCAACAGTAGGAATGGCTTTCAAATTGATAGTTCAACAACATTCGTTGCGTTCGTTAGTTACGTTGTTGAGCAGATTCGTTTTTCGAACACATGAAGCAATGGTTTATGGTAATGGTTTATTATCCTTCAAAAAAATTCAGATGGTAATTGACAGTGTGTTAGTGTTACGCAATTATATTACAAACAAACGAAACCTTTATTTAGTCTGTGCTAAATAAAGATTTCCTTTGGTAAGACTGGTTGTCGGGAGTTTTTGGCGGGATCGCGTTGGAACATGTCGCACGACTTTTTATTTTCATAAAATTTAGTGAAGTAGCGAATAAAATTGTATAATTTTGGTAGTGAATTATGCAATTTAATTACGTGTGAGTGCACAAGTGTAGTGAAGGTGAAAATAAGTGTCTAACGTGGACTTTTCGTGTTCCCCCCAAAAACTCCTAATAGGTTGTTGTAAAGTTACTACCGCTTTACAATAACTTTGACTTGACTGACTAAAGACGACAATGACTGCTTTGTAAATTCGTGCCCGATATCGGGCCATTTACTTGATCAAAAAGAAAAATTACTTGACACTGGCTAAATGCACAAACCGTGCGAAGCCAAAACCCAAAAAAAAAAAAAAAAGACTGGTTGTCACAGTTTTGGGCTTCTGACTACCGATAACGACTGTCAAAGATCTACGAATAACAACCGGGACCATCGGCTTACCGTGCTGTCGGTGACACGGAGAGGTCGCGATATGTAATGGATGGTCACTCATCCACAAACGGAGTATGGCAAGTGTAGCTTAGCCATTGATTGACCTCTGTGGCTGTTATTATTCAGCTACGATCCCCTCATTATTCGATTTTATTAAAGGCACTGCGATTATACCCGTTTTAATGCGTCGTTCAGACCGACGCGGTGGAAGTACATTTGACAGTCTATTATCCACTGGAACGTCCGGGCGACTATGGCCGCCCAAAAATTTTTGGCGTTAAACGTTAGGGCGACTATAGTAGCCCAGATGACTAACCCACTTTAAACGTGTTTTTATCTTTGACAACGTTCAAGAGGTTCACGAGTGTTCCACTAGATGGTTCTTTATTAAATAACGCGTCTTTTGGTCACTACAACAACACTCTGGGCGACAGCAAGATTAAAAAAAAAAGAATTGTTTACAAACTTTGTGTCAAGTGTATTGAATTGTTTTGAAGTGTCTGTGAGCGCAGCCTTTAAAATGTAAGTAGTAATGTATTTATTATCCGATTGCATTCGTGTTATATATTGAAATAATCCTGAAGATTCATTCTTTCAGAATATCTACAAATTCTAAGCATCCAAAGTCTGTTACGATGTTTTTAAATGAGTTAAAGTCGACAAGCAAAAATTTTGCCGAGTGTGCCAGTTTTTCGCTAAGTTTTTGTATATATTTCAACTCTGTTTTATACGATAAGAGTTATAATTTAGTTTTCACATATTTTGATTCCTTATAATGTCAGCTACATACAGTTATTTTTTAATTTGCTATAACAGTAGGCGTTTGTTAGAAAATAGGCTCTAAATCGGTGACGGCATGGGGCGCTTGACCGCTTAGTACTCCCGCGCGCGCGTGGACGTACTAGGCGGTGGCAGCTGTCAAACTCGGACGTTTGAGTGGTTATTGTCTAACATTTTCTGACGTATGCCCCACCATCGCACCACGACTGCCATCGCTACCACCACCGCGTCTGTCTGAATAATGTGTCCAACCGAAAACCCATACGATACTTTAGAAATACCATGTATGAAAATATTGTGGTTTTCGCCATACCTATAATGGTTGAACTACGATTGCACCGTGATGTCCCGAAAAGTACATGTTCTTTTCTTTGTGAAAGGTGAGGGTCCGTGGAAGTTCTTAAAACCTTCTAGGTACATGAAATCCTTCTTTTTAGGCTTCCATACCCGAAGGGTAACCAACGGGACCCTATTACTAAGCCTCTGCTGTCTGTCCGTCCATCTATCTATAAGCGGGTTATATCTCATGATCCGGACCAATAGACAGTTGAAATTGTCACAGCCTGTGTATTTCTGTTGCCGCTTTAACAACAAAAAATAAATATAGTTGAGAACTACTTACTAGAGTATGGCGTTCTCTATGCATTTTACCACCATACTGCGATCGCCAACCAAGCGTGGCGATTATGGCAAACCCGGCTATTTTTTTGAGGGAGGCCTATGTCTATGCCTATCGGTTGAAATGATGATGATGAATAAATATAAAACAAAGTTAAAAATTAAAGGGTCTGCTTTGTGGTACGGAACCCTTCGTATGCGAGTCAGACTGACCCTTGGCTGTTTCTTTTTAACGACTGCCTTTCTTGGAGGATTTTTGTTCATATTGGGTTATGATTAGAAAAACAGTGTGTTTATCGATTGAAAGCCATATTTAAGGATCTAATATCAACAAACATCATTATTTGAAATAATGGGAAACAGAAAGAGATAAAACGTTTGAAGTAAGGTGAAAATTGAACAAACCTAGGAACTAACTAACGAGCACTTAGACTTTAAATAATCCCTCAAAATACAGTTTGTAACAAAAACCCTGTCCGATCCAGTAAAGGCGTATTCCTGGTTCAATATACGTACTAGAAAAAAATGTTATAAAATGTAACTCATAAAAACCAAAAGTTATTAATTTTTTTATTTTTATAATCCATGCGAAACTTAACACTGAATATGGCAAATTTTCATAAGTTGACAACACTCCACCCACCGGCAAAATCTTTTTGTTTTTACCTATTTTTATTTCAAAGAACACCGCCCTACACTGCCGCATTGTAGGCGCTCTTTCAACTAGTTGCCGACTCTTTGATGTCGCCGACTGGTTGCCTACCGGCCCGCGGCGCGCTACTATTTATTTTTGCCAGTCTTCCGTGGAGATAGCTTTCGATCGGGCGTCCGTACGTATCACGTATTCACGTGCCGCTATCGTTTCGCGAACAATGTCGTGTTCCAATCAGGAAAATGTTAATATGTTGATGTATTTAGGCAAGACCGACTGTAATTATGCAGCTGCGCGTAGAACGTATGAGGTGCGCTTTACAAATAGGCCAGGTGTGAGAGTACCTCGGAGTGTGCATTCCAACGCCTGGATAATCGTGGCTACACCACAGGCAGTGATCATGGGCACGAGTCGCTGACCACTGATCCTGGGAGACCACGAGAGCGCAACGTGGTAATCGAGGGACAAGTCCTGGATATGTTTGCCGCGGATCTCACGTGTGTGAAAAGGTGTCGAATGTGTATTAGTAGGCTCTGATAGGAATCGTCAACGAAACTAGCAACAATAAACCTAGCAATAACCTTATTCTCAATTCCAATGGCTACTATAAATAACATTAATGAAGAGCTAGACAGGCTTCACCTAGGTAATTCATTTTTAATTGATCCCGAGGACTGCATCAAATTCTCAAAACATAATAACACTAAAATACTCCATATCAATATACGCAGTATAAGTAAAAACTTCGATAGTCTTCAAGCACTTATCTATACCACTAAAGTTGATTTCGATGTTATTGTCCTGACAGAGTGTTGGCTGAGAAAAGTAAGTAACACACCGATAATTGAAGGATATCAATCACACTATTCCTCAAATAACTGTAATAAAAACGAAGGCGTCGTAATCTAAAAACCCAATCTTCCGCCACTGTATACGAACCCAATATTGTAAATGTAAACTGTCTTATATGCAAAATAGAACCGGGACTTGCGATTATGGCAGTTTACAGGCCTCCCTCGTACAACACCAGATAACAATTTGAAAGTTTTCTAAATAGCTTAAATTATGCCTACAGTGATCTATCTAATTAACAGAACGTCGTCCTTGTTGGTGATCTAAATATCGATTAAACTCAAACTCAAAGCATTTATTTCAAATAAACCAATTACAGGCACTTTTGAATTGTCAAGGTCGGTGAGTTAGAAAGATGAAGCTATTTGCCTATTCCAAAGCGTAGGATATCAAGGAAGACAACAGAAACGACCGTAGCTTAGACTATCTTATCCTAAACGCCTCTCATGGACTATCACTTACCCATCTACTACCAACCAGAGTGGATAACTGTATTGACCACTTTCTCGTAAAGACAAAATTAGACACTCCCACCTTAATACTGGTATTACACATTACTGGCCACAAACCCATAGCGCTATTACTTAAATACACAAATCCTACACGTAACATGAAAACCACTGTATCTCGCACAAACTACGACGCTATGAAAGACGAATTGAGGATTACAAGTTTTGCAGATATCTACAAGACTCGTGACGGTAACGAAGCTATGAACATACTTGTAAAAATTGTCTCTACAGTAACAACTAAACATACAATACAAGTCACCCTTCCGAGGAAACAACGAACCTGAAAGCCATGGATCACCCCAGGTCTTCTAAAATGCATTAAGAATTGAGACATCATGCACTTAAAATCAAAAAAACACTCCAGATAACTTAATCCTAAAAATAATATACACGGGCTATAGACATTTTTGTAACGGATTGCTTAGAAAACTAAAACAAACACATGAACACAATGAGCTAAAAAAAAAGTAAAAACAACCCTAAATCCCTATGGAAAACAATAAAAAAATCACCAAAATTCGCCCAATATGAACTAGCTCAGACATATTGTTGAAATTATGTGACACTCCGACTTCTTCTATTAATAATGTGTGCACTTTTTTCACCAATGTAGGCAAAAACTTGGCTTCCAAGATACTTCAAAATCAAACCGCATCCATCAGCAGTCATTCCCCCAACACTTTACCAAATTGCCAGCCCTGTAATTCGCTTGTCATCACTGAAATAGACGAAAGGGACGTGGAAGCAACTTTACTTCAGCTACGCAGCGACTGTGCTGTAGGTTGGGACGATATCACGTCATCATTGCTTAAAATGCATCGTCATATCCTGGTTCCACATATAGCCTACATCTTTAACCTCTGCATTCAGTCAGGAGTTTTCCCGAATGCTCTTAAAAAAGTTATTCTGCACCCAATTTTCAAGGGAGGGGACAGTTTCTGTCCCCTCCCGTGTTAACAATTACAGACCCATATCGGTACTCACTTCACTTTCTAAAGTTTTAGAGAAGATCCTCAATAAACAACTTAGAAACTACCTAGACAAATTTCATCATACAGCTGACAACCAATACGGTTTTCGTTCAGGGGTATCAACCGAAGACGCGGTACTAGATTTTACGCAATTGATTGCTAAAAAACTCGATGAGAAGACGAAGTGCCTCGGAATTTTCTTAGATCTTTCCAAAGCGTTTGCCACGGTTTCTGTGCCCAGACTTATCTCCAAGTTGGAATACTTGGGTGTTCGTGGCAAAGCTCTTGAAATTTTCATAGATTACCTTAAAAACCGTAGTCAACAAGTCCAAATTGGTCCTACCTTGAGTAACGAGGAGCTAGTAACTTACGGCGTACCACAAGGTAGCATACTGGGGCCGACACTGTTTCAAATTTACATAAATGATTTCTGCAATATGATGCTCCCAAACTGCAACATATATGCAGATGACACCGCAATTATCGCCCATGGTTCATCTTGGGAAGCCGTTTAAAGCAACGCTGAGTCTGCCCTAAGTAGAATCATGCACTGGTTTAACTTTAACCTACTGACATTCAATCTGGCCAAAACTTCATATGTTCCTTTCGCCATCCGCTGCAATATGAAACCACCAAGTATTTTCTTCTTAACGGCACACTCATGTACAAGTCCTTCAACACTTTGCGCCGGTCCAAAATTAAGAAGAGATGACTGCGTAAAATACCTTGACATCCATATAGACAACGGATTAAGATGGGACAAACACCCAGACACACTTACCACCCGAACAATGCGTCTTATCCCTTCATCACACCTCCATCTTTAAATCACTCAAGGGGTCAGCTGAGCAGGATGTTCTTAAAATGGTGTATTTTGCGCTGTGCCAGTCGGTGCTAGGGTACTGTATTAATGTGTGGGGTGGAGCCCATAAGACAAGTCTCCTGAGGGCTGAGAGAGCACAAAGAGCAGTCCTTAAAGTTATGACGAAGAAACCACGCAGATATCCAACAGCGCAACTTTATGCAGACTGTAAGGTTTTAACTATACGACAGCTATTTCTACATCAATCAATTCTTAGGATACATGGCAGTTTGGCTCCCCCTGACCCCAAAAAACGTAAACATATAATTCCCAGCATCAAACATAAAACGAAGTTTGCAAGGCACCAATTTTACGTAATAATTACCCACATTTATTAAAAGCCAAATAAAAGCTAAATATTCTCAGTCTCCCCAGGTTTAAACTAAAACGCACAGTATTTGAATGGTTGCTGAAACAGGACTACATCATCGACCTACATCACCAATAAACACCTCTTTATGTGTAATCCACCTATTTTTCGCACACGCGCTCATCACTCGCACATCCCTAACAAACCACCATAAACGTACTCACTTCATTCACTACACACAACACTTTCACAAAACACCCCGTCCACTTCCTAACACAATCATCAAACATTTACTCTAATACTCACTCACTCTTCACTTTCTCACTCTCACATTTTTTAAAGTTTACCACAAGATAAAAAATGCACCCACTTGACAGTTGACACAGTCGACTGGCACGTCTGTCACAATAGCATCATTTATGCTTACATATAGCCGGGTACTGCCCCCTAAGATAGTTTGATTGCGTGAATCATGAAACACTTCTCTTGAAACTTCGGCATTACGGACTGGGTGAACTTGCGCTTAACTTAGTAAAATCGTACTTGAATGATAGACTGCAGCAAGTTCAAATAAACGGTGTGAATTCTTTGGGCTTAAAAGTCAAAATGGGTGTACCGCAGGGCTCAATATTGGGTCCGTTCCTCTTTTTAGTATATATAAATGATTTACCTTTTTTACTAAAAAACCGACCTCAAATGGTGTTATTTGCTGATGATACATCACTGATTTTTAAAGTTAAAAGACGTGCACAGGAGCTTGACGACGTAAATAATGCTATAGTTAAGGTCCATAATTGGTTTACTGTAAATAATTTGGTATTAAATGGAAAGAAAACGAAATGCATAAGATTTGCGTTACCGAATGTTAGAAGTAGTGAATGTCATGTTGTATTGAATAAGGAGATACTAGAATTCGTCGAACAGACGGTTTTCCTGGGGATCACGCTTGACTCAAAGCTACAGTGGGGTCCTCATTTAACATCACTTGCAGGGCGGCTAAGTTCTGCCGCTTACGCTGTTTGGAAGATCCGCCAATTAACAGACGTGGATACCGCGAGACTGGTCTATTTTAGTTACTTTCATAGCATCATGTCTTACGGTATCTTGCTATGGGGACGGGCTGCGGATATTGAGTCGATCTTTATTCTGCAAAAGAGGGCCGTCAGAGCCATCTATAACCTCCGCAGACGCGAATCTCTAAGGGAACTGTTCAAAACAATTAACATCATGACGGTACCTTGTCAATATATTTATGAAAACATTATGTATGTTCGGAAAAATCTACATCTTTTTAGTAAGATAAGTGATAGGCACAATTTTAACACTAGAAATAGGAACAAATTAGATCAACCACGTTTCAGATTGTCTAAAGTACACACTTCTTTTATGGGGTACTGTGTAAAATGTTATAATAAAATACCAGTCGATATTCTTGAACTAAATGAAAAGAAATTTAAATCATGCATTAAACGCACACTATGTAGACAAGCATATTATAAGTTAGATGATTATATCGTCGATAAAAATGCTTGGCTTAATGCTGGTCCTGCTCCACAGCCACCTGGGCATACTAGTTAAAATTTTAATATTTGAAAGAGAAGCTTCCCTTTTTTATTTTTTCTGACATTACGAACATTTTTGTTCATAATATTATAATTTTTGTGACATTACGAATGTTTTATTTTTGCTGATCTAAGTGTTAGTTACTTTATATACGTCAATATATATTAAATGTTTTTTCTTTCTTTTAGGAAATCAAATTTTATTAATATTTCAAATAGATTGCAAACTATAGTTTTGTATAATTTAGAAGCATTTTGTTTGAATTTTGTAAATGTGAGTACCATGCATCCGTTTATTGTGTTGTTATGATGTACGTTGACTTGAAAAAGCATGGCAGTTGAGAGTATGTCATGCTCACATAAATGTCTCACTGATGGTGGCGCGTGTGTTGGATCATTCGGTTCCCTACAAAATGGTTGAGCTGGATGGTGCTGATCCACGCGTCAAGTTCGTGAACGGGCGCTGTCGGTTGAGACTGGTCATCTCCTAACTTCCAGGGCTTATTTTTATCTTGTATTTAGAATTGTTTATAATTACTTTTTTTTACATTGTTCTCACATACAGAAGCAACAAGAATAATGTTCCCAAGATTTTGTAATATTTCAACTTGATTTTAAAAGAGTGTCCGTGGAGTTTCTTGCCCGTTCTTCTCCATAGAGATCTACGTTTTGGAATGGGCAACTAGCTTCAACTTTCCAACTGATCGACTTTTTGACACTTCAAAAGTGCCTGTAAATGGTTTAATTGAAATAAATGCTTTGAGTTTGAGTTTGAGTTTGAGTTTGATAAAGGCCTAGCCTAGTTTAAGGGACAGTGTTGAATCTATTGTACTTACCTACCTAATGCTAAATTTAGATCTTTAATCTACAGATATACAGTGCAATGTACTTGAACTTTGTGGTAATAAACAATTTTATTATTATTATTAGTGTGGGAGGTGGACATGTGAAGCACGATCGCCAAAGTATGCAACAACAACAACATATGAATGTCGTAATGAACTGATACCTACAGTCGGTAAGTACATTGCCAAAAGTACATCACATTTTTTCAAAAGAAACCCTGATCAGGGCTACGTATAATTTAATTACATAATTGTTTCTTGACAAACAGAATTAGATCAGAAATCCGGATTACTATGCCTACAAACAATATCAGCAGATACCTACGCGTCCTCTAAGGTATGACGTAGCGTAGGTTTCTTTCGTTAAACGTTTGTTTGGCGGCACGCGACAAAGGAATCTATGATCATAAAAACCGTCTCGATCAGGTGGCTTCTTTGACTCAAAACTTTAGGTACTAAACTCGTGAACCAGTGTTGCCAACTCCAAAAATTCAAATTATCACCCACGTCGAAATGATCGTTTTGTGGGCAAAATTATCGTACAAAAAATACCTAAAATATTGATCAAACATTGATACAAACAAGTGCGAGTTGAACTCGTGCGCCCAGGGTTCCGTATCCACCCGTTATACCGCCATAATTTATAAGATACGTGGAAATTTAGATTTTCGCGAAAACTTGTAAGTATGTACAGACGCCAGCACATCAAGCTGCCCCAAACTGTCAAATTTCTTTGATAGATTTTCAACATTATGGCATAGAAATAAGGTTCATGTTCAATTGGGAAAATTTGACAGTTTGGGGTAGCTTGATGTGCTGGCGTCTGTACATACCAAAATTGACCTTAATTTTCAACTATTTTTATTTTTTGGAATTTTTCCTTTATTTGTTCTGTAAGACCTTGCTTTTTGCCAAATTTCGTGATTATAAGTCAACGGGAACAACCATCCATGTTTTCGACCCAAAACCTATATGGTACATACTTTCAGTTGTCATAGAGCACAAGATAAAGGAAAATTCCGAAAAATAAGAAAGTTGAAAATTAACGTAAATTTTGGCACTTTTTAGTACAAGTTTTCGCGAAAATCTAAATTTGCCCATATCTTTTTATAGTGTTGACTCAGGACCTTCATTTTTTTACACCTAATAGGGGCTCGACCTCAGTATCTGGTATAAATTTCAACTTGCTAGGTCCAACCGTTCCTGAGAAAATCGGTGGTGACACACGGACAGACAGACGGATAGACGAAAAAGAGAGTGATCTTATAAGGGTTCCTTTTTTTACCTTTTGAGGTACGGAATCCTAAAAACGACAATGACCAGTCAAAGGGAGAGAATCTGCCAAATTTCTCCACTATAGGGCTAGCAACACAAAGCGCCAAACTTTACACAAAACCTCGGAGTGTATTACACGTCTCAAGAGTCTTTATTTACTTTTGACGACCTGTGTTCACGCGTGCCCACGACACATAAAGCTAGTTAGAAGCAAATCTAAAGTTATCTGAGCAAAACCACAAGAAACCAGTATAAAACGTATAATCGCGGTCGGATGGAAAGTGACGAACTTTCATGTGAGGGAAAGAGAGAGATAGAGAGAGAGACTTGATGTTGATAAACATACTTGACAGTTGACGTTGATATTTTGTTGACTTTCTGCGTTTTATTTTGGATGATAAACACAAATTTTGTTCATGGAACTTTGCTTTTTTCAAAGCTCAGAATTATCGTACATTAGACAATCACTATCTTACATCGTACCATTGGCCAAATTATCGAACGCCCCCATAATTATCGTACGGGTTGGCAACACTGTCGTGAACTCAGTGTTGCCTTTGATCAGTTTTTATTTTTATTTAATTATTTTTACTGGGGAAAATAATTATCTCAAAACCATTAAAGTACGCAGTACGATGCCGAATAATACTCTTACGGATCGGACAGGGTTTTTGTTACTTGCTGTATATAAATAGGTAAATGGGATTGGATCCCTCAGGGCACGAGGCCCTAAGCCGTGGTCCGTACCTCACAGGGCAGGGATGCCCTTAGTTCTATAGCCACCGGAGATTCCAGAGGCCTTAATGTATTGAGGGACCCACAATCAGACAAGCCCCGTTAAGCACCAACTACCTCCTACTTAGATCTGCGGGACACCATACAAAAAAAAGGTTGTTCGGGAGCCCTTGGATTTAGGCCTGTTTAATTCTTTTTCGACGATATTTTTCATGGGCCACCATGTTTGAGTAAGAAGATAGAACTGTCTAGAGATAAAGATCTCACTACGGTTACTGAAAGCAGTAACTGGTTCATGTTTTGGTCATATCTTATTTATTTCATTATAAACACTTCTGGTTACTCAGTAGTTTCTACTAAAGCTGGTTATAGCATTGCTGTTAGTAAATAACAAAAATATGTAACTGCTAACGCCATCTAATGTACAAATGTAGGTATTATATACGACAATAAATGTCTGTCTATTATAAAACCATAAAACGTATTTTATTAGGTTATGGGCCCAGACACAATGAAAAATAATATTTAATAGACGAAACGTTAAGTACTGTGTGGTTTTAAGCTAATAATGACGGCGAATTATATTGCTAGCGTTCCTAAGTTGCGCGGTCGTGAGAATTATGAGGATTGGTGTTTTGCAGCCCAAAATGTGTTGGTATTGGAAGGCATGGCGTCAGCCATTGAAGAAAAATTATCAGCAACGGCAAGTAAGGCGGAAAAAGCAGAAGACGCCAAAGCGAAGGCGAAACTCGTATTTTATTAGGTTATGGGCCCAGAATTTCTTATCTAAGCCAGCATCAAAGATTAAACATCTAGCCTTTTCAACTACTGACCTGTTCATTCTTTCACATAAGCCATTCTGCTGCGGCGTATAAGCATTAGTCCTTTGATGAACTATCCCTTGCTCCTTCAGATACTTTCCAAATTCTCGACTACAGAACTCACCTCCGTTATCTGTCCTTAGAATTTTGATCTTCCTGTCTTTCTGTTTTTCTGACATGGACTTAAAATCTTTAAAATTGGTAAAAACTTCATTCTTCGTCTTCATAAAATAAACAAATGCCATCTTGCTGTAGTCATCCACGAACAAAACATAGTACCTAGATCCTCCAATTGATAGAGTTTCCATCGGACCACATACGTCTGCATGAATCACCTCTAGAACATTCGCCGTTTTAGATGAACTCTGCTGAAACGGCAGTCTAGCTTGCTTGCCTTCACAGCAAACAGTACACGATGACTTATCTATGTTCACCACTTCTGGGTATGAAATTCCTACTACAGCACCATTTTTCATTTTCGTTAAACTAGTACTGTTGATGTGTCCCAAACGTCGGTGCCAAATTTCACTCGATGCTACCGCAGTTGCTGCTAATAACTGTTCTGTTTTCGTGTATAATCTATACACACCTTCGACTAATTCTGCCTTACCAACGAGTTCATTCTGTTGATTATAGATGTGGCAACCATTTTCATTGAAAATTACTCTGTTGCCATTCTTGATCAACTGACTCACCGAAAGCAAATTCGTAGTTAAGTTCGGTATGCATAATACGTCCGAAACTGTAACATCATACTCCACACCGTTCACAACTGTGATGATGTTGACGTCACCAGAACAGAGAACTGGAACACTTGTCTGGTTTGCTATAATAATTTTCTTCATAACATGTTGATTGGATGGATTGACGATATTTTCTTTTCTCGCCGTCATGTGTTTACTAGCCCCACTATCAATATACCAGTTATTGGAATTGAAATTACCATTCAGAAAAAAAGCACTGAATGCATTTGTTGGTTTTCTTTTGCTTGATTCTGAGTTGGGACACTGATTTTTATAATGTCCAGTTTCTTTGCATTTATAACATCTAATAACCTTGACTGGGTTTGACGTTTGGTGCATTTGGTTTTGGCCGCTCTTAGGATTGCTATTTTTCATACGCTGCTTTCCTTTAGCTACAAATGCACTTTCCGAGCTGGAACCTGAAGTAACATCAGCACACATATCCATCAACTTTGTTTTTATGATGTCGGCACTTATCTCGATTCCCGAGTGTTCTATGGCCATTATCATAGGCGCATACCTTTCGGGTAATCCTGCTAACATTAATGCACCAATCCATTCGTCTGTTAACTTGAAACCTGTTCCTTGAAGTCGCTGCCCTGTTTCAATTATCTGGGTTACATACTGCGTCATGGAATCACACTTTTCAAGACGAATATTGATGAGATTTCTGAGCAAACTTATTTTTCTAGTGTAGCCAGAATCATCAAACATGGTTTTCAATTTGTCCCATAAATCATAAGTTGTCGCCGCTTGCTTGATGTGAGCATATAGCGATGGATCGATTGTCAATGAACGTGAAAGAATGAACAGGTCAGTAGTTGAAAAGGCTAGATGTTTAATCTTTGATGCTGGCTTAGATAAGAAATTCTGGGCAGAGGCGGTTAATACTTCAGTTTACTTGCGAAATAGATCTGTTGTCGCAGGACTGAATAACAAGACTCCGTATGAAGTCTGGACCGGGTCAAAGCCAGATTTAAGTCATTTGCGTATATTTGGGAGTGCAGTCATGGTGCATGTGCCAAAGCAAAAGCGCTTGAAATGGGATAAAAAGGCTAATAAACTTATCTTTATCGGCTATTCCGACCATGTGAAGGGTTATAGGGTGTATGACCCAGTAGCGAAGTCTGTAAGTACAAGTAGAGATATAGTTATTATGGAGAAATCATCTGAGACTACAGTGGACATATCCTTGGATTGCAAGTCTTCAGCGGAGGAAGGATGCATTGAAGATACTGGGAGTACTGACACAGACAGTGTAGATTCAGTAGAAGAGAAGGTTGACACCACGTATGTCATGGATACCGAAACTTCTTCAGCAAGTACCTCAGATGATAGTTTCTTAAATGCTACTTCAGACCCAGAACCCTTAGTGGAGTTAGGTACATCAGAAACTCTACTAAAACGAGAGAGAAAGAAGCCTGATCGGCTTGGTTATAATAATTTATGCATCTCAGACTATGATGATAATAACAAAGAGATCACTCTCGAAGAGGCCTTAAATGGACCAGAAAATAAATTTTGGCGAGCAGGCATGAACGAGGAGTTGGACTCGTTTAAGGAGAATGACGCTTGGGAGCTAGTTGATCGTCCTAAAGATTGTACAGTGGTACAGTGCAAGTGGGTTTTTAAAAAAAAATATGACAGTTCTAAAAATGTGCGCTACCGGGCAAGATTAGTAGCAAAAGGCTTTAGTCAAAAAGCTGGTGTAGATTTCCATGAAACCTTTTCGCCAGTTGTTAGATATTCTACCTTAAGATTGTTATTTGCTCTGGCAGCCAAGTTGAATTTAGATATAAGTCATCTAGATGTTACCACTGCCTTTTTAAATGGTTTTTTGAAAGAAACTGTGTATATGAAAAAACCTGTTATGTACGAATCTACTATGGATGATAACAAAGTGTTAAAATTGAAGCGTGCTATATACGGTCTTAAACAGTCTTCCAGGGCTTGGTACCAGCGGGTTAATGATTACTTGCTAAATCTTGGTTATAAAAAGTCAAAGTATGAACCATGTCTGTTTACGAAATATGAAGGAAAAGTTAAGATTATAATAGCACTTTTTGTTGATGATTTTTTTGTTTTTTCAAATTGTGTGACAGCATCTGATCAGTTAGTAAATGAACTGAGCTGTAAATTCAAGATCAAGAACTTAGGTCAGTTAAAACAATGCTTGGGCTTAAGAGTAAATATTAATGAAAATGTAATAACAGTTGACCAAGCTGAATATGTAGACAATTTACTAAAGAAGTTCAACATGACACATTGCAAAACTGCAGAAACTCCTATGGAGATGAATTTAAAATTAGAAAAGTCTCCGAATGTTTGTAACGATTATCCATTTAGACAACTCATAGGAAGTTTAATGTATTTAGCGGTTTTAACCAGACCTGATATTGCTTACAGTGTAAATTTTCTTAGTCAGTTCAACAACTCTTATGATGAGATTCACTGGAAGCATGCAAAAAGGGTGTTAAGATATTTAAAAAAAACCAAAAACTATGGTCTTGTGTTTTGTAAAGATAATTCTTGTATCGAAGGTTTTGTTGACGCAGACTGGGGTTCTGATGTAAATGATAGAAAATCCTTTTCCGGATTTTGTTTCAAGTTATCAAATACCGTGATTTCTTTTGAATGCAGAAAGCAGAGACATGTAGCTTTATCGTCAACGGAAGCAGAATACATTTCTATGTCAGAAGCAAGTAAAGAGGCAATTTATTTAAAAAATTTACTGTGTGAGATTGTTGGAAAATCAGAGCCAATTGTACTATTTAATGATAGTCAGAGTGCGCAGAAATTGATTTCGAACCCAATTTTTCATCGCAGATCTAAACATATTGATATTAGATATCATTTTGTCAGAGAGGCAGTAAACAATAATTTTGTAAAAATTGCTTATTTGGAGACAGCTGAAATGCCAGCAGACATTTTGACCAAGAGCTTAGGGTCTGTTAAACACCATTACTTTACGAAAAAACTTGGTATTTTACCTGTTTCATAGTTGTTTTCTGTATTATTTTTGTTAAGCGGAGGTGTTAGTAAATAACAAAAATATGTAACTGCTAACGCCATCTAATGTACAAATGTAGGTATTATATACGACAATAAATGTCTGTCTATTATAAAACCATAAAACGTATTTTATTAATTGCATCCATTGCTGACCTGAAAAATGTAGCGAAAGGGCTAAGCACCATAATACTATTATGGTCATCACTAGTTCACTACGATTTCCGTTTCCTCAAAGGACAACCAATGGAGTGTCGTCCAACGAATATTTTGAGGTTATAAATTTCCATACCAACGCAATCGATCCATTTCAAAGCATCAGAAAGAGATGCGATATATCAATTTTCAATAAAAAGACAAAGATGACATAAAAATTCATGTCAATATCTAGTGAACAAAGAGTTTTTTGAGGAGTTGTCAATTTGTCACTTCTTCCCTGCCATGCCATTGGGCATAATATTGCTTTCACGAGTAGATATTTTTATATTTTGAGCTAAAGAGAAATAAAAACGCCAAAATGAGTTATTCCAAGTTTGACCTAACGTTTAAAATAGGTCAGTACCTAGATCGGCATTTGGTATTCCCATTACTTGAGTTTTTAGCTGCTAAAGAGGTGAGTTACAAAAGTTAACCTATTTATTTTCACATACTACCAATTATGTGATATATCTGTCCAATGTATCATAAACTAGGTTTTTACTCGTACATATTTCTGCTTTCAGACTTATGATCAATCAGAACTACTGCAAGCTAAGTTAGAGATTCTTAGCAAAACTAACATGATTGATTATGTTATTGATATCAGAAAAATGCTGTACCCTGATGAGGACACCCCTGAGGTATGTTAAATGTTCATGGTTCAAGTACACGTTGGTAAGCAATTCTAATGATTGTATAGGATACAATTAGTGTTGATATAAATGCCGGAGTTTAACCTATGTAAATTAGTAAACTTTATTTGGAAATTTATCAATGAATATAGAAAAATGCCTATAAATAGAACATGATTTTTGGAGTTTTAACCAGCAATATTAATTTATGAAAAATGTTTGAATGGCTCACATTTCTATTACTGCATTACATTTTAGTGGTTAACAAAGTTAATTTTTTATTTGCTACATGCCACATATCTTTGTGAATTGCATTTCTCATTTAAAACTAACTTTATTAAAAGTAGCATGAGCAATAACCTTTTGAATGCCCCGCCATAATGGTACTCTTAGCCTGATAATCAATATAAATACCTACGTTAAAAATAGGGATTCCAAAATCATATCTTGTATTTTTCTGTGACCGTTAGCGTTCAAAAGGTTAATTAAATGACCGAATAGCATTCGATGCATTCTTTTATGCCAAAAATCTTGGATAAAGATTTCTGATTTACATCCAATTTCTGAAGGTATTATAACAGATATTCTACCCACAGCTTACTTTACAATATACAAACTTATGTTATGAATATTTTATTATATTTGTAGGAAATTAAAGCAAGAAGAGGTGTAGTCCTTTCCCAGCTTCAAGAGCTGCAAGATGCTGTGGAACCTGTGTTGAGGCTCATGCAAAGAGATGATGTCATGAAGACCATTGAGACAATGAGGGATCCTAAAACACTCATAAACCATCTTACAACTAATAAAGAGTTTGAGGTAATAATTTTGTGTGAAAATGAATATTTTCATATATGATTCCAAATTCCAGTATCTAATTATACTCAACTCTCACAACATTCAACATCAAGTTTCAAAATTGTAAGCAAAAAGAAATTATATCAAGAATGTTCAATTGGTGAATTATTTCATCAATGTAAAATTTTGTATTTTCAGTTCAAAGTCGAGATGATTGACAGCATGTATCGGCTGGCCAAATACCGATATGAGTGTGGTAATTATGTAGAGTCTGCTTCATATCTCTATTTCTGTCAGCTGGTCATGTGCCCCACAGACAAGGTAAGACTTGATTTGAATTATTCATCATCTCGTAGTCATATTCATATATTATGTCATGAAGTTAAAAATGTAAAACATAAAATGGACAGGCGACCCTTACTTTGTTTTAAATATTCTTATACTTTATTATTTTTACTAGTGGTCACCCAGTGGTCGAAATTAACCATTATTCATTTTAAACTTAAGGTATTTCTAGTGTGTTATTATATAAAAATATTAGCTTTCTGCACTCCTCCATAAAAATTTTAAATGTGCCAAATTTCATAGTCTTCCATCGGCATAATTTTAGTAAAAAGAGGTACTAAGGTTTTGCTTCACATATTAATATACAATAGATGTGTGCCAAATTTCATCCAAATTCATTCAGCTGTCTTTGCATGATTAACCCGTGGCATGTTCCAAACAACTTCTTTTATTTTTCTCTAGACAGTGTCGCAAGACGCGTGTAGCTCGTGGCCACACGGTAAGCCCAGGTCATTTGTCAGTCGTAGACCTTATAATAGAATGTTGACCTACTAATTAGTGTTATCTTGGTTTCTAATAGAAATTGTATTGTTATCGGAACCCATTAGGTTCATTTGACATGCGAGAGGTTAAGTAATCCTAATAGTCCTAACTAGTGGTGCTTATGGCTCAGAGTCGGGAACCTCCTCCCACTGAGAGCTTTAACTTATCATTATGGTGTTCTAAAGTTGAAAATATAACATTATACTATGCATGCATCTACAGAACCATATTGCTAGAAATAGGAACTTATCATTGAAACAACCCGTGCTATCTATTTTTTATTGTTTATAACAAATTGCATAAACTTTCCAAGGTACTTATTAAATCTATTGTTCTTCTTCAGGCTTTACAGTTTCTTCATTTTGTATGCAGAAATCATTTTCTTTCGAAATATAGTAGTTTTGACCATCTTCAAATGTTTTATCCTGCTGGGTAAAATAAATATTAATTAAATCAGGAACATGATCACGAGCATCTATAACGGCTTTCTCAAATTCTATGCTACTAGATATAAATGATAAAATATAAATTCATACCAATCTGCACTGCATCCCCACGTCATGTTTGGGATGGTATTGATTTTTGTGAGCTTTCAATGGTGCTATGGAAGCATACCATTGCCCACAAATTTCACATTGGTAAACCAATAAACCCAGCGATTTAGCATTGCCTTGACTACAGTGTGTTTTAGTCATAAAGTGTCCTACTTTGTATCTGGAAAAACAATTGAATCTTAAAATTTCAGGGTTATGTTTGTTATATATTTCTTTACAGAGTTGTTTAGTATTTGTCATTAGATGATTCAACATGTAATGATTCTTTCTAAAAATTTATTACTCACCTATGATTATACAATTGTTCATAATTTCTGAACTTACGATCACAGGCATTACAGAGCAACAGTTTTGGTAGTGAAAAACTGTAATACATATTCAACCATGGACATAATATCCAGTGTTGTTCTGCAGTTTTGTATGATATAAAAGCCATTCCGCATGCATTGCACTCATAGTTATTTGCTGTTGTATGTATTTTAGAATGTCGAAGTAATCTGGGAATGCTTGTGTATACTTTCTCACAAAATTCACATTGCAACAATGAAGATGTTTTGATCTCTCGGACACAATCAGCATTATTTGATTTGCAACATTCACTAGAATGTTTCAAAGCTTGATCTTGGCGAGGCCATACCTGAAAACACTGAATGCAGGTCCATACAACTTGCCAACGCGGTTGCACCTCCGTCATTGCATGTCTCATTGAGTAATGTCTTCTCAAACCAGTTTCATAAACAAAACATTTGCCGCAAGTACTACAAGGAAATGATTTAATCGTTTTTGGGCAAACTATGTTAAGTATCTCTTTCTTTTTAGTATAATTCAGGGTTCTATTCAGCATGTGTATATTTTCCATAATACGGGCGTTGTTCTCTTTCACTTTCTCAAGGCTATGTTCTAGAGGACTCAAATAATTTCCTGAATTATTTAATTTACACTGATTCTTCACAAAAAACTGTAATGATATATCATTCTCGAAACATAGATTACTTTGAAATGTTGGTTGATTTGACAGTAATAGATCCCTTGATTTTTCTTCGTGATAGTAATTTACGTCTGCCTTTACACCAAATTTATGAGTAAGTTCATATTCTGAGGATTTCGCTAAAATATTAGCAACATTAATTTCAGGTGCATCAACCTCCTTTGCATTGGCATCTAAATTAAATGTATCACATTCAATATCTGAAACTATTTTTACAACTAAGCGTGATGATGACTTAACACTATCTTTCTTTTTCTCATCTAATTCACCATCAAACCATTCACTGTATTTCGTCGGAGACAAAGAACTCCCATCACATTCGATTGATACATGTAAAGACTTAAAATTAACTTCAGCCGCTTCGAATTTATGAATTATTAATTTTGATGAAGCTGACATTTTTAGTAAATGACAAGACAAAGACAGATTGTATTTTTTTATTTTTCTCTAATCTGACAAATGTATTAATACCTTACTATTTGTTACCATAGATTAAAAAAAATCGAGTAACCTAGGGATATTCGATATACATCGATCCATCGAATTCACTCGATGTTTATAGTACAGACGCCAGCACATCAAGCTACCCCAAACTGTCAAATTTTCCCAATTGAACATGAATCTTAGGATTAGGTAATAAAGTTGAAAATCTATCAAAGAAATTTGACAGATTGGGGTAGCTTGATGTGCTGGCGTCTGTACGATGCATCGAATCGGTCCGATACTTTGAAAAACTGTTGATTTACCCGATGCATCGATGTATTTTCATAAAACATCGAATAAATAGTAAACAACTAATGACTATACCTATTTATTACTATTTCAGCTGATTTCGAACAGAATAGAATTAATCAAATTAAACCTTCATTCTTTTTTTGTTGGTGGCGCTAGTTGGCTGCTGTCGGCCGCTTACAAGGAATCTAGAAATTGACATTGGTAGCACTGACTGCAAGAGAGAAAGAAAAGTTCGTTTATTTTAGCTCTGGTCTGTTCATCTGTTGTGGTTGTGGTGCAACGATAGCATTCCTAAGGAGGGTTGAGGTCAGGCAGGCGGCCGGTCATAAAACTTAGCCAAATCCTTTTGTTGCATGTCTTCTTCTACCTACTGGTGAAAGTAGAAGACAGGTTGCGCCGATCCTATATTAATTGGGATAAGGGCAGGAGAATGATGATGTACTTTGAAAATAAACAACTTTTACGGGTAGTCACAGAATTTATTTGTATTCGATTTATCGGTGTTTTTTTTTGTTTTTCGACGTTTCGACACCTTTGCAGGAGCCGTGGTAAAACTTATTTAATTTCAAATATCAGTACGCGCCATAATCTTAGATCTGCATATTGATTGTACCTTTTCTAATTATTCTAAGAAAGAATATTGTGACATCGTCTTTATTTTTTTTAATAAAGCTTTGCATGAAATGTCATTTTTTTTCTCTTAGGTACCTTGAACATCCTTAAGTAACAGGCGTACGGAAGAAAAGTGTTGTAGGAGTAATACGAGTACATTATTAAAATTTGTGGGTTATTTTTATGGATTGTCAGAGGGCTGACTTTATGAGGCAACGTTACAAAAAGTACTCGATTTTGAGAAAACATCGATGTTTTTAACCGATGCATCGGAAAATATCGATGCATAGGTTCGATGTATAACATCGAAAAAATAAATCGATGTATTTGCTAAGTGGACACCCCTAGAGCAACCTGATTCAAATGCATAAAAAATACCACTACGGCGCGGGAAACAGAGCTAAATGATCCGCCAATCATGGCCCGTCTTGTTAAAAAAAAAAACCTATATTTAAAGTGCGTGACGGACCACGCACCGTGAAGGGTTTCGTAGTTGGGATGAATATTTACGCACGCACAGTATCGATTATACCGACCGCAAAAATAAGTTCTTTATTATGTTCTCGATAAAACTATGAAAAACAAAGTTATCATAGCGGTTGTAACCGAAAAGATCCCTTAACTAGAAACATCATCATTTTTTAAATAATGAGATACAACAAGCCCATGTGCATTGAATTTTCTTTTTCATCTCTCAGCTACTAACACGGTATGGGGAGAGTCAGCCGCATTTTTTTTTTCTTAATTTCTCTACATCTGAGTATAATGGTGTGTACATCCAGATGGACGGACAGACAGATGGACATAAGACATAACTAAACTTTTGGGTTCCGTTTTTGCTATTTAACTTTGTTCACTTTGCACTACGGCGCGGTTTGGATTTGTGAAGAAAGCCTTGGAATGAAATACGCGTCGATCACGATCTATAAGCGTTCTTGCATTCGTAGCCGGATTCGATCCCTTTTTTGCTATTTGACTTTGTTAACTTTGCACTACGGCGCGGTGTGGATTTGTGAAGAAAGCCTTGGCATGAAATACGCGTCGATCACGATCTTTAAGCGTTCTTGCATTCGTAGCCGGATTCGATCCCTACGGAAGATTGAAACATAATGATAAATTACTTTTTTGATTCAGGATTAACTTTTTAACTTAATGTTACACGTTAATTAAATTCCTTTATGTTTTTCAGAATTACCTGTCCGTGCTTTGGGGAAAACTGGCTAGTGAGATATTGGTGCAAAACTGGGATGGCGCTTTGGACGATTTGACGAAATTGCGGGAGTTCATTGACAACGGTGGCGCGGGCGCAACTGCTAACAACATGCAGGCTCTTCAGCAGCGAACTTGGCTTGTGCACTGGTCGCTGTTCGTATTTTTCAACCACGTCAAAGGCCGAGACCTTATCATCGAGATGTTTTTGTACAAACCTCTGTAAGTATTCTTTGTTTTATTCATGTTAAATAATCTTAAACTTCACATACTTGGCAGGTATCCATATCAAATTTGAAAACATGATAAAACATTTAAAAAGTTAAATTTTGCAGACTTGGGCGAATTTCACCAATTAAACTAACCATGTTTTAAAGCTGTCAGTGTCATTATTTTCTGTGTTATATTAATACTGATAGATCTTGAACGCGGTTTACTATTTCCTAAAGTGCTTTCATCCAATAAAAATTATGAGTTCATAAAATCATATTATTTTATTTGTTTGTTTGTTTATCCATATTAGTCCTGCAAATGTGTGAAGGTTTTCCAGTTAATTAAACTTGTCATGTCACTCATCATTATTTTAATATTTATTTTCTTGTTGCAGGTACTTGAATGCCATTCAAACAATGTGCCCACATATCCTTCGTTATTTGGCTACTGCTGTTATTATTAACCGTTCTCGAAGGAATGCTCTGAAAGACCTTGTAAAAGTTATTCAGCAGGAAGCCTACACTTATAGGTAAACAATGGACTAAAATTATATCCGAATTTTCATAGCAACATAGTTTTATAAATATTTTTGTAATACTTTTTTATAGGGACCCCATTACAGAGTTCATAGAGCATCTCTACGTAAACTTTGACTTTGAAGCAGCACGCAGGAAATTAAACCAGTGCCAAGCAGTACTTTTGACTGACTTTTTCTTGATCGCTTGTCTAGAAGAGTTTGTTGAAAATGCTCGTCTTATGATCTTTGAAACGTTCTGCCGTATTCATCAAGTCATCAGTATTGGGTATGTATTATCTACAAATATGAAGTATTTTCAACATATTAAAATATGGTTTGATTGATTGATTGATTTCAGAATGTTAGCTGAGAATTTGAACATGCAGCCAGATGAGGCTGAATGTTGGATTGTAAACTTGATTCGTAATGCTCGACTAGATGCCAAGATTGACTCCAAGTTAGGTCATGTTGTGATGGGTGCCCAACCATTGTCCCCATACCAACAACTTGTGGAGAGGATCGACTCGCTCGCAGTCCGATCAGAAGCTCTAACGTCGTTAGTTGAACGCAAACAAAAAACCCGTAATCAAGATGTAAGTTTTATTTACGAAATGTTACTATGCCACAGTTCCATTTTTCAATATACCTATAAAACATACATAAACTCGCGTCTTCTTCCCATGAAAAGAAGGCGTAAACTACAGAACGCCACCTACTATGATCCGTGCAGACTCTTTTTGCTTTGCTTACACACACGCACAGTATCTACTTTTTCTTTTTGTTTATACATCTGGTCATATACGCCGACCTTTAACTGTTGATTTTGTTTTGATAAGGATAGTCCAGTAATAATTGTATAAAGCAATAGTTATTTAGCCTAATGTGATTTCTGTTTCAGATTCGTTGGGGAACACAAGAATTTTAAGTTATTATTTAGATTCCATTCATTTGATATAAAGTTCACAAGCGAACATAAACATAAGTAAGAATAGTTTCAAAGAACCTACTACCTTCTATACTTCGGCCCAACTATGAAGCAATTTTTATTACATATACATATTTATAATATATCTCTCGATTTTTATTATATAACCCAATATTTACAGTATCCTAACGTCCTAAGTGCTTGTTCGCGTTAGCTTGCGGGTGCTATGGTGGGCGCCGTCACGAATATATCAAACATATGGCATAAGTATCGAACTAAACCCGGTGTCAGTAGCGTGGGCAATTGTGTTCATGACGAACTAGCGGTTCATGCGCCGCGTCAGGTAACATCTACCAGTTTGAACATGCGCAAGCGCCTGGCGGCTAATGTGAACACGAACTCGTGAAAATCACAGACAGACTTAGGTGGGTCGATGGGTTGACTAGCAAACAGAAAACTACTACAGAGTAAACGACCGCTGGTAACGTTTTTACTTTGAAAATAATTATGTGCTTCGAAAATCTTGTATAATTTTACATCCCGTAGTCCTGTGAAGCCTTTGACACCGAGTAGCGTTCCGCTACTCGGTGTCTCTTTCAGCTTTCGCTTAAAAAAATATGAATTTATACTTTTTTGTTCTATCATCATCAGATACAATATCAACCGTCTGTGAAGTTTCGCCAGCTATTTTAATTTGTCTTTGAAGCATCCATCTATTCGTGAACGTTAGAATCGCGGTTGTACTTTTCAGATTTGCCTAAATTTATTGGTATCCGTTTCAATGGCGCGGCCACGGCGTAATTTAAAAAAAAATACCACGTACGTATTAGACTCCTTGAGATATAATTTCTAACACAATAGGTGGAAAGTTTTCTGTAAACAATAAACCATGGTTACCCTAACGAAAAAATTTCTATGAAAACTTCATGGAAATTGTTCTACAAGTGTCGCGTCGCGCCTGTTTGAAGAAGGCTTTATAAAACGAAATAATTGTTTTTTTTTTTACCTATTATCGGTAGTTCTACATATTAATAGTTGTTGTTTACAAAAAAAAATCTCGCTACTACTTATTTTCTTCTATCGAAGAAAATAAGTAGTAGCGAGATTTTTTTTTATCACGACTTATTTCAACGCAATACCGTATTACAGCTCCTGAAATATAAAGCTAGGATTTTTGGTTGTATTTTTATTAATTTCGACAAAATCGGTTTCACAAACAACTTCAGACCTCTGCGATGCTTTTTCAGCGAGATAACGTGATTTTCACCGTTTCGATGGCGCGGTCATGGGGTTTCAGTCTTACGGTTCCTGAAACATAAACCTAGGATTATTTGTTGTATTTTTACTAATTTCGACAAATTCAAATCTAGGTTTTACAAAAAACTTCAGACGCCTGCGATGTTTTTTCAGCGAGATATCGGCGATATCGTGTTTTTCACCGTTTAATAACGCGGCCATTGGGTTATAGTTTTGCAGCTCTTAAAATATAAACCTTGGAATTTTTTTCTATATTTGTACAATTTTCAGGTCTCTGCAACGCTTAGTTTTAAAGATCTCCGTGGCCGCGCGGTTCTCCGCGTTTCAATGGCGCGGCCACGTTCAAACCCTTATAACTTTTTAACCATAACTTTGACAAATTTATGGTTTTGGGAATCAACTTCTACAATTTTTTACAAAATCTTGGTAATTTTTTAAATTACGCGATGGCCGCGCCATTGAAACGGACACAATTTATTGCAGTTATTTGGTACCTTCTGCAATAAATTTAGGCAAATCTGAAAACCGTACCTACACCCGCGATTCTGACGTTCACATCTATTCTACAAGATGCCATAGTAAAAGTGGTTCTGTGGCCCTAGTGTGAGTTTCATTAACCATCTACACCAAAGGCAGTGAGCGCGTTCGGCGTTCTGATTGGCCCTGGATTGGTGACGGACCAATCGGAGCGCCAAACGCGCTCACTGCGTTTGGTGTAGATGGTTAAATGAAACTCACATTTAGGGCCTCTGAATGAATTGTAAGTTCAATGACCCTTTCACGGGTTTACTGCTTTCAATAATACCTTTTATTGGTATTTGGCATGATGAACGTCGTATAATGTATCTTTTTTTTTTCAAAATAAGTAAAATAGCATGCCGACTCCGTAGTGAAAAAATTGTCAAGAGAGTGCAATGGCGAAAGAAGCGAGCTAGATGTAATTTTACCAAGAGAATTCAAGATCTAGCTCGAAAATTGGCGCATCCTGACTTGGATAATAATTTCGGATTTGGTGTGATTTCACTATGAATGCGAGAGCTTGAGAATTAGACCGCGCCTGTAGCTTGAAGCACTTGTAAGCCATAAACAAATTACGTTATTTTTCATATCTCAATAAGGTTGTGGATAATGTTTAACCAATTTTCGTTGGCTGATATGGAGGTAGGTACGCCCCTGCGCCGACCCCAAATGAATTGGGAGTAGGGCAAGAGAATAATGGTGGCCCCTGGTCCATTTTGTGTCTAGGCACAGATTACTAAATAGTTACTACGTAACAGATACTTAACTCAGTAGAAAATTTCCAATACCTACTGCTATAATAGCCTACTCCGTCGCGTCAGCAACCGCTGCATGCTAAAGTGTGCCTAAATGCTCAAGCGTACGGTTGTGATTGCTTCGCAGCGCGCGATCCCACAGCAATCGCAGGGCTGCCTCTTCGATAAAATTAAATTAACATAACAGAACTATGTGTCCATTTTATTGAGAACTGTGAATATGTTCTGACTATAGTCAGAAAAAAGTCAATCAATCAAGTCAGTCGGTGGTAGTTTAAAATTGTATCGTTTATCTATACTAATTATAAAGCTGTAGAGTTTGTTCGCTTGAACGCGCTAATCTACCTGTCGGATTTGAAAAATTATTGTTGCATTTGATAGCACAATTCTTGAGGAAGGCTATAGGCTAATATCACGCTAGGACTCGTAGGAGCCGAGCAAAAAAGCAATTTTATTCTAATAAAAATAGCTTTTTAAACGTTGTTAAAATAGTGTTTGAGGTAAGTATGACGTTTCTATGTAACAAAAATATGTAAATCTGTGTCTGAAAGGCAAGCTAATGCTTACCTATTAAAAATATTTTGAAACGACAAAAAATAGCAATAGTTGATCACTTACCTTTCTTCATTGACAGGTAAATGGAAAAATGTTAGGTGTTTATCACTTTTTTTACTTGATTTGCACCCATCTACTGCACATAAGGCACCAGACGGCATCGTGGGTACGTGTACAAACGAATGCAACGATTAAAATTGAACAACGTGCGTGCGCTTCGGTTGCGACGACCCACAGTGGAACGAATGTATGGGAGCGGTTGGACGTAGACATGTCCGAAAAATAAGAGTAAAATTATGACAAACTAATGATGCCATCTTATTCGATTACTTAATGCCTTCATAAATTGTGGTGATGAATTTCTTCATAACTCCCATATTTCGGGAGTAATTTGAGAAAATGTGAAATTTTACTATGAAAATGAGTGTATCGAGCTCTCTCCCTCCTGATTCCGGGCTTGTTTCAAGTAGCGGTCTCTAATATCGTAATGCTATTACTAAGAGCTATATTTAATACTAAGACACATAGTGCGCCAAATGTGCACTTTCTGGGATAAAAGGAAATGAAAATTTAAAAAAAAAAAACGTTTTTTCCCCATTTGTATTTACTTTAAACCGCAGACAGACTTATTAAGAGGTCTATAAATATATTATATATATATACAGAAATATATATTAACAAAAATATTCACAAGAACTGATGAGAGTATGACTTTTAAGTAAGTTGATAATAAATTACCTAGTTTCATTAAAAGTACAATAAATAATTAAGATGTAAGCTCTAATTTACTAAGTTACACATTTTAAAACAATAACATCATTTAATTATCTTCGTCATCATCATCATCATCAATTAATTCAAATTCAGAATCGATGTCCGCTAAATCATTTATGTTAACAAATTCGATATCACTTTTCTCAGAATCCGTAAGCTCATAAAATTCCTTAAAAGAAGATTTTTTTACAAACTTATTTCCTTTTGGACGGATACTTGTAACAAGTGGATCAGAAGACAGTAAAAGATTGTGCATAATATCTTCATTGCATGAGATACTGCTATGCTTTCGAGAATGCCCCTCTCTATATTTTCTAAAATCTTTATTTCTAGCCTCAGATGCCTCTTCGGATAGAAAACCAATGGGCACAATTGACATGTTCTGAACTATGTCTGGCCCATGCATTAAAATTTTATGAAGTGAAGAAGGCATATAATACCATGGGTATAACTCCACGTAAAGCTTAGCAGTATCAAAGCAGAACTCTCGGAATTTAGTTACGTTGATCTTCTCTCCTGATGAAATACACTGCAAGATCACACAGATTTTTCTTAAAAGCATAGCATCTATTCCGGTCAGTTCAGCAGATTTAGTGTAGTTTTCAAAAAATCTCCTTGCCGAGTTGCCATTGTTGGTGGATCCACTGCCTTGTTTCACAACATCGAGAAGTAAGCCCGTTTCTCTTCTTACAGCCTCTTGAACTCTTTTCTTCCTGTCATCAACTTGCCTTTTTGCTATATCACCCCTTACTTGCCATGATTTTATGTCTAATTTGTAGGAAATGTGTAATAAGCATTCCATTGAGCGAATCCAAGCGTGAAGGGTGCTTAAGCTATATTTATACATGTCCTCGTTTGCGTGTTTATCTTTGATTAACTCTAAATTATTCATTTCTTTAGGACAAGCCTTGCATATGTCACACACTGAAGCTGCTGTATTGGATATAATGGAATGAATTTTACCATCAATCATTGTCAACAGCAGTTGGTGTTTGACACTAATTCCATCAGTGATGGTGGATGGAGTTAAGGCTTCAATCTCTGCTTCGATTTCAGCCATCTCTCTCTGCACATTTTCTTTGGTTTCCTTTATAAACTTAAACAATATTGGCCGGCAAAATGAAGTGGAAGATGGTCGCTCGTTTTCCCAAATTGTTACACCTTTTGAGACGAGCCGCAGTGGTACAAGACTAATCATAAAATTACTAGCAAGATCGATTTGCTCATCTTCACTCGTCCTTTGATGATAAATGCTTTGGCTAGATGATCCGTCAAAACCCCATTTGCTGGTCAATACGAGCTGTTGATTGGGATCAACAGGGGTTTCTAACGACCTAATAAGTCTTCTTGAGGTTAAATCCATCAAGGCTTGTAATTTGATTTTTGCAGAGCTCTCTGTAACTGTGAGATCTTCTTTGGCCGGATAGCACTTAATTTTTTCTTTAACCAACATGTAGTAACTCGGGTATTGAAGAGCTCCTTCTTGAGTGTTGAAATCCCGAAGAGTGTTATAGCGCCATTTCGATAAGTTCATCGATACATAAAGAGCCAATGCCTTCAAAGGGGATATTTCCCGTACCTGAATTGATTTACCTTCAATGAAGGCTTTGATTTTTGAGGCCTCTTCTGGATTCTCCGTCAAGTATTTCATAACATAAGCTGTATCGCTTTGTCCTGCCTTTTGAAGCGCCCTTTCGGCCGAAAACATAATTTCAGCGCTGCTACTGCTGCATGAAAGACTATCTTCAGTGCGTCTTCTTTTTTGCCGGTTACTAAGGTCCTCAAAAGATTTACGAGGACTAGGATGTGTACAAGTTGAAGCATCAGATTTAGCAGGAGAAATTATGGGCTCGATGACGTCACTTATATTTTCTGTAGAAGGTTCCATATTTTCATTCTGTAATTCCGGCCATTGAATTGCAGCCTGTAGCCAAATCTCATGTTTCTTCCGAAACTTATCTGTGCTTCTTCCAGACTGTGTCCATTTTGCATAAATGCGGTAGCAAAATCGACGACACCAGTCTTTTAAACTTGTTTCAGCACTTTCACATAACTGAACACAACTGTTATCTTTTAAAACACTGAACAAATAGTTAAAGTCGCGTAAATCTTTATGTGCGCGTGCGCATAAAGCAACGTGAATATCAAGATTTGTATTAAAATTTGGAAAATACATTGCGAGATTAGCTTGGATACAACGAGGTGTAAATCAACACTGATTTTAAAGTTACTAATAGTGACCTATTTATATAAAATCCAGGTATCCCAGGTATCCTTTGTTAAATATTGCAAGGTAATTAGTTATTGTGATAATTAGTAAATGATGCATGCTAAATTAGTGTATTAAGAGCCATTTAGTAATTAAATAATAGCAATGTTCTTATCAGTAATCATTAGTGCATCAGTTTTATATGTAAACCTTAAGTCCCTAATTATATATCCTAATTAGCTTATATCTTCTCTAATTGGCTGCTCAGAAATGTTATTGTAATAAGGTAAACCTTTAGAAAAACGGTTTTAATCAACAAAATAAACAAAAAATAAAAAAATTGTGTTATAAAATAAACATCACTCTTTATCCCAGAAAGTGCACATTTGGCGCACTATGTGTCTTAGTATTAAATATAGCTCTTAGTATTAGCATTATGATATTAGAGACCGCTACTTGAAACAAGCCCGGAATCAGGAGGGAGAGAGCTCGATACACTCATTTTCATAGTAAAATTTCACATTTTCTCAAATTACTCCCGAAATATGGGAGTTATGAAGAAATTCATCACCACAAGTTATGAAGGCATTAAGTAATCGAATAAGATGGCATCATTAGTTTGGCATAATTTTACTCTTTTTTTTCGGACATGTCTACGTCCAACCGCTCCCATACATTCGTTCCACTGTGCGACCCCACTGAATTTGGTCCGCAAACGGCCCGAGACCGCTCCGCCTGGTCTAGGACAGAACCTAAACATTGAAGAATTAAAATGCAAAAATCAAACAATGTTTACTTAAACATTTTTATTTTGTTGTTTGATACATTTTTAAACTTTACAGTAATTTTAAACATCATAGACATAAATATCTTTCTTAAATACTATTCTACAGGTTTTATAGTAATAAACTTGGACAGAATAAAGGCAACCAACAATGTTGACATAACAAAGAATGCAACAAATATGTAAAATGTATCTTCTGAAAACACATCAGTAAAAGCTGGTATCTGGCTGTACAACTCTTCAACTACATTAAGGTTTCCTTTACTTGACCTCGTCATCTTATTAGTATTCATTTCTTTTTCGTCTTCTTCTTTTCTGCTTTGGTTTGGATTGCAGCTGCTGGCTGTTCTACAGGTGCCAATGATGAAATATGTTTGTTCAACAGTTGCAGTATTTCTAAACAAGTGAGGTTCCCGCTTTTGAATTTAATGTTCTTTATTTTAGCTGTTTCTGAAATATCAAAACTATATGTACAAAATCATCTTGGATGTAATAGCTATACACAATAATTACTCTAGAGAATAAATACATGCTATAATGGCTCGCAGAACTGGATGTGGGAAGCACAAGACTGGGCAAAGTGGAGGAGCCTGGGGGAGGTCTATGCCCAGCAGTGGGTGTCTTTCAGCTGATGATGAATGGCAAAGTATAGTACAAGATTCATTACCTGCAATTGAAGGTGCTAGAGTGATATCAACAGTAGGCTCACTGCGGTCACAGACTACTTCTGTTTTTAGGGAGCAGTTGGGATTAGTCAGAATAATTTTCTGTGAACTTATGTAGTGCAGGAAATTCCTAAAATAAAGTGTTTAATTACTAAAGTGTTATGAATTTAGCAATGCAATATTTATTTTTTCCAACCATAGGTTATAATTTTGTATTGACAGTTCTTACCCTGAACAATTGTAATTTATTTTAAGTTAGTACATGCATTGTACAATTTAACTAGAAGATGAGAATTTCACTGTCATGTATATTTCGATATTTTTACAGCTAAAATTATTCTGTGTAATACATAAAAAGTAAAGAAGAGAGAATAGATGTCTTTATGTATACACACGAAGATTTATAGGTTACTAAGAAATTCGTTTGATAGACTTTGTTTAGGTGTAACCTGGTAGAAGTTAACTGAAAACCTTGATATTATTCTGTAGTAGTTCTGCCTTTGTTCTTATGCCCACCTGGGGCATCAGGACCTACTACCTATTTATATAACTGTTTAGTCTTCCTCACCTCGTATGAGTAACGTTCTCACCAAATGGATCAAATTTAACTGTGATTCTCTTCGCAGCTTTTAAATTAACACCTCTAAGCTGTTTTCCAATTGCAGATACAACTCCCCCAGATCTTCTAATCGTGCCACTATACGGGATAGACATAATAATTCCTAAAATAGGTAGTTGTGTGTGTTATGATCAATAATATAAGGCTAGATTCATACAAACTAAATGTCAAAATCACAATCGAATGAAACCATAGAGTTTAATCTCGCATTGGCTTGAACTAGTGAAATATAGGAACGTGCAGGTGTAAAGTGTACACTACAGGAACTTGGCCTAAGCGTTGTTCAGACAGTGGCGGTCATAGACTACTATGTGGCGGTCTGCAGTGGCGTTGTTGTATTAAAATTTGTACTGACCCACCCAGCTACTGTGATTATCGGCGACTACTTGTATAAATACATGCGATTGGACAGTGGTGTTTACCTACCATCATTTATAATAAAATCGCATTACTATCTACAGGGCTATCTGTAATTCGACGTGTTCCTTCTAGAACGTTATAATAATCCTTTGTAACTTTTATTTGTGAAATGGGTTTTGCCGTTGCATTAGTGTGTTTGTGAAAATTTCCAAAAATTATATCAAACAATAATTAAAAATCATAATTATCATATAAACTCTTATGTAAACTCTCAAATTGAATGACCAACACTGCTATCTTATTTGGTACCTAGTTTTTTTTTTGTTGGGTGGGAAATCATCAAATGACTTCTCCCGCTCTGGATGGAGCAGGAGTTTTAGTCAGACTTTTACTGACTAAAACTCACCCATGTTTCCTCAGTTGCCTTTGTTTCAGGGGCCGCGGTATCTCTTTCGAACAACACCCGGGCGTTTCCTCCCGCCTTATGCGAAACAGGAACCTCCCGAAACAGCAGTGTCCGGTGAGGACCTGTGTCAGGCGGAAGGTGATGACGCCATGCCGCCTCTCAAGCCACTCCTCAAAGAGGGGACTTACCGCCGCAATCGTGGCATGCCCATTTGGTACCTAGTTAAAACATTAACGAAGCTTCCGATGTAATATTGATTGATGTATTATTGATTGTACGTACGCAGTAGTTTAATTTAAACGCATGCAAGTGCACAGTATACACGGCTGATTTTACATCGTTCTGGAGCCGAAATACAGTAACTCCAGGCGAGTAACAGTCACTATTGGCATTTTTTTTTTAAGACATCTAATAAAGAAGTTAGAAATTTATCACTTTTTTTCTGTCATTCGAGTTAAATTTTAGTAGCGCTTCCATTATTTCATTCATAAACGCAAGATCGTACGCGATCCGCTCGGTGATGACATAGCGCGGCACAGCTGTGCGCGTGCGTCAGTTTAGCGCGCCCGCGGTGGGTCAACCGACGTCGGATGAATAACCGGCTGCAAGTAAGTACGCACGGCTAAACATCAAGTTATACATTTCCAGTTTACGCTGATCTCGCACTGTACGGAAATCCTATTCAATTTGAGATCAGCTTATACTGAAAATGTATAACTTGAGGTGTAGCCATGTGTACCTACAAGTAGGTATTTCATTTCAGGTATGATTTAGGTTGGTGTAAGTTCATTTACCTCCATCATCTCGTTGTATCGAAAGCACGGCATGGTGTTTACCACTATCACATCTCCTAGTAAACGAGAGAAATTAATTGACATTTAATTCACCACTTTCGCATCACGAATCACCTAGTAGGTACTCGTACCTATTCAACTAGACACGACGAGTAGGAGTTGGGAGTTGTATTTAAGGCCTTGAATCGAGTGACGACCAATCGCACTAATAGATACTTAATAAGCATAAGTACCACCTACCATATCATAAATACTAAATATGCCTAAAACAATTTTTATGCGACAATGCTTGCGGCGGCTTCTACAAAGGCAGAGAATTCAAACAGAAAAATGAATCGTTTTAATCTGTCACATAGAGTTCATTATTAGTTGGAGGTGCCCTTTTCTATGAAAATATTGAACCGAATGAATACCTTATTTTTATAAGTTTAACCGCGAAATGCGATTGTGCATTCTTGTAAAGCCCGGTCGAACACGAGACAATAGGTTTCTAAGAATAATTTTAGTAAACTGCGGACTTGCTTACCTAGTTTGGTGAAAATTCTATTTTTACCGTTTTCATATTTTTACAAACATTACACACGCATAAATGCATTGATCGCAAGGAAGCGTTACTTCGAGCTCTCATTATTTTATTTAAAAAAAATCACTATATTTAATTTTTCGTGATTTTTTTATTGTTATTTATGGAAAAAAATAGTCCCAATCGATTCGAGTTCGATGATTGAGTTCATGGCTTTCGGGTCCAGAACGACCTAAAATTAACCGTGTAGTCTAAAGTACTCTGTGAGTGCAACCGAAGTGATCAGTGCGTTGACTGCGAATAATCCAGTACTAACTGATGCAAAGGTTACCTAATGAAGGAACGATTGCTGGGTGGTAAGAAGGTAGTGGGGTAATTTAAACCAGTAAATTAAGTTGTCAATCACTCAATGGGGATAAGAATTGCTACGTGTTCAATTCCGAGGTCACTACTATCAAAATCCAAAGTCATTTATTCAAATTAGGCTGAGAATCAGCACTTTTCGAACGTCAAAGTACATGAGACAGTCCCCCAAAACGCCCACCCTTCACCACTTCCTAGTGCTTTAGCTGGGAAGAAGAAGTGGCGGAACAAACTCCTACTATGTCCAAAAATTTGACAGCTAGCTGTCTCTTTCTTTCATTCATACATTTTTTTAAAGAAGTGACGCATAATTAAAATATGCCCCGTTGCACTATTGTTGACCGAAAAAAATAAGAAGAACCATGTATTCTCGGGCACGCCACGATTGCGGCGGTAAGTCCCCTCTTTGAGGAGTGGCTTGAGAGGCGGCATGGCGTCCTCACCTTCCGCCTGACACAGGTCCTCACCGGACATGGCTGTTTCGGGAGGTTTCTGTTTCGGATAGGGCGGGAGGAAACGCCCGGGTGTACCCATTGTGAAGATCGCCCTGAGGACACGGTGGAGCATACGGTGGAGGTCCGCCCGGCTTGGGCGGAGCACCGCCGTGTCCTCGTGGAGGTGATCGGCGGCGGCGATCTCTCGCGTCCGACCCTGGTCCAGTACGTACCATGGTACGGAGCGAGAGTGCATGGCTAGCAGTCGCCTCCTTCAGCGAAGCAGTTATGCTCGCAAAGAGGGAGGCGGCGCACGTGAGGGAGATGCAGTACATGCGCCCTCACAGCCGTGGCCTTCGCAGGAGACGCCCTGGGCGTCGGGAATCCCAGGCTGATTCTCGGCCACCGTAGGCACGGGCTTGCGGACGGCGAGTAATGGGTAGCTCGTTGTCCGGTAAGGACCAAGCCCGGGTCGACGGCGCGTTGTGTTCCATGCGCGCCTCAAAGAGATGTCAGCAACTGATGGGGCCCGCAAGGGCCGATGCCTGCCAGGGGTGCGGGTTGTTCGAAAGAGATACCGCGGCCGCTGGCACACAGGCAACTGAGGGAACACGGGTGGGTTTTAGTCAGTACAAGTCTGACACGCCCTCCCACTCCACCCAGAGCGGGAGAAGTTACTTGATGATTTCGCACCCAAAAAAAAAAACCATGTATTCTCAAATATGTTAAAAGATGAAAACTGTGGGAGAAAGCTCTCCAAAGAAAATATTGCAAACCTAATATTTCGTCGAGACTATGTGGTATGACTGTGTTCATTCTGAGTAGTGGAGTAACTCCGGCCCGACCATAATGGCTCCACGGACTTGCCAAACCTCAACAGCTTGTTGCGTATCTAATTCGACTCTACACATCGAATAATTATCTCTATAACAGACAACATCCACTGCTAGACGTGCCTTCGTGTCCGACAGCAGCACGTGCTGCGTCTCCCGTACCGCGCGTGTTGACCGCACTAAACAAGGTCGTGGAGGCCAACCCGGACTGCGATCTGTTCGCTAATAAATTCGCCAATTTAATGGTTATGTGCCTATATTTTTGTGAGAATGATAGTATTTAGTTTTTGTTATTGCTTTAGTTGTTATGTTTGTACTTATTATAATATACTATGATCTATTTAGGGTGATCTGTCCAACAGTGAACCACTCGTACACAATTAACCATGCCGATATCTGGCAAACGTGACGTCACTATTTCATGCAACCGTGCGATTAAGATATTAAAACGGCCCGCTCCCTTCTCCGCTGTTTGCAGCGAGTTAGCGTGGGTATTAGTTGTGTGACATCAAATTTTGTGTTTTTAATGAAAAAAGTAAAAAATAACGTGATTATTTTTTCTCATAATATAATTTGGTTTGATTTTAAAATCATCATTATTTGTCGGCTGTGTAGGCTGACTAAACATGCTTTTTTTGGTATAGGTATTATGTGGGTAGTGTCGCAACGTCTGCCCGTATATGTTCAGATTCTACTATTTAAATCTTAAAGGAATCATGCGATACTAGAGTATTATGTTGATCTCATAAGAGGGTGTAACCTTAGGCAGACGTAGCGAATAAGAAAAAAATATTGTATGTAACTTTTACCTTAGTTTACTTTATCTGATTCGCTTGTTAATTCTTTATGGAGACAGAACACGAAACGCAGAGCAACCAGACATGAACACAGGGGCCACTTTCACCATCTGTAGATAGTTATCATCGATGAAACCGACACTTTTTTTTTTTTTATATTGCCCCACTCTAGGAATTACTCCTGTATTGTGGGTGCGTTTACAAACATTTAAATACACATACACAAACAGCCAGACCCGGAACAACTACTTGTAGGTCATACAAATATTTGTTCCGTGTGGGAATCGAACCCGCTACACGCAGCACAGCAGTAAATCGCTTAACCACTGAGCCAGCCGTGCTGTCAACTTCGATGTACTGAGCCTGCAAAGCCCAAATCGTGGCAATCCACAATGTTGGGCATCTTAGGTTATTGGTATTTACTGAAACCAGAGGTCAAATGTTAGCTCTTGTTATTACATGACTCAACAGCTGGAACCGGTATGGTTTCCGCCCCTGGTAGCTCACTTCCAAGGGCACTCATAAAGGTTTTAAGGTCAAGCATACAATTAGGCCATTCGCACCCCATCATTTAACTATCATACTAATACTAATTGAGATCCCAAGAAGCTTCAGTTATAATATACAACTACAACATACAAAGTTAGCAAACCTCATTGGTTTACATGTAATCATTATCCAGTATATCTGAATTCAATTCTCAATAACACTGGGTTCCGTGAATAACATAAATAAATACTTCTATACTGAGTTGTTTGGTGTCATACTTGTAAACACAAATCGTTATAAAAGTATTCTATAGTAAGGAATATCACTCAATATTAAAGCATTAAATACTTATGCTCATCAATATGAAACATTAGTTACTCTTAAATCGGTTATACAACATTATTATACCCAGAAATATTAATTAATCTTAAAACATTAGATACTCAGCTTTCAATCCAGAAAGCTTCAACTCTCAAATAAAAGGTCATTTAATTATTTAAAATAAATAATTTATCATATTTAGTGATTAATTGTGTACCCCATGGTTAACTGTTTCATACCTACCCCCTTTTAATAGTGTACTATAGTGTGGACACAGTTAACCAGTTCTCATTTTTATTAAACATTTTTTTCTCTAAAATCGTTAGGAAAACGAACATTCCTTCAATGCCGATACGTAGCTAATGAGCCTGCCCTTTGACCAGAATAGAAGAAAACATGTTTTTAATGAAGAATTATGAGATAAGGTGGTCTGAATTTTAGGTGGTTAACTGTTGAACAGGTCACCCTAATTATTTTTTTTAAACCGTGTAAATCTACTTTAAAAAAAATCAAAACGTGCAGATAGAGTGATTACCTTGGCTTGCATGCATTCTGTTGGATTCAATCCAGTGTCGGTTTTAGTGCACAAATATTAAATAAGAGGAAGCTTTCGACCAGCGCTTCCGCTGCATCCACACATTACTTTGAGGCAACGACCAAGCCTGCGGTAGTTACCGCACTACTACTTACTACAAGTTACTTATGACTTTGATTAATTTATTTCGCCGGAAGCCACGGTTACTAGCAGTGCCACAGGCACGAACCAACTTGCTTAGCAAAGCGCCACTGACGTGCGCCTTGCACGCACTGAATGACACGGCTGACTGGATTCACAAAAATAATGTTGTTTGTGTTAATATGTTATTTAAGGTAGTTTACCAAGGACCACGCTACCGCCTTAGGAATTCCCTGTAATGATAGCAGTGTTTGTGATAAATAAATGAATAAATATTTGATAATAGTTACTATCAAATAATAATAATCAAAGACATAATTCATATTTATTTCAAATTTTCAACACATCAAGAAACTACGGATTTTTTTTTCGCGTTTGTTTTGGGATAGTCTGAACTTACCTTTATTATCAACTAACATTCCAACACTAGTAAAAACTTCTACTCTAGTCCCGACTACACAACACTATCACCCTACGTCATAAAGCATTAGATTAGGGCGACGACTTAGAAAATACTTTGACACTTTCTACATTCTACAATTATTGTTGGATTTATCACATTGTGGCTATTTCTTGCACAAAATATTTGTGTTTCATAAATTTTAACCCTTTGTTGATATAAATCTTTTATCAGAATGTACCCCGTTGGTCAAGGTAGGTGTTATGCTATAGGGGATCAACACTTTGTTTGATTGTTCTAAATAAAATCAAGTAACGCGATGCAACGCAACCTTATAATTTGTGAATTTGTGCAAGTTTGTGAATTATATTTCCACATATTTAAACTACATAGCTCCAGCGGGGGACACGAATGCTGGTGCGGTGAGTGTTGCGGGGGCAGTGACCGCGGCCGCGAGCACGACTGGTGCTGCGGCCGGGGTCCCAAGTACAGCCCCCGCGACCGGAGCGACTGCTCCTGGCGCAGCCGGCGCCGCGGGTGCCATGAGCCTCGTGTCACCGGCTGCACCACTGGCGGATCTCCCAACACTCACATGCCCGCGACGTCCCAATCTCGGCCATGAAGGAAGACCGATTATGCTGAGGGCTAATCATTTTCAAATATCAATGCCCAGAGGGTTCGTACATCATTATGATGTCAATATACAGCCAGATAAATGTCCCAGAAAGGTGAGTTTCACATTGTTGACAATCATCTATTGTCTATTCATTGATTGCATTTGCTTACTAAATATTGTTATTATAATTTTTATTCCTGCTCATAACAGTTTTAGTATTCAGAAATGTACTTTTACTGTAGGAAGAAAATAACATGTTTTTTGTACAATTTTTAGGTCAATAGAGAAATTGTTGAAACTATGGTTCATTGTTACAATAAAATATTTGGAGCACTCAAGCCTGTATTTGATGGCAGAAATAATTTATATACACGAGATCCTCTGCCTATCGGTAATGATAAGGTAGAATTGGAGGTTATATTGCCAGGAGAAGGCAAAGACAGAGTTTTCCGTGTCAGCATTAAATGGGTTGCACAGGTTTGTGAACATTTGCATATCTACTTAATCATGAAAAATGGTTTTATATAAAGTAATTACATTTTTGTTTCAATAGGGTTTCTATTGAGAATCTGTCACAACATCAGAGAGTATGAGATATTTTATTACCTTAACCTTTAAATCCCGGCTAATGTGACACAATTAATTTTCTATTGTAATGGAACCGAAAGGTTCTGCGCCCGACTTCACTAGTTAATTTTCTTATGAAAATGATGATAATGTACGCATAATATGTAGGGCTATAAACAAAGATATTTAATACAAGTTGAAATATAAGCTAACAGATATTAAATTTCGATGAATATTTAATTGGACAGATCTCTCAGCAAAAGTATGAGTTTCGGAAATCATCATCTATCTTTGGAAACATCATGCTGAGATCTCACTATTTATTTAATATACTGTAACTTCATACTCAGTCAGTAAGTATAACATTATGCAAATTAAGAGGTACAAAAAAAAATACACAGACTGACATAATTATTATTAATGTTTGTAGTGCACAATATAAAAGGTGTAACAGAATAAATGCAAGTCTTGAAAGTAGTTTGTTCAGAATTGACTACTGAATCGATTTCAGTAACTAGCCTGACAAAGAAAACTTCATAAAAAGGCGCAATACTACAAACTGCTGCAGTGCAAAACTTAGAACCTTGGCTTTTGAAGGGATTTACTCTGTAGCACAATGTTTCTGCTAATTTGGAAACAATGATTGCCAAAGCACATATCTTTGATAATTTACCTGATCTCAAGAGTCAGCCCTGATAAGAATATAGTTTTGGTTCGGTTACGGTATAGTTTTGCTTCTCTGATAAGAATAGAGTTCTTATCTCAAAAATTAAGATGTACCAATATGCACACAATTTAATAGATGCCTAATACAGTGGGCTGCATGTCAGTGGCAACACTTTCCTGTACTATGAAGGTTCAGTAAAGTAAGAGGCCAGTTTATACTGGTTTTATACCAGTTACAGACAGCCTAGTAAACCTTCCTATTGCAGAAAAGGAAACCTGCTATATCTCAAAATACTTGTTTACATTCTACTAGACTAGTCTTCTCAAAGACCAAGACTGGCGGCATTGTAAATTCAAATTGAATCTTGTGAAAACATTTAACTATTAGATCATTCCAGGTGTCTTTGTTTGCGTTAGAAGAAGCTCTTGAAGGTCGAACAAGGCAGATTCCTTATGACGCCATCTTAGCTTTGGATGTGGTCATGCGGCATCTACCATCTATGATGTATACTCCAGTGGGACGGTCTTTTTTCTCATCTCCAGAAGGATATTATCATCCTCTTGGTGGTGGTCGAGAGGTCTGGTTTGGTTTCCACCAGTCAGTGAGACCCAGCCAGTGGAAAATGATGCTTAACATAGATGGTAAGTAGAATTTATGTTACAAAAAAAACCAGTTGTATGAACCTAAAGGTGGGTATCAGAACCCAGTTTACATACCTAATAATTATTATCAAAAAATTTTTTGTTGTTCTTGATGATTTCCTCAATTTACAGTTTCTGCAACTGCCTTTTACAAGGCACAGCCAGTCATAGAATTTATGTGTGAAGTACTTGACATACGAGACATTAATGATCAAAGAAAGCCATTGACAGACTCCCAGAGAGTTAAATTCACAAAGGAAATCAAAGGACTCAAGATAGAAATCACTCATTGTGGTACTATGAAAAGGAAATACAGAGTATGTAATGTGACCCGTAGACCTTCTCAGATGCAATCGTAAGTCCTTTACAATTGTTTGGTAGCTTCTGATTGGCGATATATTAATTACCATGAGTTAGGTTATTATTGGCCAAGGCAATTAAAGAATATGAGTGGTGAAATTTAAACATGGGGAAAACTTATCAGTGTTTGGATATAAGTAATTTTAATGGGCAATAGGGTGTTTATGATAAGAAATTAATTTAGATTGTGAAAGAGGAAAACAGATTATTAAGGGATACCATGTGGCATGCAGAATTTTTGTATATTTTTCTTATCCTCATAGGAAGAAGGAAAATGGTAAATGATTAAAAACTGTTAAAATACAAATGTAAATTTGTATTTTTTTTATTTATATTGTGACTTGTTGGTTGTATAGTCAATCAACCATTCAGACTCTAAACAAATAAATAAAATATATCTAAAGAAATAAAAATACATCTAATAATAATATATCTACACTAATAAATAACATATAATATCTATTTGTAGTGTCAGAATAACAGCAATTTACTAAATGCATGTGAAATATGCTGTATATATGGTGCTTATAACAAGTCTGTTTGCTCTGGCTACTCTCCGAAACGGACATAGTGTGATTAGACTTTTACTGCCACTTTTATGTCTTTTTACAAGAAAAATAAAAAAAGGAATTATTAAAGAGATACATTTTTGTTTTTCGACATTCACGCAAACGCAAACGAATTGGCGGGCACAGCTAGTTTACAATAAAATTGGGTTAAAACAGACTTAATTCCCAAACCTTTACGAAATATTTACTAAACAGCTTTTCCCTATTTCGTTTCAATGAGTAATTCATATTTTGATTAAATCGATTTTTCTACAGATTTCCTCTACAGCTAGAAAATGGACAAACAGTAGAATGTACTGTAGCTAAATATTTCTTGGACAAGTATAAGATGAAGCTGCGTTATCCTCACTTGCCGTGTCTACAAGTCGGTCAAGAGCATAAACACACATACCTCCCTCTGGAAGTGTGCAATATAGTGCCCGGTCAAAGATGTATTAAGAAACTCACTGACATGCAAACTTCGACCATGATCAAAGCGACTGCACGCTCGGCTCCAGACAGGTAAATTGTATTGGTAATGTAATGTAGCAGGATAATAATTCCAATGTTTTTCCTATCTGTATCTTTCATTATTATCTTTTCATACGGGATGTATTTTATCACTAAGCAAAAGTGGCAGACTTACTGAACCTCACACAAGCTATTAATAATGTTTTAAGTTCTGATTGGATTTTAAAATTACAGCCTGTATCAATTGAATTCAATTGTACTGTTATTGCTTCACAGTCTAGCCAGCCAGCCAGTAGCCCAGCCAATAATGAAAAGCCTAGTGAGGCTCACGCCTTACTAGGCTTTTCATTATTAACTGTTATAAAAGATGAATAAAATCTTTTCAATATCTAAACAGGGAAAGAGAAATCAATAATCTGGTTCGGCGTGCGAATTTCAACACAGACTTGTATGTGAAGGAGTTTGGTCTGACGATCTCGAACAACATGATGGAGGTGCGCGGCCGAGTTTTGCCGCCGCCGAAGCTGCAGTATGGCGGACGCGTCTCGTCTCTTGGCGGACAGGTAATACCTACTTGCTATTTAGGTACCTTGAAACAAACTTGGTAGATCACCACTTTAGATTCTGGCTGAAGGGAGTAACGAAGCATTAGTCGCATTCTGGCTTTATTTGTGTCTAGCTTTATAAGTATTTTGATACAAAAAGTGCCATTTTATATTCAAGCCTTCAATCTTGTCTTGAATGATTCAATCAATTATGTATTTTACTCACACGATTTTTTGGGATTTTGTATCATAATGGTTGCTTTTCCTTCGTTTTGTCCATAGCAAGCATTACCAAACCAAGGCGTGTGGGATATGAGAGGGAAACAGTTCTTCATGGGTGTCGAGATACGAGTATGGGCGATTGCTTGTTTTGCACCCCAGAGAACTGTGAGGGAAGATGCACTGAAGTAAGTTAATCCTATTTATACATCTAATTGCTTGTTTTTATCTAGAGACAGCAGCAGCATTCTCCAGTACCCTGACAATGATAAAAAACTGACATCATCAGTTTTTTATGATATTAGGTCCCTTTTAAACATACTTTTAAAGAAGGAGGCTCACAAATCGCCTGGCATCGCACAACTTTTTATTGGGCCGACCGATTTCTGCTAATTTTTTTTTTTCCAAATTTCGCCTCTTGTCATTATGCATATGAGTTGCACGTTTGTTTATCATTTCAGAAACTTCACTCAGCAACTGCAGAAGATATCAAACGACGCCGGCATGCCGATCATCGGACAGCCGTGCTTCTGTAAATACGCGACAGGGCCAGATCAGGTGGAGCCTATGTTCAAGTACCTCAAGAGTACGTTCGTGCAGTTGCAGCTTGTGGTTGTTGTGTTGCCCGGGAAGACGCCTGTGTATGGTATGTATTAAAAGAAATATTTTAATTTGATCCACTTTGCCCTCTTTTCATATACCAAAGGAACAAGCTATGATAAAAAAGTTAAATTGAAAAATTAAAAAACCCCCGACCCAAAAAAAACTAAAAAGTAAAAAAAATATATTTATTGGCCGTTGTAGGTAATATTTTGATCAAGACATTGTCAAGTCGGCGGATGGCTACTGAAAATGCTAATGCTAGGCCTCCTCTGTTTGGCGTTCACACACACACACCTACCAGACATATAGACAGAGAGACATTGCGTTTTATACTATTGTAAGGCTGCTAAAATAGAAATAGGTCGAAGATATGATAGTGCAGGTTGTGATAAATGCTTACTAAAATAAATCCATCTCCGTAGCTGAAGTAAAGCGGGTAGGAGACACCGTGCTAGGCATGGCGACGCAGTGTGTTCAAGCCAAGAATGTGAACAAAACGTCGCCGCAGACGTTAAGCAATCTGTGTCTGAAGATCAACGTGAAACTCGGCGGTATTAACTCTATCCTTGTGCCGTCGCTACGTCCTAAGGTATGTTCGTTTAGTGTGCGTACAGGCGTCAACCGCAGAGGCAACTGCAGCCGTCACCACCCGTCGACGCCCGCCGTCGAGAACGTGCCGCTCGTGTATTAGAGTACGGCGCATGAGCGTCACGTCACCACGCGACGACGGCTACCTCCACACGCATTGTCGGCTGCAGCTGCCTCGGCCGTTGACGCCTGTCGCTCGTGTGTATGAGTACTTACTTGTGCCTTTAACTGATTAAGAGGACAGAAACCAGTTTAATTATGTAGTACAACACTCCAAACAATTTTCCTACTGTGGTCATTTTTCGATTATGGTTTTTTTTTAATATTCACATGCTGTTATGCACGAGATGAAAAAGATCCAGAACATCTGTCGGCCAGTACTGTCTAATTTATGACTTATTTACATCTACATAATTATAAGAAACTAGCTTCTGCCCGCGGCTACGCTCGCGTTAATTTAGAGTTTGACAATCAATTCGGGTTGTACTCTGCTTCTCTATCATACGAACGTTATTATCGTTTTACTCGGAAAAAGTACTTTTTTTAGGGATGAAAGGTACCCCTATGTCCGTTTCTGTACACCTGACAACGTATATGCAAAATTTCAGGATGATTGGTTCAGTGGTTTAAACGTGAAAAGGTAACAAACAAACTTACTTTCGCATTTATAATTAGTTAGGATGCGAGTACTATTGTGGGTCATATATATTTTTCACTTTCTCAGTTAGCTTTAATGATAATCTGACTGGATATGTCCACTCCATCTGTGTGGTTCTTTCCTCAAAAGACCATTTCAGACACTAATCTACATGGCCTTGGTCATGATCTGACCAAGATTATGTCTGGACTTTAAAAGAGACTGTGACGTCTGAATTTATTTCGGCTTTTCTTCTCAGAGTAGTCAGATAAGAAGCGCCGACCTCATCTAGTTTAAAAAATATGTACTGACGTATAAGAATGTTTGTATAAACCTACTTACAGAAATAAAATAATTTATCATTAAAATAACTCTATCCCTCTAACTAATAAACACAGAATAAAGTTATTCCAAGTTTAAACTTATGAAAATGTATGGTTATTCCTGGTATGACTTTATTCCGTGTTTATTAGTAACAGGGTATAAGTTCAATGAAATTATGACATTTGAAGCCAATTCTAAGTTAGAGTTGAATTGATGATTCTATTGATCATAATTTTGTAAATACATATTTGTTACTGTCGCAAATCAAATTTTGATCAACACGCAACGTGACACTGACCTAAAAAATGCAAAAAACGTAAGAAAATTTCGCGAGCTTCCCTAAAGCTCGGTTGAATGTTAGGTGTTCAATGAACCGGTGATCTTCTTGGGCGTGGACGTGACGCACCCGCCCGCGGGCGACAACAAGAAGCCGTCCATCGCGGCCGTGGTGGGCTCCATGGACGCGCACCCGTCGCGCTACGCCGCCACCGTGCGCGTGCAGCAGCACAGGTACGTGCCGGCATGTGCACAAACACTTGTCATAATTATCTGTGTAAATATGCGGCCCGTGCGAGCTCACTAGGCGCCCCGCGCTGTGACGTCACCTCACAGATGCTATCGCTACTGAGAAGCGGGGAAGCGGGACAGAGGCCGCATTTCAGCAAGGTGCCTAGTTAATTCGCACGGGTCAATACATACATATTATAACTAATTTGACTACTACGGCGCATCTTACGTATGCAAGCGCCACTGTTTTGCGACCGCGCCTGTATAGATAAAATATAAGTGTTGAACTCTTATACATTTTTACAGTGATGTTGTGTGCTCTCCGTGAGAGTTGTGGCCATGGCGCCTGATTTATACTTCAAACAAATAAGAACATACATATTATACGATATCTGACAGCAAAACCTGCTAACATGATGTGGTGAGATGTAAGCGCACAACTGCACACAGAACAAACTCGTGTGCTTAAAATCCCGCTTGTCCATCTCAGTGGCAAGTGCACGCGTAAACCGCGTCTTGATTTTCGATTCTTACGCGAATTTACAGTTCTTGCGCTTGTGCACTGCGTCCGATCCGATTCCGAGACAATACGGCCCGAGAATACCGAGTTCGGAGGTTGATTGTGCACTGCCGACCGACGTTTATGTACCAATCTTTGACCGAAAATCCTCCCACTGTGTGTTTGATTGCATGTATTGAATAGCGTAGCGTAGCCTTTATAACAAATTACAATTACCGAGGTTAGTTTCTGTACTGACCGCTGAAACTCTGATCGGGGGCTGTGCACAAGGGTTTACACTAGTACTACGGCTACTTCGGCCCGTGTTATCTCGGATTCGGGTCGGGCACAGTGCGCAAACGCACTTACGCTGTTTTTTTATTTTTCCCTTTCGCTTCGCTCATCACACCTCCACTGCTCTCGTCAATGACAAGCGAGGGCAGGTGTGCGAGTTGCACCGACTCACCGTTAGGGTTTTATAAGTAAGTAGATGGGGCCGTCTTATGGAGTGTGCACACTGCAGATTTTTTATCGGCCGATAGTTTAGTTGGTATTCAGCTGCATCTAGTGACGCAGGAGACTGACCCCAAATCACTTGGGCACAAATTAGGCTGACAAATAGTTTCCATAGATCGCTAGTGGATATGAGCATATAATATGGGAGTGCGCACATTATCCAATCTAAAATCGGTCGATAAAATAATCTGAAAGGCGTCCCGATTCCCTTTTGGTTAAATTTCCTGTCGCTCTCGTTCCGAAACACACAATGCATGGGCAAAGTCGTGTCAAGCGCAAGCGCCATAATTTCAAAATTGAAGACTACAAACAATTGGCCGACCATCGTAAACAGTGTGTGCACTCGTTTTTAATTAAATTATATATTTTAAGTCTTCGACTCAGCCCGATAGCGAGTAACCTATCGGCCGATAAAAGTCTGCAATGTGCGCACTCCCAGCGCGTACCTCCATCCAATTTGTCGAAACCATAACTTTGGATTGCGACTATACCCGAAATACACGATAAAATAAGGGTACAGACAGCCAAAAAATCTCCCGGATTCAATTAAACCCAATTTGTTTTAATTTTTGTGACTAAAAGCTGTTTTATTGTTTAAAAATGAATCCTTTCCTTTCTATTTTTTTTAACAGCTTGTTTAAAATTTTGTTTCATCAACAAGATACACTTTTCAGTTTTACTTTATTATATAGACCATTGGGTCCATACAAATACAGACCAATATCGTCAAATTATCTCCATATTTATAAAATAAACAACTCAAAAGCCATATGGTGGATACAGATTATTATTAGATAATTTTGTTTTTAAATACTAACGCAAACGCTGGCGGGCCACTAGTCTCAAGGCGGAATTAATTGTAGCACCCGAAGCGACGCTCGCTTTCTCGCCAGAGAATATGATGATATAAGCGCAACGAGCACTAAGAGCATCGCGTCGGGTGATACAAGTGTGTGTACCTAACTGTAACGACGCCACGTTTCAGACAAGAGATAGTACATGAAATGAGCAGCATGGTGCAGGAGTTGTTGATAATGTTCTACAAGAGCACGGGCGGGTTCAAGCCGCACCGCATCATTATGTACCGCGACGGGATATCTGAGGGACAGTTCCTGCACGTGCTGCAGCACGAGCTCACCGCCGTCAGAGAAGCTTGTATCAAGGTACGCGACTTGCGTTGCAGAATGATATACTTTCAACTTGTATAACACCATAGAAACAGGTGGACTGGTAACATCTAGCTGCAAACAAAAATGAATGAAAGTTTTGTGATGCTATCCTACCTGTTTTACTTAACCTCTAATTGCACTTAAAAAATCTGTCTTTATTGTGCTGTGCAACTAGTTCAGGAGAAATCACCACACTCAAAGTATTACATTGAAATGTGACTTGGTAAGTAAAGCTTTTATCTCAGTCTTAAACACCTCGCCATTGTAGAATTCGTTAGCAATACTTTCCATTACTATGAAATGTGAATGTTTTCAGTTGGAGGCAGAGTACAAGCCGGGCATCACGTTCATTGTGGTTCAGAAGCGGCATCACACGCGTTTGTTTTGTGCCGACAAGAAGGAGCAGTCGGGCAAATCCGGCAACATCCCCGCCGGCACCACCGTTGACCTCGGCATCACGCACCCCACCGAGTTCGACTTCTATCTCTGCAGTCATCAAGGAATACAGGTAAGTTATTTTTTTTCTTATACCTTTTCGTATAGCGCTCGCTCGGCGAACCATATTGTCACATATTTTTGTCCGATTTCGGTCAAATGCGCCGTCCCCCCATAAAGTATAATATTGTGAAGGCGTATGAGCTAGCTGGTGTGTGCAGGGCACGTCGCGGCCGTCGCACTACCACGTGCTGTGGGACGACAACCACTTCGGGTCGGACGAGCTGCAGTGCCTGACGTACCAGCTGTGCCACACCTACGTGCGCTGCACGCGCTCCGTGTCCATCCCGGCGCCCGCGTACTACGCGCACCTAGTGGCCTTCCGCGCGCGCTACCACCTAGTGGAGAAGGAGCACGACTCGGGCGAAGGCAGCCACCAGTCGGCCTGCAGCGAGGACCGCACGCCCATCGCCATGGCGCGCGCCATCACCGTGCACGCCGTCACCAAGAAGGTCATGTACTTCGCCTAACACGCGCCGCGCGCGCGAGCCGCGTCCCGCGCCGCCGCCGAGCGCGCCCCGCGCGCCACGCACGCCCCGCGCGCCCCGCACGCCCCGCGCGCCCCGCACGCCCCACGCGCCCCGCGCACGCGCTGCGCCTACTGAGCCCTCCAGCGTGTCGGCGGTGACCACAGTCGTCGACTAAAGAAGCTTTTGACGGTGTTGCAGATAATATTAATCTCGCGTGGCGAAACTGTTGGGGCTTCTATACTTTTAATTATCTCAGCACGGAGATCGCGTTCGTTAACACGCCCGGTGGTCGTTCCCTACTCCGGAGTCTGCAACTATTTCCTGGAGCTGGGAATGACGCTGTCGGATCTCCTTGTTTCTGAGATAGAACTCCGCCTATTTTCTGGTTGCTTACGTCGATGTTAATGCCAACCATTTTCTATCAGGTTCTGTATAGCCCCACATATGTTTCATATAGTCTAATTTTATAAATGTTGTTATGCTTTTACGAAGATAGCTGTCCTAATATAAAAGACGTTTTTTCAATGAAATTTTGGTTATGGCGAAGCAATTGAATCAAATCGTTGAGAATTATTTGATGATATAAATATAGTCGGAGGAAAGCAATAAAAAATACCTCGTGCATGAATCGTATAGTGTTTCCACTTTCGAGACGACTTTTCTTGGATGTTGCCTATCTTCTAAGAAGCATTTGTAGGATTCAACTTTAGCTTTTTAAATAAAATAAAAAAGTGCGATTAATTTAATAAGTGGATATTTTATCGTCATTCGAAACTAGAAATGAATTGATAGTGACAGTGACATGCAAATAATATATTTTATAAAATATATAAATAGGATCAACAAAGTGCTTATTACTACTAAAAATACTAAGACAGAACGACGATGGATACAAACAGTGATTTTTATTGTTTATTAAATCTAGTAAGTTTACAAACGTAGTTTAACATTGCTAGTGACTCATATGAAACGCGGTTTATTGCGCAAAGCGTCTCAAAAATGAGATATCAAAACATTGAAAGCAATTACGTGAGAATATTTTATGAATGAAAGGACTAGCGCACGTAAAAGTTCACAATTTCGTTTCGATACATAATCTTAATGTCCCTCAAAATAAATTGACCGTCTGTTCAATGGTGCGGCAGCGGAGACCTGACGAGTATTTATATTTTTAATTATGAGATGAATTGAAATGAAAAGCCTCACTATATTAGTATTTATTCCCATTTTTATTTATAACTTTTGCTACGTATGTGTTGCTTTTGCACTAATCAGTGATCATCGCTTAGAAGCGTCCTTGTTCAAATAATTTTCGTAAGATGTTTTAATTATGATGATCATATTTCCTTTTGGCTTATTCGTCTGATCATTTACAACCAAATAACTCATGTGTGAGTGTTCAGCCTACATACATTATTTTTAAATCTCTATCCACTTTCTACATCTCTCCCTTTCGCATACTTTTTGCAACCGCCATGCACAGCATAGCCACATATGTATATAAACACATAAACATACAACCAACCTTATTATCGGTGTAAAGAATGTTATTTACATTTTTAAGTTTATTCTAAAAAAGTAAGGAGTTCTTTTATAATGTATTTTTTTAGCTTTAAGTTTAATTTCAACTAAAAGTTGGGAAGAAGCAACGTCCTGACTTTAGGAGTTGGTGACAAATGTTTTTTTTATTAGTGTGAAAGTTAATAAACAATTTTTTATTATAATTTTTGTTTTGGTGTTTAAATTGGTCGTTTTTCGCATGAACTCATGCAAATTCTCACGTTATTATTTTTGTTCAAACATTACATTCAAGAAAATAGGATCGTCAATCATTGCATCTTCTGCATTATGTGATACACCACTAGATGTTCATTAGGCAATAGACATAGACGTACTTACATGCTCTATACGTTATTAGCGAAATTGTTCTGAGCCACAATAGTCTGATAGACTATAAATAAAGTGTAAATATGTATAAAATACCATCTTTTGACAAATTAATTATGTAGAACTTAAATTTCACCCTCTCAATTATTTGGGCACTGTATTTTCAAATGTCATTTTAAAATTCAAGGATTGTAACATTTACTTAACATCAGATTGATGTCTTATGACAGTACTTATAATTCCCACCATAAGCGAAAAGCTTAAATTTCGATTGATGTTCAATTAAGGCCTTTTGAACCTCCAATAAGGAGACCATTATAACTTAGTTGCGTAATGGCACAAATTCCGTTCCTTTCAGAAACTATCCAGCTATTATTACTCCTTAATTCGTAGCTTTAAGAATGCTCTCATTTCATATTTCAGGACCAAAAGACGTTGAAAATAAAGTGACGAACATTCGACAGTGCTACAAAATCAAATCACACTAATAATAAAGGGGTAAAAAACTGGTTCGAAGTTAAGATTTGAACCATTACTCAGCTAAGCGCCTCGTCACACACGTTTCCATAAGAATATTTTGATAAGTTCCATGTAAGTTAAATTCCACTAATGGCAGCAAAGTTATCATAAGTCAATAAGATGATGGTAGATTTTTCAATCTTTGAATTTGTAACAAGATAATCAATCCTTTAGTCCTTCTTTTATATGATCATTAATGAATATATATGTCGCAGCCATCTGGTTAAATTAGCCAGCTAATTGGACACCTAGGCCGTTCATTAAACGCCGGCATCCAATTGGATGCCTAGGCCGATAGAGTTATTGAACTAGAATCATTCAACGTTTAACAACTTGGCGTATTGAAAGTCAGCCCTTTGAAGATGACTGACCAAGACTCAACCAAGTGATTCAAATTTAGTTCAGCTTTTTCCACTGTGGTGCTAGTAGTCACCTAAACAAATATGGCGTCAATAGCGCAAACCGTGAATGTAATTTTTCGTTCTTGTGTGCAATTTGAAGTGAAATTATTAATTAATCTATTTATATATTTAAAAAAAATTCATTATTACTATTTACTTAGTGGTAGGTATTAGTAAAAAGTAGTCGCACATAATTTGTGAACTCATCGTCACCCTGACCAAACATCATAAATTCATCAATATACAATTTAACTAAATGGGCCTAGGCGTCCAATTAACTGGGTAGTTTAACCAGATGGCCGCGACATATACAACGTGTTTTTTTTAATATCCGATAACTCTAGGGTTATATTCTATAACTACAAATAATACAAAAACCCCTAGAATATGTGGTCCAAAAATGCATAGTTTCGAAGATATCATCAAACATAATTAATTTAGGTCAAAACATTAAAAGTTGAATTTGATGAAAATAAAGTGTTCTCAGGAAGTTCACTATCGTACAAAATAGACTCTCGATGTGTGTAGGTATCACGGAGAAAAGAAAGAAGCGGAGATGCCGCAAGGCAACTAGGCCGAGTGCTTTCAGTACGGCCATGACGTCACAGTGGGCGGAGCCGAAAACCTTGGTTTTGAGTGAATCGTCATCGCGATAGGGTCTGCTGTATTTTGATAGTTTTTAATTGTATAATTGTTTTAATAATGAAGTGCGCTGTTTTTGGGTGCAAAAATTGTTTAGGATTAAAACGGAAACATTGATGGCATAACATTTCACGTGTGAGTTCCTAAAATTAATATTTTCACTTTAAATCACATTTTCTCGTTTGATCGCCAGATTGTGCTAGTGACATCTGTCGTCAAAGGGATGCATTTTAACCACTTCTCAGCAATTTGGTGTTTTTATCATTATCAATGCATATTATGACCAATTTTCGAATCAAATAACTTGCATAGGTTTATTTACCTCGATACATATCTTGATACATGAAACGCGATGAATTGAAATGATGAAAAATGCGCTATCTGTCGGTAAGTAGTCGGTCGTAAGTGATGAATTAAAAAAATGTGTGCAATAATGCCAGCAAGCAAGACCCTATTTTATCGAATTTATTATCTTCAGGTAATTTATTGTTTTTAATCCTTACTTATTTTTTATTATCATTTTAGATTCCCTGTTAATACAGATATTAGAAATGCATGGATACGTATTATAAATAAACCCAATTTTTTTATTTAACTACCTACCTACCCTACCTTAAATAGGTACCCGATACCCCACATGACACTATTTAAAAAAAAAATTCAAATGGAAAACATTTTCGTTTCAGTTGGGTAATAAATAATGTGTTCCCGCCATACTAACGTACATAGAATGTTCTGGAACAAAGCGTCATACTTTGTAACGCTATAGTGGCCAATGGACGAACTAAAATGACAAACACCTAGTTCAGTTTTATTGTCATAATTCCCTTCACCGCTAGACAGACTTACAAGCAATGGGCGGGTACGTCGTACCCCGTCCCCCTCTCACCCCATTCAGGCGACGCTACTTTCTAAAGGGATTTTGCTTTGCGGCATCTCCGCTTCTTTCTTTTCTCCATGGTAGGTATCTAGGTTTCATTGATGAATACGAGTAATTAAATTTTATTCAAACCAATCATTCATACCTAAAGCTAAGAAAATGCGACGTTGTCATGTTTCACGTGAGGGTGTATTACATTAATAATCGTGACTTTGTCGAATGATTTTGTAGAAAAACTGAAAAAAAAAAAAACAAATGCCAGTTGATTCTTTGTTAGTGTCTCATTCATACCCGAGTTGTGGGATATTAAAAAAAAAACACCTTGTCTATCACACCAATTTTCGCGCTTTACTTTTTTTTATAAATTGGAATAATAGTTTTATTAATCGTCGTGGATAACTAAATAATAAACTTATTTGCTGTATTCGGAGAATTTCAGTCTTGAAATAATCTACCAAAAAATGTAGGGTTATTTTTAAAGGCAGCCTTTACCAAATTTCGGATCTCTAATTTAAACAATACTTAGATAACTTAGAAGTCAAGTGATCGAACTAACATTTTGGGCAAAATTGAGCAAAGTGAATTAGGCTTTTAAGAAATCATTATTAATGCTAAAACGTACAGAAATCAATTTTGGTCACACTGTCAATTGGATCGCTTGGATTCTAAGCTATACAATTGTTTATCAGGTGGTAATTATATTTATAAATTGGAATTATTTTGTTTTTCTATTTATTGCCGGCGCCCTCGATGTTAATTAAAAATGTGTAAGTGTTTTGTTCCTTGACAAGAGCTTCCATTATAAATCGCAGTATGAAACTAAACGAGCGCCTTATATCTGTTTTACGCGCCAGGAATGCACTCTGTTCAATTCTCGACGCTCGGCACTACGCCAAAAGTTGACAATCCAGTGCGCGGTAATAAAATGTGACGTTAAGAAAACGTCCGTGCATATGTGGGCCTATTCAATAATTTTATTTTATTTTTCAATACATATTTTAATTGCTTAGGGCTTTTGACCGTCGCAGTAAAAACAATTTATGTATGCAGCACAGCTAATTGTTAAGTTTTCTTGTCAAAGGGATTTAGCGTATGTGTGTAATAAAAACATACGTATTTGCAATATATATTTTTTTCATTGATTGTTTTGCATTTGTTTGGAAAGAAATATGGCTCATGGGTCCATCATTTAAAACGTGCCTGTCAGCTGTTGATCCTTGCGCGCTTTTGTGTAAGATTTAATTTACGGTCGTATAACCGCCTCGCTCCGCTTTTCACTAAGACGCTACATATCAAACAAACCAGCCGTTTACCCCTTTGAAGTGTAAATAGCGGCACAGAGGTAACTATGGTAATGAGGTCGCAGCATTTAAGCCAACCTCAATGGTGCAGCTGCTGTCCAACCGTTCGGTGAAAATTAGCAGAATATAAGTATGTAATGGAGCCGTCTATTTATAAAGTAATAGTTAAATACATACATAAAACACGGTAGAAATACAGACCATATATATTATATATATACCATAAACGTTATTCTTTTAATTTCTATAAACTTTTCTTTCATGTCTACAATTAATGTAAACTAAAATATCAATATTTTCTTGCTTTATCACTTTTCTACTCATTACTTAACTAGTCGGTTAATATTTAAGGGGACATAAAAGTCATGGGAATGCCAAAGGCTTTTTTGAGACTTTGTTGGTGAATTTTTATTGATAAGTATCTACTCCAAAGCGAAAATCATTTTATCCAAAGACTGATCCTAGAATTTATGAGTCAAGGATCAGAGCAAAAAAAAAAGAAACAATAGTATTATTTTAGATTTTCCCAAACGTTTTGCTTAAATCATAAACTTATTCAAAGTAATGTTTTTTGTCAACAAGGGTATGTTCTACACTTGTTAACAGTCAAGAACTTGGATGACGTCATTTTAATTATATATTAGTTATCTAAATATGATACCTACAGTTAGGTTACCTTATTTGCATAAAACAAGAAAGAGCTGAACAAAAAATAAGTGCTATCAAATTCAGCTGTATAAAACTTAAAAGATACAGGGTTACAGCTCTGTGAACGTGTAAAATCATCGTTAAGTTAACGTTTAAGGAATACGCAGATTACAACTTTCACTTTTTTTTTGCATGGTAATAAAATAAGGCAACATGTTTTATTTATATTTTTTTATTAGTCCGTGCCAACAAAATCGACGTGAGGCAATGTGCAATACTTAAGAAGTAGCGCGAATACAAACGTGCCCGAAATAGTATTAAATTGGCCCGTGGGCGGGTTAGCTACTGCCATAGAACACATTCGCCCAACTAGCCGTCACTTTTGTTATAAATTCTATTAATTATAAATGTTGTGCAATCAAATACACTTTTATGTACAGATACCAGCACATCAAGCTACCCTAATCTGTCAATATTCTTTGATAGATTTTCAACTTTATCACATAGGCATATGGTTCATGTTCAATTTGAAAAACTTGACAGTTTGGGGTAACGTGATGTGCTGGCGTCTGTACATAAATGGAACTCAGTTATTCGAATTGTCGAGTACTGTTTCATTAAAATCACACTTAGCTTAATATGCTTAACCAGATAACACATGTTATAATATACTATGAAATCTATTTTCTATTATGAATTTACAACATACAAAGACATAATTCGGTCTACTAAAGCAATATTAAATTCCATGACATAAAAGGACGCACAAGTTTCTATTAAATAAGAAAGATGATTGATAAGCCTATAAAAAAGTTCATTTATATAGTTTCCGTACAAATTTTTGTATGTGTGAAATTGTTATTTTCGAATTAAATTTGTCTATATTTAAATATAAAATCAGGATATTGTTTTCCAAAACACAATTTGTTACTGAATTATGAAACATAATTAGTTTCCATAATTATGTTTCCTAGGTCGTGATTGGACTTGAATAAAAAAATAAAATCATTATAAAGTTAAGACATTAAAATCTTAATGTAGGTTGCATGTGTTCCGAAGTCACTGATATTCTATTTAAAGAACCACAAACTGAAAGTCAGGGACAAATTTGAAATTCCCTCGCAAAAAAAGTACTACTTAAGGAGGGGAGATTTGCAAATGGTCAAAAATCAAGTAACACTAATAAACAAAACATTATAGACGAAAGTTAAGTAAGCAATGGAATCTTAATGATCTAAGCTTCTGAAATTCAAGTATAGCTTACACAACTCATAGCATAGTAACAGAGGCAGGACACAAGTTAAACGATAGTAATTATAACAGCTATTATTTTAAAAACAATGGTGTTATTTGGTGATTAAAGTTATTTGGACACATTTAAATATTCAGAAGAGAGAGACGATAAAAAAATAAAACTATTATGATGGATTGTATTGAGCTTAATTATTGAAAAACATTTTGTTGGTGGCAGGCATTTTATTTGATTCCCATTGTAATTTATTGTAAGTAACCAAGAGTCTTTACATTGTCCTATGACCCTTAGTAGCCTATATAATAAGAACTTATGTTGTCTTCAAACACCGGTTAACAATTTACATAATTAGATTGTACGTGATCAAAATAAATGTTCTATTTATATTTAAAATAATAGGGAATCGAGAAATCGTATTAAAATTGATACAAAATCGCCTATTTCCTAGGAAGCTTTATTTATAGTTTTACATCATGTTTGTTTTTTATTCTTGTTACTTAATGTGGCTTAAAATGAAAAATATGTGTCAAGTAGAGTCTAAAATCCACATTATTAATCAATTGCTTTAATGTAAGACGCCAATAATACTAAACTAAATATAAGATTTATTTTGTAATAAGCTATATTAATCTTATTATGAATTTAAACAAGGGATGAGCACTTATGTGTAGGTAAATAATAAGTAAGCAATATTCTGTACGAAATTCGGACCGTGGTTCAAAAAAACTTGTCCGCCAATTAAACTAAACAAAGGAAAAAAGAGATGCATACGGCACCGTCTGATTGCATACTGTCGCCGTTATGTACAATGCCTAAGGCAAATTCATGACGCTTCTGATCGCATCCATTCCGTCAAGAGCCATATGTTAGGGTAACCATGATTATCAACAAGTTCGATAGTAAAAACTGAGCAGTAAAGTAAATAAAAATAAGTCGTACAAAAAAAATATTTATGGGTAATAAAATAAATATTAAACAGTAAAATGGCTTTACGGGCACAATTAGTCGCTAAGAAATCTAACTTGGTAGTAGCGTGCGCCGGACGCTGCCGCGGCAACACTCGCTTGGCTCGCGCATAGTTGGTCACAGTTCCACCCTAACCTACGAACTGCCGAACCATTTACCAACATTTTTAATGGCCATTCATTTATTTCACTTAAGTTTTTGTTTTTGTTAATGTTTTACTTTCACACTAATTTACCAACCGCCGAAAAAGTTAATGTTACGTACGTTTGCATGAGCACTTGAGCAAGTCTTGCAAGCCGGGTAGCCGCCATTTTTTTTCTCTAGTCTACGGCTTTTCTAATGATCCCTTTTATTATTTTAACAATTTTGTTTTTGCGACACGCACTTTGTTTTTCAGAAAAACTTGCCCTACTTTTTTTTTGTTTTGCAGCGCCTCCAGGGGTTAGAAAATAGAATTAGTTGTATCAATTCGCCTTGGAATTATGTATACGGCGATCGATGCAACTGTGTTTCGTCGAACTAAAGTACAAAAAGTTTTGTAGTAAGGCCGTCTAAGGGTTTCCGACAGCCCGATGACCTAAAACCACAACATTGTAAATTGTCTAAACTTAATATGTTGCCTTTGAGCGCAAAGTCATAAGTAGCCCGTACTGTTCCATTATTCGGCAAGAGAATGGAGGAAACCCTCCCGCCTTTCCTTCCATAAAAAAATTAATAACTTCATTATTGTACTATTCACCTCAACTGAACATAAGAACCGTTCAGTTAAAAAAAAAATACGGGCAATAAATTTATAATTTGAATCTTCGCCAGTTGATAAAAAGAAAATTGACTGGTATTTCATCCTACAATGTAATAACATAAATTCGACGTGAGTTTATTTTATGTTATTTCCCATCGCGGTTGGCAGAAATTACAGAAAGTCACATGGTTCGATTTTTATATTCATCCTACAATGTTAGTACAAAAATTCTCAAGTAGTGTAATAAATGAATGGCCAATAAAAATTTTGGAGTGTGTAGTTACGTAAATTAAATAGCCAATACGGCAGTTCATGGGTTCGGTCGGGACTGACCAACCACGTCCACGCGCGAGCTGGAAGCCTTGCTATCTCGTCACCAAACTATGTGGAATAACGTGTTGTAAACTCGTGCCTCGTCAATTCAGTCTGGCCTGCTAGTTATACATTTGGCTCAACAGTTTGGAGCCGCGGTGTTCCAGACGACACTTGAACAGCCAGTTTTTATCTGAATTACTGCGTTTTTGGCTCTATCTTATCCGATATCGGTCTGGCGGAAAATTGTGTCACCAATTTCGTCAACACAATCAAGTGGGCACCTAAATTAGTAGTAGTAGTTCAAATTCACGATTTTTTTTATTGAAATATAATATCAATACTTGCTCAAAGAGTAATTAAAATATCGGTGCCTAAACTAACCAGTTTACACAGTTTATGTGGTAGTAATACCTACTATTGCCTATTTTCCCCCGAAATCGTTAATAGATACTAAGCTCAAAAGTTTATTATAAAAAACCTGGCGTCATATTATTTTATCTACCTTTATAAAGTATAGAAATATCCAGCACAAATTACACCAACTAAATATCCATTATATCACATTATTATTATAAGCATTAGATTAACGCGCGGTCTTGTATAATTGGATCCATCACTGCTATTGGTATGTCACTAAGCGTTTAAATCCGCTAAAATCCCGGGAGACTCATAATTATGAATAGTTGTATTACTTAGAGTAGACATTAGCCCTCCTAGCTGTACGTGACACAGTCATACTGTCCTATAATTATTTGATTTGAAGTAAAACATCCTACAATTAACGTGCTTTAATTTTATGATATTTTACTTCTTAATTAAATAATTGACCATACAATTATAATCTTTGATAAAATTCACACTTGTTTGTTTTTATATAATACTAGTTATAATTTAGTCGAAGTACGAACAAAGCGCTGCTAATTAATCGGACTTTGTTCGTCCTTCTTTATTTTAGTATTGACTTCACTACAACAAGTAAAATTGTATTTGTTTGGAAAACATATCTAGTTGTTAATAGTTATTTTATAAACGAACCAAGCTTTGTATTCAGATAATGATTTCAATAGCTTATTTTAATCCTATGACTCTTTCAATTAGGGTTCCCATTCATATAGATGATAAATAAAAATAGATTGAAATTTCTTCGTGCAGGGTATACACGAGTTCTCAGTTCAGTAATTGAACGTCAGAATGTATGTTAACATTTGTGAAGTAGCGCTCAATTTGCGTTATATTTAATATAATTGTGTAATTAAATGTTCTCTACCCTTAATTGATGTGTTTTATTTACAACCAAGTATAACACACATAACACACACCACTACATACATAACTGAGTTTTGTGGGAAATCATCAAATAACTTCTCCCGCTCTGGGTGGAGCACGAGGCTCCACCCAGAGCGGGAGAAGGTATTTGATGTGTCAGTTTTACTAAAACCCACCCGTGTTCCTTCAGTTGCCTGTGTGCCAGGGGCCACGGTATCTCTTTCGAATAACCCGTACCCCTGGCAGGACATACATAACTGTTTAGTTGTGTTAGGTGGGCACCAACTAAATATTCCACAAATGATTTGAATCGCCTAAACTGAGTTGCTTCAACTTATGTTATGGTATGCCGCTGGTAATTAAATCGGACTGTAAATCAGGTTTAACCTTTTCAAAGCCACGGACTTCAATAGTAGTTCCGGATTTTCGTGCCACCAGCGTCACGACTTCATCAGAAGCTCTTCATTTTAACTATCTTATAAAAATAAATTTACTGTATTAAAAGCTTTGTTTCATTTTATTAATTAATATAGCACTGTCTAATACCCTGTTTTATATTTTTCACACAAAAGAAGCAATTATTTGTCTTAAAATCGGCAAAAACTAAAACTCCGAATAATTTTAATGTCCCCTGAACGCCAAGGACTTCAAATATAGTCGGCCAGTGATATGACGCGAAAGTTGCAACTGTTTGATTTCGCCCGTTGAAATATATATAAATAGACTACTATCGAAAACAATTTGAGGTCAGTAAAATATGAATGTAGTAAACGGCTTTATAACAAAGGGGAAATAGACGAATTTCGACCTTAAGATGGGTGCCGATCCGGAATTAAATAGTTGATAGCAATCCTTGTCGATAATTATAGTCGCATCTCTACAAAACAATTGGTTGTCAGTGCCCCGGGCGTCACGGACTAGTATAGAAGACGTTCTGTGACGTCATAAGTGTACGGTTGTCAAGGTCACTTTGGCATAGTGCAGCACTAATCGAGTGAGCGCGCACGCATCTTTGCTTGTAACAATACCTGCTACGATGTCGCGAAATCGGTCTAACAATAGAAAAAGTAATTGTCTCATTAGTGACAGTTGTCTTGAGCTAGTAAACTAAGTATTATGTTTTACTAATAAGTAGGTCCCACGACCCGTTTTCTCACAGGTCAGATCGCTTCAGGCCAGGCCGACAGGCCGTGGGAACAGTCGAATCCAATGAGACTTGCGGTGGTCTGTCGTCCCCTGTCCATTGAACGTATGGGATTATCGGCACGACCTGGCGCGGACTGTCCGTTATCGGGCTGTGGGACCGCGGCTTTAGAATGCCCGACCTGACGAGTTTACGCTACCGTTACATGAATAAAGAAAAGAACAGAGACAAAGCTTTAAAAACAGTGTTGTGGTAGGTACACTGCTACCTAGGTGTTATAATTTAAATGTATTTACTGTCCATTTCGAAAAATCACGACGTAAAACACTTTAAATACAGTGAAAAATTCTGCCGCTTAGACACCTACGGCTAAAAACGTTGACAGAAGTAGTTAAAAAAACACGGGACTAGACAAATATAGAAGAAAGAAAGACTATAGACCACATCCCTAATCAGAATTGAATTTAACGTGCTCTGGGCGCCAAGGACTTGAAATGAAGTCAAAGACTGACGTCATGAAACAAATAGAGATGTACCTCATTTCCTACAGCTCTAATTGAGTTTTGTATTTGTTTCTTTGATACTTATAATTTATATTGGTTTTTCTTACTACACACAGTATTCCACTGTGAAATAAAATAATTATGGAAATATTTAATTAGTTTTTATTTATATTCGTGAAATAATAAATAAAACTTATCGCGTATAAATCTCATTCATCGATATGACGATACCCTCATCACTACTGTTTGCTATATATTTCGTTATACCATTATAGCTTGACGCCTGGTGAGGTTAATACATCTTGCCATTTTGATCTTCATACAAAACTAACAATGCCCGCTCCTCCCCTTAACGCTTGTAATCACGCCAAACACCTTGAGCATTCGGGCGGAGCTAACGACCCGCTCCGCGCCACTCCGCGCTACCCGCATGCAACAGAAAAGAAACGGCGCAGCTCGCGCCGCCACACTGTGGACTGGATTTCGTCTTTCATAGATTTATAATCTTAAGGTGAATCTAGTCTACATTTTTCCCATGCAAACTTCGGGAGTGTATTACTCCACTGTTCGACGATGTGCATCAAAAATTAAACATGGTATGGTTTTGTCGCATTATTAATATTGTCTGTACGGAAACAGAATACTAAAATTAAAAGCCATTAAAAAGTTAGGAGCCAACAAAAATTAGTTTTTCTTGCTAATTTAACCTAACTTTGGGCGTGTTTAAGTAATAAAATAATTGTAAAATCTCCAAAACCAAGTCGGTACCGACAAAGCTCAAATATCGAAAAGTTTAATAAACTTTATTGGTCATTGATTTATGCAATGAGTTTTTCATAAAACCCGATCTTCCGAAGGACTTTTCTTAATTTTTTACGCTCTTGTGTTAGTATAAATGATCCTACATCCACTCAATAACGTTGGGCGTGTAGACTAGCGTCTAACTGTTCATCACTGATACTACCTCTGTCGGACCTGCTGCCTGGTGAGACAGCATGCTTTTTAGCCAGGAGTGAGTTCGAGCCCGCGACTAGATTCCTCTTAATGTTTCAAGTGTCGACTTTTATGCTTGAATATGATTTGAAACACCAACTACATGCCTAAATATATCATAATTATGGAATAACATTGGAAACAGCACAAATATAATTATTTCTTAAAAACATTGTATGGAGTTGGTAAGAAAACTCATCATATCTCCGCTCTCGCACAATTGGCCGTTATTCTTTTTCAGGTGATTAATCCTTATATTATTTTGAATTTTTTGACATACGCCATGACACGGCCAGAGGTGCGAGGTTTTTTTTAACATTTTGGGGTTCCCCATACTTAAAACAGAAACTCAACATTTTTTTTTCATCAAACCCATACGTGTAGGATATATATGATAGAGATGAGGTTTCTAATATCATATTTTTCTAAACTGAATAGTTTGAGCAAGAGACACTTCCAAAGTGGTAAAATGTGTCCCCCCCCCCCCTGTAACTTCTAAAATAAGAGAATGATAAAACTAAAAAAATATTTGATGTACCCATGTAAACTTCCACAGAAAATTGGTTTGAACGAGATCTAGTAAGTAGTTTTTTTTTAATACGTCATAAATCGTAAACCGCAATTTACCTTTCATTCAATCAACTCAAATATAAAAATAAAACATTTAATTTCATAAACATTAACCTTATACATAAACCGTGAACCATTATTTTCTAATAATAAATCTGTAATAGGTGCCTAAGTAAATAATAATTATAATTCGCGCGTTACCTACTTGCTGCTACGGAACCCTTCATGGGCGAGTCCGACTCGCACTTGACCGCTTTTTGTATAAATAGTCTCAAATTTTCATTTTTTTTTCGGATATTTTGAATCAATAAGTTCCGGTAATATGCAATCCAAATAAATCTTAGTTAATTTATTTCCCATTACGTCTTTCCAGAACTTGTAATCTTTTTCTATTATATTTATTTTCATGGGAACATTTTATCTTTTTTATAATTCTCACATAATAGATATGTTTTCATAGCATTTGGCTCTGAAGGAACTAACTGATTCACTACATATCAGTAGTGAATTTTTTGGTTGATTTACCTATCTCACCAAAACATTCCTAAAAAAATATGTATGATTATATAAATAACTTTGACCCACTTAGCCTACGTGGATAATAATGAAAAGTGATAATTATAATAAAATATGTCTGCTATTTTTTCTCTAATGTTATCTAGACTGCCTCCCGTGGAAAGTTTGATTTAATTGATTAATTGATGTCACCTGTGGTAGAAGTCGAATAAAAAGAATTCGTCATTCGACCTACGTACGAGGTATAGTCGCTCTGCCAACTGAGCTATTCGTGATCCTACTCGTGTTATCAAATGCATGCTATGGCAACTAGGAGTAAAGTCAAAATTGCGTTTTTTTATTGAAAACAGCGCCATCTATCATAACAATAGGGGAACAAAATATTCAAAGATTGCGGTGTTGCTATGGCTAAATATACCATTCCTATACTGGGAGTTTCCTTACTAATGAAAAAACATAAATCAAGAAATAAAATTATGATCACATGTTATTTAGGTAGTAAATTTTGAAAAATAACAGAATATATCAATTTGAGCATAAAGAGGTTTTTATTATCAGCACATTAATGCAGAAATTATATTTTGGCATATAAAACGTGCGAAATTATATTTTTGTATGGGTACACTTAAATTGCAAATGGCTTGGTGCATGTGAGTGTAGTGTAATTGCTTGCGCGCATTTAATTTCCTTTTGCAATAAAGTCCTCGTTGTTTTGCAAGTGCATTTGCTATCCACGTTGAGTTGAGCTCCTGTTCCTCCGACTCCGTGTTGCTGTGCCCCGTTACAATTCGTTCGTTCGCTCGTGTTGAGCCCGCGTTATTGTAAACAATATCCTGAACTTATGAAGTTACTATGGACTCTGGACATAGGCACTCTTTAGAGTTTGGACCTGTAATTGCGAATGGTGAACAGTGAACTTCCACCATGTCACAAAATTCTTGCTGTGTACCTGGTTGCCATGTGCTGTGGTTAGGAGAGACGGTAAGTTTTTTAACCTTTATTTTTGGCCAAACCGGCTTACACTCTATTCGTCACTATGTTTCATATACCCCTATCCCTATTGTAATAGATCCAGGGTACATTAAATATACCGTGTAGCCTAAGGATATCAAAGTCAATACGTTTGCTATGAATTGCCTTGATTGTTGTTCTTATTCACCCAGGAAACCAACCTATAACCAATGGCCCAATGCCAGAGAACAACCTTTCATTTGATCTTACCATGGCTAATCAGTGGTTTACAGAACTGTTTGTATATATGTACTTTGTCTGAAGCTGTGCTGAATAAGGTATAGTTCCTTCAGTGATTGATTTAAGTTACACACCTAATTGATTCATGTTTTCAGGGGTGCTTCTACACCGGTTCCCGAATCCAGACAAGTGCAGAGAAATTTAAAACTTGGATTTTAAGCATTGGTGGTGAAATAGCTTTATTGGATCATCAGACTATCTATAGCAACAGACGTGTTTGTCATAGGCATTTTGAAGAAATTCACAAGTATCAAACTGGAAGACTGTCTAAATTGGCAATTCCAACACTACATATGCCAGGTAATACTATTAATTGTTAACTCTAAATATATTCACCAATGTATTTATTTTGTTGAAACAAATCATAATTTAATACTTATTTTAATATTATTCTAGATTTTCAAGCTCAATCATTTGGTGAAGCAATGGTTATGTCAACCTCTGATATCTCCCAAGAAAATCAATTACAGGAATCTGAATTCAACACATCAGGTATGTCTGTAATTACAAAAAATAATTAATTCAATCAATCAAATATATTTTTGTTGTACAGCATTATCAGGTACTTATGAATAGTCAGAGTCTAGTTGCCTCGTTCCAAAGTGTTTATTTCCTATCGAGACAAACAGGCAAGATACTCCATGGTTACTCTTTGAAACTCAAAATATTGTGTAATGATAATAAGTAAATTTATACATTGATCTCAAACAAAAATTATGTGAGACATCAAAACTCTGTTAGTTCAGGTTTCTTATCTTCTTTCTAAACTAGTGCATGATTGCTTTTGGGCCTGAACTATACTAGATATTTAAATATATTTCAGGAAAAGAACTCATTGAAGCTTTAATAAACAAGCCGGCCCTAGCTTCAACAAACATTAAGCCATTATAAGCAAGCTGGCCTTAGCTTCCACATCAAATGTTTTAAGGACACCATCAAGCGATTTGATTTGATATCAGGTTTGTATTAGTTCTATATAAATATACTAATATTATTAAGAGGTAAAGTTGACTGTAGGGGCCAATCTCTGCCGTAGGTATAATTCATTTAACATGAGTAAAACAGTTCATTACTGAATTGCATGATTAAAATCGAATGGAGATCCAGGCCTCTAGGTTATAGGTAGTAGTAGTAGACTAGTAGGTATAGTTGTAAGTCTTACTAATAAATTACTAATACGATTTTAAAATCTTGAATATGTTTATCTTTTTTAAAGTTTGATTGTTTTTTTTTATAGGAAAATAACTTGTTTTTCAGGTCCTTGTGTAACTTTGGCACAACATAAGGAAAGTGAAAGATGAGATGATCGTCGACATAACGGTCCCGCATGACGGGAACCTCGTGAAAGCCGAGGAAGATAAGCAAATCAAGTATCTTGACTTGGCTCGCAAGGTTGCCGATATGTGGGATGTGGACTCAGCGATCATTGTACCGATAGTCATAACAGCTAAGGGTTTGATAGCAAAGAGCCTTGACCAACACCTAAGGAAGCTCTCGTTGGGCAGCTGGGTCAAGGGCTTGATCCAGAAACCGGTAGTCCTGGACACGGCTCGCATTGTTAGGAGGTTCCTCTCTATAGCCCTGACCGCCGGGTAGCTTGGACCCTGTTTCCGATACCGATGGGCTACTATTTTTTCTAATATTTAAAAATGTAATTTATATGTATTTATTGAAATAAAGAAAATAATGTAATTTTATTACCACTATGTATTGTTTTTTCGAATACCTTTAAAATTCTTCCCATAAGCGCCACATGACATACAAGTACGTACCTACTATGCAGCGTACAGTACAGCAGCTATAATAACAGCAACTTACAATCAACTTCATCTTTACTTTCCATGAGCAACTTTACCAATGAGAACTGTACTTATTTCTCTCTTTAACTAAAAATCTGTTGCCGCTATTTAATATCGAAGCGATACAGAAGTAGAATTATCTACTAATTGTAACAAATTTTTAGTTATCGAGAGATATTTTAATAATTCAGTTCTCATTGGTAAAGTTGCTCATGGAAAGTAATGACGCCACAGCTAACGGTACCAATCTATATATATATTTATATTCATTAGTTCCCTTAACGAAAAACTAGATGGCGCTGCGTTTATCACTTGCTAATATTAAAAAAAGGTAGAGCTGCCTGTCTATTGCCAGTATACAATTGTAGTCTTTGATCAAATGTATCTAACAAATTTAACCGTTCTGTACTGGGGGTAGATGTTACTACCGTCAGTAACAGTTCAGTTTTGTATGTGCTAAAATCGCATTTCACGTTTGTTAACAAAATCGACGATAACCGCCATTCTTACGACAAAAGTTAAAAAATCACAATACACAGTAATACACGGTGAAATTTTAATGGTTGTTTTCCCGCGGCAGAACTTGCCATAAGGAGTCCCTTCGAACCATAGAGTAAAAATTAAAAAATAAAGATATTTTTGTTTTAAAGTGATTAAAAAATATTCATCAACTCGTGTTACTATTGATTCTCACGTTTTCACGTGAGAACCAATAGTAACACTGGAGGTAACGTAGGTATTACTCGAAAAGCACGCGCCGCGCCTACAAAGGGATCAGTGATGCATAAATGTTGAAAGCAAAATAAACTGTCGCACGTGGTGATACGGCATTAACTAGTTTGCATGCAACAACACAAAACACAGCCGCGAAGCCGACAAAAAAAAGACCGCTTTATAAATGTTCAAAGCAAAATAAGCTCTTGCGTGTAGTGATACGACATAAACTACAAACTAACAACAATTACAAACCAAGCAGCGCGCCATCTTCCTATTGGGCGGGCCGGCGGCGGCGCACTTAGGTTCCCGCGAATGTCGTACGCGCAGCACGCGTCATTAGTGCAATGGATCGTCATTACAATTATTGCAATTTGGAGTACGTCGCTATGGAGCAGAGTGGTGCCCGGCTCACTATCACCGCGCCGTGCGAGAGCACCTGGACTCACTGGTGTTTTCACAGCGCTGAGTTGGACGCGGTGGGCCAGTGCCTTGGCCAGCAAGAAGCCCGGACCTAACTCCGTTAGACTTTTACTTGTGGTCTGAGCTCAAGTACCTGGTGTATCGTGAGGAACACAAAACTCGCGACGCGTATAACTGCGATAGTGGACGCTTTCAAATCAATTAAAACGTGCTCGATTGTGCATTTAACGCAGTGGCTTGCACTTCGAACAATTACTCCGTAACCGGGAAGTGTAAGTACCTACTCGTACTTTTGTAAATTGTGAACATTTAAAAGTAGTTAAATTCAAGATGATTGTAAATAAGTTGATTCAAATTTTTGAAATACGTCTCAAATACTGTTTTATGTATCTAATTCTAAAAATTATGATAAACTTGTTTTTATTTAATTTCTTGTTCAGTAAATTGCAGCTAAAAAAGTATTTATGACGGCCCGTAAAAGTATGAGCGGAAAATTTTAATAACTCGTTGGGTAAAGCTTATTATTATCAAGAGTAAGTTATCAGCTGATTGAAAAGCACGTGGGTCAACGGCCGCGCGGCCACTCGGCGGTGGCGGCGCGGCGGCGCCCGGCTTGCACCGAGCGTAGGTATCGGAACTATTGGTTCGTGCTCGCTTTCGAGTTTTGTTTTTCACAATGGTTAATCTGCCTTTTTTTGTTTCTAATATTTTATTTGTTTATAAAACGATTGTATTACCAAGACAAAGCCATTTCGTTGCGGGAAAACAACCATTTAAATTTCAGCGTGTATAATATGTATTGAATACCTATTCGTTATGTTTATGTTTTATTATTTAATCTTTTACCGATATAACATTGCTTGTGAAGTTTATTTCTTTATATAATATATTTATTAATTATTTTTTTATAAATAAATATATAATATTCTATTATTATTTATTAATATAAATTTATTAGTGTAAATAATTACGCCAGTAATCAATAAATCAACAAATTTCTAGCAATGACCTAACCCATAATCATAATTAAAACCTACTTCAGGAGCATTTTCAGTGTTGGAAATGTTTTCCAGATCAACAACAACAACAACACAATAAAACATGTCATTGTCATAAATAATCGCAACGAATCAGAATAATAGACTTTACTTAGGTACCTAAAACTAAAATTTATAATATAGGCCGAAAGTCATTGCGTGGACGTGGACCTTCTGTGACCATTCACTACTCTATGACACACAAGCGTTATACTTACAACTTTGTTTGATTTGAATACAGGAATTTTAGAAACAGTAGGTACCCTATCTACTTTTATGAAAGGTAACAAAAGCTGTACTGTTTAGTGAAATATGTATTATTTGTTTGTAATCTTTTTTTAAACCTTTCTTCATTCGTTTCTGCTTATTGCCCATGTTTCAAAAACTAAATTTAAACACTAATAAAATTGTACAATTCATATAACTTTAAAACACAACATATATAAAAGAATAAAAAAACCTACTCCACTGTTTACAAAATTTAATTTTTGCAGTAATATTTTACGATTTTATTTCGTAGTGCTGACCTCTCTCAACGCGACATAAGTCCACCTAGCAACACGATGCGCCCCGCACTGAATTTGTGGACGAGTGCGGGGGTGATGTAGATGCAGTCTTTAATCGGACGCATTTTAAATTTATCATAATAAAAATAATACATATTTAAAAAAAGTAACAAAACCAAATCATTTTCCTTTGTATTACAAAGCAGTAGACATTATTTTTTTACTCTTTTGTTTACAAATGAAAGAGTAAAATGGTTTCAACTCCGATTTGGGAGGTAATTTGGTGATTTTTTTTCTTAATATGTGATACCGATAGAAAAATTATTTCTAAACCAAATTACGTATCATATCATGTAGATTACTAACTATTTTTTTTCAGATGTATTTTCTCTATAAATGCCGACGAAAAGTGGCTTCATCTGCATGCTTTTTTCGAGAGAGCAGCCTTAAAAGTAACCAATCTGAGATATACCGCCATAATACACTAAATTGGTTGTATAAGGTTTCTTGAGTAAAACAAACATGTCAATACATAAATTTTATTTACCGTCTTTAGAGGTATTGTAAATAGTTGATTTTTTATAAGTAAGGAAAGCTAAGCATCTTACAAAAATATCATTTTTATAGTAATAGTGGACCTAACAGGCATCGGCAAGTATTTGTGTCTTACAACACTATACACGTAATACGGATTTACAAAATTGTGTTGTAACATTTTATAACATGAACATATCTATTAAATTGTCCTTTTTACATGTAGAAATACTGAGTTGTAGCATTGAATACACAATTTCAAAATGTCTATAATACCTTGTATGACAAATTTAATCAGTGATTATATAGTTTGGAATGCTATTACATAAGACACGAAAAAAACGAACAAGAGATACATTATGAAGCATTTAACCAGCCTCTTAAATAAACGAATTTAAAGGACTCCACCACGCCGCAGATTACAAAAAAGGTGCACAAGATATAACGCACTCGTGATACACAATACTCAATGCTAAACCATGTTACAGATTATCTTTCCATGTCTAGAAAGTCAAAGACACCCTACATCATTATTGCATGTATTTAGGTTTTGCGTTTTGCGAAATCAAAATTGCAAATTCTTCATATTTCCGATTAGTGTCTTTCCCATACCAATATCTAACTAAAAAGATAGTGAATAATAATCCAATAACCTTATTAACAAACATGCAGTATCACCGTTCGACACGTATATAAACACTTTAATATAAGTACACAATTTTAAAAACTATCTAATAGCACATATAAAATGGTGTTGTTTGTCAAATAAGGGTGCATTACGTATATATAATGCAATATTCCTTGTATGAAAGTTAGTGCCTGTGGAGACCGATGTTTGGCCATCCGACAGCTCGTGTACGTGTGGCTTGCGTCGCGGCGTGGGTGCGTGCGGTGCAGCTCGACTAGGGCAAGGGCTTGTTTTCGGGGATCGTGGGCGACGTGGCGCCGCTGGCCGAGCGGCTGGCGTCGCGCAGCGCTTCATCGAAGCTTTGCGTTGAATTCGATCTAGATGACACTTTGCCCTGAAAAGTTACACAGACTTGGGATTCATTTTTATTTCAATTTTACAAGACAGGGTGAGTTACATTGAAACAATTATTAATTACTTATTCTGGTATCTCATGGTATTCGTCTTTAATAAATAAACGGTTATCCCATTTTTTGTGGATGATTGTATACGAGACTTGAGAAATATAATTACTTATTTATCTTTTTCGAAACAATAAGTTCAGAATTTTTTCGGCATGTATTGCATTTTTTTCGTTTTCTAACAATGTTAATGGACTCACTATTACAATAATTGGGTCTTCTTTTTTGTGCAATAAGTAAAAATTAGAGATGGGCCGACTATGACTTTGGCCGACTAGCCGATTGGCCGATTAGTCGGCTGCAAAATAGCCGACTAATCGGCCAAGCCGATCATAGCTTTCGGTTGAGTTCGCGTGACATCGGTAATGTTCGCTTTCGGCTCCTAGGTTCCGCCGGTTCGCGGCGCCCGGCGAATTGTAAGGATATGTTTTTATGTTTTGCATTTATTCTATCATTGAAGTGCGAGCCGGCGTTTCTTCCTATTCTATTCTAGATTACACTGAAAGTAAACTGTAAAATAACCAAATAATTTTATAGACGATACTTATGTACTTCTGGTCAATATTTAAAGGTAGATTACATATTAAATTAAAGAGGTAAAAACAGTTTAAAAGAAGCGTACGTATACTAAAATATGAATTGGAAAACAAAATCAATTAGTTTTAATACCAATTAATCATCAATATATGCAACAAAAATGGGTTAGACAGAATATGAGGTACACGAAAATCATTTGAGGCGCTTTTAACTTAATGGTTTCTTCATGGTATAGTTACCAAAACTCTTTTAATCTACAAACATATTTAAATCTATTTTTCTGATGCTCATAAGACCTTTCCCTTAGTAGATACGATAGAACATACTTTACTGAAGGATACAATTAAACATAGATTTTTCTATGCCTTAGTCAATCATATGGATCAAAAAAATAATTGGTCATATATGAGCAGTTATATTAATTTCCTGCCAATCTACTTGTTCCTGTTTAATTTAAAGGTTCTTGATAAGATAATTTCATGATAAACTTAAGTTGACGTAGATACAAAATTTGGGTCACCTTTACATTCTCGTACGCCGTGCCAACACGTTCTTCGATAGAGCGGAACGAATCAGAGTTTCGCATCTGACCAATCTTGGTCGTCATTCCTGCAGTGATACCGCCGAGAATCGAAGTTGTCTTCTCCGCAGTCGATTTTATCACAGATTCAGTTTTTTGGTATCTATAAAAACAAGCATTGTTGTTACAAAAAGTCTTTTCAATCAATTCAGCTTTATAATTAGATGAGTTGGTAGCAAAAACGGACCTATTTGTGTTTTTGAAGTGAAAAAAGAGTAAATTTTAAGCCAAATGCCTTGGCACAAGTTCTGGAAACTTGCCATGGAAGCGTCCGTGCGGTGTTTGGAGCCCCCCCCCCCCCCCTCCAAAAGCCTTTTAATTTCTTCTTATTACATTTATTTTTTTTAAACTTTTGAGAAAGAGGTAAGTACGTGTATGGATAATTTTATTGCCGTTTTATTTTCTGCGAGATAACACATATATGGGGGCTAGCGCGAATTTTATAAACAATACGTCTGTACATCTATGGTGAGTGTGTGAAGTCGGGCTTAGGGAAACAATGACTACTTTATGTTAGTTAAATGATATCAGTAATGATTTAATGAATGAGTGAACGGAGGTTAAAGGGACAATAAACATTGCTTATAATGCGGCGACAATAAAAATCTGTAAGTAGGTTATAAATAAAGTTAACAAATTTTCTGTCGGGTTAGAACTGGAGAAAAAATAGTGTTGTATATAAAGAAGGACGATTTTTCAATCGTCAGATAACTTTTATCTGAAGAGTAAATAAAGCGTTTCGCCAGCTTTTTTAAAGATAATAAATATCAAACTGTCATATTTACTCTTCAGATAAAAGTTATCTGACCATTGAAAAATCAGCCCTAATAAAAAGCCACTACAAAATTATCCCACAGGATGAATTATCTTTTTAAGCCAGTGTGGGTAGAGTCTGTACAGTCCTAGAGATAAAACGTTGAAAGAAACAATGGGCTATCTGTTTTAGAAAATCAATGAGATTTTTTAAATTTAATATATCAAGTTGAGTTCACCTGTGCTCGGAACATGAAGCGGTACTTCGTTTCTACGTTCATGGTCAAGGTAAATGAAAATAAATATTTAAGATAACTTCTAGCAACTTTAGACCTTTGGTACGGTTGTAATGTTCTACAGGTTGGAGAAACTTAACAAATTGTGTTATATTTCATGTTGCGTTTCAGCAATCTGTAACCGGCAATACATGATTTAGTTTGTAACGTGATGTCGAAAAGAACAATTAAACAAGGTTCTCCAAAAACAGGCATTTATAGTATTTAAAATTGAGTTCATGGTTCCTTTTCAGCGTTTTTTTTTTACGTCTTTCTATATTACAGGTCATACATATAGTTTAGAACTTACCCAACTGGCTAGAAATAATCATTCATTCTGTATAAGCTTAAAGCCAAATTCAATTTAACGCATAGTACATTAAAAAAACAATAATTAAGGTATGTTGAAACTCATGCATTAGGTACTCTAATATTTCATCAACAGTTTAGTTACGTTAATTTTGTTAGTAAACTCACTTCCACTTCTTGGGAGCGGTATAGTGTAATTGAAGTTCAAATTGTCAACTTTACTTACATTGGTGCTTCAGTCACAGCCTGTGTAAGCGCAGCCACGCGTGTTTCTATAGTTTGATAGCTGTCGTACAACAAATCAAACGTGAAATAAGTAGATTACTACTAAATAAATTGCCACCATTTGCCATCTTAAGCACAAGCAAAATTTAAATTTCAAGCCAAACACCACTACCAAACCAAAAATATGTAGATGTTCTAACCCTCGAGAAAAAACAAATAGGCATAGACTTGAATGTACGAAAGTTACACAATCACGCAAGTGAACCGATCATAACTGATACTCACACTTGGCTTTCTTTTACATTTTTTAAACCCTGATTAACATCTTCAGTAATTTCCTTCCAGACAGTTATGCCAAGTTTTCGTTTTAATTCGGAGCTTTGGCGGATCTGAAACAAAAAAAAAGAGACTAGAGTTGATCGGCAGTTATTATTACAACAGTAACAATTGTCCGTCACTTCGTTCGCAAACAAAAACGTAAACGTATACTGAGCGGGTCAGAATCAGGCGGGGACTGACTTTGAGCAGTGGCGTGGCTACTAAGGTGCAATAGTAATAAGTTAACAGGTAGTAAAAGATGCGCCTGATTCTGTGCAAATTTATTGCTAGAGTCGATACCTATACACTCGTAAGTAGTTACGTGTGAGGATGTATTTTACAGAATATGAAAAAGAATCTTCATCTGAAATATTGGTAGTCACAGCCAAACCTAAAGTCCAGTTCTACATAGATTATACATGGATACATACCATCACGCCTTGTTTCTGGAAACATAACATCACGCCTTATTTCCCCAAAGGGTTGGGAAGGGTTGTATCTATAGTACATCCACATTTCGCCAGTTACGTTTACGTCCCATGGAAATAGTTGGCGACCCTAAAGCTTTTAGGCCCCTCGCCCACGGCGACTTTTTGTAGCGATGCTATTACGCGTTTTGTAAACGCGCAACAGCATCGCTACTATCGCGCGTCAGTCGCGTTTGCAACGTGCGACAGAAACGATACAAACGCGGCTGTATCGAAACGTCGATACAGCCGAAGGAAGAAAGAAGCCTAAAAAGATCGCTACTGAAGCGCGACAGCATCGCGATTATAGCGATACAGAATCTGGGCGAAGGTACACCACCAGCGACAGCATCGCGGCTGTATTGATAAACATGCGCGACGGCATTGCTACTGCAACGGTACAAGAAGTCGCCGTGGGTGAGGCCTCTTAGTTAAGTTTAAAGCTAACATAATCATGAAAACGCAAGCCATGTGTCCGTGGAGATTTCCCACCGGTAAAATGACGATCCTCCATCGCATATTTTCCTTTAGGGAATTAATTTTCAAAAATCCTTAGTACTCACTGTCGTTATTTGTGCAACTTTTGAGCAAAATTTCGTGCTTTTATTCCCAGTTATATCATGTACGTTGTCTGTCAGCGAATGAATTTAAGATTTTTATTAAGTAGATTATCATACCTTGCTTTGCAATACGGTACGCAGTGTAGCAATCTCGTCTTCGACGCGCGCAAGCTCCCGGCTCCACTCTGCACGCAGCTGCTCCGCCTGCTCGGGGGTGAGCCCCGCCAGCTCGTCGGGTGTGTTCATGTCTCCAGCCGCGGCGGCACCGGCCATCGCTTCTTCAGCTGAAGGTAAAAGTTACACAATTAAGAGACAGTTTGATACTTAGACATGCTGTGCCGACCCCAAAATTAATTAGTACGGCAAGAGGATGACTTGTAAGAAAATTCTGCACATCAGTTTTTTTAGCGAGAAGTTGTGACTTAACTTGGATGGGACCCAACTTGTTGACACTATTTACGTGAACCTACTTCCAAGACGCTTAATGATGACTGATGTGACAAAAGACAAAAACAACCTTTTTGAACCCCCTTCCGTGATAGCTAGATCAACATTAATTTATGAATTACTTTAAAGAATCAATATAATCGTACAACCACAACCAAGCAGCTTTTGGAACTACATATGTATTTTATATCTAGGGCTATTGAGACATCTAGTTGAATTTAAAATTTGACTGAGGACCTAACCTACGAAGAATTGGCGAGAAACGCTTGAAAACGGATTGTTCCGAAATAGCACGGAACTAACAGAGAAGTAGAGTCGTGTGTAGTAGACTCGAGAAATATGACCTATATATGAGCCGCGGGCAAGACAAACATTGGTAGTTAAGAAGAAGTCACGGTTGAGAAACCTTAGAAGGTAGTCTGTAGTCGTACCTAAGTAGATACTTACAGTCAAAAAGTGTCGCCTTAGTAATCGATAGATCATAGGTACGATAACTGACAAACTACGCTAACCATGTACGATTTGTTCATATATTTTGAGGAGCGACGGAACAAAAGCCGTTATTGACCAGGATATGTTCTTTTTTTTCGCTTCTCAAAGTGCAAATACGCAGCCCAATACTAACAAACCGCCTCAAAAAAGTCGATGGCTTGATCAAAATCCTACAAATACATCACGTTGAAACAAAAACCATTAAATCCTTAAAAATTACATGCCCGTGACACTGTTCGCTTCAAATATCGTTAAGTCCTAGTTATATTCGAATCAAATTGATTTTCCTCGATTGTTTCGATAAATCTTTTTAAGCTGCAGATATAGGAAATACCTATTTCATTCATATTGTTATTTTTCAAATCCCGTCAATTCCAATGTAGTCATCTCAAACACGATAAATCCAAATTGGTTGGATCAAAATACCGATAAATCCAGACTGACTTAATCTAAACCCCATAAATCCAAAACGGTTTGAACAAAAACCGTTATCTCTATATTTCTTTGCCTTATATCTCCTTAATAACAATCGTTATTTTCGAAAATATTTCACTACCGTAACTATAGGTAATTTTACTTTATTTTACTACTTATAACTTTGTAAAAAAAAAAATGTATCTATAAATTACACTATGCTATATGGTATTTATCATTTTCTGAACACAAATACAAAATGGATTTAACGGTTTTTGATTAATCACTCCTCATTTGGTATGATAAAGAAATAGGTTCAAGATGACAATCACAGATCCCTACTAATATTATACATGCGAAAGTAAGGCAGTCTGTCTTTTACGCTTTCCATTGACATCCATGCAGACGGAGCCACAGGCAAAAGCTAGTATTCTATAAAAACAAAACAACGTAGGTATGTATAGGTTTGGCTCCGTAAAAAAAAAAATATGAGCAAAGCTGACAATATATATTTTTTACCAAATGAAACCTACTAAATAATTAATTTATCTGACCGGAATTATGATTCTTGAGAACAATAAATTAGACTGAAACTAACTGCAAAGCAACACTTAATTAAGAGTATGGTGTGGTCTGTCTGACCCGACTTGGTAATGATCGGTAGCCTGTCGGGGGAAAGCAAACTTACGTAATACAATAAAAGAATAATATGTTGCTTCATTCAGCTCATAACACATACATTTTAAATTGCACGATTACCAACATCAAGCCTTAGTGACTGCATTCTAATTTGCGAAACGGTTTAACTATTTCCTAGAATGGTTTTTAACATAACCGAATGGCCTTTCCGTGAGTATAGATTTTCGATTATAAAAATTTAAAAATATTTTGACAATAGTTGTAGTACATCGATGTTAGTCGGTATTTGGATTATTGAGGTTTGGCATGGCCATATCAGGCCCATCCCGTATTACATCCTGTAATGATACGCGCTTTGCTGATAAATACTCTTTATAAAAACAAGTCGCCCACCAAAGCTAATGAAAATAAATTGCCATAAAAGCATGTTCTAAGCTTATCCTAAATACTTTTAATGTTTTATGTAGGTATGCGTGTCAAGGTACTGGCCGTAATTTAAGAAAACAGGTGTCTTACTGTCGACTGTGCGAATTGAACATTCTACGTAAGAAACGGCGATGACTAGTTACGTTACGATATTCTAACTTCTTAATTCACCAATATTGATGTTGGATGGCTGCTATTGAAAACATTACGATGTGTCATGGTCAACGCAGTAGGTCATTAGGTGCATAGTATTTGGCGCCTAAGTCTAGGAAAAATTTAAAACCATCACTTCAATCAAGGTGTAGGTGCACTACGTATTGAGATTACTCATTTTAAGGTTAACGAAAATAGAACATTAATATTTGAAATACACATTGAGCATTCCCACCGCAACTGTACGCGATATACGGTATTGTCGTACTTCGTAGAGTTTAGGCCTTTGAGGTCTCCTTCAAATTTTCTAAGTTTTTTGCAATTTGCAGGTCAGTGAAAGTTTGAACGTTGATTAAAATATGATTCACGTCTGTAACACGTATGTATTTACAGAATTTAATTATAATCATTAATTTATCAAATCAGCCCTCAAAATTCATTTAATTCAATTGAATGACTATTTCATGAATAAGTCATTCAATTATAATAATGGAATTAAATTAACTTAGTATTGTATTGATGATTATAATATAATTATTAATTATGCAAAGCCATAGGTATTTGTTACGGTCGCGAATAAATAAAAAAACCTAAGAAAATTTGAATTTACGGCGGGCGACCCTGGAGCATGCAAAAGCTTTATTTTATGACCAACTAATACAGTACAGAGAGTACATTAATGAAACGGACATTTTTAATTCAGTATAGTTCCCCGACGCGAGGAAACTTACATCTGACCAATTTGAAAACAAAATCCCGTGCACACAATGACTACATCTGTTAGCAAGCGTTACTATAGCGGCTGAACGCTGCAAGCAATAATAGTCCTTACGGTTTATAGAGGTTAGTTTCCTCGATAGTACATCTACGAATAATTTTACGACTTAAAATTACCGTTACAGTTTTTTAACACACGCATGAATTTTGCTGGTCATGTCTAGACACGGATTTAGTAATTAAATGTTGATAACTTTCAAGAAAACTTTCTAGAGTAAGTAGATTAACAATACCTGTATCTTAACCCAAACAAGATTATAAATGAGTTTTTAATTCTAAACAAACGAAACAATATGCAAGATAGGTATTACCTTAGTCGAACCTCTTGAACTTGATCGACTGGTCTGGGCTCTTGGTCAAAGAACTTGTAAGCGTTTTCGGTACCGATATGTTACCGAATACGCTTCACAAGATCTTAGCAAACTGCAAATACTAAAAGTCTTCTATTACAGCTTGTAATTATATTATTGTTGCCTTTTAATACGTCTAGGTAGGTATAGATAGGTACTACGATACGCTCAAAAATTAATCAGTCAAAATACTTCACTTCTTCTAGCCCTAGCCCATTTCATTTAAACCTAACTTGAATGAACAGCTTCAAGTTTCATTACGCACTAAACGTCAGTTGCAAGTCCTATTATACGCTCGAGTAATATTAATACATAATAATTGAAAGCTCTTCTGTGTTCTTTGCCTCTTTTCAACTAACCTCCAACTGAGATCCCTAAGAACTTCTTGTAGTTTGTGTGACTGGACATCTTGGCAAGATAAGGCTTTGATAAGTCTTGAAAAGTAACTCGTACTTCTCGCATTTTTTTTCTAAATATTCTAAGACGGCGACGTCGATTGTCCACGTAGAATTCAGTTTCAATGCAGAGAGCGGAATCGGCGAGGTCAGGCAGCATGCGCCAGTCAGCATCAGGGTCGTTTTGTGGCCAGCTCGGCAACTCCTCTAGTTCATCCAGTTCATCGACAGCTACATCGAAACTCGGTGTAGAGTCATCGTCCGGTGGCACAAAGTAAGGATCCTCCATGTATTCCAAGCTCGTCGGCTCCACGCCGATGCTCGACGTTCCATCACTTGCCATTCTATCTGCCTCGTCTTCCGCGGCAATTAAGCATATTTTGGATCTATATGATCATATAATTCAAGCTAATTGTCCTTATGTTACACGCGGTAAATCATGCGCCTTCGCAGAAAATTGAGATCACTTATTTGTATTCGTAACTCTACATTATAAATAAGTAAATAGTTACTGTCACTTTACTAACATTTTGTATTTCGAAATATTCACGATACACTCGAGAAACATTAATGCGTGCACCGGCGGCGCGCAATGATGTCAGTTTCTTCCGCCACGTCGAGCCCCTCCAAGCGAGCCAGCTTGCGTTCGTTTCGCGCCGCTGCCTGATTGCTCGTGTTCGCCACTTTCACCAATAACGCGAGCTCCGATCTCGGCGCTGTTTATTACAATTTTGACCTCCAAAATATTTGCAAATTTTTTAAAGTAGGTTTTTCAATTTGTTATAATTTACTAATCTAAATTGGAATATAACGCGGTATCAGTGAATCACACAGGGGCTGTTACTCTGTGACTAAGCAACGATTAAAGAGCTAACAAAACAACAAAACCATAGATTCAGCTCACCTTGTACCGCTAAAGTTTATTGACAGTGCCGCAGGCGAGCGAGCGGGCGGCGCGGGAGCTGGGCCACGGTAGTGTTGCGTCATTTGTTACTTGACGAAATACTCTAAAAAAGTCTGCAGTTGCACGACAAATGACTCACAGTCTATAATAATTGGATAAAGTTTTTTATCGCGAATAAAGCAGGTATTTTTTCAGCAACTCTCAACTATCTACATACTTTTAATATTGACCGTGACATTTGTAAGTATGGGAAAACAGATGGAATTATTTAGTGTTACCTTCAAACTGAAGCCGAATAGAAAATGGTATTGGGCCATAGTATAGGTATTACCCGCGTGTAAAGATTAAGTTAGCTGAAAGAAGGAAAAATTTAACACAAAAACATGGTCCTCACCCTTCGGGATGGAGAGCTTGGTGAATAAGACCGCGGCGGTTAGGAAGCGCTCCAAAGGAACAGAAAGAGTTACCTCTTAAGATGACACACCGTATTAAAGAGTACCCCTTTATTTTTACCCGACTGCGCCAGAAGGAGGTTTATGTTTTCCGAGTGTATGTATGTATGTGTATTTCTTTGGCACGAATTTTTTATATATTTTCAGGCATATGTACTGTACTGTACGTAAACTCTTTATTTGACACCAATCACTGCCTCGTTTTCTATTAAGATTTTATTTCAATTACATATTTTTGAAATCGAACAAGGGGAATCGTGTTATCCAATTGGGTTGCGAAGGTCAGATAGGCAGTCGCTTCATGTAAAATATTGATATTCAGCTGCATCCGGTAAGCCGACCACAACGTAGTTGGGAAAGGCTAGGCAGATTATTGAATTTTGCAGTCTTAATCTCTTGCGTTAGTTAGTAATAGTAGGGTAACAAATTAACAACACAACAAAACGCACTACCACATTCAGTCCATTATTTCAAAAAAATATTTATAATTATTATCTACTGTAGCTCAGTCACCCTTCCTGAGTGCTGTCCTATAGTGACTATGGATTGTTGTTCCGGGACTCCTCAGTCCGTCACCAAAAGCTGAAATTTCGCCATGAGATCTTGGGACGAGATCGAAGTTGTTACAACAACGGGTACAACACCGCCAAGCTGCGCGGTAATGCATCCCCAAGGCCCGAAGGGTGGCCTTCGGGCCTTGAACACGAAAAAATATGAAGTCTCTGTGTAACAACTTTACTTTAGCAACGTAGTGTTGAGTTTATGAATCGCAATCGCGACAAATTGGAACCGTGCACCTAGATTCTGACGTTTCATAAGTGCCCTTGCAGGTTTATGTGAAATAAAATATTTTGATTTTCAATCTATTTTATTGTCAATAACCGCATCCCGCCCTTTCCCCTTACTGTAGCATCACTTCACAATCGAAACTATCTACGATTCTACAAGACTTTTAGAACGCCTTGGAAACTAAAACGATTTTTGGACATTAAACAGGCTTTTGATAAGATGGGTAGGATGGTCCCCTATTAAAATTAAAATACTCTTCGAAGTTTTAAAATGCCGAATCATCAGATCCGATCTGTTATCTATCATAGAATGGCAAATTTGAAGACCTGATTCGACATTGATATTTTACAGCGTAAACATCTTGGGGTGCCACAGGGATCTACTATTGGGCCTTTTTTTGTATGACAAATTCAAACCAGATATCTTAATACTATCTGGTTTGAAAGAGCTATGTGCGCTGAAAGCAGTGCTACGCTACCCATGCTTGTCGTATAGACACCCAGTTATTATAGCAAGTCAGCGAGGCCAACTCTACCGCTATCCAATTGGACGCATCCTGGTTGAAGCTCATTAAAAAGATATTAATGGAATCATTGATATGATGAAGAAGAAGATGGTAAATTAACAACAGGGACCAAACACGGTTTAACAAGTTAACCCAGAAATGTAAATACATCATCATATCAGAAAACCTTTCCTCATGACAAAAGCAAAATAAATCATTCAGAGTATTTCAGAGATACTAATTCTTATACTTGATAAAAAAAACTAGATTATAATATTAACTCTTCATCTGCCGGAATGTGGATCCACGCAAGACACAATGGATTTTTAATTGGCATTCAACCGGTTAATCAGCCTTATAAACCAAAATAATACAACAGTGGTGTAGTGTGCGCAAGTCAAACCTCTCCATACAATTTCCATACTAAACTACAGGATATCATTGAGTATTAACGAATGCACATTAGTTAACAATTTATACAAAAAAGTTTTTGTTTAATTTGTGTAAAAACTTTTTGGAAAGTTTTTATTTTTCAATTTTTAGTTATAGTCCCTAACCCACACCAATTTAAAATTTCGTCATCCTTGGGGTCAATCAATATTTATGCGATAGCAGCAATCGCGGTTGATTTGCTGTAATTTTTTGAAGAGTTCCATTGTCAGTCTCTGAAACTCATCATCAGATCTATATGAAATTTAAACGGAACCATTTCGGAATAAACTCCTTTCAAACAAAAAACGAATTTTGCAAATCTGTCTATATATGACGGAGTTATGCCTGAACATACATAAAAAAAAACATACCAAATTGATAACATCCTTTTTTTAAGTCGTTTAAAACAAAGAAACAGCTACATAAACCAACACCTTACCTACATAGGTATTATGAACACAGTAAGTAAAAAATCCAATTAGCTGCTATACCAATTGATTATCTTATATGGTATGTTTGTGAACCGCTGCCCTAGGTCGACATTGTATACTGTACATTTTAATATGCTCTGTGTAGTGAAAATAAATATTTATGACATGTTTGACCTTAGGGTTTTTAATGTTTCAAATAACTACCTTTTGCATCTTGTTAACTTGATTTAGATAGCAAATGAAATCAGACCAGTCAAACAAATTTCCTGTTTCACAGTGGTTTAGACTGTACATAGCATGAATTCTTTGCCAGTCAGTCAATCCTACACATTTATAAATGTGAAAGTTTGTATGTTAAGATATTTGGATATTTAGATGTTTGTTACTCAATCATGCAAAAACAGCAGTGCCGATTTGAATGAGATTTGGCACACAAATAGTTTATAACCTGGATTAACACATAGGGTTCTTTTTGTCCCGGTAGTATGTTCCCACATGATAATTTCCAAACTCCAAGCGGGCAAAGCTGCTGGCAAAAGCATGTCAGTCATAAAACTGCTCTTTATAAAATGATATAGATAAACAGTTTATAAAAATAATGATAAAATCAAATTATAGTACCTACATACTATATTGATTTAGGTTGTACTATGTAATGGAATAACTCAATGTGTTAAATGACACATAGATAGGTAACTGAGATAGTGTAAGCTCTTGAAATTTTAATACATCAACATTTTATTTTCATGCCTGAAGCATGGTCATAAGTGTGAGTCATACAACAATAAGATCTTTTTTTAAATGTGTTAGTGAATCTGCATGCGTTCGCCTTTATTAGGAGCAAATAAACTGAGGAACCAAATATGCTATTTACATATAGGAACAGAAAGGGCAATAAATGTATGTAAGTTGTGCAGGTGCAGGCACCTGGGTACTATTTCGATTATATTCAGTGCCACAATAGGATTACAGTGTCAGGGCAGTTTCCAACTCTTAGCAAATACACTAATGCTTAAAGAATAAGCATATTTTAATAAATACCAATATTGTATTATAAAAGTAACGGAGGACTACTAGTCTTGTAATATAAAATGTAATAATTTCTCAACAACGTTTGGTATAGCTAGGTATGTACTTTCTTGGAAGACAATCTTCCACCCAAAAACTACACTTTCGGGTAGGTATGGACATTTTAGATTTTTTGTAGGAACATTACAGTAAGATCGGCGACTTCTACCAATTGCGTATGGCCGCAACAAAAACAATACATAAAGACAAAATAACATACCTGTTTGTATACCACTCATGTTGATTAAAGAAAAAAACCGCAAAGCGATCCACAAATTACACGATGTTTCAGTTTATACTTATATATAGTAAACCCAGTTACTTGAAATCGACAAAGGAATGATTTTTACTGAACTTGGTAAATAACTCCGCTGTATCCTCAGAGTACCAAGTGAAACAACGATTAAATAAGTACAAAACACGTCACGCAGGTTTTCTATTAGTCGAACCTCGAACGACATCCGTCAAGTAAAAATAATCGATACCATTTCAATGTTGAATTTGTGTAACTCGATTATTCTGTATCGAATAAAATTTATTCATAAGGCCGAGTTTACATTTAACTTAAATTACTTGCTGACTTCAGATGTCGTTGCTATCCAACGTCCAATAATTTGACAGATACTAGCGTAATGTTGTTGTGAACCAGGGACTTCTTTTGTTACGCAGAAAATTAAATGTAAAATTCCCCGTTGCGCAGCTGTTGATTGCAAAAAATCGTGGGTGGTATTTGCCAAAGATATTAAAATACGAGAAATGTGGGAGAAAGCTCTCGGGAAAAAAAAATGAAAGCCGACATTTTGTCGAACTTATGTGCTATTATTTTTAAACCTGAAGACATATAGAGCAGACATTCGTACAATTGATGCTCCCAACCAACAGGAATAAGTATATTTTTATTACCTTCAAGTACCTGTGGCGTGATATTAAGTAAATTATAGTAAAGTTGTGTGTGTGTTTATCCTACTATATATATAAGTAGGTAGTATCATAATAAATAAAATAAGTAGTATCATCCTACTAATATTATAAATGTGAAAATTTGTGAGTATGGCTAGATGGATGGATGGATGTTTGTTACTCTTTCACGCAAAACAGGCTGAACGGATTTGAATGGAATTTGATACACAGGTATACTTCGCGTCAAACTTTATGGCGGCTCTGAAGTGCGCTACGCGCTGCGCAGTACCCCACCCCTCAACCCCGCTGACCCATGAATTTGTTATTGCGCAGCGACTCGCCTCGTGTTCCGAGCCGCCATAAAATTTGAATCGAGCTGTAGTTTGTAACCTGGAATAACACATAGGATTCTTTTCATCCCAGTACTACGTTACCGTGGGATAGTTTTCGAACTCCACGCAGGCGAAGCCGCTGGCGGAAGCTAGTATTAGATAAATGCTAGAATTAATCTTCCTCTCTGAAGTTCTTCAGTCAAGAAGACCATCTTCGAGTTGGTTTTCAACTCCAATCAGGTTATGCCTGGCATACCTACCACCAGTCTTCACCAAAAAATGAAGTTCAAGACAACAAACACAACACCAGATAACAATAAAATTTTAAAACATTCACAAAGTATTGTGTTTTCCACTAAAGTTTCTTTTTTATCAGTGGTAAACGTTTGCCTTTTCCTTAGCTAGTCTTTTAATTAATAATGCCACACTCCAAGTCTCATGCTGAATTATCTTGTTTTCGTTAAAATTTATGATCGCAAGAAAAGTAGGATTTGGCAAAAATATCGAGATAATCGATATCGAATACGATAATCTATATTTTTCAAAATATATCGATATTCGGTATCGGCAATATTTTTAACGGCAATATGTTTATGCAATATTGTATTATCGAATTCGTATCAATTTCGGTTTATTTAGAAATAAACCCACCCTATTAATCATGAAATGGAATATAACACCAACTAAAGCATTCCTTTTGCTTTTTTTTGTCTATGATCTTACTCATCTTACTATAAAAACTACGAAATTTCTACAATGTGTGTTCGTATATATGTTCTGTGAGGTATATAAATTCTGTGTGTGTGTTACACTTATAAGTCCATGGTTACACTTACAACGGGGCGGCAGAATCAAATTGTTTTGTTTTAAAAAAGCATAAATAATGTCGTGCAAGTAGTTTGATATACAAAGACAATCGGAGAAACTTTGATTCGCGGTCAAATCTAACTCAGCGCTTTCAAGGCGAGTTAGATACCAAAGGCGAATATCTAACAAGAAATCGACTTTACATAGTAAGATTTTGTTTTTTATATCTGGCAACGCTGTCCTGCCTACCCACGGAAAAGAAAAAAACAGGTGAAACTGCAATGCAAGAAAATTACTTTATGAACCGTTGTCGCCAAACTCATACAAATAAACCGATAATCTTAAGCCGTTGGTCCCGACTGTCATTTGTAGATCTTTGACAGTCGTTACGGGTCGTCAGAAGCCCGAAAGTCTGACAACCAGTCTTTCCAAGGGGTATCGTATATTACCCAGTAACTGGGTTGTGGAGGTCAGATAGGCAGTCGCTCCATGTAAAATACTGGTATTCAGCTGCATCCGGTTAGACTGGAAGCCGACCCCAACGTAGTTGGGAAAAGGCTAGGCAGATGATGATGATAAGTTTAGGTCTAAAACGGATAGGGCAAAATAAATTGTGTGAAATAGGGTAATCCGTTTAGAAATTATTAGGGATTTTCGATACTGAAAATTGACATCTAAAATGTATATTTGTTTGTTCTGTAAACTTTTTGTATAGTAATACTATATTTATTGTTTTGTTTTAATATTGTAGAATACGTTTTTTGCTATGCGGGCTATAGGTACTGCGGTATTGAAGTAGTCTCATTCTCAACAATAAATCAAACACTAGATACGAGTGCCACTACCAGTCTACCACGATAGTTTTTTTGTACATAAGCCAAAGATGACAACCCTAGCGCGACCGCCGAGCGTAGGTATGAAAAGTGAGCGTCTCTTTTTAAGTTGGTCACACAGCATAAAACTTTAGCATTAGCATCCATTTTCTCGACGTCGACGATTGAATTGTCAATTTGACATTAATGTCATCCGTACTGTGCTGAAAAGGACAAAAAAATCATAGTCATTCAACAAATTCACACTTTTTGAATTTGGTTTATATTTCAATTACGAAATAGTAGCAATCGAATAGTTCACGAGGTATGTATTTAATTCTAGTACATTTTTTAAATAAAGGTTCGAATTTGCTTCATTTTGTTTTGGAATCACTGTTGGAACATCAATCAACTCAGAATGGAACCTGATTGCTTAATTTTTAAATTATGGTTCGAATTTGCTTCATTTTGTCTTGGAATCACTGTTGGAACATTAATCAACTCAGAATGGAATCTGATTGATACCTTTATCTTCCTTTCGTCTTATAAACTTTTCTGTGTCTATATTTCAGCATCATGTCGGCAACTGCATTATTCGGTAATACTTCTGGCTTAGGCGGTAGTTCTGGAGGCAACAAGCATCTGGTAGAATTTCGTGCCGGAAGAATGACTCTAAAAGGTCGTATGGTCCATCCTGATAAGAGGAAGGGTCTTTTGTATGTGTACCAAGGAGAAGACTCTTTGATGCATTTTTGTTGGAAAGACCGCACTACCGGCGAGGTTGAGGATGACTTGCTAATATTTCCTGATGATTGTGAATTTGTGCGGGTGAATGAATGCACAACTGGCAGAGTTTATGTCCTGAAGTTCAAGTCTTTTTCTAAGAAGTACTTTTTCTGGATGCAGGTAAGAAATGCAGATAAAGTCTCTTATCTTAATCTTGTGTTATTGTCCCAAATGTAAATAATAATTGTTTATTAGCGTTTTAGGAATCCAGGAAATGAATGAAAATCTTTCATTTCACTCCTTGCATAGCATGATTATTTTGTGGTGGGTCACTTGCCAAAAGCATCCATAAGTGCTTCAGACCAAAATCATCATGAATGTCATAAAGTATCCAAACCCCTCGGCTGTTAGGCAGACTCATTGAGTCTGATAACCATAGAAAAGTAATTGGGTTAGTTACTTGACACTTTTGAATACTTTCAAATTCTACTTGGAATAAGCAAATTTTTTAACCAATACTACAGTCCAACTAAATCACATTATGAAATGCCCATTAGTCATAGTGCCATTTAAAGTATGATTATTTGCATCATTTGGTTGCATCTGTTATTAACCTTTTAACCACCTGACTTCATATCAGTTGTCATGCCCCAGTGCCCGGCACAGTAAATCGTAAATTAAATACCTACAACAAAGAGGGATGTGCATTACTTGCTGTGGTTTTTTGGTCGTAAATATACAACCCTGGCAAAATGGGCCCGAAAATATTTGTCAGATTAATGCGACATAAGAGGTTAAAAGGTTAAATAAAAAGGCAGTTGTTTTGAGTCTGGATTTGTGTCTGGTTGATGGCAATAGGCCCACTCCTATTAAATGGGACTTTAACTTTTTGACCGTCACATTAAAACAGCAAAACATGCCCTCGGCGCCAAGCGGCTTTATCTATATTTCTGTCATGTATTAGTGACTGTGGCATGCTGGGCACATTTTGGTTTGTCATCTATAAATGGAGATAAAAGGCGTCATATTATATAATTGCTCTATAGGAACCCAAGACGGAAAAAGATGATGATTTGTGCCGCCGCATCAATGAGGCTTTGAACAACCCTCCAACATCTGGGGGACGTGGCGGCGGTGGCAGTGGTGGACAGGATGGAGAGCTACAAAATATACTGAACAACATGTCCCAGCAGCAACTTATGCAACTTCTTGGAGGAGTTGGCCAAATTGGAGGACTATCCTCTCTTCTGGGCACTATGGGGTAGTTATAAATAACAGACACTTTAAAAAACTAAATAGTACTATGTTCAGGATTTATCATCGTAAATCTAATCATAGATCTCTCCATGGTCACTCTGCACTTTGTCCAAATTATGGCTGTACTTCAATATCTGCTAATCAATATTATTAAAGAAAATGCAACAATTATGTGTGTCAAATTTTCTATTTTTGTCACCAAATTATAGTAGCTTAACTTAACATTTCGTATTTCAGTGGGTGATCATTTAAATTACTAATGAGTGGAACTCGCAAGCTTGTTGATACATACACATCAGGCTAATTAGCTGCTAGTATGTGTAACCAAGTAATAATAATAACTAGGCAGAAAATGCTTCGAAGTAACAATTTAGTTCATGCAAATAAAGAACTTGTTCTAGTAAAAAAAAACAAATAATTGTAGGTTTGACAAACAATGCATTTCTTAAACATTACACTGTTCATTCATGTATCTATTTCTATGAAGACAAATCACACAGTGAATTGAAATTGATCAAACAAATATTGATGGATGTTAAAGCTGTCAACCAGCCCATAACCTATTGTACCTGCTTCTATTGTGTATGGAAGTTGATTGATGTGTGACTGATTAATCTCGACTATCGGGGCGAATACATTAAAATAAAAAAATGATTACAATATGAGAATGTTTTTATAGTAACAACAGTAGTAGCAACAGTGGGAACACTAGCGCCCGTCCGTCGGCGGGCAGCGGCAACAGCAGCCGCGGTGGGAGTGCACCGCGCACCGAAAGGCGCGCCAGCGAGCCGCGCAACAGCGAGCCGCGCTCCAGCGAGCCGCGCGCCACCGAGCCGCGCTCCAGCGAGCCACGCGCCAGCGAGCCGCGCACCAGCGAGCCCGTCGCCACGCGTACGCCGGCCAGCGCGCGCGACTCGCCCGCGCCCACTTCTACTCCGCCCAATACAGCTACTGCGCAGCCACGTGGTACGTTATAATCTTATACCAAATTGTCTTATCTCTATGGGTTATTTTTCTAAGCGAATTCATTTTTTTTTCATGTCTCTTGCTAGTTTTACTACGAAGTCTATTTTGCTTTCAAGTTCAATGTGACAGTTATCAAAGTTTCAATTTGTCTAGAGTCATTATTGTCAAATGTGGTTAGGCAATTACGAGGTTGACTATAAAATGCTTTATTTTTCAAAGAAAAGACAAAACTAAAATGGTCACAGCATCAGCCCTTGACCCTCTCATTTCATTGACAGTTCTTTGCAACTGGCGGCTTAGTATTTGAGTTGCGGGCTCAGCCCCAGCTAGTTAATGCTACATTTGAAACAGATGGTGCAGGCGGGCAGATCTACTTGTCAGACTTGCAGCGCTACTTCTCAGGGCTCGGCAACGCGCCGCCGGAGGGTTCTTCAGGCGCGGCGGGCGCAGCGGGGTCGGCGGGCGCAGTGGGGTCGGCGGGCGCAGTGGGGTCGGCGGGCGCGGCGGGGTCGGCGGGCGCAGCGGGGTCGGCTGGCGCGGCGGGCACGGTGGGTGCAGTCGGCGCTGCGGGCGCGCTGGGCGCGGCAGGCGCGGGCGTGGACCTGGCGGCGGCGCTGTCCACGCCCGACGTGGTGGCGGCGGCCAACGCGCCCCAAGCCCGATCTCGCCTGTCGCCGCACCTGGCTCCCCCGGTACCTAAACTCGGCGAGGACCATGTAGAGAGTACCCTGCTCTCACCGCAGTTCGCTCAGGTGAACCTTCACGTATAGCGTTCCAGTCTTCAGCCGCGGCACGTTGCCACCGGGACTCGTCTCTCGTCTGGCTTTCTATTTTATTGAGCTTCCCTTGTCCATCTGTCCATAATTATGTCTGAGGTGCAAGGGGTTATTTTTACTTCGGCTTCACTATGGCCCCATATTATTGAAAAAGGTTACCTAAGCACCATGAATAAGGTTAGTAGTCATCAGAATTGGTACGAAAATACCATGTCCTCACCTTGAATGACGTCATCAAAGGCATTACAATGAAGAAGAACTTCTGAGTGAAATTGTGTAAAGTGAAATAGGCACAGTTATGTACGACGTACGATAAGGTTATAAACACGTTGTCACTTTTAAAGGTAAGTACAGATCGCGACACGTAAGTTGAACCAAAATGTCGGATTTTGTTTCAACTTATCTGCTGCTATCTGTAATTTATTTTTAAACTTCAGTACACGTTACATTAATGACTATGCTAGAAGGTGACCTCATTCTTTTTCCGTGCGAGGCAACGAGTGCACGCGCTCCTTCCTTCGGTTGTTTGTTCTGATTTTGGTTCAACTTACGTGCCGCGATGATATTACCAATCAAAATGTGAGGTGAGAATGATAAATTAATGAGTCAGCCAAGACCAACAATAATGTATTCAATGCCTCTGAAATAATGAGCGACTACAGAATAATATTACGTTTACCTACATGCCAATGACGACGTAATCCCTTTCTACTAAGATAAGAAGTTTCCCACCATTTCCAAGAAATGGGTAGACGATATATTGTATCCACGATATTCATAATCACTTAATGCGCAGATATCGCATCAACTTACTCCAATTTTTATGTGTTTTATTGCAACCATCATCAGCGATTGTTTCCCCATGTAATCCCTACCGTATAGTATGACTATTCCTTGATATCCCAAAAAGTCTGTAGCTGTTGTGGACCAACCTTCGATAGAGTTATACAGGCAGCCTATATAAAATAGTTCAAGTCTTGTGGAAATAGTTAAAATGTCCGTAACATAAAGTTGCTTATTGGACACTAGTAACACTTACTATTTTATTCCAGGCTGCAAACCAATTCTCTTCGGCAGTGACTTCTGGTCAAATGGGTCCAGTGATATCGCAATTTGGTTTGCCTTCGGAAGTCACAGCGGCTGCCAACACAGGCGATATGCAAGCTTTCTTTAAAGCGCTTGAACATACTTCCAATGCAGCCGAAAAGCCGAAGGAGGATGACAAAAAGAAAGAAGAGAAACCCAAAGATGACAAAGGCGACAAAAAAGATGACGACGCCGAAATGTCACTAGACTAATTTTTAATTTTGGGTCGCATCTTTGTCGTTTTTAAAAGCAAATGTATGCAAGTTTTGTTTTATATTCGTTAGCGATTTCTTATTACATTGAAAATATAGATTTTCTTTTCTACGTTTTAGTTAATTTTTCCACATATTTTTTTTTTGTAAACTAGAGCCTTGAGCTAAGTTTTGAGAAAGATGGAATCGGATTCAGGCGCGGCCAGATGAATGCACGCTTTAAATTTCACCCACACACGGAATATATTAAATATATGTATGGTATAGGTTATTTTAAAACCTAATGAAACTCACTTTTCCCATGGGGGTAGGCAGAAACTACAAAACGTCACCTGCTACTATCCTTACGTACTCCTTTTGTGTACGTTACTCTGTATAATTATACTATAATTAGTGTGTTATCTGCTGTAAATGTGCGCCAAATTAAACATTTGTGCGCTTTGTCGTTTTGGAAAAAAACGATTCCTGCTGGAGTAACGTTGTACCAGCAGGAAAATTCTAAATAAATGATCGGAGAGAGAAATATTGCAGCAAACCAACAATAAGTAGAAAAATAACTAATTTTTTAAAATCATAAACAATTTATCGTATAAAATTTCAGCGCATTTGCTTATACAGCAAACTGATGTCATACACACAGCAATATGGCGACCACTGCGTCCAGCGTTTTCGTCAAAGTACGCGCGAAATTTGAAAATGTAAAATTAAAATGCATATACATGGCACTAATCGGTTAAATAAAAATGTGTTTTTTGGTGGTCTTTTAGCACTCTAGAATCTAATTAAGACACTTTTCTAAAATGGGTGTAATACCCTATTCAGCATATCATTCTAACCCCTAGCGTAGAAATTTATCGTCGGTTATGCAAAAAAGAAACTGCTGTTTCATAGAAAAGTGCAAAACTTACGCGGTCAAAATGTACGGAACAGCTGATTTTTTTTAAATATAACCGACGATAAATTTATATATGCTAGCGGGTCTAGAATGATAATATGCTGAACAAAAAGTACAATAGGGTATTAAAACCATTTCTGAAAAATGTCTTAATTAGATTCTAAAATGATAATAAACCACTTAAAAAACACAACATTTTTATTTAATCGCTTAGTGCCATAAAAATGCATTTAACTTTGACATTTTCATACTTCGTGCGTACTTTGGCGAAAACGCTGGACGCAGTGAATGCCATATTGGTCTGTGGGTATGACGACGTCAGTTTGCTGTTTAAACAAATGCGTTGATATTGTGTTTATTTGTTTATAATTTAAAAAAATGTTGGTATTCTACTTAAGGTTGGTTTGCTGTTCCTGAATGTAAGATATTATTTGATTAAAAAATTACTTTAGTTACGAAAATAAAAAAAAAGTAGAAAGTTGATTCGTTTATACAGCGGTATGACGTAATAACATGACGGCTACTATTTCATGGTGTTCAAAAACATTTAAAAAACTGAAATCATTGAATTGAACTTTAAAATTTATTTTGTTATTTCATGAACTAAAACTAACATTTTCGGACTGCTTTTTGCCTAAGCTATCTCAATACAATTTTTTTCTATTTTTTCTCATAGAATAAAATACCCTATTTGTTCAATGCATGGAGACATTCTAAAGGCGCGAAAACGTTTTCGAAGACTACAATGCAATGCTATGCTTCATGGAACTACACTAATTTAATAATTATTTAGGCTGTTTTTCTCGCACTTAGGGAAAATGCTATGTTTCGCTCGGCAGCAAAAGTATTCTGCGTCTCCTTTGAAATTCTCGCTACGCTCAGAATTCTATATTTCTGAATCCTTCGTTTGCTCAGCTTTCAATACAAGTACCTACTCGCGCCTAAAAACAACTTTGCAGCATTGTATTACAAAAACTATTGTTCGCCGCCCCTTCAGTTTTTGCTTCACGTAGTTATATAGATATGTATTAGGGCCCGAACTAAGAATAAATGACAACATGATTGGACAGTTAATGATTACAGACAAGTAATTAATCCTGATGTATTTTTGCCCGTCCGAAGAACTTTATTAATCGGTCGGGAATAGGGTTCACTCTGAACCCTAAGAAAAACGACCCACTTTAGGTCGGGTTCGTATCTTTGTTGACGGTTGTTTTGAGCTGGTGTACCGCGAACCCACTATTAGACGTAAGTCAATTTCGTAACCCAAATGTAATAAGTCAAGTTGTATTCCTATTAAATTCTTCAGTCTTTAAGACAAAATCAGTATCGTTCGGCCACGAACAGACGACGGACAACTAACTCCCTTGAGACGACGTCACCCGAGCCAAGACGAACTCATCAGCCGTAGGCATAGCGGAAGCTGGCTCTTGGCAACGTAGAATGGCCATCATTCTGGGCACTACCTATTAAGTCGTCTCTGGTCACGCTACCACCTCATTGACATCGTCGATCGCAATGCCTATCATTTTGATATCCATTGCTTCATAGGTTTGAAAAATTCGTCTGCTCAACAACTTGAACAACGCAATTAACGTGGCTGAACTATCAAAATGAAAGGCTTGCGATCGACGATGCCGATAATTGCCTTTTTGCATGTTATGCAATTACTCCGCTGGGTTCGATTCCCGGTCAGACAAAGTGTGATTGGGTTTTTCTATCTGGAATTTCTCAGTAGCAGCCAGTCTGGATTTGTTCCCGGTTGATAGCAAGAGGCTCGCCACTTATCACATCATAACTGGTGAGATGTGGGTGTACTGTAAGGTGGTACACCTCTGCGTGTCCGTTTCAATGGCGCGGCCACGGCGATATTTAAAAAAAAAATCCACCAAAAATTTATAAAAATGTATAAAAGTTGATTCTCTAAACCATAAATTTGTCAAAGTTATGGTTAAAAAGTTTTGAGGGTTTGAACGTGGCCGCGCCATTAAAACGCGGAGAACCGCGCGGCCACGGAGATCTATAAAACTAAGCGTTGCAGAAACCTGAGTAAATAATAGATTTTGTAAGATTAAAGAATTTGTATTTTTTTAATACAACAAAAAATCCTAGGTTTATATTTCAGGAGCTGTAAGACTAAAACCACAAGGCCGCGCCATTGAAACGGTGAAAAACACATTATCGCTGATATCTCGTTGAAAAAGCATCGCAGAGGACTGAAATTTTTTGTGTAACTTAGATTTGAATTTGTCAAAAATTTTAAAAATACACCAAAAAAATCCTAGATTTACATTTCAGGAACTGTAGTACGGTATCGCAATACGTTTAAAATGTTTCGATTGGGTGACCATGGCTTATTGTTTACAGAAAACTTTCCACCTATTGTATTAGAAATTCTTGTTTAGTAGTATATGATATAAATAATATAAATTTGATTTAGAATCTTTGAGATACAAAATTTCTAACACAAATAGGTGGAAAGTTTTCTGTAAACATGCCAGCCAAGCCCTATCGAAAAATTCAAAACGTATTTTAAGACTAAATATGTTTTTTTTTACATATCGGTAGTTCTACATAGTTGTTTACAAAAAAAACTCGCTAATCCTTTCTGCGATAGATAATCACGACTAATTCCAACGCAATACCGTATTAGCTCTTGAAATAGAAACCTAGGCCTTTTTGTTGTATTTTTACTAATTTTGACAAATTGAAATCTCGGTTTAAAAAAAACTTCAGATGTCTGCGATGCTTTTTCAGCGAGATAGCAGCGATAACGTGTTTTTCACCATTTCACTGTCGCGGCCATGGGGCTCTAGTCTTACAGCTCCTGAAATATAAACCTAGGATTTTTTGTTGTATTAAAAAAAAATACAAATTCTTTAATCTTACAAAATCTATTATTTACTCAGGTTTCTGCAACGCTTAGTTTTATAGATCTCCGTGGCCGCGCGGTTCTCCGCGTTTCAAGGGTGCGGACACGTTCAAACCCTTATAACTTTGAAAAATTTATGGTTTTGGGAATGAAATTTTACAAATTTTTATAAAATCTTGGTAGAATGTTTTTTTTTTTGTAAATATCGCCGTGGTCGCGCCATTAAAACGGACACCACTTCTGCTTAACCCTTCGAGGAATACCGGTGTGAAGCCATATTATTCTGTCTGAATAAAAATGCTCTATGAGCATTTCGCGACTTGTTTGGTGGTAATATCTGCCATCTATTGACAGTAAAGAGAACTAAAGTTTTGTTGTAATTCGCGAGATGGCGTAGTGAGTGAACTGCAAACGATTTCAAGCCACGAACGGCAAGTAAATTCGATTTAAACAATAAAATTAAATAATGTAATAATTGCAGTAGTAATTTAGTGAATAATGCATTTACGGTTGAATTAAAAGACGAATTCAAACGAACATTTTGGTAAAAAAATGAATACCTATACCTAGGCACCTACTGTGTTATACTCTACGTAAAGTTTAAAAACCTCTCATGAAAAATCGACGTGATGAAGACTGCTCAAAACAACTAATTAGAATGCGTTTGCTATGAAGTGCTGCACCTAATTATCAGGCTTCATTTTCAACAAATGTTCACTGATTATGCGAGAGTCATAAGCCTGCTATGTTTGGGTAGATACGTGTTTAGCGTAGTACAGTAGTACCAATATTTCTTTGCTGTCAAAAGAATGTATTTTAACCTTTACCACCGTGTTTTGAAGAGTCATTACGTCTGAGTCACTACGCTGGCGTTGTATATCTATACAAACATCTGTCCGGCTAGCTTGATATTTTGTATGTAATACCTACTTTCAATTCGGTAGTAATATTCATTCTCTGTCGGAGTTCAGCACGGTGCGCGCGTTTTCATGTGCGAAAACACAGTACATAGGTACAAATATGTTTAGATGATTCTCTACTTTTATGTAATTTGCATTAAATATAACAAGTGCAAATAGTGACAATAGTGTTGTGCTCTTAACTATGTAAACAAGCATTTTAAATTGGTGTAAGGGAACGAATACAGGTTTTGCAAGATGTATGAGTAACCAATGACCGCAGGGCATCCCTGCGCGGGGGCGGACAGGGTGGGGGGAAGGGAAGACCAGATTTCCAACTACACTTCGGTGGGTTCTCGGTTCATCTCGGACAGGATCAAAACAATTTAACTAGTGAGTACCTATAATAATAGAAATACGTACCTACTTACATTTTATTAATTTATTTTCTTGACTTTTACAATATTCATTACCATAAATAACGAGGTTGACTCACTATTCACAAGGTGTTGTTATCATGATATGCTAATAATTTGCAAATACAAAAATGTAGGCGATTATTTTAAGGATAGATCCAATCACGTTTTATCTAGAGAAACTTTAGACGTTGGTTATAAAACTCATTTTTAGTTAAAATAGCTCTGGGAAAAGGAACAAAAAGATTAGACTTGACCGCATAGTTTTGCGGCGATCACAATTTGCTTGTTAGCTCTGATAAAACAACTTTTAAACAGTTGATTTTGTGGACAAGCCGTAGATTAGTTATTTGCGACGGCAAAGCAAAGACACGAGCGCACGGCGACCTCGAGCGCTGGCGCGGGGAGTGCGGGGCGCTGGGGAATCCTTCTGGCGCCAGACCGGCATCGGCGTCTACCCGCGCCCCGCTCTCCTCCGCTTGTGCCCACACCCGCACAGACCAACTCGAAATAGATGCACGGTGATTTACGCCTCGGGCGTATGAGTAAATATGTTGCTTGCCTGCCTGCCTTGGCACGTCCGCCCGCCCCCGCCGCATGCCGATCTCCGTCCCATCCTAAAACTAACGTTCAAAAACTCGTCGGGTCATAGCTACGGTCTGTAATCAAAGAGTAATATTTTGCAATCCTTTTATCGTTAATCCATATTTTTTTATCAGTAGGTACCGGTAATTGTCATCATTGATAAGACGTAGAATGAATGAATTGCACCAAGGTATATTTTTATAAATTCTTAGTTTCTGGGTATATTATGACTGACTTTATTAATCACATAAATATTTATCCATATCTCCTTTCTCCAAGTGTGAAATCGGATGTTATACAAGTTGCTATTTTGGGTTGGTAGTCAACAAAAACCAGTAAGTAACAGACCTAAGTATGTTTTACAATTCGAGACTCGTAAACGAGTACGGAATGCGGACCTTTTGCAGACTACACATTGACATTATTAGACGTTCATAATCTACTCTTACACTTCTTTAAAATAATGGTCTTACATTGTAAAATGATAGATTATTTTGTGAAAATAGTAAAACAATAATGAAGGATTCCGTCAGCCGTAGCCGATCTTGGGGCTATGCTAAAGTAGCAATTCGGTCCAGACAAAGCTTAAAAGCAAAAGACAATACCACCAATATTATTTAAAAACATCGAACTAGAGCCAAACCCATGCGCTAGAGCTTTAGCTCTAGACAAAATTTAATGGCATAGTTCCTCTATGGGTTTACGCGCCAGATTTTTTAAAATCAATTTGTATTACCCTTCAAAACGTAACATAAGCAATAGTTTACATACCTAATTCTCCTCATTATGGAGCTTTTTATCCACATCGTTTATGTGGACGTGTACCTAGGTACCGACAATAGTCGGGCTGGGCAACAAAAAGTGGATATGGTAAGACCGGTCCCGCAGGTTTCCGCCAACCATAGTACTGGCAGACTTTCGTTCATGTCCATCGGCATTTTTCATTCATATTACGCTCATACTTTTTATAATATTATTAATTCGTTAGCAGTATATTATAGACCTAATGTTACCCAACCACGCGGAAAAGAAAGAATGCAATCTCTTAAAGTAGCTTTTTCAGGATCGACTTAGTAGCTACTGAATACTGACTGATTTCAGACATTTAAATACCAGTCCACTCAGAAAGTATTGCGAAAAAAAAACTTTTTATATGTGTGAGAGACTAGCCAGTTATAATCTATTTTGCAAATATGATTATTTGTAAGTAGAAATAGGTACGTTCCAATTTCAATATTCCCTCCACATTATTTGCGAGCTAATTTAAACGTGTCTCATTAAAAAATGGATCTGCACCGGGAACATTTTCGCGCTATGATTTATTAAGATTTCAAGTGTTGCCTGCAACCGGACGAATCGTACGATATACTTCAAATGGCATTCATGGATGTCGTTGGTATAACGAATTCAAGCGCGGTCGACTAAGTTTGGGGGATGAAGAAAGAAGTGGTCGCCCTTTGACGACTGTTACGGAAGACAACGAGTGAGACGACTAGCAGTGAAAAATGTAATCCATGACAATATGGCGAGTTATGTATCAAGAGGTTCAGCACATACTGCGGATTGGATCGGGAAGCCTTCACGAAATTCTACACGTGCATATTCGCGTGAGATAGTTTCACGCTGGATGCCGCACAACCTCACCGATGCTCAGAAGCAGGCCCGGGTGGAATGGTGCCGTGATATGATAAACAAATTTGAAGCAGGCTCGTCTCTGCGTGTTTACGACATCATTACCGGTGATGAGTCTTGCATTTATCAATCAATACGAAGCGATCTAGAAGCGGGGAAAGATTTTGATCGCGGGCTTTTTCTGTTTGACTGGCTACTTGGTGTCAATTCCTTTACGGTTCCGTACAAAGAAGCATCAACGCTGAATGGTACTGTATTGGGCTTGTTTAAAAATATTCTAACCCTCAAACTTGGGGTCTAAGGTCTAAGTTTATTTTGTCAAACGATCAAGTGTTTACTTCTTACCCCAAAAAAAAGGTGACACTTACCTGTAATTCTGTACTTGCTACCTGCGAAAAGGTAATTACTCAAAATTATAATAACGGGAGAGCCGCTGATCTTTCCATTATTTTCTCGGCATGTCAGAGACCAGACCCTGGGCCAGACTCACAACGCCGTTATTGCAATGGTTATTAAGTTATTGGACTGGGTTTTTTTCCACCAATGATTTAGCCCGGGACTATTTCATGAAAAAGTCATTCAATGGAATTTAATTAACTATGAGGGTTGTATTGATGATTAGAATAGCGTATTACAGCCATTTTTGAAAAGTGTCATTAAATTCTGAAATGCTAATAAACCACTAAAGAAACACATTTTTATTAAATCGATTAGTGCCAAAAATGCATAAATTTTTTAACATTTTCATATTTCGCGCGTAATTTGACGAAAACGCTGGGCGCAGTGGACGCCTTATAGGTATGTGGGTATGACGTCAGTTTGCTGTGTAAACAAATGTGCTGATGTTTTGTATGATAATGGTGTATAATGACAAAAAAAAATAGTTATTGTTTTAATTATCGTTGGTTTGCTGTTCCTGAATGTAAGTTACTATTTCAATAAAAATTACTTACTTTGTTTACGAAAATAATACAAGTACAAAGTTGTTCAGTTGATTCGTTTTTATGGTATGACGTAATAACATGGCGGCTACTATTTCATGAAGTTCAAAACAGTTTAAAAATACTGAAATCTTTGAATTTAATTTTAAAATTTATTTTGTTAGGTAAGTATTCATGAACTAAAACTATAATTTTCGAACTGCTTTTTGCCTAAGTTATCTCAATAATATATTTTTAGATTATTTCTCATGTAGAGTAAAATACCCTATTATATAAAGCCATGTTTGTTACGAAGCGTACTATAGCTATAATGTAATATTTTAATCAACATAAAACCTGGCACTCACACAAGCAGCAAAAAACGTCAGAAAATTTGAATTTCACGGGCTGCCCTGGAGCATTAAATACTGCGCCAGCTAGCTCGCTTAGTTCGCGAAGTGGAATAGCTTGCAGTTTACCTACTACTGATTTAAAAATTCGGAAAAAAATTGCGTTTTGCATAACATGAACTATTCGCTAGTAAATAGGTTACCAAGTCCTATACCGACTACGTACAGAACTGAAGTAAATTCAAACAGTTAAGTTCAAATACTAAGTAGATACCTTTAATAATAATAATAGTTCATTCTAGTATTGTTTTATGCATTAAGCTAGTTTTAACAAAAAATGGTATTATAAATTAACTTTACCATACTTAATTTACTTTTTGGCTCTTATTAGCCAGTGTCCGTCCCACTGCAGGATATATAGGGATACTACAGGGAACTTTCCTTCCGAATACCTCCCCAATGATGCACTGTAGACAAAGAGAATATAGTCATTGACTGTAGAGTACCACATTTGTGCACCCTTTGCTTCATATGTTCGAAAATTTGTCTGCTCAACAACGTAAATAACGCAATTAATGTTGTTGAACTGTCTAAGTGAAAGCCATTCTTACTAATAGTGTGACGTAATTAACCCGCTGAACATTGTTTTGTTTATAAACCGTATCCTCTATTCTATCCATGTATGTATTTCATATAGTTTATACACCCCTTCGTCTGCTAGGAGTGGTTAATTACTTTATCTACATAAATGATACATTTTGTACCTATGCGATTTCCATAAATATTTTTAGCGTTAAATCAAAAAAATGCCAATAATTATGTGAAGCTTAACTTGTATCAAAGGCAACACTCGCCAGGTGCATTCTATATTCCACGTTACAGGTTTAGTAACATTCTGGCATGCCCTTCACGATAAAATTCTGCTTCGTGCATTTAAAATAATTTTAACGAACCTAACTAGGTAAATAACTTTAGTATTTACCAAGTACGTATTTACATTAGTAAATTAATTATGTAAGTGTCATAGAGGTCATTGGGAACAACGTCGGGTAGTCATTAGTGAATTTTAAGCAGTTACGTGTTCTCACGTAGGTAACATGTGATCAATTCGATAATCATACATACCGTAACGGTATGATGCACGGTGCATGTGCAGAAAGAATCACTTTGCTCCATTATAGTCCGATTCTATTGAGCGTATGGCGCTACAAGGATTTATTAATTGTGATATAAAAAAGATCTAAAAAACATGCTTTAAAAACCAAACTAAAAAAGCAGAAAATAATTTCAAAAAAGCATGGGGTACTTGATATTAATTGATTATAAAAATACCCCAAAAAGCACCTCACGCTTTTTTGAAATTATTTTCTGCTTTTGTAGTTTGGTTTTTAAGCGTGTTTTTTAAATATTTTAACCTATCATTTATTTTCTATATTATAGTTCTGCTAACTACAAAAGCGTGATTTTTCAGTTTTTTGTTTTTTTTTTACATTTTGTAACAAATTTATAAAATTATTGAATTGTCATCGGTCCTCGATAAGCGTACAAAGTTTAAATGAAATCTGACCGTTTGAAGTGGGACAAAACCAAGTCCAAAGGCGTCGGTTACAACCAATCATGCTTACAAACATACAGGTGAAGCTAATAAAAGCGTGTTAAAAAAAGGTAACCAATCCGATCGACATCAATAAGTTGTTTGTGCTGCCATGGAAAATAATTCATCTAATTTAAATATTCATTTAAGACTAGCTTCTGCCAGCGGCTTCGCCCGCATCGAAGTCAAGAATCATACCACGGGAACGTACTACCGGGATATCCTACGCGTCAATCCAGGTCAGAAATGATCTGTGTGCCAATTTTCATCCAAATCCGTTCCGCCGTTTTTGCGTGATTGTAACAAACGTCCAAATTTTCTCATTTATAATATCAAGTATGATATTTAACTCTCCCAACAAATAAATTTCAAAACTAAAACTCTGAAGCACCCACCACTCACCACTAGGGATCAAATCTTACCTATAGCAGGCTACAGAATTGTGTACAGACGTCAGTACATCAAGCTACCCCAATCTCTCAAATTTCCTTGATCGATTTTCATTTTTCAAAATCAAAAGTCATTTATTCAAATTAGGCTGAGAATCAGCACTTTTCGAACGTCAAAGTACATGAGACAGTCCCCCAATACGCCCACCCTTCACTTTTTATTACATAAGCATAAAGTTCATGTTCAATTAGGAAAATTTTACAGTTTGGGGTAGTTTGATTTGCTGGCGCCTGTACATTATGTTAAGGCAATGCCATATAATTACGGAACCTTAATATATAACTGTAAATATCTAACTACAAATAAATATCTGTCAATAGACAAAAATAGACCTTGTAGTTATATGACGTGCAAGTGACATTCAACCTTAACACTAATAGACACAAAAAATTAAATGTCGCGTAATGGTGGTGGACTGCTCGTCGTCATCATCATCATCATCATCATCATCATATTCGCGTTTTCCCGGTTGCATTCTTTCGGAGCCCGGGGTCCGCTTTCCCACTTCTAAGGTTCCACTTACGACGGTCTTTTGCATCCCTTATGGTGAGTACATTCGCACGCATGTCATCCGCTACGACATCAAGCCAGCACTCTTTGGGTCTTCCCCTTCTGCCGGGGCCTGGCGGACCCGGCATGGCCAGACATTTGTTTCTTGCGTAGTTTGCCGGCGTCCATAAAATGTGCCCGTACCAACGTAAGCGATGTCTGCTATGTCACGGATATGAAGGCTTGACGCGGTCGCTCCGCGTAACTCTGGACATCCAGACCAACATTTTCATTTCAGTGACACGCAGTTCTTGCTTGTGCCGCTCAAGGACTTTCGCTTTCGTTTCACTGCCATAGAAAAGGACAGCCCTAATTATGGATTTATAGACCTGTCCCTTCAGCTTAAACGGCATTTTGGGGTCACAAATGACACCAGATATCTCACGCGATTTGGCCCACGTTGCAGCAATGCGTGCCTTAACGTCGCAGTCAATGTCACTAGAGGCATGGAATATAGATCCCAATTCCTTAAACTGGTCCGTGCGCTCGACCGTGTTCGCCTATGCGAACGGGTGAGCTGTGTTGCAGGCCAGGTACTCGGTCTTCGCCACATTGAGCGTCAGACCACCGTTCGCAAGCGTACTCTTCCAAGCTTTCACGCGTCTCAACAGTCGTCCTCTGCTCACGTCTACCTAGCAGCGCGATATCGTCAGCATACATGAGCAACTACGGAGGCTGTTCATGATTTTTTTTTTTAAAACGTTGCGCCACACTAGGAATTTCTTCCTGTATCGTAGGTGCGTTTACAAACATAGAAACTTACAAACACGAACACCCAGACCCGGAACAATTACTTGCAGATCATACAAACATTTGTTCCGTGTGGGGTTCGAACCCACGACACGCTGCGCAGCAGTCGATCACTCAACCATTACGCCAACCGTGTCGTCAATGATGGTTCCTGATGCTGACTGAAACAATGTCTAATACTACACTGAATAGAAACAGGCTAAGGATGGATCCCTGGTGTACTTCTACAGTGATGGGAAAGAGTTTGGTGTCGCCAACAGCAGTCCGAAACACGGAATCGGAATCGCGGTACATGTATCAGAGGATGTCAATTTAGGCCTAGACCGCAGTGTCCACCAGATCATCATACGAGGAATAATAGTCGAAGTTCTTCTCAATGCCCAAAAATAGAAAATGCAGAGGCGTATTCTTCGACCTGTACCATATCCATGATGATCCTTAGGGCAAAAGCCCTTGGCCATGGGCCCGTGGCCAAGGTGGAAACCATATTGGCCATCCGAAATTGTACACTCCGCTGCCGCACTCTTGCAGTGATCCCTTGCCTTTGAAGGTCGGGGACCAGCACTCAGTCCCCACTGACAAGGGATCTCGCCGGTGAAGAGTATGCGGTTGTAAACGGTGGTTCAAATGCTCACACCACGAGAACCCATCGCCTTTCATGCCTCGTTTGGGACTCCATCGGCTCCGATAGCTTTCAGATATTTCATGCAACGAAGAGCCTTATCCACTACTTTAGGCGTTACTGGCGGCACTAGTCCCTGATTCTGAGGGAGGTCCGGTAGCTGAACCTCTTTATGCTGCTTGCTTTTTTCTGCTGCTGCTTGCGTTCGTACTTTCAGGACCTACTAAACAGTAGGTCCTGAAAGTATGAGCGCCATCTCTCCTTTACCGCAAGGTCCTCGCATAACCGGTTGCCGCGAGGGTCTTTAACACAGCGGCACTTGGAGATACCCTGTGCCGCTTTGAACCTGGACCGTGCCAACTTATACACTCACCGGCACGGAAACTTGGCCACTCGTGATTTTGCTGATTATTTGCATAAAAAATTTTGCATTTATGACAATAAATTAAGGGTAAAGTGGCTTTAATACGTGTCTCTGATGCTTTAAGAAATTAGAAATTAAAAGATTATCTCACCAATAAATCAGTTTTTAAAATCACGCACTTTCACTGAAATTAGGAATTTTTCACTATAAATTTAAAAACACTACAAAATAAAAAATAAGGTCTTTTTCGTTATTGTCTACACGTTTTAATATCGGGTGTTTCCTCCTCTAGCCCTGATAACTGCCTGCATTCGATGTGGCATACTTTGGATGATGTTTCGGACATCAACTTGCAGTATACTGCGCCAAGCGGCCAGCGCTACAGTTCGGAGCTGGTTTAAAGTTTCCGGCGGGTTGGAGCTGGACTTAATCTTTCTTTTGAGCATGTCCCAGATATGCTCAATTGGGTTTAAGTCTGGACTACGAGCTGGCCATTGCAGTTTTTGTATGCCAACCTCTTCCAGATATTCTTCAACGCAATGTGCAACGTGTGGGCGTGCATTATCGTGCATTAGGAGGAATTGGTCGTGTCCAATGAACCACGAATATGGCATTACGTGTTCCTGAAGAACTTCCTCGATGTATCGAACAGCTGTTAGCCGATTATCGACGATAACCAACTCTGTACGTGCGTCGGAACTTATACCTCCCCATACCATTATTGAGCCTCCATGGAAACTCACTGTTTGAGTGGTAGTAATGGGTAAAAACCGCTCTCCTCTTCTTCGCCACACTCATTCTCGACCATCTGGTGAACGTAAAGCTATTCGACACTCGTCTGTGAACAGTACTCTTGCCCATTGCTCGTGGGTCCAGTTAACGTGTTCTCGTGCGAAGTGAAGTCGAGCTACTCGGTGCTGTCTGAGAAGTTCTGAACCTCGTGCTGGTCTACAAGCTTTTAAATTGACTTCCTCCATTCGTCTTCTCACCGTACGCTCACTAACATTAACACCTCTCACAATTTGAAGCCGCTGGCGTATTTCAACTGCGGTCAGGTAGCGGTTTCTCAAAATCTCCAGGACAATAAAGCGGTCGTCTCGGGCAGATGTGCACCTTACGCCTCCACTGCCCGGCCTGCGGGTGTACTGGCCTGTCTCCTGGTATCTTTTAAGGGCATACTGCATTTATGACCGTGGTACGTTAAGAGCAATAGCAACTTCACGCTGTGTCAGCCCTTGGTTAATTAACGCAACGGCTTGTGAAACCTGTGCTGGTGTTAGAGGCATTTTTATTGCTTTTGAAGCACCTTTACTTATTGAATTAAAAGCACAAAATCACAATAATTCAAAAACCGAACAGTAAACTTTTCACAACACACAAATTTAAAACGTGAACTTAGTCGCTGAAATGACCCGATTCAACTGTAAATTAAAAGTTTCGTCGTGGTGCACTTAAACATAATGGATTACCCTCTTGAACTAAAAGTAAACATTTTTTGACATACCTGCACAACAAACATTAATCAGAAACACTTAAAACTTTTGCTATCGCGAGATAAGCGCTTAGCCAAGATTCCGTGCCGCTGAGTGTAGATGAGTTTCTGCCCCTCAGACAATTTCAGATTATCGTGGAGTGGTTGTGAGTGGTCTCCTTTGGCTCTGGCTACGGCTCTCTTAGCGGCACGTCTTCTAGCCCTGTATGCGTCACGATTTTCAGGAGGTTTGGACGCTTGCCACTTTTTAAAGAGGCCTTTCTGCACCCTATCTCCCTCTGAACTGTGTCATTCCACCACCACGCCTCTTTGTCACATTTGCGCTCATCCTTAGACGTGCCAAGCACTGCCTGTGCCGGTCCAGTAATAGCTGCTTGAATCCTGTCCTAGTGGTTCTGGACGGGTTCGCCATCAATCCCCACGCATGTGTCGCTGTTAGCTATGGCGAACACAGCGAGTGATTTGGCGTCGGCAGCGCTCAAAGCGTTTGGCTTTACACAGAGGTCCATGACCAGTAGAACGGTGCTGTGCAGTGAGACTCTCACCGGGTATAACCTTGCAGTTGGCTACTTCGCCGATACGATGCCTCCTAGCGAGAAAAGAATTGATCTTGGTGGCGTACCTCCCGCTCTTGTAGGTGATAAGCTGATAAGGTGTTTGGCCTTTTTTTGAAGTACGTAGCCACGATGGCAAGGTCGGCAGCCACATACGTCCGGAGAATATGCTCCTCTTCTGCGTTGAGACTACCATACCCAAAGCCACCATGGATGTACTCAAACTCCGCCCTCCCTTCACCCACATGGCCGTTCAGATCACCCCTCAGAACAATATCCTGAGATACCGGGACGCTACGCAGCACTACACCAAGTTTATCCCAGAAAACAGCCTTCTTGGTGTCGCTACAACCAACCTGAGACGCGTAGGCACTTATCAAATGGGTCACAACCCCTTCAATATGCACACTTACTACCATTAGCCGGTCGCTGATGCGCCTCACCTCCAAGACGTCATCTTGTAATTCCCCGGACAGCACTATAGCAACCCCGGTCTCCACAGTCGGCGCACCGGTATAAATCAGCTTGTAGCCATTCCCAATAGATCAGGATCTGTTGCCTTTCCACCGAGTCCCCTGCAGAAATGCCACGGCCTCCCTCCGCCTAGGCAGTACATCGGCCAGCTCTCTCACGCGGCTAGTCAGCGTGCCAATGTTCCAGGTGGCGAAGTGGATTTTTGGGTTGGGGCTCGCGTCTTTGGCCGTGTTCACCCTCGACACGGTAACCCTCGTCCACTTGCCACAGGACTGCGCGCCGTTTTGCGGCGGCGCCCTATCCATGGCGTAATTTTTTGCTGTACTGTCCATTATGATTTGGCTAATTGTGGCCTGCTGGTATATTCATATATTCACAAAAGAAAAATCGGTGTTGATTCCCAGCTAAACAGGATATTTAAAAAAATCTATTTTCTCCAAAATCAAGCCCATGGTTCCTATTATCAGGTTGTAATCATAAAATTGTATTTCGGAATTTGCCCAGCGATCTCTAAAATTCACCCTGTTATACGTTTGCGTGTCAATGTAGGTATGTAAATGTCTAAAGAAGTTACCAATAATTTAAATAAATTAACTGTGCCTCAGCAAATAAAAACCTAAGCAAAAAATCCTTCAGTACTTTAACCTTGTTAATTTAGATTTTTAAATAACGAACGCTCACCACAATCTACACTATGAACAGTAAGCAGAAATAACAATTAGCACCACCTAGTATTTTTTTTGTCTTTTTTCTAGTTCGTACTTTTCAGTTATGCAATTAATACGATATTTTCACTGGAAACTCTAATCAACGGCAATAAGCCGGTGGTGAGGAACTTGTTAGACGGCATTAATTTTCTGAACAAAAAAAATCGTTCGCTTTTTGATTCGGATACTGAGAAATGAAACAGCAGCAATACCCCCCTATCTACTAAAAATAACTCCTCACTATAATAGAAGGAATCGAAGAAGATTCCAGGAACTATAGGAATCGTAAATGTGAAAAGGTTACGTAGGTAGGTAGTAGGTATGGGTGTTTAATAGGTAAGCTCGTGCGTCTCGCCGGCGCGATTAACGAGCGAGCAGCGCGTGCTCGGGGGTATTCTGAGAATTGCATACTGACTGAACAACATTCAACAGTTACCCATAATGAAGGTGCTTTTAGCCTATCTTTTAACAAAACCAAATATCAGTTAGCAGCTTAAGTTTAGCAGCAAAACAAAAGAGGGGCTTGTGGCTAGCTAATAACTCCCGCAGGAATCGAAGGTTTTGTTACGCTTGCCGGGATCGTTTCGTGGATGGGTTACCGTCCAATGCATAATCTTCTGTGCCTCGGAAAACACGTAAAGCATTTGGTTTCAGCTGCCATTGTAGATCTTTAACAGTCTTAACGGATACTCTAAAGTCCGAAAGACTGACAACCAGTCTTACCAAGAGGTAGGTATAATACCCAGTAACTAGGTGGTGGAGGTCAGATAGGTAGTCCTCCATGTATGTACTCTTAACGAGGTATTTCACTCAGAGCACTGATTTCAACAACACCTAACCGAATCGCATCTAAGCACTTCCACTAACCGCACTAAAAAAAAATCATTAGTGCGGTTAACTGGTTATAATTGATTAATATGATCAGCCAGGGGACATAGTCCTTCTATAGTTGTAGGTTACCAATCTACTATTGCCACCCAAACCCATAGCCCAATACGTTTTGTTTCCATGTTCTGCAATAGTCCGGCGCCAACAGGGGTTTGTCCTTGGGTGCACTTACATAGTGCATACAGGGATAATCGTCGGATTTGGCCTTCTCATTAGTTCTCATCATTTAAAATTGTCTAAGAAGCCTCGGCGAGTTGGTTTCGGCTCGTACTCGTATATTATATTATGTATTGCTAATCCTACCTACATGGTAAGAAAACACGTAATTACTAAACTTGCAACCATGTGACACCCCAGCACTAGTGGCGTGCACAGAGTTTTTGGACAGAGTAGGCAGAAAATTTAAAAAAAGGCAAAACAAAAGCCATAATAACCGATTGCTGTACCTACACAGCATGCAACCTGTGAGGTATTAAATGAATCAGATTGATTTGTATTTAATTTACGATTGACTTTACCTTTACTTTGTATTAATTGCATATCCGGTGTATAACTACTTTTCACGATCACTTGTTTGTTTTTTTTTTTTCACCGAAAGATAGTTTTGAAAAGGCACATTTTTTCTTTTCCCTGAACAACTTTCACGGTGAATATTATCTATTTTCAGACTATCAACGTTAAAATCTTAAAATACATGCTATCCTAGCTCACAACCGAAAAAAATGTATCAAAACGAACAATGGAGTCGGAATATAAAATAATACGACATACAATATGTAACAAAAACCCTGTTGTTCCTTTTAGGGACGTATACACTTACCCACAAGCACAACATTTACGAAGTTATAATTTAAAAATAAGCATTGGCTAGTCGAGAGTTCAACACCAAATAACTATTAAAATCGACATATTCAAAAAAAATGTTGACAGTATCTGATTTTACAAGTATCCTTATTTCGCATAATAGACTACGAGCTTGGCGGCTTTCTTTGATCTAATCAAAATCAGTTAAACATTACAAATATTCATAATTAAATATTTATTTTAATTATTTTTGTTAAACAGTTTTTATAAATGACATGCTTTATTACGTATGTATACCGATTCTGAAAACGTGGGTAGAAGGAACAACAGGGTTTTTGTTACATATTGTATAAGTAATAGTTGTTTATGTAGCGATAATTCAATGAAACAATGCTACTTTTTAAATTAGTCGTATAACCAACTTTGTTCGGATAACTTCGGTAAGTTTCGTAATTGATCGTGTCAAAAGCCACTGACTACCCTGTACGGTTGTGTGCGTTATTTGTTATATTGGTTGCCACGTATGTATAAGAACGCACACCCAATAAATCTGGATGACTACGAGAGCACACAATAAACATTAACCCCCTTATTCATAAACGATGATTAAAATTCAATGATGTTTAAACGTCAAAAATATATGGTTAAACAGACGCTAATCATCATTTAACTTTAATATCGTTTATGAATAAGGGGGTATGACGCGAATAGTTTGTCTCTCCTGAGGCACTCAGCGACGCTAGTGCATCGTAATGCGAAGTTGCGTCAAATTGTGCGAACGAACAGGTATTGTTTTGATGATACTAATGAATCGACCGACGCGACGCTCAACAGGTGGAGCTGATTTATGAATAAATATTTTTTTGTTTATTAATAAAATAATATAAGTTTTACATAATTATTTATCTGATTTAGGTAGGGTGGTTCCGTGTGGTGCCGGACGTAAAAGAATAGCACCATCCCATTTTTTCCCGTGGGTGTCGTAGAAGGCGACTAAGGGACTTAATAGAGAATGGCAAATCCCCTCTTTTGGGAGCTTCCTATGTCCAGCAGTGGACGTCTTTCGGCTGATATGATGATGATGTGGTGGGGTAGGCAGTTTTTGTCTTCATAGACTGCACGCCACTGCCCAGCACTGCATAATGAAACAATACTTAGATTTCGTGTAGCTGTTTGTTTGCGCCCACCATTCGACCGTTTGTTTCAAGTTTAAAACATTTTATGATTTAAACTAACGAAATGGCTGAGAAAGTGACAAAGTTTGTTTTTTGTTTACTGACAGCAACACAAATAAAACATTACTCCTCGCCCTAGGTGAAAAAGGAAGGTTTTTTTTTTCGAATTAACTTAGGGTAGTACAATATACATAACATATCTTAAATGAGCATATACTAAACAGAAATTCGACAAGACACCTGTGTTTGCACTACATAAATAAATGACGTCAAAAACAAAACTTGTAAAAAAAACAAGTCTCGCAACTCAGTTCTTCTACCATAAAAAGTTGTGAGATCCATGAAATACCTAGTCGGTTGATTTATTCAGTCCGTACTTAAGGGACCTGCTGTCTTAAGTTATTACGTAATTAGTTAATCTTACAACATCTTATAGTGACCATATCAATATTAAAAATCTTTTATGGTTTAAATAAATACATAGATTGACTTGGCCATCGCATGAAAACACAATAATACATGTTACATTAAATTAGATTGTTTAGTGCGATTGCCAAGTCAATCTATTTATTTAAAACTATTAAAAAAAACAAAATCAGCTGTTTCATAGAAAAGTGCAATACCTACGCGGTTAAAATGTATGCAACAGTTGATTTTTTTTTTGTATTACCGACGAAAAATTTCCGAGCTGGGGGGTCCAGAATGATATGCTGAATTCATGGTTGCAGTTTGCGTACTGGATAAAAACTTATCCTGTATATACATATGTACAAGAATTGCTCGTTTAAAGGTATTAGATAGACATAATAAGATTCCATAATTATATGGCATTGCTTTAACATGATGTACAGACGCCAGCACATCAAGCTATCTCATACTGTCAAACTCTCCCAATTGATCATGAACTGTAGTACTTTGTCATAAAGTTGAATATCTATCAAAGAAATTTGACAGATTGGGGTAGCCTGATGTGCTGGCGTCTGTACATCAGAAAAAGGCATATGATTGTAAGTATTTTGTCCGATTTCTTCATACCCTCCGGAGCTTTTTGCTAATGGGCATATCAACAAGGGGTATGTAGCTCGATAGAGCCTATTGTAAATGAACTGATAAAAGTAATTCAAATATTTTTTGCAATTACGAAAAGGGATATTAGATGGAACTATAAACACCTAGATAGGAACTTATTATAAGGCACTATTTCTGTTTACCTACTAGAATTAAAGACCTTGAATTTAAGCTACCGCTATATAAGTGACCAATATTTATAAGATTACAGGCAATGCAAACAAGTGAACAACATTTGGCTGAATATTTATTGCTAGTTGTTTAGGTATCGAAAACTATAACTGTATGTTTAACAGCTACAATTACAATTCTATTGTCATTGATGAAGTAATCAACACATAACTGTCCCACAATTACACAACAGTGGCAACAGCACCCTAATTGCGTAACGCACGATCAATCATAATTTGAATAATTTTGAAACAGACTGCTAATACATTGCTTCGTATGTTCGAAAAATGTGTCTGCTCAGCAACGTAAATAACGCAATGAATATTGTTGAACTGCCAAAATGAAACAGATTATAATTAGTCGTGTATTACGCAATTAGGGTGCAGATGAATAATCAAATCATAGGCACCTATTTATTTCATTTATTGGAACATACCAAGGTATCACCGGTACTTTCAGGATATCTTTTATGTTCTGACTCGTGCCTAAACAGCCGCCCGGGTCAAGCTACGCTTGCTGCAGTCGGTGGTATTTCATACCGAGACTCCTTTGCCACGGAAAGCAAGTTTAAACCGTTAGAACCAGCTGTCATTCGTCGATATTTGACAGTCGTGACGGGTAGTCAGAAGCCCGAAAGTTAGTTGTTCTATGCTGTGATGATGGACTTCGTGGTTACACTCTACACTCATGTGACAGTACCATACCAAGAATCGATTTACAGTTCCCTGTTGTGAATTGTGATAGTACTAAATATATTTTTTAAATCATATAATACTCAACGCGCGGCATAAAGCACTGTCTTATGTTGTTATCACCATCTTGTACCTACCTATTTATCAGTGACTGATTTGAATTTGGAGCTGAATATGAATACTTTTTGGCAAGTTTATCGAAAATATTTGCGTCAGCGAAATAAGATTACGGTTGGTTTGGTATATCTACATGTGTTTATCGCTACTGAGTACGAGAACTATACAAACGAGGTGTGCACTAAATAAATTATGTAGGTATCAATCTAAATATACGTTATCTATCTAATTATAAGGACTTGTTACACAGAATCTAAAAAATATATAGCAAAACTAAAAAAAAAGAAACAGTTTAAAAAAGTAAAACAACAGTCTTTAAAAACCATACTAAAAAGTAGAAAATAATTTAATTCTATTAAAAAGCGTGGGGTGCTTTTTGAGGTATTTTTATAATCAATTAATATCAAGCACCCCACGCTTTTTAATAGAATTAAATTATTTTCTACTTTTTAGTTTGGTTTTTAAAGCGTGTTGTTTTAGTTTTTTAAACTATTATTTATTTTCTATTTTTAGTTTTGCTAACTACAAAAGCGTGTTTTTTTTCTATAATTTTTTAAATATTAAATTGTCATAGGTCCTCGATAAGTCTACAAAGTTTAAATGAAATCTGACCGTTTAAAGTGGGTCAAAATAGCGTCCAAAGGAGTCGGTTACATACAACCATACAAACAAACAAACATACAAGTGAAGCTAATATAAAGCGTGTAAAAAGTTACCAGAAATTCTTTGAAAATATCAGTCTGAAAAGTTCCCAAAACGTATGTCTTAAGTTAAGCGAGAGAGGGTTGTATTTGCGCCTTATTTCTAGTTACCTAGTAGCTAATTGTAAAAGGTTACTAATGTAAGGGCTGTCAACAGTGCTTCTCTGTCAAATCATCTTGTGAAAACTTACTGCGAGTGCTGCGGTAATAATGTTTTTGATATTAGCCATTTTATAGGTGAAAGTCTAATGAAGTACAAAAAGTGATAGATGGTAGCGTGGTTCTATTTTTTGTAAACCCAGAATAACCAATGCAGATAATTCATTTTTACGTCAGGTTAACGTGTAATGAATGTATTGTCACACGAATAAATATTTTATTCTGTGTTATAGTTGCGGTTGGGTTTAAATTTAATAATAGGTAGGTACCGTTTTGCTACGATGGGTGAGTACTTACTAAGTTGGCAGTGGCGAGGATAGTTAACAAACAAGAAAAACGGGGCAAGCTAAATAAAACCTTTTAGAAAAGACGCAGACTGTCATAATGTCCCAATTATTAATTTGCTTTCATTAATTCCGAGAGTTTTATAACGATACTTACAACACCTAACCTTATAACTAGGTATAGGTAACTAAACGAGTCCGAGATCGTTATAAAACCTTCTAGACCGTACCGCCATCGCCATCGCCACCGCGTCCGTAGGCTAATTCTCAAGGTGTTCGGAGATAATCTAGAATGAGCACTCTTCAGGTCCCGGTCAGCTGCCCCTAGTGCCTCGTTTTTTTTTAACGCCCGTGCCTGTATTTTGAAGAGTACCTACCGTGAAGTGGAATGGCGTGTTTTATATTTATAGTCTCTTTTATTGAAAATAATGTTGGAGCTGTATCATTGAGTTTTTTTTATCAGTACGAAACACAAAATGTGTGTAGGCGTTGAGAATGCACCTCGGAAGCGGGAATACCTCTCTGGCGAATATCCAAAAGACGATCCCGAGTTTCCGACCGACGCACTCCCTATTCCCAACACAACACTTGACCGAGAAAGCTTCTATTCTTTTATTTATAAACAATGCTATGCTTTTTTACGTAAAGTCACAAACAAAAGGTTTGGTAGATGCCATTCATTAGCTGGTTTTACTTAATCATTTAATTCTTATCAGAGCATATTGTAGGTACCTAAGTATTTCACTTTTACAAATTAGGTACATATAAACATTACCAACATCACAATGATGAACGTCATTGAGGAAAGACTCATGAATAGCGAATAGTTATTTATTTGGTCAAGTGCTACCCGTCTCGGAGTGACTCATGAATATTATTGTCGCATTCATACATATGGCGTATTTTGGTCGTTGATACGTGAACGCCGGAATTCAAGAAGAATGACGCCATTCTCTTAATGCCTTTTAATAAATACGTACAAATGTGAATGTTTATAAGTAATACTGCGTTAGAGTAGCGTTAGTGTCACAGATTGTGGATCCTAAATACCGGACTCACTTCTAGGCCTGCTTTACATTCTGATTATCTGAACCTAAATTGTGTCCGTTTCAATGGCGCGGTCACGGCGTAATTTCAAAAAAATAATTTTACCAAGATTTTGTAAAAATTTGTAAAAGTTGATTCCCAAAACCATAAATTTGTCAAAGTTATGGTTAAAAAGATATAAGGATTTGAACGTGGCCGCGCCATTGAAACGCGGAGAACCCGGAGATCTTTAAAACTAAGCGTTGCAGAGACCTGAAATTGAGGTAAATGATAGATTGAATTTGTAAAAATATAGAAAAATCCTAGGTCTATATTTTAGGAGCTACAAGACTATACCCCATGGCCGCGCCATTGAAACGACGACGACATTACCTATACAGTATAAGTTTTTATCCAGTGCGCAAACTGCAACCATGAATTCAGCATATCATTTTAGACCCCCCCCCCCTGGAATACAAAAAAAAATCAGCTGTTCCATACATTTTGACCGCGTAGGTATTGCACTTTTCTATGTAACAGCTGATTTTTTTTGTAAATCCAACGTAAAATTTGTGCGCTAGGGGGTCTAGAATGATATACTGAATTCATCGTTACAGTTTGCGCACTGGATAAAAACTTATCCTCTATATGTTTGTTTCCTTCAAAGGAACTGCTAAAGGAAATACTGATCCAAAAATTCTCAGTAGTTCCTTCAAAGGAACTAGTGAGCACAAAGGAAATTCTGTAGGTATCTAATACCGGTGAAACCCCAAATGCATCTAAACTTTTTCTTCCTTTTTGTAGAATCAAAACTCGTAGAAATTGAGATTTTGCTTATTATGTTATTGCCCATTTAAGCAAGGTATATTACCTAAAAGAATTACTTAATTCCTTAAGAAATTAAATTATTTGTCACTACTTAGGTACATGGCAACGGCTTGACGTGGTGTTCGAGGCATGGAGGGGTCTCGATATGTATGGATGGTCACTCATACACGGACCAACCTCGGCAACCTTCGAATTACTCGTGTGGCTAGCACGAACACCCAAAAAGAAAAATATTAAAGGCACCAAATTTGTAATTTTTTATATCTAGGTCACAACATTTTTCTTGTCCTTGATGACGCCCCAATCATCTACAACTACACTACCTATCTAAATCCAATGCTGTTGTTGTTGCCAATGTCAATTTAAAATTATTAATGATTACTCTTAAATGTACCTAACATAATAAGGGCGCCAATTGGCAAGGAAGTTATCAAGAATTGCTAAGCTAGGAATTGCATTGCTATATTTTGAAGTATGTGCATTTCTGAATCATGTGGCTTCGATCCTTAATTTAGGATTTGAGTGGGTAGGTACAGTCTTTTAACAAAGACTTAATGTTCTTCTAAGTAATTATAATCGACATATTTAAAAACAGACTATTTACATTTTAAATAATTCTTAATAAATGTACAACTTATTACCTATATGAAAATTTAAAAGCACTTACATATTACATTTATCATCCTATGTATCTATTTGATAAGATATTTTATTTTTCAATGACAGGCAAATAGAAACATAGGATGATAGGACTATTGAAAAATTAAACTGAGTTAGATGCCTTTTTTCCGAGACACGTACCTACCTACTGTAGCTATTTAGTAAGAAAGTTTACAAGAGAACTTCAAAAACATCAGAGATTGGATAGGGTGTGGCGTGTGGCGGCCACGAGTCGGTCGGTGGCGTAGCGGTCGGGCAAGTTAACGATGACCTGGTTCCGAGGGAAGCCCGAGCAAGGTGGGGAGACGACGTGGTCGGTTCTGCATTCGCACTAGTCGCAAACTTGTTTCGTACAGTGAAGCAGTCCACGTTCAAAAACTAAACTATATACCTACAGACATGTCAAGACTTCCAACGTTAAAAATAACAGGCATGTTTAAGCTAATCTGACAGCATATTGTAGTCACATATATGTAGCTACATTATGCTTTTGAATACCTAGACCTGCATCGTCTACAGTGAAAAATTCACACATTGACGTCATTTATAACAAATTGTAATAAGTACTTTTATGAAACAAAACAAGGTAAATAACAGTTAACACATAACACTTATTTTCCAATTCAATTCTGAGTAGAGATGATATAGTGGAATGTTATTCACGCTTGCACTACCTAATTCTGTTAATTATTTCTTAGTAAATTCCAGCAAGCTCAGCCTGTTACAGTTGCCACTAAGACTGGTTTCATGGTTTCCCGCCCACGCGACTTCATGGCGCCCGGGTAGAATCACAAATGTATTCAACAGCTGCGTTGCCAAATGGCTGTTTGTTATAGGCTAAGATTAAAGTTTTACCTGTAAAGACTGATTTTAGATTAATAGTAGAAGCAACTGACTAATTAGGGTTGTCAAATGGCTGTTCGTTATAGGCTAAGATTAAAGTTTTGTAAATACTGATTTTAGATTAATAGTAGAAGCAACTGACTAATTAGGGTTGTCAAATGGCTGTTCGTTATAGGCTAAGATTAAAGTTTTGTAAATACTGATTTTAGATTAATAGTAGAAGCAACTGACTAATTAGGAACCTATATTATATGAGGGACTTTCTTAATTTTATTTTGATCCATACAATATTGTTGATGACGTAAAAGGTTATGTGTAGGACCACTTACGATTGAAATTCGATAAACTGGTTTCTGTTTGTCAAATGGTTCATGGAAGAGCTGCTGGAAAAAGTTATTCAAAATTGCTATTTGAACACGCCTATTTCGTTAATCATAAGCGTTGTCAGGTGAAGGAGACACACAGAAAAAGACACTCCCCGTGGCGTGTAGCTCAAGGTCGTGACGTGACGTCGGCAGTCGGCAACAGGCGGTACTTACGCCAACTAAACAACGCAACAAGTGCCCCGCGCCCCCGCATTTCACATACCATTCGCGAAACAGCAGCCGTCATAGAATAACGCCAACCAATTTTTGTGGTTCAGTACCGAAGAAACGCATTGAACTTTGAATCGAGATGTTTTGGCAAAACCTGATTTTATGGCTGGCAACATAAATATTTAGTACATAATGAATTATTTTTAAACAAAATAGAAGTCATTAGGTGCTCATAGTGAAGGACAACTTGACAAAGTTAATGCTTTTATTTTAAGCCGCCTTTAAAAAAAAGTACATTGCTGTTAGATAATTATGGTACCTACACTGACATGCCAATTGAAGAATCGATGATGACTTCAGAAGAGTTAAAATACAAGTACGGACCTGCATTCAGTGTAAGTATTTAATTGGAACAGCAGAACACGTTAAGAAACAAGTTTTTTCTGTAGTGGTCGTCGTCGGAGTATCGTTCGCTTCCTGACCAACTTGTGTTCACAATCGAACGACTGCGTGCTATCCTCGAAACGCGTGCGTCATCGCCTCCGCAATACTGATAAGCGCCTACCAATTATCATTGCAAATAATGTGTTTATATTATACATTCGAATCTAGCCCGAGTGCCATGAAGTTTCTTCACTGAAAATAAATTATCATCACTACGTAACTTGGCGACCATATAGATTAATGCTCGTATTATGCCAGGCTTATTTGTGTAGGTAAACTATGAATATATAGAATTTTGATAAAGAGGTCTTGCCGATAATAAGTTCACCAGATAAGTTAAATATAGGAAAATGCCAACAGTAAATGATTAATTGTACTTATTATAAACTAGGTACTGAATTACTGATTCTACATCTTTATGCTTTTACCAACTGAGATACTAAAGACCTTTGTTAGTTAGTGATAAGTAATATGGTAAGTAGCTACCTATCGATGGCGCTAAATAGTTTCCTGCAATAGAGAATGTAGTTGACGGTGGCAAATAAAACCGATACCCGTTCTAGTCGAGCGCAGCCGTTACGAAATCAGCGCTGCATGAAAATTACTTAAATTACATTGCCTTGCCATGCCGATAAAAGTGATAGGTAAAAATTTGATGTTATCCTCGCATTTGTTTAGTGCTTTATAAGCGTTTTTTTGGTATCTATTATTACTACATCCATTACCGTCTGTAAGTCACAAAGATTTAACACGTGTTAACAATTCACTTTATATTTTGTTACCAGTTGCATAGGGGATTCCACTATGTATTTAATTTATAAATCAAATATTCAGGTAGCTAAGGTAACCAATAGTTTTCGGGAGACATAGCTAAACTTAGATAATTGATGCCACAACATACATAGAAATGGATCAAACAAGTGAAAATGTCAGGTGATGTCATCAGAATTTGATGCATTGCAAATTTTGATGTTGACCTGACACATAATGAGACCCTTTTAGCTTTTCATAGATCATCACATTATTAAAGTACTTTCCTAACTAAGATTTGAATTGTAGTTTAAGCGCAGGTTAAAGTCCGTGCATATTATGTAGATACATATAAATAGATTACGAAGAACAACCGATCCGGTTGCGGTGAAGGAGGGAGATAGATAAAACGCGACATGAATCACTACTTACAGAGCGGCAGCGGGCGCAGAGAGCGGTGCGCGGGACGCGGGTAGCGCGGGGAGCCGAACGGAACGAAACGAACAAACCAACGACATTACAAACAGTTGAACACTCATCCGCGGTGCGGGAACGTACGCTGTTCCTTCTTCGAGTGTACGATAAACGAGACATATTTTCCAGTATACAGCCAAAACAAATAAATACTCGTATGGTAATAATTGTTATCCTTTGCTAAAAAGAAAGTGGCGTCGCAATACCCGAGTGCTAGTGAGACTTGTGTGACGATAACACAGGTGTTGTGTCTGTGTGTGTGTGTGTGTGTGCCGTGTGGCGTGGATCGTCGCGCAATTATTAACGATGATTCACTTGTGCGCGGGTGAAATGCAGCCTATCGGACTTGTTGACATTTGTTCTGGAGGCGTCAACAAATGATATCAAGACAGCAATGATATAATGGTGGACTGATCAATTTGACCGCGGTAAGAAATCTTGATAGTAATAAAATGTGTTAATTCTTGCATTTTATTGTTATTCAAAGTCGAATAATAGCCATGTGTAATCTATCACATTAAAATATTATGAAATACCTACTTAAATTTTACTATCGAAGCGTAGGTGCTCAGTCTCACCCAATCGCTCGTCAGGTCAAGGATTCTTATCAAGATTTCTTTAAAAATGACTAAAATACAAGGCAATGTTATACCGTTATTACATATGTATTTTAAATCCAGCAATCCCTATATGAGTCCTACATGACATCTTTGAAAAAGTTTGACCTTTGAAAAGGAAAAGCCTAACAACCGCGAAGTAAACAAAGAAGAAAAATTACCCCTACACTACAACCAAAAAGTATCTACCTGTGTATAGCAAAGTAGGAAGCTCAAAGTCATTCATTGATTATTTTGAAACCGTAGGTACTGATAATAACAAAAAACAATCTTTTTAAAAAACCTTCATAAGCCGAATTCGTTTATACTTTACATAATGGGCATATAAATAGGTACCTTACACAAATAGTACTCAATTTTAAGATTACTCCAATATGCTTAATTATAGCCATCTAATCTTTAGTGTTTTATACATAAGCTAGGTTTAAATTTTGTGCCTTTATCATATTAGCGTACCAATTCTTACCCAAATAAAGTACTATATTTGACTAAAATGAGCATTTTATTGCAACAGACTCCATCATACATAGAAGATTAACGTTAGCCAATATTATAATAGTTGTGTTAAGTGAAGTGATAGGTCTCTGCGATGGAAGCTGGCGGCGTGCAGGCGGCCGACGGCGGCGTCGCCAGGGCCGCCTGGCGCGGCGCCAGGCCGGCGGGCGGCGGCCGGCCGCCGGGATTCCTTTGTCTCATTACAACACTGGCAGTTAGTCCCACTTGCTTTCGGGATCACTTTCCGGATTTTATATTTACAAGTTGAAAACACCCATCAGAGTAGGTATCTTACTTGTAATATAAGTTTTAAGACCGCCATTGGGTTGCTATGGAAATAAATAATAAACCCATATATGACAAACAATTCTAGCTTTCTCTATAAGTAAGGTATTTTCGTTTCTGATTTTTTAAGTTTTATATCTAATCTATAGGTATCCCTACCTATATCAATCACACGTTTGCCAGTCGTTATTTAAATAGGTAGCGCGCACACATATAGAGCTATCCGAACGGCGATACGTAAAGACGAGGGTTGCCTTGTGTGCGTAAGCGGCAAGTGCGTACTGAGCTTATTTGCTTGCCTGTTCTTAAACGAACGGAGCGGCTTGGTTGTCTCCAGTTCTCAGAAATTGTAACGCCTTCTCGGAACGTACCAACGACGCAGCCGTCCACAAACGACTCAAGTGAGCGCAAGCGAGGTCGTCCGCCATCGTACTACTCTACACGTATTCGATTGTATAGATAACACTCACACTTACAAAATTGTATTTCTCACATCTTGTTTTGTGATACGACTAAGCCTTCAGCTATTTCTTATTACTTATGAGTAAATATTATGTGTACCAACCTACTGAAATTAATAGTTTTTAATGAGCTAAAATATTTTAATATACCTACCTACCTACATACTAATAAGTAATAACACTAAGTGGGATGAGTTTTATAATAAACCTGTTTTACATAGAATAACATGATTAACCTAAAACTAAGTCCAATCTTCATTGTAGACAAACAATTAATTTTAACTACGGATAGACCGGATATCCAAACATGCACTAAAATAAGTACCTAAATAATGAAAGCTATTCCGTCAGTTGTAAAAAAATACGACAGAAAGCAACGCCGACTGGGGATATCCTCGTCTATTAGCGTGACGTCACGGTGATGTCACACTCACACTACACACCAATAGAAATAGCGCGGCACATGCGCGTTGAGTTGCGTCAACACGTTCACCGCATCGCTGTTCGCTGTTTTGTGTCGAGTGCTTTTCAATGATTTGACATAGGAAAAATGATCTTGAATGGATTACATAAACAACGATTACGTATAAATCTCCCACTTTTCTTGTTTATTGCCAGTGTTAGACTTTTGTCTACAAATAAGTATACAAGTAAGTAAACCTAAAACAAACATTGTAGTTATTTGTTAAGATCCTCACTTAAAATTAGTAGTGTGACAATTAGAGCAGTATAAACAAAAACAAGTGTATACAGTGACAGAGTGGTAACTAACGGGCAACGTCCCGTTGCATATTAACTTATTAATTACATATTTTGAACTTTGTAGAGCAAGCATAAGTTGTCCATGCTCTAAATTGCATCGCAACTTAAGGTGAATTTTCCGTACCCAGGTTTTTTGACCGTAACCGATTTTTACTATAGTAAGTCTCCGGTGTCTCTGAATTGGATTTTTACTTCGATGGTTTACTCGCAGGCGGGACTCATATAAATAAAATAAATTAACTGTACAAAATTTCATGAAGAATTGCAAATAAACAGGTACCTATAGCAATTTTGAAAGAGATGAGTATTGTATTAATTATTTAAAAAAGAGATCAACGTCCTTAAAATCAAATCAAAGCCGGTTCGCACCAAGAAGAAATAAACGTATTGTTAAACTTTGTTTCGTTCAATTTATAACGAACTTTACTTATCAGTGAAACACATTGTGTGAAAACCATTTTACGATAACCTAATAGTAATCGAAGATTACTTAAGAATTACTACATAAGAATTATTATTATTATAACTTAAGGATTACTTCTTAAGATTATTGATGATTTAGTATTTAGTCTAGTAACTTAAAACCAAGACGTCATATTGGTTGGTGAAATTGGCTGTAGATCTTGCAAAACCTTTAACATTAATCAAGCTGAGACTAAATTTCTCATAGCGCAATTAATGTTGTATACATACTTTCTTCTTGGCCTATAATTTTAGACAGAAGAAGGTCTCAAAGAAACACTTCGGAAGACAAGTCAGCTTATTTACCATGAACTCATAAAGCAACTTTTACCATCAACTCTGGAATATCGAAAAATAATTTGTTGCTTCATAGAATACCTACAAAGCAAAATTTTAGAAGCCCCTGCTGTTTTGCCTAATTTCACGACAAAACTGTCCATATTCATAAGAACTTTCATTCGCTTCGGAGGATGCCGATGGAATTAGTCAACCATTACAATAACTTTCGAGAATGATTTAAAATTAATATGTTTTAGGAGTATGTTCGGCTTTATCACGTGTATTTTATCGTATTTACTTTACAAGTTTCGTACGCAATTGGAGACCATAATCAGGAACTGATCACGCGGCGAGGTCGCGAACCGAACTCTAGGTTCGGGCAACCCCGATAAAACCCACGTGAGTGGAGCCATCTTCTAAATTAAATTTTTGTGTTTCAGACATAGGCCTGCTTGCACCAAAACCATTAATGATGTAAGCGCTAAACGAATTTAAAAACTTCGTTCTGTTACTGTCAGTCGTTTCTCATATAACACAGACAGTCTGTTATTCTAGCGCTAAATGTATTCGTGATTTCTGGTGCAAGCTGGGCTTAATATCTTAAATCACGAAATGCCAACAATTTCTTAAATATAATACTTTACAACGAATAGCATACTTAATATGACTAGTGAGTAACCCATTTTACTCATATGATGTGATGCTATTCTTTGTCAATAAAAATAAAATTAATGAATTCTTTGATGAAAATCAAAATATACTCTGGGTTCTGAACTAAATTCTAAGTAAGGTTATGAATGTGAAATATTTAAGATACTATAAAGAAGCTATTTAATACGTTACACTATCGGACGGTTGGTAATAAACCAACCCTCAGATAGTATTTGTAATTACTGTAGTAATAAATACTGGGTAAACTACTGCCGAAATGATAAAACGACTGGACACACCTAACTACGGTTAGGGGTGTCCAGTCGTTTTATCACTACGTCATTTGTCTTTTGCAAAAATAATTTCCTTTTTTTTTTAGCACTCAAGCCTTTCTTTTAGCTTCAGTCATAGAACTAGACTGAGCGGTATATGACTTGTTGTAATAATAATGGTTATAAGAATCTGAATTAGGATACGTTCCCTATTTTGACCTGTCTATCGCAAATATGTCATAGGCTATAGGTTAGAAATTCATGACTTTTTTTTCTTTTTCAGGTACAAGCGTCGCGGGTACGATGCCGCTTACACAAGAAAAACGTTTAGATAGTAATTTCTCCAATAACAATGATCACAGCTATCTTCATAAGAAATTCAAAAAAATGGCATCTACGATGTCTCCGTTTCCCGGAAATCTACCAAAAACGGGGGAACCCAGACACAAGGAAACAATTGTATCGTCTACTGCTTGCAGTCTTTCAATAACGAATGGTAGTATCGCAGCAGCCCATCCAGAAATAGAGAAAATTAAAACAAAAGCAGATAAACAGCATTTAGAAGTTCAGGATGTGGAGAAAAATGTACAAATTAATTATAACGATGAAAATAGTAGATTAAGTAATGTAAATAATTTTGTTCAAGTAGCTGGTCAGACCAGTGTTACTAATGAATTTTCTAATAAGACTGAGAATCTTGAAAATGATTTAATCAAAGAAGCCTATAATGGTGGAGTGGGTGGACGTTATATATGTCCCTACTGTAAATTATCTTGTGCCAAGCCTTCAGTTCTTCAAAAACATATCAGAGCTCATACGAATGAGAGACCATACCCATGTGTACCTTGTGGATTTGCTTTTAAAACGAAATCCAATTTATACAAACATCAAAGATCAAGAACACATGCGTTAAGAATGCAAGGAGCTGACGTATCAGTAACTTTAAATGATGACGATGTATCAGGAGGTTCAGAAAGTGACACGTCTATTCCGCCCACATCTGTGTCAGAAACTGGTTCTGATGCTTCTATAATACGTGCCGAGAATGTGGAATCAAACGATTCTACAGAGTTAATTATCGATACAAGCATGCCCTCAACAAGCACGAGTTTCGCGTTATTTGATAACAATAGAACAAAAGCGATATATAAACCAAAATTTAGAGCAGCATTATATAAAGAAAACGATGAAAAAGATAAAGCAAAAAAATCGAATTCCCCGAATACTGATTTCTTTACGGAACATATCTCGAAGATTATATCAGATAATGAAGCTATTGTTGACGTTATAGAAACACCATTACAGAAGAAATACGGAAAAATTAAACAAATAGCGGAAAGCAAACAGTTTATGACAGAATTAGCTGAAATTAAATCAGAACCATCACCACTAAACTTGACAAAATCCAATCATGAAACCGAAAACTCATATAGAAAAAGATCTCATTCTGAAAGTTTCTCACAGTGTGATCAACAAAAACATCCTTTGAATCCAGAAGGCTCCATCATAAAAGATCTCCTTCTTAAAACTAAAATGAACGGCTTAACGTCGGTGACGGGTGAATTAATCGATGGACCCTTATTTATTTGTCCTTTATGTCAGATAATATATCGAAGTGCTGATAATTTAGAAACACATAGAATGTATTATTGCAAAGGAAGTGTTAACACTAATACTATCTCCCAAAAAGATATGAAATCTATAAGGCCTGAAAACCTATTTGTAAGAAGCAATTCAATAAACGTTAGATTACCAGAATCACCATCAAATTATTCACGATCTGCGAATTCGACAAAGTCATCACCATCAAGAATAAAACCTGATAATCTTATTATCTTAAAACCAGAACCCAATGATGTGGTGGCTCCCTTACCATCACCAGGACCATTACTTGGAAATACAAGACTTGTAGACACTAGAGTACCATCAGATTATGCGAGAAAAAATGAAAGTCTTAAAGTGAAGCCCTTACCGAGCCCAAAAAGAAGAATGGAAAGTCGGGCTGACACTTATAGTCCAAGGCTAATAGAAAATATTTCTCCAAGATCAAATGATCTGTATCCACAACCTAAAATAAGGTGTATCGATGCCAACTCTACAACTTTACGAACAATCGATGAAATGTCACAACATATGAGACATAATTCAACCTCTCTTCAAATGTTTGGAGGTGAAGTAAAAATTTTAGATCATTCAGGAAGTACAACAACGCTTCGAATTGAGCCCAGCAAAAATCAGCTCTCACCCATATTAATACAACAAAACCTTTCGCCATCAAAACTTGGTAATGATGTAGAAGCCAGCAGTGTTGTGGTGAGGTCCGGCTTGCATTCCGGTGGAACAATAATGCACAATCCTCCAACACCTAAAGAAGTCACAGGCACTCCACAACCACAGACACCCAGAATATCAATATCTACCGCGCCTTCTATACCGAGTTCTAATTTGCCCAACATACATGATATAACACACTTTCAATTTCCACCTCTAAGCGCTATTACAGCGTTTAATCCATTAACTTTGCCTCCACTTAGTCCTTCATCTCCAAATGGTGCAACGACAATTTTTCATGGTGGTAAATTAATACCTCACGTGCCGGGTATACCTGGACCAAACTCACCTGGGTTATTCGTTGGAAATCCGAATTCTCACTCCAAGAATGTAATAAACAGTGATTCCAACAAAACTTCTGTGCTATGCACTAGAGAGGACTATCATGGAAGTTCCATAGTAAATATTCAATCTTCAAAAGGAACTATAATCAAATACGACACACAGAACTTACGAAACAGTAAAAGTCCAAATTCGAGACCATCAAAACTAGAGGTCGAGGAACAAACTCAAGATCACTATCATATTGATATGCAACATTACATTTCGGCCGTTCCTATAATAAAAATAAAGAATGTAGACGACCCAACTTTGATTTCTAAATCGTTTTCATCGAATTTAGTCAAATCTGTTCTCAGACCAGAAGGAGCCATCAAGAGAAGTTCCGATGGTCATCCTAGATCGCCAGTTTTGAAAGAAAATATTAATTTTCCATCACACAAACAAAAGAATCAAGATAAATTTAGTAGCAATCATCTGTTCAAGAACTTTGAAACTAAATCAGAAAAAGACTTGCGCAATTTTAATTTTGAAAATCTTATAACCAAAGCTGAAATTTACAACAATCAAATTCCAAGTTCATCGGATGTTCAAAAGAATGAAATGAATGCTCAAGAAACGCCAGTAGTTTCAGTTTACCATGAAAGGTCTGAAACAGCTTACTTCCAGAAGAATATCATTACGAAACCTTCTGCAGAAGAGAGAAAACCAAAGTTTTTGCGGCCATCTACTTTACCTTTAAAACCTGGCACATTCACGCCTAAAAGACATCACGGGATTACGCCAAATGCGAATACAATGCCCCTTGTATCCCCAGAGACCCCTCGCCCCGCTAAAGCCTATGGCCAACTATACTTAAACGGAAATGCCTATACATATCTAGGATTAAAATGCTCGACTAAAGTTTTCTACTGCACGATCAATCGGCCTCAACCAACATATGTTCCAAATCAGCATTTTCTATCTATGTACAGTAATTGGCAGGTAATTATTATCATTTTTTTAATGAGTACCTATTTACGAGCACTTACGATTTTGGTGATTGTATTGTAAATACCTGAATATGTTTACAGTTATTATCCGAGCTGACGCCAGACCCGCTGGGATTGTCAGCATCGTCTGCTATGTCTCTTTATGACTCACGTCATCGACCGCAAGCTGTAGCTGTCGCTGTGATTAAACAGGATCTTGTACTGACTCATTCATCGCAGTGGAAGAGAATTGTAAAAGATAACAAACAGGTATGTTTATGTACTTTTTTATATTAAAGGTTTAACATTTAAAAAAAATCACTAAATCAAAATGTAATAATTAACTAGTTAATTGTGTTATCTGTTATGTATTAAATAAATAATTAATTAAATGATTCAATGTTATAAATAATTTTATTTGGGTTTCCAGGCAATCAATTTGTTAGATATGAAGAAAATGGACGAAAACAAATTTTCAGTTTGTGATAATTTGACAACTCCTAAAAAAGAGGTGACTGGTGGGTTCGAAAGTAATGAGGAATATACGTACGTTCGCGGCCGTGGAAGAGGACGTTATGTTTGTTCAGAATGTGGAATTCGTTGCAAGAAGCCTTCGATGCTAAAGAAACATATCCGCACTCACACCGACGTACGTCCTTATACATGCGTGCATTGCGCTTTTAGGTAATTATAGTATTAAAATTAATACGTACTACCAATTTTTTTTTGTTATTGTCTACATTGATTCGAAATTATCAATTCATTGTTCATTATAGTTGGTGGTACTTGTTAAGTATTTACATGATACTTTATTGTGTTTCAGTTTTAAGACTAAAGGCAACTTAACTAAGCATATGAAAAGTAAAGCACACTACAAGAAGTGCTGCGAGTTAGGATTAAATCCAACTGAAGATACCGATGCCGAGGGTGGAGAGATGGCGCAATGCTCAGGTGAAACTGACGATGACACAGAATCGGACGGTGATGAAGGAAACGAAGGCGAAACAGAATCAAGCGGTAAGACAATAACTAGGTTTATAGCAAATCCTGACTTTCGATTTAGGGCTTTTCATTCTATGATAGTTTAACATTAAATAAATACTATTATTACTGGAATTCCTCTGCCTATCCCTTCGGGTATTACAGACGTGATGTTGTTAAGCGTTAGAAAAAATAACATAAAATTATTAAGAAAATAAGGTATGCTAAAAAGAGAGGGGGGTAAGACAAAGCTAACGCATAACGTGTGCTTTTAAACACTAGGTACTGTATTGATGCTAAAGTATTGAAAATTAATATTTGAAATTGCTTATGACCTTTCAGATACAGAAGCTTACAAATCGCGGTTACCGGAACATGAAGCCGCGCACTGTTTATTATCACTAGGAGGATCTAGACCGACCTCTTCTGCCACTCCTGGTTTAATAACTAGCGCGAGACCTTCAACATATCCGTATACACCAACGGGATTGGAAAATGTTAGTACAGAAAGTAATACAGAAAGGCAAAGTACCGCACAAAGTTCTCCAACCGACTCGAGACCGAGTACTGATAATGAACCAATGGATCTCAGCAAAACTGATATGAAAACAACACAACATAACATTCCTGAAATACAAACCGCCAGAGAATCTAGTGTTTTAGCATCCTTAGCTTCAAATACTGCTAAACTTCCTAATCACCAGACTCAGTGGACAAATGGAGAGCCAATGCTGCATACATATTTGACCGAAAGAGCGTTGCAAGATTCTAAGATTAAGCAAAGTCAACTAACTAGCAGTTTAAGTAAAGTAAGGAAAGTTGATGTTGAAAAGTCGACATTCACCGATAGTTACTGCTCCATGGACAGCAACAATAAAATTGTGACGTCCATTAAAAGTTCGTTTATGACAACAGTGTCTTCTTCTCGAGTTATTTACAGCGAAGCCAAAATGACAGATAGTGAAAGTGATAATGTGTTAAAACCTCCAGCTGTATTAAGAGATGAGGTCTCAGTAATTAGAGAATCCCCAGTTCCAACTTCTACAGGAAATGAGATTAAAGGAAGTCACATACAAACTCAAATCAATGCAGAAAATGCAAAACATGTAGTCTCTGAATATTTAAAACATGCAAGAATAAATCATATTCAAACACACGAAGACTGTGTACAAAATCAAAATGATGATTCGAACGACGATAATATTTTGGTAATACGGGAAGATAACACAAAATCAGATGAGCAATTTTCAGAATCAGAGTCATCAAAACTACCCTCATTGGACCATGATCCTGTCGCGAGAAAAGTCGTAATCGGTGTAGGAGGCGTAGCTTTTAAAGTTACAAAAGGAAAGGACTTTGAAAATAATTCTTATTCACCTGGCAGGTTAATGGAAGATGGTCGCAGGGTGTGTGATTTTTGTAACAAGACATTCACAAAACCTTCACAGTTGAGGTTGCATCTGAATATACATTACATGGAAAGGCCTTTTAGATGCAGCGTGTGTGCCGTAAGTTTCAGAACAAGAGGACATCTTCAAAAACATGAACGCTCTGGTTCACATCATAACAAAGTGTCAATGACTTCAACATTCGGGGCTGCTACGTCTTTTAACCCTAGACCATTTCGGTGTTCTGATTGTAACATAGCGTTCAGAATACATGGACACCTAGCCAAACATCTAAGAAGTAAAATGCATGTAATGCGGCTTGAATGTTTATTCAAATTGCCTTTTGGAACATTTACGGAAATAGAACGGGCGGGTGTAAGTTTAACAGACATTGATACGACAGATTGTGCCAGTTCCCTTGCCAGTTTACAATCGCTTGCAAGAAAGCTCCATGAGAAGGATCCAACAAAACTCGAGTATAGAGAACCTAATGGTGCATCACTAACAAGTCCAACCGCTGGCCGAGACTCATCCGATGACGAAGATTCCGCTGCTTGCGATAACATGAGTGAAAGTGAAAAAGATATTGAAGGAAAGACAATTGAAAGTAATGAAGGTCAAGATAAAGACATGCGAATTAATTATAGTGCCACAGATATTTAGTGCCAAAATTATTTTAAGTAGGATATTTTAATGTGCAATTTTGTTTTGTTATTAATTTAAGGTATAACTATTCATACTGGGGTTTGACTCAGACACGTGTGAAAACAAAACGATGCGCTTTAATTATATTATTATATACATTGCAGTATCTTATTTTGATGTAACTATGTAACTATCTATCTTGTAAATATCTCAAATTTAAATAATTTTTATTGTTGTTAAAATTTGCTTCCATGTTAGGGCTTACATACATATTGTATCTGTTATTATAAGTAACTCTTAAATAGGATTAGTAAAAAAAATGTTAATTGTAATTCAGACGAAAATTTGTAGCTGAATACAAAACTTCCCTTTTCAACGTATCCAAAACATTCTTACATAAATATTTTGGTGGTCCACATTTTAGGTAAAGTACGTTTCAATATCAATGACACATATTGAAAATTCTTAAATGTAGCAACTTTTATCTCGATAAGTACCATTATTACTTTTGTATGTATTTTTTATAAAATATATACTTATGATGTATTTACACTGTGTAACATCTACTTCCAAATCTTTTATCTAAAAATAATTGGCATATCAAATTCCATAAACTAAATTTAGATGTACAAAAATCGTTAAAGTCTTCCATATCAAAAATAGTACTTGGTATTCAGAATGGAACAACTACTCCAACGAACAGACATACTTCCAGACAAAAGTCGGCAGTAAATTAATTGTTATAAACCATATGTTTATTTCGTTAACTTAAAAACTGTCAACGATAAAGCCCTTAGATCCAACAAACATGGGTACCTTAGTACAGATTGTGCATACTTATTTACACAAATTGGTTACCAATTTGGTATAATCCCTGAAGCAGTTTCGTCTATAATAAGAGGTCCCATAATTTAAAACAGTTTTTTTAAACTGTTTTTCTATCAAGAGGCCACGATATTTAACAGTTATAAACATGGCTCGTCACGTTTTTTTATTTACATAGAATATAAGGTTATAAAAGATTTATAGAACTGTTATTTATGTAGTAAGACTGGTGTTTAAAAAATATATTTTCTTTACTTTTACTATACTTAGATCTTTTTACAATAGTCACTTTTCACTTAATCAAATTTAAATAGTCGATAATGCGTGCAGCATACGAAAACAAAAGAAAATGCGAATATTATGAACATTCGGGCTCTATGTTTGCATGGATGAACTGAGGCATGCTAGGCCATATCAAAGTTAACGAAAATAAAAAAGAATATCACGGCTATACATAATTGAGAATGAAGCGGAAATTTGAACAGAAATGAGTTGTATATGTAAATAATAAGTATTACTTATCCATATAGATAACCATATCATGAACCCTATTAAATAGAAAAAAAATATTACATCTTTTTACTGTATAAATTTTAATATACCCAATAATCCAATGTAAGTGGCCTATATAAGTATATTGATGAACTACATAAGTTTCTTCTTTCCAATTTAAATGTAAGGGCCATTTTAGAATTTGTAATTTTCCCAGTAAGTGTTGCCAGCTTGGCACAATGCTACCGTAACTCACAAAGCTATGATTATTTTTATACCGTATATTTTTTGTTGTACATAATTATGTATGAATATGACTGATATCTATTTAAGGTACGATACTATTATTCTGTCTGGTATGCATTATAAGTCGATGTTAAGTACAAAAAGTAAAGTAAATTGTTGTGTGTGATGAAATTGAAAATTAATTTATAAAATACAATCCACAATGGAGAATTTACGTAGGTACGGAGTGAGTTCGCTGGCATTGTGCCAAAATATACTCTATTATAGCTATTTAACATTATTGGAACGGTATGTTTGGAGGAAATGGTGTACTCGTGATTAGGGTAGAATTATAAATATAATTTTTTTGATGTATATTATATCGAAAGGGGATTAATTTTACTAAATTGTTGCAAGAAATTTGTAATAAAGGAGTTACATAATTATAATACATTGAGTTATTTAATATGCAAATTTTATTACTGATCCTATACTCTAACGAGACCCGTTTTATACATTAAAATGCGCGTAGCTTAAGTGTGACGAAACTTTACCGTAAGGGGTCCTTTGCACAAATTTAATTATTTACAGCATTTCCCTGCTTATATCAATAGGATACTAGGTAGCAATATCAATAGGTTTTACACATAAATTACTAATAATACAGTCTTTCACGTATTCTTAATCACTTTAGTCACTTTGATTACACACACGAGGCTCGGCGTCCGATACAAGTAGTGTTACAATTAATTTTTCTACCAGTTATTGATAGAGCAAGAATTATGCAATACAATAGTAAATATCAGTGGAAAAAACCACCTTTATCCTGTACTAGTTAAAGAAAAAACTGTATCACAGGAGACAGGGCCACCGTATAAAATTAATCAGCGTATTGTCAATATTATGTAAGCCGATGTTTGTTGGAAAAGGATAGTTGGTAATAAAAGGATACATGAAAAGTGGGAACAAGTCGGTAATTAAAAGAAGCTAACTGGAATAAAATATTGAATGTGCTGTGTAGGTGTGTTGTGTAAGTATGGTGTGTAAGTGTGGTGTGTACGTGTGTTGTGTGGTATAGTAAGTGTGTCAGTGTGTGAGATTGCATATGAGTGTACAGATTTCACTGTACAACTTGACTGGTTGTACTAAGGCTTTCAGTATCAATGTAAGAAAGTTTTAATAGCCAATCACGCAGCAGTAATTTGCACTTTGAAAAATCATTCTCGTAAACGTTCTTAGTTATAAAGACATGGACCGAGGACATACAAAATGTCGACCAGCGAGATTAGTCCTATGGCGTACGGAGGGACATACGTACATGGCTTTTACGCCGTTTTTCACTCCTAAGCCCTGGGACATAGGTGAGAGAGGATTGCTGGCGCATAATTGATTGAAGGACAAATAAGTAGCTGTCTCACAGATAGGAGTTTACACTCGCTGTATAGTAGAAATGTAGGGTACATGCGTGGAAAAGTTAAAGATCCAAGTTTAACCATTTTCAGTAATCATCTGCCTACGTGAACTTTGACACAAGTCTCCTCAATTTTTTTTTCTATGATTTTAAGCCTACAAATTATGGGGCGAAATTACAAGCGTATATAATAATACATCTTCATTTAATCAGCTATCTACCGAGATATAAACGTAAAAAATATATTCCGAGGTGCCGATGAAACAGCCGATAAAGCTGGATGGCTCGAATTTGCCAATTACTGAAATATTTAAAATTGAGTGAAAATCGAATTAAATAACTGGTTTATGCCATTTTAATACTTCGTAACTTCCCAGCAATCTATCACACGTTAGACACCCAGGTCGTCACGGCCGGGTCACAAGTTCCAGGGTGGTTTTTAAGGTTTTCTTGAAATACACGCAAACAAAGCGACAAGGGGACGGTATTCAGCGAGAAGACCGTGAGTCATGTATAACGAAAACATTTAGAAGGGTCCATGGTAGATAACGTCAAAAAGATAGAATTAGCAATTGTTGAAATAATTTAAAATCCGAACCTGATTACTGTGTGTCCGTTTCAATGACGCGCCCACGACAATATTTAAAAAAAAATCTACCAAGATTTTGTAAAAATATGTAAAAGTTGATTCCCAAAACGTGTGCGTTACGTTACCCTGGCAAAATGTTCTGCTGACTTTTGCTTGAGAGAGGAGGGACTATAACAAATAATGAGTGTTTATGAGGAGCAATTTGTTTACTAATAGCAAAATTTGTTTGAATTGTAGTCTTCAAGTTATTTGAGGAAAAGAGATTTTAGTGGAGTAACCGTTTTAAACGTTACCCTGGCAAAATAATTTTCAAAAATGCGCTTTAGCCCAGAACCAAAAACATGAATAGATAGCTTTTGTTGCATACCTACTAAAGGTTCGTAAATAGCAAGATTTGTGTGTCGTGTGTGTGTTATGTTTCTTCAGTTAATTAAGATTTTGCTCCGGTAACGTTTTGGGATTTCCCAGATCTCGAAAACGGCTCAACACAGAAGTCTGAAAAAAATACCCATAAGAGACCTTAATTTGTTTAAAATTGTTTAAACATTCGTTTTTGATTTTGTTGACGGAAACCATGTAATTAAATGGTTTTGAAAATCAGAATAAACGGATTTGCAAGTAAACCAATACACTAACCAAATAAACAGCTGTAAAAAATATCTGTGGTAGACACTCATAACGTCAGGAATTTTAGATTATGTAACTTTAGACCAGTGATGGGCAAAGTACGGCCCGCGAAAGCATTTAATCCGGCCCGCCGACAGTCCTTCGACATGAATAGTATATGGCCCGCGATAATTATATTTTGTCGGTTCAGAAGGATAAAGTGGATTCTACTTAGTAGAATAATAGACGCATAGGTAAAGGAGCCAGCTAGACTAGCCCTTTTCGCGCTGCTGAAAGTTACTTCGTCACAGCTCGAACCTGCATTCGAAAATATTAGTGCAAATCAAAAGCATTTTCATATGTCTCACACGCCTACCATGGCACGGCTTTCGAATAAAAGTTAAATTGTTATTTTTAACATTTATGCAAGTGTGTAATAATAATATATAAAAAACAAGAATATATCAGCAATTCTCTACTCTAATAAGCCGACCAAATTGAAAAGGTCCCACATACATTAAGTGCAACCGTCTTAAATGAACGGGATATTATGGATATTTTGTTAGTACACTTGCATACACAAGTTTTGCTGGTCAGGTTAGTAAAAATAATAAAATGGTCATGATTAATTATTTTTATTTGAAAATCAGTCTCATACAAATTATATGTATTGTATAAAGCTAAAGAGTAAGTAATACAACGCATATATGTAGTTGTTGCATCGCACGCAGCGATACGCACTGCTCTGATTAGTATCGAGAATGTTAAAAAGTTTAGCGTGACGTTACGTTGTGGTATCATAATAAAACATTAGGTTTAAGGTTTGAGCAAACAGAAACAACAAATTACTATAGGTATTTATACATATATACAGGACAAGTTTTTATTCAGTGCGCAAACTGTAACCATGAATTCAGCATATCATTCTAGACCCCCAGCGCAGAAATTTTTCGTCGGTAATACAAAAAGAAATCAGTCTAGAATGATATGCTATTTTCATGGTTACAGTTTGCGCACTAGATAAAAACTTATCCTGTAAATATATATTTGTATTGATTTTAAATCACACTATAAATTATTTACTGAGACGAAAGAACTCACCTTTTTAAAGTTACTTCGACTTTAAATAGTTATGGTCCATCAAATTGCTTACAACTGCCATTAATGAACATGATTTTAATTTATGAAATAGAAAACTAGTTGCAATTGTGTAAAATGGCAATGCACTTGAAAATATAAAAAAAAGACTTCACAAATATCGTTTTTCTGCTTAACTGTACAAAGTATCGGATACTAAGCTGGTAATTTGCGAAGATTACCCGTACGTACGGTACGGTCGCATTTACGTGACCTTTTCAATTTGGTCGGCTTATTAGAGAATTGCTGATATATTCTTGTTTTTTATATAACTTTCATTAAAACCGTAATTGAGAGCTGAAATTAACAAAAGCGAATGTTTATAAATCATTTTAATTTGTTTAAAGTATGGTATGATTCTTAATGTTATGGGAACTGAGTATTCAACCGCTAAAGTACGACCAGTATAAATTTAATCATATGTGTATTTATGTTCATATCGTCTAAAGTTACAAAATCTAAAATTCCTGACGTTATTAGCGTCTACCACAGATATTTTTACTTGGCTATTTATTTGGTTAGTCAAAATCAAAATCAAAAGTCATTTATTCAAATTAGGCTGAGAATCAGCACTTTTCGAAAGTCAAAATACATGAGACAGTCCCCCAAAACCGCCACGGAAGAAGTGGCGGAACAAACTCCCCAGCAGCACAGCTCTCTGTTTAGTCGGATAGACTTGATTCTATACATACATAGGCAAAGTAATAAACATTACGAGACACAAAATATTAATTAAATAATTAGTCAAAATGTCAGCTAGCCATACCAATATACCGACAAATAAAATGAAAACTGTTGAGGCCAAATAAAGCCTAAAACAACCCATCATAAAAAATATTGTTATGAGTAGATCATGTCAATAACTAATGACATAATAGATAATAATAAAAAAATTGTTAGACAGGCAATAAAAAATAAAATAATTATTATATGAACCCATATAACCTGTCACTAGATACGCTAATTCTGGAGAAAGAACATAAACATTGTCTTGAGTTAATCACAGCGACCAACTATTCTTGTCATTTAAATAGTCGTTGATGGAATAGTGAGTAAAAAAGGATGGATTTTACTTGAACTTTAAACGCATTAAAAGGCAAATCTAGCAAAGAAGAGGGAAGCTTGTTTTATACAGTTATACCAAGCCCAACAAATGAGTTATGAACCTTATGAAGCCGGTGAAAGGGAGCACGTAGTTTGTCCTTATTTCTTGTGTTAACGGTGTGAATATCACTGTGTTTAGTGTACAAGTGTATATTTTGCCTAGTATATAAGATGTTAGCGAATATCAATTGTGATGCCACCGTGAGAATGCCAACATCTTTAAAAAAGTCCCTCAAGGAAACTCTGGCACCTAGCTGGTAAATTGCACGTCCAGCACGTTTTTGAAGGACAAAAATATTTTGAATATCAGCAGCTTTGCCCCACAGCAGAATACCGTAGGACATAACGCTGTGAAAATAACTAAAGTAGACTAACCGAGCTGTATCGACGTCAGTGTATTGTCTTACTTTTCTGACGGCGTAGGCGGCTGAACTGAGCCTCCCCGCGTATTGGTTTACTTGCAAATCCGGTTTTTCTGATTTTTAAAACCATTTAATTACATTGGTTTCCGTCAACAAAAACTAAAGTTTAAACAATTTTAAACAAATTAAGGTCTTGTGGGTATTTTTATCAGACTTCTGCGTTGAGCCGTTTTCGAGATCTGGGAAATCCCAAAACGTTATCGCAGCAAAATCTTAAATAAGTGAAGAACCATGACACATACAAATTTTGCTATTTACAAACATTTATTACGCAACAAAAGCTATCTATTCATGTTTTTGGTTCCGGGCTAAGGCGAATTTTTGAAAATTATTTTGCCAGGTTAACGTTTGAAACGGTTACTCCACCAAAATCTCTTTTTCGCAAATAACTTAAAACTACAATTCAATCAAATTTTGCTATTAGTAAACAAATTGCTCTTCATGATACACTAATTATTTGTTATAGTCTGATATGCGAGACTATAACAAATAATTAGTGTCCGTAAAGCAAGTCAGCACAATATTTTGCCAGGGTAACGCTTAAACCATAAATTTATCAAAGTTTTGGTTAAAAAGTTATAAGGGTTTGAACGTGGCCACGCCATTGCAACGAGCAGAACCGCGCGGCCACGGAGATCTTTAAAACTAAGCGTTGCAGAGACCTGAAATTTAGGTAAAGGATAATAATATAATAATATAATAAATAAATGATTGAATATGTAAAAAAAAATATAGAAACAAATCCTAGGTTTATATTTTAGCTGTAAGAATATAACCCCATGGCCGCGCCATTGAAACAGTAAAAAACACGATATCGCAGAGGTCTGAAGTTTTTTGTTCAACCTAGATTTGGGGATGCTTTTTCAGCGTGATATCGGCGATAGCGTGTTTTTCACCGTTCCGATGGCGCGGCCATAGCGTTTTAGTCTTAGAGCTCCTGAAATATAATCCTAGGACATTTTGTTGTTGTTTTTTTTTTTTCTAATTTTGACAAATTCAAATCTGGGTTTTACAAAAACCTTCAGACGTCTGCGATGCTTTTTCAGCGAGATATAGGCGATATCGTCTTTTCCACCGTTTCAATGGCCCGGCCATGGTGTTATAGTCGTACAGCTCCTAAAATATAAACCTAGGATTTTATCTATTATTTTTACATTTTTTTTACAAATTCAATCTATCATTTACCTAAATTTTAGGCTTCTGTAACATAGTTTTAAAGATCCCCGTGGCCGCGTGGTTCTCCGCGTAAGAAAGGCGCGGCCACGTTTAAACCCTTTATAACTTTTTAACCGTTACTTTGACAAATTTATGGAAATCAACTTTTACAAATTTTTACTAAATCTTGGTAGATTTTTATTTAATACTTTGCCGTGGCCGCATAGGTCTAGGTCAGATAGGCAGTCGCTTCATGTAAAATACTGGTATTCAGCTGCATCTGGTTAGACTGGAAGCCGACCCCAACATAGTTGGGAAAAGGCTAGGCAGATGATGATGACTTTGCCGTGGCCGCGCCATTGAAACGGACACGATTGCTGTTGGTTTCTTTCAAAATGGGCACCTCTGAGCCTTATGTAAGCCCTTACTCTTCTTCTTACTACTATCTTGGTAACTTTTGAAGTGAAATTAATTCTTGTATTCCGTCGTGTGTATTATTATTTGCCACAGTACTTCTATTGAAGACACCAGTTTCTAGTTTACAAGGTATATATACAAACTACTTAGAAAGTTTTATAACATGCCTACTTATATAAAATGCGCAGAATTTGATACTCTCTGATGGAAACGAAATAAAAATCTTAATATAAAAATTGCTTTTAAAGTACAAATAAAAAGTTAAAAATATTCAAAAAACTGTACCTACTCCTGTTTTTTGCGATTAAATAAATAAAATTAAATGAAAAATTAAATTGATTAAGAATGAATATTAATAATCTGTAAAAGCACCTTGGGTGCTAATTTTAATTAATTAAATTACTTTTTACAGTACAACAGCATAGGTCCGCTCACTCCCAAAATAGGTTTAACCCTGTCACTTGGGAGTCTAATAAATAACGCATCTGCAACGATTAATTATTCATACTCAAAAAGAGATTATCGATGTCTCCTTGTTGGATAAGGTCCCAGACGAAGATGCATGAAAGTTCACTGTCTGTCACTCACTAGATTTTCAAGAAAAAAAATGTAAAGCCCTTCGTTGGAGCATAACCCACGCGTACTCAGTTAGATTTAAATCCGGGGACTGCACGGCTGTCTAGGGTTACCACATCCGATCGAGCGCGTGCCACCGTTCCTGCCGCCACAGCCTTACAACAGCAATTCCTGGCACGCTATTGCCACTTTGGCGGATTGTACGGATTTGATTACAGACCCTCTGGCAGGATGTCCAGCGGGGGAAAGCGTGCCAGAAGAGTTGCCGCCTCAAAGGACACAGTTCGGTATCTTCGTGAGATACAGAAAGCCATTTTCAGCGGCATGCCGTTGATTTTAGCCCTGCAGCATCGGGCACCTGACTGTTTGACCAAATAGGCGCTCCATAAAGTATCATCGCTCGCACGACACCCGCGCAGAGGCGGTGAACTTCTTCTCGAGGTCCGCCGAGATTGGGCAACAGTCTGTGCACAGCATTATTGGTTTTAATATACCTAACACGTCTTGCTATAGAAGAGCGGACTCTCCTAATATAGGCACTATTTGCCTAAAAGGAGGATCCAATTACAAAAATTTTGTTTATAACTATACTTGTGTTACCAATAATCAATTTTTATTTTATTTATTTATAAAACGCCTTCCCGACCCGGGGAACCCCACCGAACGTGCAGCGTAAGGCCCAGATAGTTAATACATCGACCCACCTGGACTTGAACATCTCCAAGTCTGACTAACGAGCTGGGTGGCTCTCCGTTCCTCGACAGTTTGTGGAACAAAAGCGCCTCAGTTTTATGAGGCGCTATTTCTAAACCCAGCCCGCGGATCGACGCCACGATTTTTCCCACCTGACCTCAGCAAGGTGAATGTTCTCTTCAAAGGTGTCCCCGCCGGCCAACACCAGGGTGTCAGGCACTCCCACAAATATCTACCTATTTAATTAATTTTACCAGATTGGTCGATTGGCAGCCACTTACATGTTTTTAGTCAGCGTTCGGTACGACGCAAACCAAAAATGCTTAATTTAGAGCTCAAAGCTCTTAGATAAGCAGCAAGACATGGTAGGCAGGTAAATAGAAAAAAAAAATTATAGCCGGTTGTTGACATTTGACCAGCATAGCTAGACAACGATTCGATACGTTTCCGTACAGAATCGAACATCAGTCAATGTCATCATAGGAGTCCTAAGAACGCTGTTCACAAATCCTAAACCCGATCTCAATTTAAATCAAATACCTAGATGACGCCCATTCTTCCGACGGCTGATTGCTGTCAGGAGCAAGGCAATTGAGGTTGTCGATACGATAGCCTGTCGATTGGTTGTGAGTAGCTAGCTATGCAGGACTTTTGAATTTTGTTGATACTTTGGTCCTTTAAATTCCAAATGCAAAATTAGTAAGTACAGAAATCTACCCAAAAAAATTGACAGATCGGGATAGATTGATGTGCTGGCGTCTATACAATGTACAAAACATTGGTCAACACAACAATGGTCTTAGGAATTAAGGAAACAAAACAGTGTTCTCAAATTACAGGTCTTTATTTTATGTCGTAACAATAATGCTTATATATTTAAGGTGGATCTATTCTTCATTCTTCATCAACGAGCATCAAAGACGACCACTGAAATTGGTAGGTAGTTAAGGATAATAACGAATTATTACTATGTCTGGACGGTGATACCAATTCATGGATTCTACCCGTATCTCAAATTTCTTGAAAATTCTATACTTAGAGGTATTAGTCACTGCTATTATTATGTCGTAGTATTAGATTGAGTAAATCGACATGATATCAGTATTAGATAAATTTGCTTGACCATTTAATGGGCATCGTTAGAAAATTATTTTAGTAAGAAACATAAAGCTGATTTTTGAAAATCGATGTCCTTAAATTAATCCATGTCTGTGATAGGGGTACAACCGTAGTCTTTGGTATTAATACTTACAGGGCAAGTTTTCATCCAGTGCGTAAATTGTAACCATGAATTCAGCATATCATTCTAGACCCCCCCCCCAGCCTTAGAAATTTTTCGTCGGCAATACAAAACAAAATCAGCTGTTTCATAGAAAAGTGCAATACCTACGCGGTCAAAATGTATGGAACAGCTGATTTTTTTTTGTCCTGACGAAAAATTTCTAGGCCTGGGGTCTAGAATGATATGTGAATTCATGGTTACAATTTGCGCACTGGATAAAAACTTATCCTGTATAATTCATAACAATTGCATGCATAGATAAGGTATTTATAAGCAGGGTGCTTGGTAGCAGCTGGGATGGGAGCAGCCAACAATTGAGTTAAAGACTATGGAGCCATGCTATTCAAAGATCAACAAGATAATATGCAATTTGTTGAGTTATGGATAAACTAAAATCAAATTGACCGTTTTCACTAACACTACATGATAGTCTTAGCTTATTTTGATTTGAATTTGGAATATTAAAAGTTAGTATGTCACTATAATTTCGGAGAACATTGGCTTCTTGCCTAGTGTAGAAGACACACTTTCGACTTTAAACTGTGTCACTGTTGTACAACTCAATCCTATCACACAAAATGTTACTAGGTATTTGTTTTTTTTTACGTACTTATAATAATACTGAACGTCTAAATGTAATGCGTAGATATTAAACATTATGTGGGCGTCCAAGCAAAAAGGGTCCAGTAGTGGGGTATTCAGTTAAGACTAGATTCAGTATCTAGAATAGTCAATTGATAGTAAGGATTGAAAAAATATTCAAAACCTGGCACATATTTTTTTTAAATCAGACATTTGAAGTTGAAATTCCGAAAAAGCTTGATTAGTCGTTTACTATCTGAAATTGTAGATGGTGCCGATTCTGTTGTACACCGAACTAAACTAACTAAACTATCACTAAAATTCCTTACTTTTGGCTACTGCAAAAAAAGATCTCTAAATTTAAAAATAATTTTGACACAACTAAAATCGAATTTGACAAATGCAACTCCACGTTTGCCCTACCCCGTGATCTTTTTTAGAGCCGGAACCGCGCAGGGGGGGCAGCCTCAACGTGTTTTAAATGGATTTTTTTACTTTTTGTATCGAAAATATGAAAAATTATTATCAACATGTTGAGTTTTAGAGGTGTATGGGGTCTTATAAAGGGGGTCGAAATTTTCATTATTTTTACGATAGGACACACCAATTTCGAGATATAAGCAAAAGAAAAGAAAAAAAAGATACAGTACTGTATTTGCGCCCGAAGTCGAGGTGTCAGTGTGAATTTTAGTTCTTGACAACTAATTTTATTCCACACCTTTTTAATCGCGATTAAAAATAGTCAGATTTAGTTGGACAATCGAAATTTTATTTTGAATAGAATAATGAATTTGACAACAACAGAATAGCAAATTTACCATTTTCACTAAATTAAAAACTCAGTACAATCTTAGTGCTGTCAAACTAAAATATAGATAAGTTGTGTCACTTTAGTCAATTTCAGAATGGGAAATCGTCGTTTGACAGGAATAAACTAAATTTTAGTGATTTTTAGTTTAGTTTAGAGAATTTTGTGACAAGAGAATCGGCACCATTGAGCATTTATTAATAATCAATTAAAATCGCGAAATGCAATTTTTTCACCTTACTTTACAAAACTCGTTATATCTCAGAAACTAAATGCCGAGAACTGGACCCTTTTTGCTTGGACGCCCACATATTAACATGTTGCACATACCTAAATGCTGTCAGATATATTTGAATTAACTTATTTGAAAAAATCTCAGTTAAGCTCTGACTTAGCTGACTTTAGTGCAGACAGGCATTATGTTAACATAACTGTTAGAAAGATCAAGATGATCCATACTCAATTTGTATAAGTGTTTTTTTTTTTTCAGAGTTGTCATTTATAATTTTTTTAAACAATAAAACGAGCAAATTATAACTTGCCGTCTTTCTAGCAGGTTTAGAATATTGTGTGTCAGAAGTTGCAAGCAGTATAGCATGAATAGTATAAGAAAAAAGGTACTTACCAAGTAACAGATGAAGAACAAAAAATAATAACCACTATAAAACGCATTCAATAGTATGATGCATATAATGAAGCAGCAAACCGTACACACACCAAGCTAAGCATATAATTTTTTTTTATAACAAAACTTTTTTATACTAAGTTGTCGCAAATCACAAACTCTTGTCACTTTCAAGAACACTGGCATAAGGTTTAAATTACAGTATTGTTTATGCACATGTAATGCAGCATAAAACACGTTAATGATGATTATGAAAGAAATTTAACACCAACCCATTCATGCACAAAAAGTAAGCACAAGCATCCATATAAGAACGTAAAAGTTATTTTCAAAAAAGGATACATCTTTTTGTTCTTTTCTTGTACATTATCCTGTAACCGCATTCTCTGCATCTTATGGGGTCTCTTGGTTTAATTTCATTCTCCCGATGGCATTCTGAAAACATTGTTAATAAGTTTAGTGGTGTATAAATCCCCACTAATATGCTAAGGTAACTCTGTGTCTGTCAGTCTGTTATGCTTTCATGCCTAATCCGCTGAACCGATCATGATGAAATTTGGCAGAGATATAACCTGGGATATGGAGAAGGACATAGGTTATTTTTTTACCTGATAACCTACATATATGCTGGCCGAGCCATAGACAAAACCTAGTATTGCATTAATCTTTTTAAATGGGAAGTATATTGGACTATTCTGATGAAAAGCTGCCCCAGCAACTTAACCACAAGGTAAGTTGCCAGAGAGTCCACACCGTTCTAAAGATATTACCATTTTGTTGCGAAATGCCCAGTTCGGCACTGTTAAAAGTAACCATTCCCTCTCCTAATGGAGCCTTTTGGAACTGGTTTTTTTGTTACTATTCACGAGAAGATATAGGTGATTCTTAGCATTTCTTTATCATTTTCTCTTAGCACTCTACTAACTTTAACTCAATTTTGTAAAATCATAGAGATTATAAGTTTATAACACTATAGATTATCACTCTTCCTATCATTTGCTTCTCACGAAAGTGTTTCGTGGGAAGCAAATGATAGGAAGAGTGAGAAAAAAAGTAAAGGTTCTATCTTAGACTGTAACCGCTTTACTATAACGAACTAAATCTGAAGTGAATAACAGTCATCAGGCAGAACAAGAGCAAACATTACTAAATTGCGTTACCTCCACAAACGTAGATCATAGGGACTTTAGTCACAGATGATTCTTTATTGCTGGTATCAGCCATTGTATTTCGGAAATCTCAGCCAGTAAGTGAATGTCAATAGGAGTTGATTTTTATTTTGACTTTTGTAATAACCTGAGTTAACCAACAACTATAAGTGTTACAGTCTCAGCACAACAACGTTTTTCACCACATTTTCTTCGCAATTTTACCAAACAAAACTTCAAATCACAATTCAAATTGTCAATTTGTCAGTGACTCCAAAATGTCAATGTCAAATAAGAACGCCCATAGACTACTATATGGCCACTTTCCGAATTAGAAAAATAGCGCTGTGAGCGCTCACATCAATAATTTGCGTTCCGAGTTAGTAGATATCGCGATTATGACAGTTAAAAGCTGTCATTTTTGTCATCAATATGGAACGCTCGTGAACGCGCTAACAGTGCTCACTCAATGTTAAAACCTATTTACACCATATAAAACTTGTATAGACCACAAATTTCATCTTCTTATTTGAATAGGTGGCGATTCTAGCCAGAAGCACTATTTATAAGTTAGCTAAAACTATGATACGAATCAGAACATGACAGCACAAGTGTCATTTTTGACAGCGCTCACCGTGTTATTAGTATAACGCATGGTCGGCGTTATCGCAAGATGGCGCATGTCATGACGTGCCGATTCACGGGACATCGTTATCGCGCTCACGCCAATTCGGAACGGGTGTGAGCACGCTCAAATCGATATTATCGTATCTCGGAACGTAGCCTAAGATGACACCTGTCAGCAGCCATCGTTGGCCATTGCACATCATGCAGAAACCTACTGCAGAAACTACTCCATTGCTTCCATAGCATCCCGTTGAATTAATATTCATGAAATAAAATCGAATGAAAAAACACACAAATGAGATTAAATAAACTTAGAGGAGTGTCATGGTCGCGAAACATATTTTAATCAACATACAATACAGCCTGACACTGCACGTAAGAAAATTTTCATTTCACGGCCTACTCCTCCTTACGAGGGCGCAGCTAACCTGACAAAAAATAAGTTTTCCCGGCACCCCCTTGCCTGCCTCTCTCATCAAACACGACGAAAATAAAACACAATCCCTTCACGCCAGCAGGAACTGGTATCAGAAAACTTTTACCAGCGTATTACCCTGACCTTAATGGTGTAGTTGCAACCGGTGTGCATGGAACAGATGTATGAACATAAACGAGGCAAAACGAGTATGACAAGGATCGTAGCAGCTGGCGTTCTGTACTTTCTACTTACCCGTCCACTGTCGTAAGGACACGGCGCGCGGCATACACCGGCTGGCAGAGTGTATCTCATTGGAGGAGCCGCACCGTGCCTTCGTATCAGAAGTCGGAGCCGACCTGTCGCTGGCAGCCGTCACTCGTTCGATGGTCGGGAGCGCCGAGTTGTGGGATGCAGTGATCTCCTTCTGTGAAACCGTCATTTCGTTAAAAGAGGCCGATGAAAGGGAGAGGGAGATCGAAACCACAATCTCGATCCGCAGAAGATAGACCGGGCGTCGGTGGAGGGCGGGCAATGCCCACTTCCAGACCCCCTAAACAGGTCCTGAAAGACGGTGGACAAGGGTACGTCCACCGCTCCCTATCCAGCAGGACCCGAGGCGGTAGCGCGTAGTGTCCTACGCGCGCCTCTATTGGACGATGCGGAGGAACTAAGTGTGGGAAGACAGTAAGTCTGACAGACTGCGTCCGCCCGCCGCAGGCCGGAGGACATCCATGAGGATTTCCCACACGGGAACAAAAAAAATATAGGGTAGTTGTGTTCTTAAGTGGAATCCGCGAATCAGCAAACGTAAGGGAGGAGGTGATCCGGTGATGTGGTGACGGAACGTAAAAAGAATAGCACCATCCCATTTCTTCCTGTGTGTGTCGTAGAAGGCGAGTAAGGGACTTACCAGAGAATAGGCAGCAGCGTCCTCTATGCATTTTACAACCATACTACGATCGCCAACCCGCCTGCCAAGCGTGGCGATTATGACAAAACCCCCCCAAAAATGACAAGCAGCTCTGCAAAACGGCCCCTAGTACCCGGCGGGCCGGCTACCCTTGGCTACGGTAGCGGCCAAGGTAACGGTGAGGGTACTAAGAATCTCTGGAAGAGATCTGGCTACCACAACAAACAAAAACTACACCTAGCAACCTACAACACGCGTACACTCCGGATCGACTAGAAGATTACCGAACTCGAGGAAGAATTGAGCAGGTTACGGTGGGGTACAGTAGGGTTTTCTGAAGTCTGAAGAGAGGGGGAGGACTCGATAATTCTCAAATCCGGTAACCTGCTCTATTGCCAGGAGGGCGACCAGCAGTCCCAAGGTGGTGTAGGGTTTATCGTCCATAAGTCCCTTGTGAGCAACGTGGTGAAGATGGAGAGTGTGTCAACCAGGGTGGCGGCGTACCACATACTCAGAATATCCGCAAGATATTCGCTAAGTCAAACAGGTCTACGCCCCGACCTCACCACACCCCGACGATGAGGTGGAGACCATGTATGAGGATATATCCAAAGCCATGCATGGCTCGAAAACTCATTTCCCGTTGTCTGTCGTGGGGGACTTCAATGCGAAACTGGGCAAACGGGACGATGATGAGCTGAGAGTGGGGCAATTGGAAAGACCTGGCAGAGCCCTGATGGTGCAACTAAAAACGAGATTGAATTAAGAAAGAAATATTCAATGATGTCTCTGTGATCAACGCGGTGAAAAGCGAAAGCGATCACCGCATGGTAAGAGGCACATCGAATCTCAATATGAAGCTGGAAAGATCTTTGCTACTGAAGTCTAAGCTCCATTCAGCGACGATCCCAGTCCAAAACCCCGAAAGCTTTCAGCTCGAACTCCAGAATCGTTTCGAGTGCCTAGGGAGCTCCGTGGACGATTATATAACGATGGGTTCGTGGAAACTGTCCATACGGTCGGGTCTAAGGTCTTCAAGACCCGTCGCAGCTAATGAAGGAGAAGTGTGAAATGATCCTGCAGTCTTCAGACGATGCGCTAAAGTATCGACAGCTCAATAGACGGTTATCTAAGTCCTTGAAAAGCGACCTTCGCCGTTTTAATACGGAACGCATCAAGGACGCGATAGAGCGGAATAAGGGCTCCAAGGTCTTTCTTTGCAAGAGATCTGTCTATTGGGCAGAGTCAGCTTGCGAAACTGAAGACCGATGATGGCAGGATCGTATCCGCAAAGCCTTAGCTGTTGAGAGAGATCGAGAGGTTCCATGGACAGTTATACACGTCAACAAGCAACCCCGTTACGAATCTGGCAAACGGCCCAAGAGCCACATTGACCCAACACTATAGGGAAGACATCCTGGACTTTAGCTTGTACGACATTAGGATGGCTCTGAAATAGCTTAAAAACCACAATGCGCCGGGTGATGACGGAATTACGGCCCAACTCCTGAGGGCCGGCGGAAAACCCGTTCTTAAGGTCCTCCAGAAGCTGTTTAATTCCGTCATACTCGAGGGCAAAACGCCACAGGCATGGAACAGAGGTGCGGTGGTACTTTTCTTTAAGAAGGGTGACAATACCCTTCTTAAGAATTATAGGCCGATCTCAGTTCTGAGCATGTCTACAAGCGTCTCAGGTGCAGGTTTGACGAATTCCAGCCTCCCGAACAAGCCGGATTCCGTAAAAACTTTAGCACCGTAGACCATATACATACGCTGCGGCAGATTATACAGAAGACCGAAGAGTATAAGTTTGTGGACTACGAAAAAGCCATCGATTCGATCGAGACATGGGCTGTACTACTCCCTCCAACGGTGCCAGATCGACTATCGGTACATCGAGGTGTTGAAGTGTCTATACAAAAACGCCACTATGTCAGTCTCTCTCAGACTCCAGGACCGGACCTCGAAACCTATCCTTCTGCAGCGAGATGTGAGACTGAGAGACGTTATCTCTACGAAACTGTTCACCGCTGCATTGGAGGATGTCTTCAAGATTCTGGACTGGAAAGGGCCAGCCCCTTCAACATTAATGGCGAGTATATCACTCACCTTCGGTTTGCCGATGTTGTAGTTGTCATGCTGAGACCATGGAGGACTTCAGTGCAACGCTCGATGACCTCAGTAGAGCTTGCGAAAGAGTGGGTCTTAAAATGAACATGGACAAGACGAAAGTCATGTCAAATGCCCATGTAACATCCACTCACATGACGATCGGAGGCGCATAGCTCGAAGTTGTGGACGTTTACCTAGGACAAACTGTCCAGTTAGGTAGGTCCAACTACGAGAAAGAGGTCAATCGTTGAATCCGACTCAGCTGGGTAGCGTTCGGGAGGGTTCGCAATATCTTCTCGTCTCAAATACCGCAGTGTCTCAAGACGAAAGTCTTCGACCAGTGTGTGTTGCCAGTGATGACCTATGGTACAGAAACGTGGTCGTTTACAATGGGCCTTATCAAAAGGCTTAAAGTCACACAAAGGGTAATGGAAAGGGGTATTTTATAGGGGTTCAAAGAAAAATAATGTTACCACACAAAAACTAATAGTGTTGGATAGTAAACGATTTTGCGTAAAGAAACTCTTATAAACTTTAAAAAATAGTTTTACAAGATATATTCCACGTCAAAGAATAATTAATAATTTATTATGAAAAGTAATGCTTGTTTATTTTTTCTGTTATTGTGTTGTGTTGTTACTATTAGAAAAAAAATATTAACTACAGGTAAATAAATTACCTAACTGCTGAAAAACAAAATATATAACAAATTCTCCAATTTCTAATAGTGCATAACATATTTTTCAGACAAGTTATTAAGTTTGAAATTATAAAAATTGCATGTAAGTACAGAAGTCAGCACATCATGCTACCCCAAACTGTCAAATATTCCCAATTGAACCTAAACCTTAAGCATACGTTTTAAAGTTGAAAATCTATCAAAGAAAATTGACAGATTGGGGTAGCTTGATGTGCTGGCGTCCGTACATTTTTTCAGTTCAATCAATTTCGTTAATTCTTACACCACCTCACAATTTTTTTTTGTCATAATCTGGTATTCCTTCAACTGTCAAGTTACTGAATACAATTGGTGGCTGGTAGCAGCTGGATGAGAGTTGCCAAGAATCGAGCTGAATGGTGTGCAGTTGGAGAGGCCTACGTCAGCAGTGGACTCAAAGAGTATTATAATATTAAAGTGGACTTATGTGCTGATGATGATGATTATGAGCATATAATTAAATTCGTAAATCTGGTTTGACATGACATGACAGAGCTTTGGAATTATTATGTAACATGGCGAAATACTTCATGTAATGCAACTAGCATTAATGCTAGTTACACACACAGGGACTTCAATAACTTATAGCGAGCAAAATAAACCTATGCTATTAGTCTTCGGCAACTGATTTGTCGCTTAGCGATGCCAAATTCTGTTCGTACGTGACATTTGGAAATCGTCAACGAATCACCAGTGACTAAAGTCGCTGCGCATGTATAGAGACCGTCCCATGAAAGAAATCCCGCAGACGCGGCGGGCGCTACAGTCATACAACGGACCTAGTTATAAACCTTTATATTTATATATTTATCGCAACATCACATTTAAAATACACAATCATAAATAGAGTAGAGTATGGTGAGGGCTGGTGAAGGTTAATTTAGGAATGCTGCTTAGTATGTTTACAATATTAATTAGTTCCACTTATAGCCACGGGACTTTTTTCGTGGGATGGTCTCGTCTTAGCATTAGGCGGTTTCTCGGTGCACATGAAAAATGCGCTAAATATCCGTGATAAATGTTTGTGTGCGTTTACTTGCAAATACGTTTTTTCTGATTTTTAAAACCATTTAATTACATTGGTTTACGTCAACCAAATCAAAAACTAATGTTAAACAAATAAAGGTCTCTTATGGGTACTTTTTTCAAACTTCTGCTTTGAGTCGTTTTCGAGATCTGGGAAATCCCAAAACGTTACCGCAGCAAAATCTTATTATCTGATGAACCTTAACACCATAACACACAAATTTTGCTATTTACAAACATTTACTAGGTACGCAACAAATGCTATCTATTCATGTATTTGGTTCCGGGCTGAAACGAATTTTTGAAAATGATTTTGTCAGGGTAACGTTTCAAACCCTTACTGCAGCAAAATCTGTTTTTCTCAAATAACTTTATAACTACAATTCTAACAAATTTTGCTATTACTATACAAATTGCTCCTCATGATACACTAATTATTTGTTATACTCTCACCTCTCTAAAGCACAACATTTTGCCAGAGTAACGTACACGTAGTAACATTCGGGTCTAACACTAAACTTTTTGATCTCTATGTAGGCCCGCTTGAGGCATTTATGTTCCGTGATGTAGCCTGTCGGACTTGTAGGACTGTTGATATTTTAAAAAATATCGTATTCTCGATATATCGATATTTTTAAATATATCAACTTCGGAGTTTGATTCATCGAAAAAAAGTATCGATATTTCGATTTAGCGATATTTTTTTGGACTTTATTTTATTGGCTTTGCTTTAAAAAACAATCGTAAGTTTGCTCAGTAATCATTTACACAGTTACGTTGTAAAAATCGTTTACGCATTACTGTCTTGAAGACAGTAATTTTTCTTATCCTCTCTTTTTATCTTCGCTCGTTGTTAATCACAGACTATACATTATACACATATCACAGACTAAGTAGAGGTGCTAAAGCTATTAACGCTGCCAGCGCAAATGATAAGAATTAAGTAACAACAACAGTGGGTAAAGTAGGTACTAGGTATCACATTATAGTATTTTTTTTTAATACAAAATTACATTTCGTTTTAGGATACTATGCAAATAAATAAACTAAAAGAGGAAAAACATAGTATAGAGTGAATAAAGTAGAATAGATTAAGTTTACGATGAAGTTGTAGTTTCAATAATTGGGGAGAAAAAATGAAATATGATAACCTATTTAAAAAAATCGACCATCGATATCTATATTTCAATATCGAACTATCGATAAATTGACCAAAAAAGTATTAGTAATAAATAATAAATATCGATATTTCCAAATAATAATGTCGATAATTTATCAACAGTCCTAGTCGGACTCTGTCGTCACTGTCGTGTCGTCCACAGAGTACTTCTGTCTAGGGATGAGACATACTTGCAAATTTCAATACCTGGACTTCCAAGTACGAGTATGTAAAAATACCAGGGTTGAAAACCAGGTATAAAAAATACTTGAAAGTATTTGGTGGCGTTCGGTTTACTTCGTACACTATACATTTTTTTTATTGGTGCAACAACAGTTGTTCTACTATTCGAGTTCTTAGTCGGGATCTCTCCGTCAATATGTCCGGCGTATAAAGGCGCGGACGTGGCAGCGTGGGGCTCGCGGCGTTGGCGGTGCCACCAAATTATTAGCGCCTTTAGCGTCCGAGCTTAAAATACTTGCATAGAAAATTGATTTGTGTCACCTTATAAACAAAGAGCATATTCGTATCAACGAAAAAATACTTGGAAGTTCAAAGTTTTCGTTTACAAATACAATTGTGCTCCCTATTTATATAAAGACATCCATGGATCGATTTTCTATGCAAGTATTTTCCAGCTCTGCCTGCGTTCGATAGCATAGCAACAAATACATCTACACTTGCAAGTATTTCTTGCCCGTACCACCACGGCGCCGTACTTCGAAGCAAAGCCCTGGTTTACTAACCTCGTATGGTAAAATTGGTAAATACGTCCATCCATCCCTACTTCTGTCGTCACTGTCCTATCAATAGTGTTAGTTCATCATGTAGTTTGTTTATTTATGATTTTTGTTTTACTTTATTTTCCCCGTAAAACATTCACTGATCTGTCTCATCCATCACCAGTGTCTGATGGTTTATCATAGTACATAAGTCATTAAAACTTTTGTGTGTCCACGAAAGCCGTTGAAGTTGAGGTTATTTCTACAATTTCTTAGTTTAAAAAAAAAACAAAATATACGAAATCAGATAACCATTTGAATAAGATTAATGTTTTTATGTATAAAACAGTGGCAATATGAATTTCTTAGATAACTTTGACCCGGAAACATCGGCTCGGGAAAGGCGTAAGCTAAATCGCAAAAGTTATTTTATGAAGTAAGAGTTTTACATCACATCCTAAGAATTAGCAATTCATTGTTTTGAATTTGAGTTAAATGAACGATTTCATAACATTTCAGACGCAAAACTAAAAGCATATACAATGAACGTGGCCATATAGCAGCAACGGGCCAAGATTTGTGTGATTGTTTAGATGAAACTTGCCCAGGATGTCACTTTCCATGCTCTAAGTGCAATTCTGGCAAGTGTGGACATGAATGCAGGTAATAATATTTATTCCTTGTTTCTTGTCTTGTTCTATCATACTCATTTATTATTTAAATAACATAGGGTCAGTGCGTCGTCTTAGGGGCGGAGTAAGGTTTTATTAACCCTATACCTTACCTAGGTTAGGGTAAGGTATAGGGTTAATAAAACCATCTGTGCCTAACCCTTTGAGGAAATAAGGTCTAGTATTAGATTAATGTAATTAACCCTATAAAAAGATTTTTTTTCAAAATACGTGATAATCTTGTGTCTCGAAGACAGATGCTATGTTTGTTATCATTCTAATAATAAAGAATAGTGAAAATAATAATAATATTCATGTACTAACCTAACTCTTCCTCAAAGAGTTTTAATATAAATCTTGAAAGAGATTTAAAATAAATGTACTTAAATAATGTAATGTATTTGCCCTTCCACAAGAATATCACAAGAATATCTATCAAATGCAAAATGTAATTTTTTAAATCCGACTGGTAGTTCCTGAGGTAAGTACATTCAAACAAAAACACAAATAAACTATTCAGCTTTATTATATTATTAGGTACCTAAAATAGATATAAATACTTGTCATAATACATAAATAGTATATAATACAGAAATAGAATTAATTAATTAATTCGTTCTATGTAGTGCTGGATGTACAAAGTCATCCCATCCCATTTCTTCCCATGAGTATCGTAGAAGGCGACTAAGGGACTCACTAGAGAATGGCCAGCAGCATTCTCTGTGCATTTTACTACTCTATTGTGATCGCCAACACGCCTGCCAATCATGGCGATTTTGGCAGACCCCCCCATTGATTTAGGGAGGCCTATGTCCACCAGTGGACGTCTATTGGCTGAAATGATGATGATGAGAATTAAGTAGAGCAAAGCAAAAATTACGGCCAAGTGCGGCCACAAACAGTGCAGGGTTCCTTATTCATATGAATTTTGATGTGAGCCCAACTTTGATTTTATCAACAGCAAAACTATGTTTGTATTTTTTTTTTTAAACTGAAAAACTAAGTTATTTCTGTGGGTAAAAATTTAGTATCGTTTGGCAGGAGGGGGGAGTGGGAGTGGAGGGAAAGGGAGGCGGCGTGGCCCCCTCCTCCCTGGCACCACTCCCATGAAAAGGTAACTCACAGTTTCGGAGAAAAATGATTTTTTGTAACCTAACCTCAAAACACTTAAAATTTGCCTAAACTTAGTATCGTGTCGCAGGAGGGGTTGAGTGGGAGTGGGGGAGGGGAAGGGCGTGCCCCGTCCTCCCTGGCACCACTCCCATGAAAAGGTAACTCACCGTTTCTGAGAAAAATGTTTTTTTATAACCTAACTTCAAAACACTCGAAAGTTGTCTAAAAGGCGTAGTGGGAGCCCCGCTTCGCGGGGCTCAATGGTCTAAAAAAAATAACCATGAAGGGAATGGCGGGGTCTGTGTTCGCTCGCTTCGCTCGCTCACTAAACCCCGCCATCTCCTTCTAACCTAACCTGTCCGAGTCGGGGTGTCCCAAGTCCCGAGCTCGCTTTGCTTGCTCTTGCATCGTAAGTTCTCCTTATCTCCTAGTAGCTAGTGGTTTAAAAAAAAAACTACGAAGGGGATGGCGGGGTCTGTGTTCGCTCGCTTCGCTCGCTCACTAGACCCCGCCATCCCCTTCTAAGCTAACCTGTCCGAGTCGGGGTGCCCCAAGTCCCAATCTTGCTTCGCTCTCTCGTGCATCCTAAGCCTCCTAGTAACAGTTGTAACTGCCATAAATACACACATACGATCAGTGGGAGTACACCAACTTTCATCTAAGCAGGATTTTTAGGATGATATAAAAACTGTTTTTTTTTCATTCCGTGTTATCGTTTTTGCACGATATTTACACTACAAACAAAATGTTGTGTAAGTCGGATTTGGTTGTCAATCACCCATTTTTAACCGACTTCAAAAAATCTGTCTGTCTGTATGTTTTTTTTTATGTTTGTTACCTCAGAACTTTCGACTGGGTCAACCGATTTTGATGATTCTTTTTTTATTTGTAAGCTAGTGCTTCACGTGTGATCCCATTTCAATTTCATCTAGATCTGATGATGCGTTTCGGAGACAGACAACGGAACTCTTCAACATATTATAACAGTAAATCAACCGCGAATGCTGCTGTCGCGTAAATATGCATTGTTTTGACCCCAAGTATGAAGAAATTTCGAATTAGTGGGGTAGGTACTATAACTAAAAAAGTGAAAAATAAAAACTTTTACAAAAAAAAAAAAACAACCGACTTCCGAAAAAACACTACAAAGTGAAAAATACTTTAATTTCGACTGAGGAGACTGTTCAACAGAGCTAGGAACACACGTTTGCCAGTAGACTGGGACCACTATACAACAGCTCGTAAAACATACAAAAAACTGATACGCCTCAGAGGAAAGAATAGTTGGAGGCGTTTTTGTACTAACATTGAAAGTAACAACCAGGCAATGAGGGTCAAAACCTGTCTTGCTCAGGAGACAGACCACTCAATAGGATGCCTGAAAAAACCAGATAATACCTACACCACAAACTTCGCTGAAACAAGCGAACTACTTCTAACCACGCACTTCCCAGGGTGCCAGATTGCCGCCGAGCAAAGCTGGGAACCACGAAGGGAGAGGGCCACGAATAGCTTAGACTGGGAAGTGGCGCTAGAAGTAATCGACAAGGACAAAATGACGTGGGCAATCAACACCTTCCTACCTTTCAAGGCAGCGGGGCTGGACGGTATTTTCCCAGCCCTGCTCAGGTGGAGCCAGGATCTACTGGCTGACTACCTAGTTAAGGTGTTTCGAGCCTGCCTGGCTCACCGCTATATCCCATTGAACTGGCGGGAAGTAAAAATAATCTTCATACCGAAAACAGGTAAAGGGGACTACACCCTACCTAAATCTTTCAGACCCATAAGCCTCTCCTCGTTCTTCTTGAAGACACTGGAGAGGCTGGGGGATAGACGGATTAGAACCCAAATTTCGGTACAAAGACCTTTACATCAAAATCAACACGCCTACTGTGCAGGCAAATCAACTGAATCAGCACTCCATAGCGTAGTTTCACGCATAGGAAATGCTCTTAACGCTAAAAACCCAACCCTAGGCGCCTTCATTGATATAGAGGGTGCCTTCGACAAAACAAACTTCGTCAGCATCGAACAGGCACTTGCCACGCACGGTGTTGCACGAACACTAATAGAATGGATTAATAACATGTTGAAATACCGTGCTATTCAGTTTACCGTGAACACCACCACACGAGGTATCGTGAGTAGAGGCTGCCCACAGGGTGGGGTGCTGTCACCACTACTGTGGAACTTAGTCGTAAATGAGCTCATCGCAGAGCTCAACGCTAGCAGTCTATACTCGGTGGGTTACGCGGATGACATAGCAATTCTAATCTCGGGGAAATTTGAGGGCATCTTGTGCGATCTCATGAGAAGAGCCTTCAAAATAATCGAGAGTTGGTGCACAAAACACGAACTATCGGTTAACCCCTCGAAAACGGAACTAATAATGTTCACCAACAAAAGAACCCTGGGACCCCATAGGCTTCCAAAGCTTTTCAACACAGAATTAACACTTAAAGACAAAGTCAAGTACTTGGGGGTGATCCTCGACACCAAACTGCTCTGGAACAAGCATCTTGACTACGAACTTAATAAAAGCACAATTGCACTCTACCAATGCAAAAGAATGTTAGGGAAAACATGGGGGCTCTCTCCAAAGATCACTCTGTGGCTATACAGATCGGTAATCAGGCCAATGTTGGCTTATGGCGCTCTGGTTTGGTGGACGAGGACTGAACTCTCGACAACCATAACCAGACTACAGCGCTTCCAACGACTGGCCTGTTCGGCTACCACTGGCTGCATGAGAACCACCCCAACAGCAGCTTTGGCTTTACAATTAACTCCCCTTGACCTGCACAAACAGCAGGAGGCGGCGCTAGCTGCCATCAGGCTAATGCATCTGGGCATATGGGGCAAAAATCTTACCAGCCCACACGCAAAAATCCTGGACCGGGCGATTGAGTACCAGCCGCTCATCGCTGCCCCGTGTGATAGAACACCAAACCAACCTATATGCAACAAAACCTATATCATACAAACAGTAGAGGAAGAAAGGGATCAATCAGGAGCCAATGAAGTGCGCATCTACACTGACGGCTCAAAAACACAAAACGGTTCAGGTGCTGGTATACACTCCCTTGACCTCAACCTTAACTTTCACTTACCGCTAGGCACACACAGTTCAGTCTTTCAATGTGAATGTGTTGCTTTAACACAAGCCGCAACAGCAGTAAAGCGCTTGTGCATCCGGAACTATGGCATTAATTCCTATCCGACAGCCTATCTGTGCTCAAAGCTTTGGAGAACAAGCAAACCAACAACAAACTAATTTTTGAGTGCCATCTAGCCCTGGTGAGTTTATCGACGTCCAATCGTATTACCCTCCAGTGGATCAAAGGGCATAGTGGATCCTTAGGCAATGATGCCGCAGATGAACTTGCGAAGAGAGGCTCTGATATGAAAGTGCTAGGCCCGTACCCGCTTCTCCCCCTGCCTTTCTCACAATTTCGTGCGTGGATTCGCCAAAGGTCGACCGAACTCCATAACAACAGATGGTCACGGGCAACAGACTGTAGACAGTCAAAATTGGCTTTACCAATTGTACACCCGCGATTAACCAAAAAACTTCTCAGCCTGAGTAGAAATAACCTTAGAATAATAATAGGAACAATTACGGGCCATAACCTCCTTAACAAACATCTTTTTAACATAGGCGCCACGGTTAGCCCACTTTGCAGGGGCTGCCTTGACGCCAAGGAATCAGCCGCCCACGTCATCCTGGAATGCGAGGCCGTGGCTTCTCAACTTGAAGAAATCCTCGGAACAGTGAGGTCGCTCCGCGAAGCCTGCGAATCTCCCAGGAAGCTTCTGTGCTTCTGGGCGGAGCTAGGCTGGCTCTGTTAGCCAGAATCCCCACGCACAACGGACCGAATGGGAGTCTAAGTGCGGAAAAGGGAATCCCATCATTATCATCATCATCATCATACTTTAATTTCGGAAGTCGGTGACTTTGGATATGTATTTTAATTTTTTGTCACCGCCTTCCGAAATTAAAGTATTTTTCACTTTGTAGTGTTTTTTCGGAAGTCGGTTGTATTTTTTTTGGGTAAAAGTTTTTTAACGTTCCGTTTTCGCTTTTAGCTGATTTGAGGTTAGAAACTTATTTTGTAATTTTCTCGAAAAATATGCATTACCTTTTAATAAGAGTGGTAGCGTTGTAATCGGAGACAAGCCCTACCAGTTTTCACCGTTTTTACCCCCCAACTCCTGCCAAAGGATACTAGATCCAACCCTTTCTGTGTTTGTAATCGAAAACATCCCATATCTAACAAAATATTGGCCTAAATAAAAAAGGCATTTAAAACATCATGATCATCTATGTAAAACCCCTGTGACATCCAGCCATGTTTAAATTATATGCAATCCGTTTTTGCCATTTGGCTATGGAGTGGAGTGAAAAAGTGAGGTGGTAGTGAAAGAAAGTGCCCTCATAAAAGTTTCACAAAACATGATCATACGTCTCGCGAACTTATGCTATTGCTGTAGTTAGCTGTCAGAGATCGTAACATCAATGATCAGCGGGTCTAAAAAGGCCACATTAAACAATTCCTCTAAAAGTGATTCATTTCCTGAATTCCCTATGATTCTGCAATTTGACATTTTGCTTTATTATTATTCAGAATTTGGTGACCATTTTACTGTCAAATAGATGAATTGCGTGCTGTATAAGCAGATATTATTATGAATTGTCAGTATGTGACATTTTACGATTTTAATTAAGGTTCATAATATGATCATATTATGATTCTGCCAAAGTGGCCTTTTTATACCCCCAGATGGCTGGTGTAGGGTTGCCAAGGTTTTGACAAAAAAAAAAAAACATAAAATGGTTTGAAAAGAAAAACAAAGTATTTTTCAAATTTCATGTTATTATTGCATTAAAAACGCATTTTTGTGTTTAAAAAATTCAAAGCTTGTTTGACAAACAAAATTTAAATTTAAAACTACGCGCTTTCAGACAGCACTGCAGCCAAGTCTTTGTCCTGTCCTGTTACATTGACATCACATCTGACATCTAACGTTTCATTCAGTAATTATAAAAATCGTTTCCGTCATCCGTTTATGTAGCCATAATGAGTGTTTTCTTTTACGCATCACAGTAAAGGTTGGAAATTAAGTATTTTCACATACTTTATTTGTATGCAAAAGTATAAAGTATAAATACCAATAGTGAAGTAGGATACGTTATTATAAAGTATGGTTGGCAACCCTAGTCTGGTGGTACCTGCCTAATTCTGATTGACTACCGAGTGGGTTTTAAAGTGAAAATGCGCTGCTTGTAGTAGTTAACTGTCCAAAACATGAAATAAAATTAATAGATGCCTGCCTCTCACAGACGAAGATTATCTTTCAAGGGTTTAAGAAAATCTCACAAAAAAATAAACAGTCATCATTTCTAGACTATGAACATTTTAGAATTCTTATCCCTGGAGCGTAGGCAGTGAATAATAGACTGATAGATGTTAACTACATCTGATATTATCTTCAATAAAATAAGCTCTAATAATTACTTTTTTTTTTCAGAGTGAACAGAAAATGGATGTATGATAAAATTGAAATTGAAGGGAATGATTTTGTTATAAAAAATGATTACAAAAGCAAATGAAATCTATATTTAGGCTTCATGACGCCTTCAAATGACGCCGGAACCGCGTGTACACCACATTGATGCTTTGCAGTTTTAAATATGTAGTAAAGCAACTATCACAGTTCAGTAAAGCTCACTGAGATACACTCGAAAAAATTTGCTTCTTCATTTTTTTTATTTAAAACATCTCGCGAAATTCACCTTTGTCTTCTCTGCAAGATAAAACAGGATGTATGTACCTACCCAAATTGTGTCTATGAATTTGTTTCTGTCTGCGTTTATAAATTAAGTAGGTAGGTGCGGCGTATGCACGGTTTTCATTCGTATAAACAGTCAAGCGGTCCGGCGTTAGGTACATGAAGCCTTACAGCAGTATATTGGCTAAAAGTTTGTATTTGACTTTTTTTTTAAATCTTTATTTGTATTTGACTTCATTTTCTTTATTTCCCCGTCAGATCCTACGAGAGCAAATAATCTGTGTTTGATATGTGTTATGTTAAAAATTACGAGAGAAATAAAAAAAAACCTTTCTTATAAATTAATGGAACTAATTTTGAGGCGCCCCGACTCAAAATCAGGTTAGCCCGTAAATTTCTGATTTTCGTAAGTTTTTGCTTTTTTGGCAAGACGTATAAGCGCGACGCGAGTCTAATAGATCAATTTCCACGAAGTTTTCATAGAAATTGTTCTGTAAAAGTGGCGTCGCGCGGACGCGTCGGCGTCGCGCCTTTTGCAGGAGCCTTAACAAATATGGCAACCCTCTAAGTTCATAGAACCATTGAATGACTATTTCATGAAATCCTGAGTGAATGGCTAATTCATGAAAAAGTAATTACATTGGATTATGAGATTTTACTGGTCTCGGAATGGTGGACGTGGAAAAAGTAATAAGTAACTCGTAACTTCGAAATTGTGTTCCAGATTTATTATTTAAGTAGAATAGTTTTGCAACTAGTTCGCCGGAGCGGACAATCCCCGTCTCCGCTAGCATACCCCGACCCGTGAACTAAGACGGTTGTTGTTCATGATGTTAATAATACTTATTATGTACCGTCATATATTTTACGGTCATGAATCATATTTAAATTCACCTGTAACCTGACACTGACCTGCAAATTTAAAAAAAACGAAAGAAAGTTTGAATTTCGCGGGCTACCTTAGCGCGTCCCTCACAACATAGGTTTTTTTTTTTTTTTCGCTTTTCCGTTTGCTTTCGTTCGTTTTCTAGTTCTACAAAAAGTTTTTTATTTCTACACCTGGACTTCCAAGTTCAGGTTTCTATTTTGGTGAAGTCTCACCTGAGCAACAGAATCGGTTCATAAGGAATTAAAATAAAACCTACTACCTGGTAAAATACGCCAAGATTAGTAATTAAAATAAAACATTTGTGTAAAACATCAAACGTGTTTTTTTATTACTTAGGTACCCACTTTCTAAAATATTGTACTCTGTTATTTCTTTGGAATTACATTTTCCTGGTGTATTTTGCGAAGCGCAATCATCAAAATGTTTAATAAATTTTTAACCAACCCGAAATACCTAGGTATGTCCTAAAATCAAGATCGATAAAAAAGATATAGTAAAAATATAATTACAAATACCGGTTAAACGGGGCTATTCGGAACATAATTTGACATGCTTAACAAATATCTTGTTTATTTCGCATAAAATGTTAGTGTAAAAAATTACATGGGTCTCGGAGAACCCCTTGCTTCTGCGGATATACGTTTGAAGTAGCTTCTTACAATAGGAAAAAGAGAGGCTGTTCCAAATAACGCATGGGCTATTATGGACAGCAATGAAAAACGCATATTTCATGAATATTTTGAGCCAAAACAGCCACTTTAAACACGTCGTTTGTGCTTTGGTGGAATTTTACGAAGAAAAATTTTTTTTTGCAAGGACAGCAAAACTTCCTTTAATGGTAAGAATAGTGAATGAGATTTCATGAAGCAGTGTCCTCTGCATGCTGCATTTTTACTAATTCATTTAAAAGGGCAGGAAAGCTATTTTCAACAAGCGTTTTGCAATTTCTGCTTTCGTCTTTTTCCCAATTAGCTAAAATAATTCGCCAATCATGATTCAAAGGAACGAAAAAGGCAACATCAAGAGGCTGCAGAATGTGTGTGGCCTTTGGTGGTAAGCACACAAACGTAATGTTGTATTTTACACAATCTTCCAATACTTTAGACGAGAAATGTGACGATAAAATGTATTTCCTATAACCACAAATCTTTTTTCCCTCTTTCGTATAAGGAATGAGGATCCTCTGGAACCAATTATCTAAACAAAGCGAATCAACCCACCCGCTTTTGGATTTATTGGGATTTTTGGACGTCCTAAAAAGTTCTGCATCGTTGTCTCAAAAACCCCAGACACATTTTCAATCATACATCCAAAAACTATAAGCATAACAGAATTTATAATTAGCAAGGAAACATCATGATAATATATTATATATGTCGCATCATGGGTGGCCGAGATGCGAAACATCGGGTCTTCTTCACGATCAGACTTAGTTTAGGTAGGTATGGGCATTGTAGTGGGTACTCGAACGAAAAGAATTTAAAATAACTTTTATAAACTAACGAGTAACAGATTAAATAAACATGTGCATCGAAAACAAACACGTGCGTTGGTACTGAGCGTTTGCCTAGACTGTCCGAGCTGACTGTAGATTGTCGCCACACTCGGTCTCTCCGCCAGTCTTCGCTGCATCCCCTCTACCGACGATCGTGTCCAAGCGGTAGGGCTCGCTTGCGTTTCCGGTTACATGTTATTTCGTTTACGAATCAAACTGCTAGATGGCGCTGTCTGCTGTACTTTGGCGCCATCAATCCACGACATATAATAGAAATTAAAAACAAGAGCACTCTTACCAGTCAGGATTTTGCGCTGCGGGCGAAATTTTGACACCAAAGTTTGTATGTAAAAAAATAATCTCTGACTCTTTCACCAAAATTTTAAACTAAACTGTGAAATATACTGACACTGACAGGTGATAGTGTGACGTAAACTATCAATCTGTTGTTAGAGTTTTTAGAATAAATCCTACCATACACCAAACGAAAGTTATCGATAATTTAGTTCGAAATCCTGGATAGTCCCAAATAGCCCCGTTTTGTCAATGTGATCCTGTTTTATGTTTCTTATTTGTGGTGCACTCTTTATCATTTTATCTTCAGTATCCATAGATACTTTCTATTTTTGATTTTGAGAAGTCTTATTGTCACTATGTCACGTTTTGCTAATTAAAACCTACAGAATAGGTTTTGGCTATTATTTCAATTTAATTAGCAAAACAAAACGACTAAGATCCCATGGACAAATATATACGAACGGAGGGGTTCGATGGGGACTCGTCCCTAAACACGGCTGCAAAGTGGGCACACTGGAAAGAAACTTTCGTTAACTTAGAACTCGGAAACTACTACTGATAAGGTCAAGCTTACCGAGCTTACCATACTAATTAATCACGTGTCTCCGAACGTGTATACCCACATAAGCGATTGTGAAACATACGAACAGGTATTGAAGCTCTTAAACAAAATTTATGTAAAACCTAAAACATAACATCCTGTATGCACGCCACGCTCTCGCCACCCGGAGACAAAGTAGCCACGAGACTAGCGACATTTACATCCAAACCGTGAAGCAACTGTCCAAGGATTGTAATTTCACTGCTGTCGATAATAAGACCAACCGGGATGACAACATTCGCGACGCTTTCATAGCTGGCATCTCCTCGACAAAAATAAGAGCACTTATCCAGGCGCGCTCCTTGGAGATGGCTGAAGTTAATACGCTGCATTTTAACAACATACTTATGAACGCTGCTTCCGAAAACATCCCTGATAACACTAAAATATACTCCTATATACTCCTATACCCAGTGGAAATGCAGCCGGCCTTCCAGAATCGCCCGAATCGAAAATGTTTCTTCTGTGGAGGACGGGTACCTACATCCTGATAAAACTATTTTATCATTATAAAATAAGACTCGTGGTTGTGTTATGTAAATTAAATATTAACAGCGGTTGCTAAGCAATACATAGTCTGACATAAGTTTAAAAGGTTATCAAAAATAATAAGGTTCTAATACAACATACCACGGTGCTATAGCTTAGAACAAAAGTAAGGGAATCATAACCGACCAATTTAGGTAGGCTTCTGCATTTGCATGCACACAACTCAATTCAACAGATTTTTAATTTACTCGTATAATAATATCAAAAGTTTGATTTACTTATTGATAGATGGCGTTGTTCTCAAAATATTCATGGGTTTAGTCTACATGTATAATCCATTTAACTCAGATTTTTGTAATATAATAGCATTTTATTTTTCAAAGAAAGATATTTAAGGGGTTGAGACATCTTTTAAATTGATTGTGTTATCTTGTAACGTTTGTATAAATGGATACAATCATCCAATATCGCAACGATAATTTTTGAAAATGTTTTAATTTAAATGTAAAAAAGGAACGCAACTCGCGTTAACTTCAAATTTGTTGTTATCAAAATTATTCTGTTTTATAAAAAAATTACAAGAAAATTCCGTTTATTCGTTTTTACAAAATTACTTTTGAACTTATTCTTTATGTTGTAATTTTTTATTTTCTTTTCCTTACCAAAACTATGACAATAATGTTTTAATTAAAATTAGGTAGGCTCAGATTATAAAAGAAGGTAGGTATGTAAATATTTCTCATGTAAGTGAAATTTCTTGTGGGAAATCTCAGAATTATAAAACAAAGGCAAATAGACCGCGCGGAACACCAAGAGTGAAGCCAAAAAACCAAATACTGATTCAAAACTCAAGTACTATTATAGGTAGTATTATAGTAGTATTATAGTATTTAGTTTTTTGGCCTCACTCTTGGTGTTCCGCGCGGTCTAATACCTTTGTTTTATAATCTGAGTGGGAAATAAAGATATCTTTAACGAGATGACATATCGACGATGAAGAGTCAATATATAATATCTAACATTTTGGCCATTTTTGTTTTATTGCATTATTTATTGTAGAATAGAGTAATACACATGCTGACAAAGATCTTAGGTCTGTTTCTTATTAATTTTGCAAGATAAACAATTATTGCAATATATACTAAGTGGTGTTACGTCATTTACGATGGCAATAGATACTATCTACGCAGTGATGCGTCCGCTTGTGATTGTTGTACCAAGTGTAGACATGGGTAGTTCGCGAACGATTGAAGGAAATGAACTACTTCATATCACAAAATACACTTATCATTCAATCAGTTGTCATTCAAATGTGTCTCTACTTCACATAGTTCAGTGTTTCTTTTCGGTATTTTGATTGGCCAGCCTAGACAAAAATTTCTAAGTATTAGTACAAAAAAACAATACATACTACTTACTTAATAAAAAGAGTTATGCTTAAATTCATATTTCTAAGTTGACAGTCCTAAGCCTGTTTATAGTATGAAGAAAATTCGACATACGTATAAAACTGAACTAGTGAAGTGCATCATTTGTCGTAACTTGTCAATCACTATAGGGACTCGTTCTGATTTGCTGAACTAAAAACTAGTCCACTCATTTACTTCAGTACTTCATGTACTGAAGTAAATGAGTGGACTAGTTCACTAAGCGAAAAGATATACTTCATTCATTTCTTTTTACTGACACATTTTGCGCATCTCTAATTAATATTATTGACAATGGATCTTGAACCTGTCAAGGTTTGTCCATTCCTAAATGCAAGCTCATTATATTTCAAAACGAAACTAACTGTACATAACTTCACCATGTATAACGTGGTAAATAAACACTGTACATGTTATTGGTTTGACGAGACAGCAGCTGATCTGACCTCTAATACTTTTGTATCCTTTATAATTAACTACTTAGAAAAACATTGCGTAAACTTAAAACTGCCTATTATAATATTTTCAGATGGTTGCACATACCAAAACCGTAATGCTATACTATCAAACGCACTTTTGTACTTAAGCAATAAACATAATATAACTATAATACAATTTTTTTTAGAACCGGGCCACACTCCAAAGGAGTGTGATTCGGTACACAGTGCTATTGAACGCCAAATTAAAAACAATGAAATTAATTTACCTAGTGACTATGTCACTTTATAAAAGCGTGCACGGGCGTCAAATCCTTATGAGTGTATACAAATTGATCACAAATTTGTAAAAGATTACGCTTCCGTAGAAAATTTGGTATACAAAAGTAATAGACCAAGTCGTAAGGTTGGAGATCCACACGTGGTTGATATAAGGGCTATAAAATATAAAAAAATGACAATTGAAATTAAACTTAATTTTGATCAAGACTGGATGCCATTGCCACAAAGGCCAAGAATAATTACAAACGAAATTATCTATAATCAATTACACTCCAATAGAATACCAATTAAAGCTACAAAATTTAACCATCTACAACAATTAAAAGCAGTTCTTCCTATTGATTGTCATCCATATTACGATTCCTTGCCATTTGAATAAATAATATCTTGACCAATATTATAAAAACGTGTAATGAGTTTTGTATTCTTTGCCTAATTTTGTTTTGATAATTGTTTGTTTTGTTGTGTGCATTTTTACATGATTAATGTGCCATTTTTAATTTTTAATAGGTATTCATAACGCAATGTCTACTACAATTTAGGTTTACTTATTATTTTGATCTCCTTTACTTGCCAAATATTAGAGAGTAAGGAATAGAAACAAAAAATATTATTTTGTGGTTTTGTCTAAGCAATCAAAGATAATTATTGTATTTAATATTTTTTTAATGATTAATGTTAATTTTTAAAAGCACTTCTAGTTATTATAGGCTCTTGATTCTGTGATTTCGTTAATTAACGTAAATTTACTTTGTGTTACTGTTACACAACGCAAATTACTGATAATTAAAGTGATTTTACCAAATATTTGTCTTTTATTTCTACATCATTATTATTTATATTCTTATCTATCTACAACATAATTTTCTAGTTATAGCCCACTTTTCTCACATAAGTGCACCTATCATCATTTCATTTGAAAAAGTTTTTGTGTAAATTTAGAAACAAATTCTTCTATCTGCACTAGCAATACCTAATATCTTAAAATTCCAACATTTTATTTCATTCAACGAAACAATACCTTATATCTGCAATTTATATAAAAACCAGTAATGTTTTAATAAAATCATTAATTGCATAATATTGCAGTCAGTTTACATAAAACATTTAAAAAATCAAATATACTAAAAAAATAATTATACGGACTTGAAACGTTTTTTTCGCCTCCTGTAAAGTTGCGTTTTTGCAGTTATTATTTATTGACTCTTCATCGTCGATATTTGAATAAATATACCTAATTCTATTTCAGGTATCCACTCAACTTTGCATTTACAAGATCTAACCGACACAACAAAAACTACCTTTTCGGGTCTGAGATGGGAAAAATTGTTGCACCCAGATGTTCTATCTCCAAACCAGCCTGCTACATCAATATTTGAGCAACCTGCCCCATCAACATCTAAAGGTACCTATTAGAATTATTTTGCTGTTGCATAATTACATCATTTCTTAAATCGAAGAAAAAAGAACATCCCATTCATACAAAAAATGTGCAATACAATAACATTTCCCTTTCAGTGTTTGTTCTATTCATACTAACAGTTGTCAGTGCTAAGTAATGATGAATGAATATTTCATTTTATTTTTATTCTTCTTCTTCTAGCCCTTGTCCTATGTTACTTGGTCGGCGCAAATTGTTTTTTCTTCCACTTTTATACTCACTCCATTACCATCACTACTATTTAGTTTTACTTTATATAAGAATTAAGTCATAATTTGTACTTGCAGGTAAACCAGATGTCAAGAGAAGGATTTTCAAAAGTTATGATTAAGACACAATTATGCTGAAGAATAAGATGAAAAAATTACAAGGACAAAAGGATTCTGCAGTGACAACAATAAAGAAAGCTTTAAAACTGTCAAAAAATGCTGCATTCAGCAAATTTTAATAAGCAGCAAATATATTCACAATGCTACAATTCCGAGAAGCAGGGAAACATAAATTAGGTTGCAGATTCACAAAGGATGAAAAAACTATGTCTTCAACCCTGTATAAGCAGGGACCTAGAGCCTACAGGTGGCTAAGAACATTTTTTTGTACTGCCTTCCCCACTTACACTTACCAGGATGATATCATGGGCTTCATTGCAGCCAGGATTCAATGAAAACTTATATAAACAGCTAGAAAAAAAGTGAAAAAAAAAATGAAAGCAGCAGAAAAGTTATACATATTACTTTTTGACGAAGTTGCACTTACCCCACACTTGGCTACAATAGAAGAACTGATTATGTGAGTGGTTTTGTTAATAATGGCACTACAACAGTTGAAAAAATAGCAGACCACGCTCTGGTGTTTATGGTGAGAGGTGTGCAAAAGAATTATATGCAACCAATTTCATACACATTTTGTGCAAGCACCACACCAGCTTTAGAATTGGCTTCACAAATAAACATTGTAATAAGATTGCATTCAATTGGGCTAAAAGTTATAGCAACTGTATGTGACCAGGGTGCTACCAATGTAACTTCAATTAATTGGCTTATCAGAGATACAATGGAAGGATACCTTAGACAAGAAAAAGTGCAGAATGAGATGGAGAAAAAGTAATTCCTCTTTATGATCCTCTTCACCTTGATAAAGGATTCAGGAACAATTTAATAACAAAAAAATTAAGTTTTCAAATAGATGGTCAAGAAAAGACTGCTAAATGGGATCATGTTATAAAACTGTATAATGAAAATCCTGCTTACAAGGGTATAAGGCTGATGAAACCTGCTTGGACCAAATTCAACTCACAAGACAATATGGGCATAAGCAAACAAAATTATAAGGTCAATTATATTTTGCGGCAATCGCAACTTTGGTGTAGTACGCTAAAACTATGTTATGCTAAAAAAATCTAAGGGGTCCTGGTTGAAATGTTTCATCCATAGAGCTCTATGGATGAAACATTTCAACCAGGACCCCTTAGAATTTTTTTTTTGGTTGCATTCGAAGCCATGGATATCGTAATACGTCGCCTTCGTGTGTTGGCTTTGAAGCAGATAAATGTTTAAATTTTAAATCCCTGAAAAACCTCGTTTTTTGTTGTGTTTGTTATTGTCAGGAGCAGGTTCTTATGAAAGAAAAATTAAGAAAATTGCGCGTAACCTTTATAATATTCTTATTGTATAAAAATGAATCCATAAGCGTTCAAATATTGAAATATAGTATTTTACATTACATCTGTTTTATTTTGAGTTAACATAAACAAAACTACTACCGTCAGGTAGTAGTTGTTTAGAAGGGAAGAAAATAGGATAGATTTGAAGCTAGCTATACGTATATTGCTTCATGGATTGTTGTTTTTACTTGTTGGTAGAGGGCGCTATAAAATGTTCGAGTGACGTCTCTATCTCCCTATGTAAAATGTACTCTGTGCAACATACTTCTTAACATCCTCCCTTTTTGGCAACCCTATTACTATGTCAAACCAATTTGTTTTCCGATCTCAGATCAAGTAAAAAAGGTAGATAACGCACGGCCTTTGCTAATACTGAAGCCACAAAACTAAGCTCCTTCAAGTAAACACACGCGCTCACGCACACACATGCATCAAACTACGCTCATTTTCGTCAGTACCATAAGGGTCGTCGTACAGTAAGTTTGTCTAAAAAAATGCCGTCCTGTGTAATTAAATGGTCTAAAAAAGTACAAAAGTGACCGAAAAGTCTGAAGGAATATCGTTTCACACGTAGGTTCACACATGACTATATTTTTTATGTTATTCTAACACAATTTTGAGGTTATTCGACACAAATAATGTCAATGTCCCGAAATGACGTATCGGGACATTGTTTCCAGGAGTCCGAATTTCTAATTGCCCAAAAATGTGGGTAAGTAAATTGTAGGCAAATTCATAGCAAAATAATTAAGTACTGAGTGGACATCATTATTGTAATTTTTTTTAAGTCACGTAATTATTATGTCACAAGTCAATGTTCTGTTTTGTACTTACTTAAATATACTTTTTTATTTCATCTAGAAAAGTTTATTTTTAATTCCATGGAAAGGATTTTTTCTCTACTCATTAATTCCGTTTATTTCTTTTGTGTCTGTTTTTTTAATAAACACTTCACATAACCTTTGTTGTATTTTTTTCACTACACACACACCCACGACAGGACTATCTACTGAGACGATTTATAAAGTGATCCTACACGCCTCCTACATATTATTTTTACGCAATTTTAAGGGACATTTAAAAAAAAAGTGGAAACACTTCATTGACTCACACATAGTTAAAAAAATGGTAACATTTTCTTATTCTAAGTGCTTTTTACCTTTTTTTACTTGATCTGAGTTTGCGATTGAAACAATCCGTGGCTTATGTAATGCTTTGGTCAGCAAATCCGCTAGTTTGAACTCGCTAGAAACGTATTCTACACGTATTTCTCCATTTGCAACGAGTTCTCTCACATAGAAATGTTGAATAGCAATATGCTTGGTTCTTCTGTGGAGTTCTGGATTGTGTGAGATCTTTATGGTTGCATCATTATCAACCTTTAACTTAGGTATTTCTTTCAATTTAGATATTTTACCAAAGAGTCTTTTGATCCAGACAATCTCCCTAGCCGCTTCACTGGCAGCAACCAATTCGGCTTCGGTGCTTGATATTGCAACACATAAGATTTTGCTCCTCCAGAGTATAAGCATAATATGCCTGATGTCGAATCACTGTAGCATTCTAGAATTCCAGCATAACAGCTCTTCTTAAAAACTATTCCATAGTTGAAAGTTCCTTTGATGTATCTTAGGATACGTTTCAGCTAGTGTTCGTGTTTCGTTTCTGGATGTCTTCTTTAGAAGGGTTTTCTAGACTCCGGGATACAAAGCTAACAGCATATGCTAGGTCTGGTCTGGTTCCAACGGTCAGATATGCGAGTGCTCCCACAGCTTCTCTATACGGATATAAATCAGGGTCTACCACTTCTTATTCCAGATCTGTCAGTCCATCTTTTTGTATAGGAGTGGTAACAGGTTTGCAATGACTCATACCAAAGCGATCTAAAACTTTCTGAGCATAGTGCTTTTGCGACACTTTTATATTACCGTCATGGTCCTCTATTTCTAATCCTAGAAAATAGGATGCATCTTTTATCGTGATTTTAAATCTTCTCTTCAATTCTCTCATTATTTTTCAGAATGTTCCTGATTTGTTGCAGCGACCAAACCATCATCTACAAAGAGCAAGAATAATTTTGTTACTCGCACGGTTTCTTATAAACAGGCAGGGGTCGGTATCGCATTGTTTGAATCCAATGGTTTTGGTGACTGATTGTTGGCTTCTTCTTAAACCACAATTCAAATGGTGATTTTCCATTTTCTGAAGTTGGACCAGTTCTGTTTAATACGTACACAGCGGTATTTATCAATTCTGCCCATGTAGCAATGTATCGTATAAATATCATCGTGAGCCTTTGTCTAATTCCAGCTTCTTGTAGAATCCACCTGACGATGTGATTATCAAATTCACCTCCGTTATTGCTAAGAAATTCTTAAACAGAGTATCCAGCTACTTTACATTCTTGTAACATTTGTCGGAGTTTCAGGTAAACTTCCGATTTTTGTCGAACAAAATAAATGTGTCTGTATTTGCTGTAGTCATCTTTCAATAAAACGAAGTAGCGAAATTTATGAATAGAAGGAGGGAATGGACCACATACATCAGCGTGTAAAATTTCTGTAGGTAATTTAGCTCGTATTCATGTTCCGAAAGACTGTCTGTGTGTTTTACCATAAATACAGCACAGTAAACAATTCTGAATCTAGTCGAACTTTAATTCCTAGTTTTCGTTTTATAACATCTTGTTTTTTTGTTCTGACGGGATAACCTTTCGTGATACAGTTGTAGTACGTTTTCTGTTGACAAAATGTATACACATTAGGTGTTGACTTTGTAATAGTCTATACATTGAGCTTGTATAACCACCATTCTTGATCCTTTTTCCAGTCAACTTGTCCATCAACTTTCAGCGAGCAGTGTTCGCTTTCAGACCTGAAAACACTTTATTTACTCTGTCTTGAGTGGCCAGTACAGAGTATAGGTTTCGCATAATATCAGGTACATACCATACATCACAGAGTGTTACTCTGGATTCCTTGCCATTGATAACTGTTTTTAAGTCAACAGTACCATTGCCAACTGCTTTGACAGTAGCTCCATTAGCAGTAATCACCATACGATTATCTTCAAAACGAACGATAAATAGTCGTTCCGGCAGGTGACATGATACAAGTTACACCATTGTCGATGAACCAACTCGATGTATCATAGTTTGTATGCTTTGTTGTTCAAATTTTGTTGGGGTCTGTTTACTTTCAGGCTTGGCTGGTTTACCGTCAGCTTTCCATCTATGACATTGCCTGACTTTGTGACCATTTTTCCCACAATGTCCACATTTCTTCTTTGCTTTATTATAATTCTGTAAGGCTAGATAGAGCGCTCATAGGCACAGAGTTGTGTAGTCAGATTTTCTATTGTTCTATCTGTCTTTGACATCAACATCCAGCTTGATTTGAATGAGAAATATGGTTCAGGTAGAATACCCAGAATTTTGCAGATTAATAGGATATCTGGTAATTCAGACTTAACTATCTTCATTAATTCATTTATAAAATCTGACCAAACGGTTTTTATTTATGAGTTGTGATGTCGTGTGACGGATCTTTTGAATAGCTGAAAAACCTCATATATCTATGATATATGAGATTTTTGAGGAGTTATGACTCTTGTCTTGTGACGTGCCATCGAACAAACGATGTAGCTCGTCCCAAACTTCTTTAGAGGAGTTAAAACGCATGATTTTCTGTAGAGTTTCATTGACATATTTCCGGTAGGCAGAAGTAATGCAGAACTATCAATTTTATTATATTTTTCGAGAGCAGTGTTATACCGAGTAATTTCGTCGACATTGCTGGTAATAGGTTTCACGGGTTTTATTGGAGCTCCGTTTACCGCATCCAATCCACCAGGCATACCTCTTAGTAGTAATGTCGCTTTAAATTTCCAAGTCGACCAGTTCTTCACACCCTCCAGGTGAACAATGTCAATTTTACAACTTGGTGATTGCAATATGAATATTTGTCTTCCCGGATTGTTTTAAACTTGGTTGATGACTCCTCTAGTTACTTTCACTTGTAACCACGCTCTGCTACCATGATAAAACTATTTCATAATTATACAATATGACTCGCGGTCGCTAAGCAATACATAGAATCTGACATAAGTTGAAAAGGTTATCAAAAATAATAAGGTTCTAGTATAACATACTCCCTAACACATCCACGCAAAACATGCCCTGCCTGCGATGTAACGTGTCAACTTTGTAACAAAAAAGGGGCACCTCCACAGAGTACATGATTAGATATCGCAAAAGTCTGTCGTAGTAAGTACCCAACTAGCGCTGCCACTAGGGCATGCAAACTGGATACCCGGATAACTGTAAAAACCGGATAACCGACTGATTTGAAACCCGGGTTTTTTAGGATAACAAAACCGGGTTTTTCGGTTTTGTTTAAAACCGAAAAATGTGAACAGGACGGCGAGGCGGCGTTAGTTTCGTTTCTATTTTGGCTACGTTAATTTAGTTCCTTGTCGCACTACTATGCCACGCTGCCGCCATTTTGTTTTTATAGTGTTATGAGTGAGTGAGACGAGTGCACGTGTTGTGTTTGTCGTAGGTAAGTTGGTCACATTCTTTTATATTACTCGTATATTATGCATTGCTAATATTACATGAAGTGTATGACCAAATACTGAAATTTAATCACAGCAAAGATGTTATTCATATAACTAATAGCTATAATTACGAGGGTCATTCAATAAATACTTAGCCTACAAAAAGTAAACGAAAATTTTGGAAAAGTGGGAATTTATTTTTCAACATAGTCTCCTTTTAGTTCGATATACTTAGCCCAGCGATGCTCCAACTTTTTTAATCCGTCCGAAAAATAGTTTTTGTCAAACTCTGCAAAATAGGCCTCCGTGGCGGCGATGACCTTCTCATTCGATCCATATCTATTCCCGGCGAGTGATTTTTTCAGATTAGGAAACAGAAAGAAGTCACAAGGGGCCAAATCTGGAGAATACGGTGGACGGGGCAGCAATTCGTAGCGTAATTCGACCAATTTGGCCATGGCAACGGCAGACGTGTGAACCGGTGCGTTGTCGTGGTGAAACAGCACTTTTTTCTTCGCCAGATAAGGGCCGTTTTTTCTTTAATTCGGCGTCGAATCGGCCCAATAAATCGGCATAGTAAAGCCCTGTAATTGTTATACCCTTCTCGAGGTAATCGATGTAGATCACACCTTGTGAATCCCAGAAAACGGTGGCCATAACTTTTCCGGCCGATTTTACAGTTTTCGCCTTCTTTGGAGCACGTTCCCCGGTCTGGATCCATTGTTTTGATTGCTCCTTGGTCTCTGGTGTGTACCAGTGGATCCAGGTTTCATCGACGGTCACAAAACGACGCAAAAACTCCGCTGGATTCCGCTTAAACAGCGCCAAACACGTCTCCGATGTGGTCTCACGGTTGCGCTTGTTTTCTGGTGTGAGTAAACGCGGCACCCATCGCGCCGACAGCTTTCTCATGCCGAGTTCCTCGTGAAGAATATGATGCACTGTTCCTTCTGAAATGCCTACAGTCTCAGCTAGCTCCCGAACCTTCAATCGGCGATCTGCCAATACGAGATCATGGATTTTTTAAATGTTTTTCTCCGTAGCAGCTGTTTTCGGTGCACCTGGACGTGGTTCATCAAAAACCGACGTACGGCCACGTGCAAACTCGTTGAACCAATTCTTGACGGTGGCCATCGATGGAGAAGAGTCACCGTACACAGCATCCAAGCGCTCTTTGATTTCGATGCGCGTTTTCCCTTCCAAAAATAGGAATCGAATCACCGAACGATATTGCTCTTTTTCCATTTTTGTAAAACCGATCGACACGTTCGCTTCCATAAGTTGTCAAATTAAAACAAATGAAGGGATTGGAATGAAAATTTGAAAAAGAATTAAAAAAGAATGTGCTACACTGTGGTAAAACTCTTTTGAAACTACAGCGCCCTCTGGCGATGAGGCTAGGTACTTATTGAATGCACCTCGTAATTAGGTTATGGCAGCCGGCACGTTCTCATTTTTGTAAATATGTAACGTACCTATAATTAATAAGAGCCGGTTTTTATTTAAAGTAGTTTGAGCTGATCACAGCACATTGTTACATTTAAACTTTAATGTTTTGATTACGTATATTAACAACGAAGTAAATTTTAATGGTCTTTGGATAATGTGAATGTTAAAATATAAAATTAATACCTAGCTAAGTAGACTTACAAAGAGTGCGTTTTTTAGTAAGTTTTTTACAGTAGGTAATATGGCACAAATGTGCCGTATTGTTTGTTTATTTGTCTTCAATTTAGAATCTTCGTAATCGAAATCTTCTGTTGTTGAGTTTCTGCACCTAAAGTGTATTTAACTAGACTACGTGGCGTAAAACTTCCTTCCAGTTGTCCGTTATTATTTTTAAGATTTATGATCATTAACTTTTGCTACAATGGCACTTAACATTTACAGAATGGGCACGCCACCATTGCGGCGGTAAGTCCCCTCTTTGAGGAGTGGCTTGAGAGGTGGCATGGCGTCCTCACCTTCCGCCTGACACAGGTCCTCACTGGATACGGCTGTTTCGGGAGGTTCCTGTTTCGAATAGGGCGGGAGGAAACGCCCGGGTGTTTCCATTGCGAAGATCGCCTTGACGTGTTCAAACAACATACCTCTGGTGTAAGCCCATCTATAGAACTTGATTTAGAAACTAAAATCAGGGTGGAAATGACACTTTACGACGGTGGAGGAAAAACGGGAGAATAGTATATAAAGAATATATAATGTATATCAAAACTATATAAAGCTTCGAAATCTATACCTCCAACAAGTGTGGAATTAGAGAGCGCCTTTTCAATCTATATCTTTAAGTATGACTGATTTATTTTGTTTTGGTAAATTAGGAATAAGACTTCTATTTTATATGTTATTTAAATAATTATTTTGATCGCATTTTACGTACTGTTGATTTTGCCTGTTTGTATTTTATGAAGTTAAATTGTTATTTAATATTCTGTGATTTTAGACAAATCAAATCAAAACGTTTATTGCAATCCATAATGTACACTTACAGGTGGTACAAAAATTAGAAACAATTATGGACCCTGTCGGGCACAGCAAATTTTTAAATAACTAAAACAACTAGAGCGACGAAGAGCGCTTTAATAATTTTCGTTTGAATTATTTAATATCCTATTAAATATTTTATATATATAATTATACTTTTTTTTTACCTTTGTGTACCTACCAGATGTTCCTAATTTTGTATGTTAGGTACCTTAAGTATTGGAGAATATGTTGTTTTCCTAAATAATAATCTTGATTCTATGTTATGTCTATAGAAAATAAACTTTTTGTATTGTTACTTAGTAGTTGCAGCTTATTTCAGTGCAAACAAATGCTCATTAGTATTAAAATAAGTGAGATAAAGTAAAAAAAAACCTATTTTGATTAGACTTCAGCATTTATATTTCTTTACATACATATTTCTCATTTCTTTAATAAAAATGGAAAAAAAACGAAAAAACCGATTTAACCGGTTTCAACGGTTTTGTAAACATTAAACCCGAAAAAAACGGTTTTTTAAAGCAACCCGGTTTTTGCATGCCCTAGCTGCCACGTCTGACCAGGAAAATGTCACCGCCAGCATCATTGCTGCATCACCGTCGTACGCAAAGCCATTGTCCCTGCATATATTAAAGGCATTAGAGCTGAAGCACTATTAGATACAGGCAGTTCTGAAAGTTACACAGTTTAGAATTTCCTAAACTGTGTTTTCTGAAGATAAAACTTAGCCAGCAGACAATATCCATGGCTTCTCTTAATAATACATCTTCAGTTAAAGGAGAAACCTACCTCACGCTTACCTTGAGTAAACACACATAGTTATGAGAACGTTCAATTGCTTGTGGTCAAAAATTTATGCTCAGATATGATTATAGGGCACGACGTATTAGAGAAGCATTCCTCATTAGAGTTCGCATTTGGTGGTCCGAAAGAACTTCTCGTCGTGTGCAACGTAGCCGAAGCATCCGTCTCCGCTGTGCCTTTATTCGCCAATCTATCTGCCGAATCCAAATCAATTGCTTTTAAATCTCGAAGATACATTGATGACGACCGACGTTTTATTGAAGAGGAAGTGAAGAATCTCTTTAAAGAAGGTGTCATTGACGAGAGCCGGTCACCATGGCGAGCGCAGGTACTGATCACTAAGAATGCGAATCACCGGAAACGCCTTGTAATCGACTATTCCCGAACTATAAATCGACTCACAGAACTGGACACCTATCCACTTCCCAGTATACAAGAACTGATATCAAAAGTGGCAAAATAATCTGTATTTAGCGCCATAGATTTAAAAAGCGCCTATCATCAAGTTCCTATTTTGCCGGAGGAGAGACCATACACTGCGTTCGAAGTTCGAAGCAGCTGGAAATCTATACCAGTTCCGACGTATACCTTTTGGAGAAACCAATGGGGTGTAAGGGGGAGCACACAACAACCGGACTCCCCAAATGTCAACCTCACCTGCACGCGGTACACCCTGCCTCTGACAGACGAGGCGCTGGCTACCGACCGATGGCGGTATAACCATCCAACAAGCCAACCTAAATTCTCCAAAGTGATGACGGGCAGCAGCGTCATCGCTGCGAAAAGACTGGCTCTGCGGTCACCAACCCGCATGCCCAGCGTGGTGACTATGGGCATCAAACCTCCAATGGATAGAGTGCCAAAACTACGGCCCCCAGTTCCCGATGGTCCCGCTATTCCTGGCCAAGGTAGCGGTCACGGTAACGGCGGGACGGGGGGTGCGAAGAATCCCCGGGTTACGACAGGCTACCAACGACGACTACATCTGGCTACGTACAATGGACGTTCGATGAGGCTAGACCATCACCTCGCTGAACTTGAGGTAGAGTTAGGTCGCATTAACTGGCATATACTGGGGCTATCTGAAGTCCGAAGACAGGGGGAGGATACGATAACCCTGGAGTCAGGCGACCTATTCTACTTCCGCGAAGGTGCTCAGCTCTCCCAAGGCGGTGTCGGCTTCCTGGTCAACAAAGAACTCACTAGCAGCGTTGTGGAAATCAGTAGCGTGTCGTCACGGGTAGCGTACCTTGTACTAAAGCTCACTGACAGGTACTACTTGAAAGTGATACAGGTATATGCGCCAACTTCGACATGCTCTGACGAAACAGTCGAAGCCTTGTACGAGGACATTGCCAAAGCAATGCACAGTACGACCAAGGCTCACTACAACGTTGTTATGGGGGACTTCAATGCCAAAGTGGGAGTACAAGAACGCGGCGAATCGAAAGTCGGACCGTTCGGTTTGGGGCGCAGGACTCACAGGGGGCAAATGCTGGTCAACTTCTTAGAGTCGCAGGGGCTCTTTTTGATGAATTCGTTCTTCGAAAAGAAGCCCCAAAGGAAGTGGACCTGGCAGAGCCCCGATAACGTGACAAGGAACAAGATCGACTTCATCATGACGGATAAGAAGCACATATTTAGAGATGTCTCCGTGATCAGCAGGTTCAATACCGGAAGCGATCACAGGCTTGTCCGAGGCACTCTAAATATCAATTTTCGAGCTGAGAGAATCCGCATGATGAGGCCTATCCTCCGACCTACGCAGCTCCAAACTGCTCTAGGATCCGAAAAGTTCCAACTGGAACTTCAAAATCGATTCGCCCTGTTGGAAACCACAGGCACTGTTGACGAGAAAGCCGACGAGGTGGTCAAAGCACTACGTGACGTGTCCCGCAGACTTTTCCCGTCGCAGCGAAAAAGTAAGGTGTCCAAACTTTCCTTGGAGACTCTCGGACTTATGAGAGAAAGACGAGAATTGCCAGCCACGCAGCCGTCTTCGTCAGAGAAGAGGGCCTTAAACCTAAAAATACGAAAGCTTACGCGACGTGACCTTCGGTGCTCCAACACCCGCGACATTAAGGTCGCGATTGAGCAAAACCGAGGGTCGAAAGTGTTCGCTGAGCAATTAGGAAGGTCCCATCTGACGAAACTAAGAACTGCGGATGGCAGAATCGTGACTTCAAAGTCCGAGATACTCGAGGAAGTCGAGGATTTCTACGGGCACCTTTACTCAACGTGGACCTCAAAACCAGCGGAACATAGTGCAGATGACCACCGAGCCGAATTAACGCGCCACTACACGGAGGACATCCCAGATGTCGACCAGTGCGAGATTAGGGCGGCTCTCGAGCAGCTTAAGAACAACAAGGCACCGGGCGATGACGGAATAACGACAGAGCTCCTTAAAGCGGGCGGGGCTCCAGTCCTAAGAGAGCTAGCGAGTCTCTTCAACTCCGTCATCCAAGAGGGTAGAACGCCCGAGGCGTGGAGCAGAGGTGCGGTGATTCTGTTCTTCAAAAAGGGTGACAAAACCTTGTTGAAGAACTATAGACCCATTTCACTTCTGAGCCACGTCTACAAGCTGTTCTCGAGGGTCGTCACAAATCGTCTCGCCAGAAGACTTGACGAGTTCCAGCCGCCAGAACAAGCCTATTTTCGAAAAGGCTTCAGTACCGTAGACCACATCCATACTGTTCGGCAAATTATACAGAAGACAGAAGAGTACAACCAACCGCTGTGTATGGCATTTGTGGACTACGAGAAAGCCTTCGACTCCATCGAAATATGGGCAGTTCTGGCCTCTCTGCAACGATGTCGAATTGACTGGCGCTATTTCGAGGTGTTGAGATGTTTGTATGATGCTGCTACGATGACTGTCCAGATCCAGCATAGGGAAACAAGTCCCATCCAACTGCTCAGAGTGGTGCGACAGGAGGGTGTTATATCCCCGAAACTGTTCACCAGTGCGTTGGAGGACATCATTAAGACGTTGGACTGGACTGGACAGGGTATCAATATCAACGGCGAATACATCTCACACCTTCGGTTTGCCGATGACATCGTCATAATGGCAGAGACACTGGAACAGTTAGACCAGATGCTGCACAGCCTAAACGGATCGGCGGGTTGGCCTCGGCATGAATTTGGACAAGACGAAAGTCATGTGCAATTCTCACGTCTTGCCGAGTCCAATCCACATCGAAGGGTCGCTTCTCGAAGTTGTAAAGGAGTACGTCTACCAAGGGCAAGTCATCCAGCTCGGTAGACACAACTTTGAGAAAGATGCCGACAGAAGGATCCGGTTGGGTTGGGCAGCGTTTGGGAAACTACGTCAAGTCTTTTCGTCGCCTATTCCGCAATGCTTGAAGACTAAGGTCTTCAACCAGTGCGTCCTGCCCGTCATGACATATGGTGCCGAAACGTGGACACTGACGGTTGGGCTGATCCAAAAATTTAAGATCGCTCAGCGCGCTATGGAGCGGGCTATGCTCGGAGTTTCTTTGAAGGATAAAATCAGGAATGAGATTATCCGGAAAAGAACCGGAGTTACCGACATAGCTTGTAGAGTGAGCAAGCTGAAGTGGCAGTGGGCTGGCCATGTTTGTCGAAGGACCGATGGACGGTGGAGTAGACGAGTCCTGGAGTGGAGACCGCGTATCGGCAAACGTAGTGTGGGACGCCCCCCAGCTAGATGGACCGACGACCTGAATAAGGTGGCTGGAACAGACTGGATGCGGAAAGCGGAGGATAGAGTGTTGTGGCGCTGCCTGGGAGAGGCCTATGTCCAGCAGTGGACTGCGATAGGCTGAGTTGATTGAATGGAGTTTCCAGCTTCCAGAGAACTATAGGTTGGCTTATTCGAACGGAAAATCTAAAGAGCACATTTGCATACCTCGACGATACAACCATTTGCGGCAAAACATCAGAAGAACATTACTATAATCTGCAAAATTTTCTTGCAGAAGCTAAGAAGTACAGTCTCGCCTTAAATGAAACAAAATCCATATTTAAATAAACTTCTATCAATATACTTGGCTATACGATCGCCAATAATTACATCAAACCTGACAATGCTAGATTAAAACCTCTTTTAAACTTACCTTCACCTCAAGACTTGCCCAGCTTGCGAAGAGCCCTGGGTATGTTCGCCCATTACTCAAAGTGGATATCAAACTTTTCCGAAAAGGTACATGAGCTGTCAAAGACCAAAACATTTCCACTGAGTGACAATATGATTAGAGATTTCCAAGAACTTATGAACGCCATAGTCAAGTTTTGTGTTCACGCCATTGACAATAATATGCCATTTACTATGGATACTGAAGTTAAAGTGATAAAGAGTTCACTACATTTTTTCCATTTACTGTGGAAACTGATGCCTCGGAGCACTCCATTGCGGCAACCCTTTCGCAGGCAGCCAGGCCTGTAGCATTCTATTCGAGAACACTTATCGAAGTGAGCAGAATCATTCAGCTATTGAAAAAAGAAGCATAATATGCGATCGTTGAGTCCTTGAAGAAGTGGCGGCATTTTTTTATAGGGAAATCATTTCTGCTCGTCACTGACCGGTGATCAGTTTCTTTCATGTTTGATGCTAAATAAACCAGTAAGATTAAAAACGAGAAGATACAGCGCTGGAACGCTGGAGATTGGAACTGTCTCCATACAAATATGACATCGTATACAGGCATGGCACGCAGAACCATGCAGCGGACGTCCTCTTCCGTGTCTGCGCTATAGTCGAAACACCTGAAAAGTTTCGATCACTTCACGAAGCCCTTTGTCACCCGGGTATAACCAAAATGGCACACTGGGTGCGTTCCAAAAACTTGGCCTATTAGATTGAAGAGATAAAGAGTTGGACGAAAGACTCGCATCTGTTCTGAGGTTAAGCCTAGATTCATTAAAGCTGATTCACAAAATAAACTGATTAAAGCAATAGCGCCTTTTGAACGGCTGAGCATGGATTTTAAGGGACCAGTACCACCTAAATCGAGTAACAGATTCATTTTAACAGTAATCGATGAGTACTCCCGCTTTCCGTTTGCCTTTCTGTGCTCTGATATAAGCGCAAAGACGGTAATCAAGTTTTAAGACAGCATTTTTTACATGTTTGGCATACCTACGTACACTCGGACCGCGGGACATCGTTTTTGTCGGCTGATGTAAAAGATTTTCTATACTCCAGGCAAATAGCGATGAGTCATACAACGCCATACAACCATCAAGGTAATGGCTAAGTTGAAAGGCTCAATTCTAGTGCTCTGGAAAACTGTACAGTTAGCATTGAAAACTAAAAACGTGCCTATATAGAGCTGGGAGGATGTCCTACCGCAAGCATTACACTCTATACGTTCGCTTCTTTGTACTGGTACAAATTGTACATCGCATGAAAGGATGTTCCGCGACTCTCGGAGATCGCCGAATGGAGATTCAATTCCAACTTGGCTAACGGGCTCAAACAGAGTACTTATGCGACGTTTTGACCGGAAAACAAAATATCAACCACTAGCCGAGGAGGTGGAGCTACTGGAAACTCACCCTACTTATTCGTACGTTCGAACGATGGATGGTCGCGAAACTACAGTGTCGAACCGCCATTTAGCACCTTTCGGAGGCAACCGAGAGGGTATCTCTGCAAGTTACGAGTTTGTGGGCGTCGGACCCTAAAGATCACCATCACCATCATGTTCACCACCGTCAACTCCACTTACTTCACCGACAACATACTCGCCACCAGTCTTGCTGCCGGCGCCCTCATCACCGCCACCATCGGAAGGTGCAAGGGGTACCGGAGCGAATGAGCTCGGATGGGATCGACCCCCAGTCCCGGAGCCACCACGGAAGTCGGCCAGATCACAGAATCCGCCGAAGTTTTTACTCGATTTAATGGCTAAGTTGAAAGGCTCAATTCTAGTGCTCTGGAAAACTGTACAGTTAGCATTGAAAACTAAAAACGCTCGCTATTAGCGTCTCCCTTTAAAAATATGTACTCAGTGGGGTCCGTCTCTTCATCTCTTGGTTGTCAACCATCACGGGACACGGACTGGATTTTAAGTCATTATTAAAATTCTGTCCCAACTAGTTTAACTACTTTTATAACTTTGTTAACGTCTAATTCTAAACTGTAAGATGTGTGTGACAATATATAATCATACTATCAACTATGAAAACTTTAGTGGTTACTATAATAAAACAAGACATCTAATCTAATACAATTATCTTTTATTGTTACACTCTTATAAACAGCCATCTTAGGCAAAATCCAATTGTACCAGAGAGTGAACAAAACTAAAGATGTGACAGACATCATGTTCACAGATAATTAATATCTTAACACTCCCCCTCAATTTTATGTTTGTGAAAACTTACAAATTGCTTCTATAAATAAATGAAAATAAATTCTACCAAACTTTAACTTTAACATGGCAACACAAAATTAGTAATATTTAAATTCTTGAAATTGCAACACTAAAACTGACATATATAAGTTTTGACAGATAATTTTGACAAGCTAGTGACAAGTGACAACATAACCTTAAAATATAAACAATGCAAACATTCTATGAAAAACAATGTTACAAAACTAACAGCTTGTCACGAAAATAGCAAAACTTAACACTACACAGTGGTTTCGTCATAATGTCCGAAGTATTTTCACTGGTACTTACGTATTTAACAATCAAAAAATTTTGGTTTACAATGTCTTTTATGAAATGATATTTAATGTCTATGTGCTTGGAATGTTTTGTATTTTCACAATTATGTATCATTTTTATTGCACTCTGATTGTCCACATAAAGCACAATATTACACTTTTCATTAAAGTCAACTGATAATCCTTTCACAAATAACAAATCACTGACACAACTTGCAGCAGCTATGTATTCACTTTCAGCACTGGAGAGAGATACAGTCCTCTGCTTTCGTGATGACCATGCAATTAGGTTCCCTTGGTGATATATTAGTGCTCCACTAACACTTTTTCTTGTGATCTTATCACCTGCCCAATCGGCATCTGAAAATGCTGAAATATTAGAACATTTATTAGTGTTTTCTTCTTTCTCTTGACAATAGTATGTCAACTCTTTATTAATTGTGCCCTTCAGATAGCGTAATACACGTTTTGCAGCTGTCCATAAGCTTCTCGTGGGTTTATCAAGATATCGACTGAGGAATGAAGTTGCAAAAGTGATGTCCGGTCTGCTTATTGTAGCCAGGTAAGTTAAACTTCCAATTAATTCTCTGTAAGGTATATCACTAATTATTTCTTCTGTTTCAGGTACTTGAAAATTGTTTTCCATCGGCGTCTTCACTTCTTTACAATCTTGCATCTTATACTTTAGTAATAAATTTTTAATAAACAGTTTTTGTGATAATTTCAATGTATTATCATTTCTCATAATTTCAATTCCTAAGAAGTTAGATACTCTTCCCATATCTTTAGCTTTAAATTCTTCTTGCAATTTTCTTGATATTTTATTTATTTCACTACTCTTTCCCATCAGTAAAATATCATCTACAAATAATATGAGCCATATATCTTTTCCTATGTATAAACATATATCATATTTTGATCTTTTCATGTTTATTGTTTGACAGAAATTATCAAATCTTATATTCCAACATTTTGGTGACTCTTTCAATCCATATAAAGCTTTTTTAAGTTTCAGAACAGTTCCTTCTTGTTTATTTTCCAAACTTATTCCCTCTGGAACTTTGATGTAAACTTCTGTGCTCAAATTTCCATTTAGAAATGCTGTAGGTATGTCCAACTGCTTTGTTTCCCAGTTATTATTTATTACTTCTGATAATCCCATTCTTATGGTAGTTATGTTGGCTACAGGGGAATAAACATAATCTTCTGTGTACTGTTGAAATCCGCGTGCAACTAATCTTGCCTTTTTAGTTCCATCCGATTTTGTTTTGAAAATCCATTTTGTGTCAATAGCACTTTTTCCTTTTGGCAATTCTGATTCTATCCATGTGTTTTGTTCCTTTAATGACTTAATCTCTTTATCTATTGCTGTTTTCCATTCTTTATCTTGTTGAATGGCTTCTGTGTATGTGACAGGATCGCTTTCACTTGAAAGTAAACAATAATCTTCATATGTATTTAAATCAAATTGTTTAGGCTTTTTTACTTCTCTTCCACTTCTTGTTCGCTTGATTTCTTCGTTTTGTTTTTCTGGAGTGGAGTAATTATTCTCTTCTGGATCATAAAAACTTTCTTCTTCTTGTATTGATTCTGAATACTTTGTTTCTTTTATTATTTGTTTTTCTTTTGGTTTCACACACATTTCTTTCTGAATTTCATTTTCTTCTAAGTATCCTTTTATATTTTTGTTTTGTTCTTCATGTTGATATTTTATGTTTGTTTCATCAAATCTTACATCTCTTGAGACAAATATCTCATCAGTTTTTGGGTTCCATAAGGTATATCCATTCAAAGAATATCCTATCATTCGAGCTGGCACTGCTCGTCTTGACCATTTATCCTGTTTGGGCATAATATGTGCCCATGCTTTGCATCCAAAAACTTTGATTTTATTTAAAATTAATTCCTTGTTCTTGATCCTCGCAGGTACTTGATAATTTATTGAAGAACATGGCGATCGGTTGATAAGAAAAGTAGCCGTTAAGATTGCTTGACCCCATAGGTGTCTTGGTAGATTTGATTCATCTAACATGGTTCTCGCTTTATCATATATTGTCCTGTTCATACGTTCAGCTTTCCCATTTTGCTGTGGGCTATATGGCTGTGTGTATTCAATTTTGATACCTTTTTCATAACAAAACTTTTTGAGACTTTCCGCTGTGAATTCCCCTCCATTATCACATCTGATCCTTTTCACTTTTATCCCATCTTGCCTCTCTTGTTCTATTATATAATTGATTAATTTATCTGTGGCTTCATTTTTGCTTTTTAACAAATACGTCTGAGTATAATGAGAATAGTCATCTGTTATTGTTTGGAAATATTTATATCCTTGTTTAGTTGCTTCTCTTGCTGGTCCAGCAATATCAGTGTGTATTAAATCTCCTATCTTACTTGACCTTGGACTTTGTAATCTGTTAAATGGTAGTCTGGTTGATTTTGACCTCATGCATGCTTCACACACTTCCTTACTGTATGGCAATCCTAATATAGCTAGATGTTTTCTACACATATGACCCATTCTTTTGTGCCATAAGTCATTATCTTCTTGTATCACATTACATTCATCTTTATCTTTTATTTTTATTGAGAAGGTATATAACATATTCCTCTTTTCTCCAAAATATTTCTTTTTACCTGCAGTTATTATTAACTTATCCTTTTTGAAAATTACTTGCTTTTCTCGTTCTGCTAATTTATTGACCGACATTAAATTGTTACTGATTCCCGGTACAAGTATGACTTCCAGTCTTAATGGTTCATTTTTGTAATATCCATCAAGATATCCTGATTTATGTGCTGTCAGTATTTGGCCATTAGCAATTTTGATTTCTAATTTCTGTGACAGTTGCTTGACATCTGTGAGGTATTTCTCATAAGATTCTTTTATGAAATGCTGAGTAGCTCCTGAATCCACAACAAATGTTAATATTCCATCATTACTATTACATACAAGTGCTTCATTTGAGGCAATAAAAATTGGTTGACTTTCAGCAGGATGAGCAGTTCCTCCACGAGTTCTTGGTCCTCGATATCCTCTTCCTCTGCCTCGTCCTCTACTGTAGCACTCATAGGACTTATGTCCCCTCTTTTTACATTTATAGCAGGTTATATTCGATATAAAAGATGTATGTGGCTCGTTTGTAACTGTTTCTTTTCTTATTTCATGATCAAGTAATTTAGTTTTTACAAAATCTATTTTTATTTCAGTGTTCACCGCATCCAAGGCTGTAATTATGTGGTTGTATTCTTCACTCAGTCCTGTTAATAGATAGCATACTTTGTCTGTATCATTAATCTTGTCTCCTGATACCTCTAGATCTCTGATTAAGTTATCAAAGTTTGAAAAATACTCTTGAAGATTTCCTTGCTGTTTCAAGTTTAGAAGTTTTCTTCGCAAACTTAATTTGGAGATTACACTTTTTCTTTGGAATGTACTTTTCAAAGTGGATATCATATCCTTTGCGTTAACGCATTCTTTTATCAGATTTAGATGCTGATCCGTTAGACATTGAACAATAATGTTTCTTGCTTTTGCATCGTCTTGTTTATTACAGTCTTCGATTTTTGGTAACGACACAACTTCACTTAATCCCTTTTCTTCTAAAATACAATTCACCCTGAACATCCAATTGTCGAAAGCTTCTGGATTTAGTTGGGGAAAATTGTAAAACAACTTAGTTTGCTGCCCGGCCATTTTCTTTTCTTCGTTACGCTTTTGTTGCATAAAATTAAATCTTTGAAAATCTCGACAATCTACTTCCTACTCGACACTATTTGGCGTCTGGGCCCATAACCTATGAAAACTTTAGTGGTTACTATAATAAAACAAGACATCTAATCTAATACAATTATCTTTTATTGTTACACTCTTATAAACAGCCATCTTAGGCAAAATCCAATTGTACCAGAGAGTGAACAAAACTAAAGATGTGACAGACATCATGTTCACAGATAATTAATATCTTAACATCAACAAGTTGGAGTTTCACTTCCGCTCTTCGACCACAACCTCACCTCCAAACAAATTAAGAGGACACCGGTAGAACATCTTTCACCTACGTCTGCAAAGTGCTGACCCCGACGTGATGCTAATCCGCGATTGCGTCAACCTGAGGTGAACACAGAGATGATGATGTTGTTAGGACTCCCTTTTCCGCACGTAGACTCCCATTCGGTCCGTTGTGCGTGGGGATTCTGGCTAACAGAGCCAGCCTAGCTCCGCCCAGAAGCTCAGAAGCTTCCTGGGAGCTTCGCAGGCTTCGCGGAGCGACCTCACTGTTCCGAGGATTTCTTCACGTAGAGTAGCTATGGCCTCTCAATCCAGGATGACGTGCGTGGCTTATTCCTCGGCGTCCAGGCAGCCAAAGCGGGCTGTCTGTAGCGCCTATGTTTTAAGATGTTTGTTAAGGTGGTTGTGGCCCGTAATTGTTCCTATGATTATTCTAAGGTTAATTCTACTCAGGCTAAGAAGTTTTTTGGTTAATCGCTGGTGTACAGTTGGTAAAGCCAATTTTGACTGTCTACAGTCTGTTGCCCGTGACCATCTATTGCTATGAATTTCGGTTGATCTTTGGCGAATCCACGCACGAAATTGTGAGAAAGGCAGGGGGAGAAGTAGATACGGGCCTAGCACTTTCATATCAGAGCCTCTCTTTGCAAGTTCATCGGCGGCATCATTACCTAAGTACTACTAAGTTGAGGTCAAGGAGTGTGCGCCAGCACCTGAACCGTTTTGTGTTTTTGAGCCGTCTGTGTAGATGCGCACTTCCTTGGCTCCTGACTGATCCCTTTCCTCCTCTACTATTTGTATGGTATAGTTTTTGTTGAACATAGGTTGGTTTGGTGTTCTATCACACAGGGCAGCGATGAGCGGCTGGTACTCAATCGCCCGGTCCAGGATGTTAGCGTGTGGACTGGTTAAATTCTTGCCCCATATGCCCAGACGCATTAGCCTGATGGCAGCTAGTGCCGCCTCCTGCTGTATGTGCAGGTCAAGGGGAGTTAATTGAAGGGCTACCTCCATGGCTGCTGTTGGGGTGGTTCTCATGCAGCCAGTGGTAGTTGAACAGGCCAGTCGTTGGAAGCGCTGTAGTTTAGTGATGGTGGTCGAGAGCTCGGTCCTCGTCCACTAAACCAGAGTGCCATAAGCCAACATTGGCCTAATCACCGCTTTGTATAGCTACAGAGTAATCTTCGGAGAGAGCCCCCAAGTTTTTCCTAACATTTTTTTGAATTGGTATAGTGCAATTGTGCTTTTACTCAGTTTGTAGTCAAGGTGCTTATTCCAGAGCAGTTTGCTGTTAAGGATCACCCCCAAGTACTTGACTTCGTCTTTTAAGTGTTAATTCTGAATTGAAAAGTTTTGGAAGCCTATGGGATCCCAGAGTTCTTTTGTTGCTGAACATTATTAGTTCTGTTTTCGAGGGGTTAACCGATAGTTCGTGTTTTGTGCACCAACTCTCGATTATTTTGAAGGCTCTTCTCATGAGATCGCACAAGATGCCCTAAAATTTCCCCGAGATTATAATTGCTAAGTCATCCGCGTATCCCACCGAGTACAGACTGCTAGCGTTGAGCTCTGCGATGAGCTCATTTACGACTAAGTTTCACAGTAGTGGTGACAGCACCCTGTGGGCAGCCTCTACTCACAATACCTCGTGTGGTGGTGGTGAACACAGAGAGTTACGAGTCGAACTCGTACTGCGTCTGAGTGGAAGTTAACACCATCACCTCCAAACAACTTAAGTGGACACAGGTAGACTACCTTTCATCTAGGTCCCCAAAATAGGATAATTGATAAACTAGGAACAACAGCGGTCGTAAAAAATATGACAGTAATATTTTCCTAAAACAAACGTATTCTTTTTCCTTTTTGGCTATTGAGCTGCTTTACTGAACATTGAAACCACCATACTGCGATCGCCAACTCGCCTGCCAAGCGTGGCGATTATGGCAAGCCCCCCCAAATTGGGGGAGGCCTAAGTCCAGCAGTAGACGTCTTCCGGCTGAAATGATGATGATGACTGAACATTGATTTGACTACAAAAGTTTCCTCGACAATCATGGTCAAAAACTTGTCAAGTTGCCCTCATAGAATAAGTATGGTAGGTAATGTAATAGGCTGCCCTAGGTGTTTTTTTTCCCCCTTTTGGCAAGATTTTCGTTACTCGAAATGACAAGTTTGACATGACATTGACAATGACATACTATTTGACAGTAAAATTAAATACTGTAACCCTAATGGTAATTACATTTTTGCGCCGTTTGGGGTCGAAACGCTCGGGTCTTGGGGCCCGAGTGCACGTCTCCTTTTTAAGGAAATTTCTCGCCGGCTGGTCGACACTTCACGTGACCAGAGGGCTGGGTCATTCTTTGGCCAAAGAATTAGCATTGTTATTCAACGTGGCAATGCTGCCAGTCTTCTGGGCACGTTTCCTGATGACAGCGATGCGGACGAATACTTTGACGCCTAGTCTCCTTGTGTTTTTGAATTTATTTGTTTAGTTAGTTAGTTTAAAGCCCTTTAAAATAAATAAAACTATTTTCTTTTGTCAATTTGACAGTTGAAATAGATTGACATTTATGTTCTGTGGATTGACTTGACGGCCTCACGGTTTAGTGCATAGATAAAACACTATAAGTACGTTTAGTGTGTCTGTGACTCTGTTAATACTGTGATATTGTTTATTTATTTTTGTATCTATGACCACTCTTGCTTGAGCACAGTTCACAGAGTACATTATTATATTTTCAACCGTTTGTTTTCATGGATGGGAATAGCGCTTGGTTACAATTTTTTTATTAATTATTCATGTGATGTTCCTTTTGTATAGTGAACTTCCGCAAATACATTGGGACTGTGATCTTTGGGTCTGTTTAGTGAAGAATTTGGGTTATACAAACATAATTTTATAAAGAAAAATGGTAAAGAATGATTGTTGCAAATATGTTTATTTAAAAAAAATCTTTTGCCAAGCAATCAAGTCCTCTTATTTTGTTTAGGAAGGGGCCTACAGAGACAAATACTCGTTTATTGGAGAATGGTATGATAATCAAGCCAGCCTTATTCGCCGGTATAATGTGTTTTATTATCCTACTGATGAGACACTTGAGATGTTCGATTTAAGAACTAGGAAAACGTTTGTGAGGAGGGTCAAAATAAATGGCATCACTTTAGAAAGTTTTTATATTGGGTGCACCCTTTACATTTTGGGGCGCCTTATAAAAATTGTGGATTTTGCCTGTGAAGACACAAGAAAGAAATTGCATAAAGATATGCAGATGTAAGTAAATTATGCATGTCTATTCCGAATACTTTTAGTCCCTACCAGTGTGAACCAATAAATTAGTCCGTTGAGTTACAATTATGGTTTAGGACTCCTTGGTTCCTATGGCATTACAGTAATTAGAAGCTTAATTGTGTTTTGTTATTTTTTCCAGAACATTTGCATTAATCAAACCAGTGCCTGCTAAGATCGCTGGTAAAATCCTGACTCACTTCCAGGATCACGGACTCCGTCTTTCTAAGATGAAGAAAGCATGTCTCACACCTCATGATATTGATAATTTATATCGGGCTAGAGCAACAGATCCTACCTATCCGTGAGTTAGAAACTTACCATTAACACTACTTTAAAAGAAATATTAATAATTTCAGTTAAGAAAACTGATGTTTTTCTTTTTGATGATTTTGTTTTGACTCGGTCTAGTCACTAGATCGAGTCAAAACTCCACTAGACCCTAGTGGAACACAGAACTCTGTCACTGCAGAGGCATATTCCTGAAATATGATTGAATCATTATTAATACACTGTAAAAATATGGCGAGATTGTGTTGAGCTGTCACATTGTAAAATAATGCTACTGTCCTACTAATACTATAAACTACTTTCTGCCCATGGCTTTGTCCCCGGCTTTGCCCGCATGGATGTGGGAGATTATCCCATGGGGGACATGATACCGGGATAAAAAGTATTGCATGTCCTAACCCAGGCATGGCCAATATACCTCTCATCCAAATCCAGTCAGCTGTGAAACCATGAAAAGGTAACAGCCTGACAGATTATATGTAAATGCAAATAATCGAGTTTTTATGTGTAATTTAAATATGCAGCCTTGGGAATGATTTTGTAAAAACAATGAAACACATTATTGTTTTCTGCCGGTAGTTGCAGGTTGCTTTAAACTATGCTGTGGGGGTACCCTCACTTGTAATAATAATCAACTGACAGTCAATTATCAATGTCAACTATGTGTCAAACACCACACACGTATTTTTGTTTTTCTTACCAAAATTGGAATTTTCATATCCCTAACTTTAGGAATGCGAATTTTCTATTTAAACTTTCATCCCCTGTATCACCGCCCTTAGGATTATTTTTGAGATAAAATGTCGCCTATGTCCTTTGCCAGGATGCCATCCATCTCCTTACCAAATTTGATCGAAATCCGTTCCGTGGTTTCAGCGTGAAAAGATAACATGCAGCTACCAGCTGTTGCTCGCAACTTGGTCAGCGATTCGAGATGAAAAATATCGTGGTCTACCTGTGCCAAATTTTATCCAAATCCTTCAAGCCGTTTTTGCGTGAGTAACAAACAAACAAAGTCACTTTCGCATTTATAACAATATCCTACTAATATTATGAATTTGAAAGTTTGCATGGTTGTTATTCAATCACGCAAAAACGGATAGGAAGTAATGGATTAGCAATATCCATAAATAAGATTCAGATTGCAATTGAAAGTGTGTAACACAATTAGGATGCGGGTCAAGTTTTTCCCAAATAAGATGCTTAAAATTCCTACTCCGGTTATTATATGCTAACAGTAATTTACATTATGCATAAATATAAGTAGTGGTAATTTATTGCGTGAATTCCAGATTTTTACTAGACCATCTTACCAATCAACTGGTCTATGGAATGGAGCTAGTTGGGAAAGATGCTATTACTATGTGTTTAGAAATCCTAGGCAACCCAAATCCTCACAAGGCTGCACCAGGAACTATAAGGGCATTATATGGAGTTGATCATGTGAGGAATTGTGTGGATGCTTCAGGAACTGCAGAGGATGCAGTGTTTGTAAGTAATTTAAATTATGGCACTACATTACTACAGCATAATCAGCCTATAATGTTCCCACTGCTGGGACACAGGCCTCTTCTCTGTGAGAGGCAGTGGGCCGTAATCCACCACGCGCGTCCAGTGCGGTTTGGTAGATGTCGCGTCTACGAATTTTTGGTTCTAGGACATGCCGGATTCCTCACGATGTTTTCCTTTATCGTTTTCTGAGAGGTGGTGATTAAATAATTTACACAACGTTAAGAGCCTGTCTGGGTCCGAACCTACGACCTACAACCCTTTAAGTCGCGGTCCTTACTACTGGACCACCACTGCTGTCCATTATTACATATTAACGCCTGAAATAAATAGTTTATAATGTGGTGGGACACAGTTCTTTTCTCTGTGTGCGAGAAGTTGAAAAGATCTCTACGGAACACCCTGCATTGCCTTGACCACTATCAATAGTGGTCAAGATAATGCAGGGTGATCCTAGTGTAGTATAGATCCTAGTGTAATAGTGTCCTAGTAACTGATGAGTAACTGAAGTTAGTATTTTTTTTTTATCAACAGGAAATAGATTACTTTTTCCCGCCACCACCGATGCGATCAACGCGTCTCAGGTTGACAGCAACCCTGTCGAACTGTACCCTCTGCATAATTAAACCGCACGCCATCCGGGAAGGTAAACTTGGAGCAGCATTAGAAGCGATCGATGACGGAGGCTTCGACGTCACCGCTCTTAATATGGTCATTGTCGAAAACATTAACGCCGCTGAGTTTTATGAAGTATATAAGGGAATCGTACCAGAATATAAGGTGAGTGATGACATGATTGCAGCAATTTTTGTGTATTGGGTATACAATATGTACCTAGCTCTGTTTTCACTGCTAACGTCTGAGCTCTGGATACAAAAGTATTATGTTGGGTTACGAACAAACAACTGGTTTTTACTAAATTAATAATGAGATTGTATCATTTCCAGGGTATGGTGGAAGAGCTTTCAAGTGGGCCTTGTGTGGCAATGGAAATAGTATCAAAGGATAAAACATTAAATACTGCTGTTGAATTCAGAAAGTTGGTCGGCCCTACTGATCCAGTAAGATAATAATTTCTTAATAAACATTCTGAATGAGCCATATTTACTTTACTCCAAATTGCACATTTCATTTATATTTTAATTCTTTTTTTTTCAGGAAGTTGCCAGGTTGCTGCGCCCTTACACAATCAGAGCAAAACTTGGTAATACGAAAGTCCAGAATGCTATTCACTGTAGTGATTTACCTGAAGATGGACTACTAGAAGTTGAATATTTCTTCAAGATATTAGATTTATAAATAAGGCTGATAAAAAAAAGAAGTTTTTTCGTTACTTAACGTCAAATCGTAGCATGATTGTTAAAAATGTACATAATCCATTTACAAGCTTGTAGGTGACACTTACTTGTAATAACTTGCACTTACACTGTGCAGCTTCATGGCTGTGACAAATCAGTGTTTGTAGTTTGCATAATTGACTCGTTAAATACAATGGTTTTGATTTCTTTAAAGCAAACCCTTATTGTACCAAAATGCCTAATACAATAACGTCACAGGATGTTCCTGCTTCTGTTTGCACATGTTCAAATCACCTCGTTACATGTAGTTCCTCTCCTTTTTAAAAGTTCGCTCACACCCGTAGATGTCTGAAGTATGAGCACACGGCAACACTTAGCAGTAAGTACGACGGGAAAAGAACTATAATGGCCGTTTTTACGCCCTCCTGTAAAATATAAAATGTGTTTATGTAATGATTTAGCAATGGTCCTAGTTGGGCTAACCACAGCGACTACGCTTACAACGATGTGGTCGCCCGCATACTCTTCGAGCTTTAAATGTGATGAGTTGCAAACAAAATCGATCACCATAATTATGAACTTAGCATCATCCCCGTGCGACATTCGCTCGAACCTGCGATCTCGATTGTATCAAACATGCAACGGCCACGAGAAAGGATCGCATCGTGAGTTCGGCGTCTCCCACTGTGTTAACATTCTATAGTATGATTAAATATTTGTTGCACAACTATTTCTTATAAAAAAAAAGGTTCAGACGAATTTGAGAACCTCTTTTTTGAAGTCGGTTCAATAGTCTTGTCAATACTCATTATGGTCGGCTATGTACATACCTACCTAATCATTGCCCTTTACCTACGATGTCGATAGTAGGTACACATACTTGTATAATGTTTATTGTTTTAAATACCTAAATAACAATTATTGTTGCCTTGTGGCCTCATTCTTGGCTAGATACCTACGAACTATTCTGACGGGTTGAATATAGTATTTCAGTTTCAAACGCGATGGAATAAGTTGATAAATAAGACTGATAACATTAAGTGGTTTTATGTTTAATGAAGCCAACATTATATTACTCACTGCGAAATCTCAATAAAAGTTTTTAGCAATTTATGTGTTTTAAATTATTTGATACCGACATCCCATCCAACTAAGCCCGGCTACAGACGGGTCCAGACGTGTGTAACGTGTAATGTAATGTATCGTGAAATGTAACGCGAATTCTGTGTGTGGACGGCACTACGAGCATTACATGTAACGCTTGCGGCACTCGCCTTGATCCATCGGCTGTCGGTTTCGTGTGCCGTCCACACTCTGTTGACGCTAAATTACACGTAATCTTACATTACGCGTTACACGTCTGGACCCGGTTTAACTAACTAGGTACCTAAAATGCAGTGTCGGTGCAGGTCTGTGGCCAGAAACATCCAATGGCTGTGAAATGCACCTCAATAACTGCAGGAGGAGGGTCGTACGAGTCTATGCGTCTGTCGTCGCTCGAAAGCCATCTCCCCACGGCTCCGCTGGCGTTGACCTGCACCCTAATTGCGTAACATACTATTAATCAGAATCTGAATCAATGTGTAGGTTATTGCTAATCCATTATTTCAATGTCCGAAAAAATTGCTTAGCAACGTAAAGTGAATGTTGTGGAACTGTCCAACTGAAAGCGATTCCTACTGATAGTGTATTACGCAATTACCCCGACAGAGTACATTTGATTAACCCTCAGGGGTAAACAGATCAGCGAAATTATCGAGCATGTTAGAACATGTTCTTTGCTCGTGGATGCGGTAGGGTAGCCCGTAAAATTTTATCTACATACTTTTTTACTATTTATGAAAAAGTCATTCAATAGGATTCAATGAACTTAGGGGTTGTATTGACGATTTTAATGATAATACTTTTGCATATACAAACGTGTTCCGGTCACATATCATATTTTGGTCAACATACAACCTGACGTTGTACTGATAGTTTGAATTTCGCTGGCTAGTTTGGCGCCCATCAATGAAAATATGCGCTAGCAATGCTCGAGTGGTTCAGCCAGAAATCGAATTTATTACCCCTAAACCTATGGACATTTACGATAGCATAGATAGGCACCGCACGTGCATTTCTATTCCAGAGATTTCTGAATAAATCTGATTAGGCACCCATTCCCTTAAAACTGGAACACAGCCACGCTGCTTGGCGGCAGAATGAACTATTATACAAGGTGTTAAATATTGAAATAACTGAAAACCTCTTAACCTTAGGTATTGATCCATTATTATGAACAACTTTTATTATGGGACTAAAACTAATCTGTTGCTGTTTATGTTCGTATAATAACAGCCACACGGGCGGCACGGGTGTATCGATCAGGTTAAGCTAAGCTTACCGCGGATGGGTGACCATCTTTACCTAGAGTTGCCAATTCCCGGCTATCATTCATGGATTTTTGACAGTGGTTACGTGTCACCGTCGTCGACTGGTACTGGTCTTTGGTCGTCGGTACTGGTGGACAACCAATCTTACTAAGAGGTATCGTATTACCCAGGAACTGGGTTGTGGAGGTCAGATGGACAGTCGCTCCATGTAAAATACTGGTAGATATAGCTGCATCCGGTTTGTCTGGAAGCCGGCCCCAATATAGTTGGAAAAAGACCAGTAGGTGTCCGTTTCAATGGTGAGGCCACGGCGACAGTTAAAAAATAAATCTACCATGATTTTGTAAAAAAAATTAAACGTTGATTCCTAAAACGATAAATTTGTCAAAGTTATGATTAAAAAGTTTTATGGGATTGAACGTGGCCGCACCATTGAAACGCGGAGATCTTTAAAACTAAGCGTTGCAGAGATGTGCATCTGGATTGAGGGCCGAATTTATTTTTCCTTTCGAAACGAAGTAAGAAGAAAGAAATAATGACCAAAAGTTATTTGTTAAAAAGTAATTGAACGTCGAATTTTACTAAAACGTCTGAACTAAGAGCCCAATATTTTCAGCTTTATTGGCTAGGCTCAACCTCATAGATTAACGCAAATTAGAATAGGTACCTGTTTTACTGTTTTTTTACTAAAATAGATCACATCGTCCATTCTTCTAAATGCCATACTTTAAGAGAAAATTGATTTCCAATTTTCATAGGAGAAAATTTTGTAGGGTGGATATGATTTTGTTACTTTTTTGGACGGAAATTCTTATATTTGCGGGAGACGTCGCAATCCGCAAATCAATCAAATTCATTTCATTAGAAATACGTAATAAATAAAACACGATTGGTATAAATATGAGAATACTATTTACTTCACACTACTATTAACCTAAAAATAGTCTAATATCGTAAAAATACAATGTACTTACAAACTTTTTGTAACAACTAAGTATTTAATTTAAGTTTTGTTCAGAGAAGCGAGTGAGCGAAGTTATTTTTAGTTATGAATGCTAGTTATGAATGCTATAATTTTTTATTTAGATTAAATTTACATCTACAATTCTAATTTAAACTCTTTATTAGTGGTCGTCATGGAAATCATGTTACTTGGTTTAAATAAGTTCACATGTTTTATTTATGTAGATTCTTTCTTCTTTTCTATTCACCCCGTTTTACGGTACATTAAATAATTCTGCCGGCTTAGAACGGCAATTTGTTGTATATTACGTTGATAAAATGATATTACACCAACATTTGCTTTCTTTGAGTTTTGAAGTTTTACTGCCGATAATTAATTAAGTTTAAATATATAATAAAATATGCTTACACTAAAACCGAGTAATCAGCAATTCCCGACGACCTTAAATCAGCAACAACATTAACATAGAAAAAAAACAATTAAGACCGTAAGATGCATTACTGACGCTCAATATTGGCAAGACGAACGCAAGGTAATTGTCTGTCCTGTTATTAGTCACGCACAGAGGCCATCACATTTTGTCAAATCTGTAATGTCATATTCCACAGGTTTGGGAATTTCTTAAAATATTTAAGAAAATCTTAACTAAAATCATAAATAAAAATTAATAACCCAGAGATAGTACTTTCTGAGATTGAGGCAATGCCACTTTATACACGCGTCTGGATTGAGGGCCCAAGTTATTTAATTATAACCGTTTTATTTAACGTTTAAGAAATTTATGGCCATTTGATTTAAGTTATAACTATTTTTTACTAATTTCCCTGTCTTATTTCGTTTCGCAAGGAAGAAAAATGGGCCCCCAATCTAGATGCACATGTTTATATTTCAGGAGCTGTAAGACTAATACCACATGGCAGCGCCATTGAAACGGTGAAAACACATTATAGCTGATATCTCGCTGAAAAAGCATCGCACAGAGGTCTGAAGTTTTTTGTAAAACCTATATTTAAATTTGTCAAAACTCATAAATACACAAAAAATCCTAGCTTTATACTTCAGGAGCTGTATAGTACGGTATCGCAATACGTTTTAATGTTTCGATAGGGTGACCATGGCTTATTGTTTACAGAAAAATTTCCACCTATTGTATTAGAAATACTTGTTATTTCTTTAAAATCACATAAATCTGTAATTTTTTTAATAAACATATGTTTAGTTCTTTATAATCACATAAATTACAGATTTATGTGATTTTAAAGAAATAAACATATTTTTATAGGGACACCCTTGTTACATAAAAAAAAAAAAAAATTACAAATTATCACTTCCCAAACAATTTTCCGCAAAAGCTTTATAATTCAGGAGCTGTAGTACGGTATTTAGTGGCGTCCAGAAACATGTACCGAATCCATGGTAACAGTTTGTGCGTCGATGTCCCTGCCACCCTGTAGAGTGGTGGTACCTACTTTCGCGGATGACCTCTTTCACCTTCACAAGGAGCTGTAACTATGACATACCTATACACACCACACCAACGTAGGCATCATTACGAGGTTTTTTTTTTTTTTTTCTGGGTGGGAAATCATCAAATAACTTCTCCCGCTCAGGGTGGAGCGGGAGGGCGTGTCAGACTTTTACTGACTAAAACCCACCCGTGTTCCCTCAGTTGCCTGTGTGCCAGGGGCGGCGGTATCTCTTTCGAACAACCCGCACCCCCGGCAGGCATCGGCCCTTGCGGGCCCCATCTGTTGCTGATGACATCTCTTTGAGGCGCGCGTGGAACACAACGCGCCGTCGACCCGGGCTTGGTCCTTACCGGACAGCGAGCTACCCATTACTCGCCGTCCGCAAGCCCGTGCCTACGGTGGCCGGGAATCAGCCTGGGATTCCCGACGCCCAGGGCGTCTCCTGCGAAGGCCACGGCTGTGAGGGCGCATGTACTGCATCTCCCTCACGTGCGCCGCCTCCCTCTTTGCGAGCATAACTGCTTCGCTGAAGGAGGTGACTGCCAGCCATGCCCTCTCGCTCCGTACCATGGCCTGGACCAGGGTCAGACGCGAGAGATCGCCGCCGCCGATCATCTCCACGAGGACACGGCGTTGCTCCGCCCAAGCTGGGCAGACCTCCACCGTATGCTCCACCGTGTCCTCTGGGCGATTTTCGCAATGGAAACACCCGGGCGTTTCCTCCCGCCCTATCCGAAACAGGAACCTCCCGAAACAGCCATGTCCGGTGAGGACCTGTGTCAGGCGCAAGGTGAGGAAGGAGGGAGTGCAACATACTTTAAAACTGTTTAACCAAAATATCCAAGGTTGCTCTTCCAAATTACTTGAAATAGAATTGTTTTTGGAATATACCAAGTTTGATGTAATTTGTTTAACAGAACATTGGCTAAAAGATCATCAAATAATGTCAATTAACTATGAAAATTATTGTGTAGTTAGCTTTTTCACCCGAAAACGTATGATACATGGCGGGTCTTTAATATTAGTTAGAAATTCTATTAAATCGAAAGAACGTGTGTTGAGCTTGATAAGCATGTTATAGTTTGCGTTTACAGACCTCCAAGTTACCAGAACCTATCTGTATTTGATTCTGTAATGGAAGATGTGTTAAAGAAACTTAGTACTAGTAGTAAGTCAATAGTCATAAGTGGTGATTTTAATATTAATTTATTTGAAAATAACTCAAATACTGTCAGATTATTAAGTCTATTTAGGTCATTTGGTCTGTCAAATGTTTTCAGTGAACCAACCCGAGTGACAGCTTCTTCTGCCACTTGTATTGATAATATTTTTTGTAACTGTGATTACTTACACAAACAAATTGTAAATAAGTTGCCATCTGATCACAGTGGACAAACAATAACATTTTGCTCCTACATGCCTTTACAAAAAATTAAAATTAGGTTTAGACCAATGACATGTAAAAATTTAGAGAAATTTAATAATTCTTTGGCCAGTACATTATGTGTTCAGAGTTTTAGTAACGTATGTGACCCAAATGAGTTCTACGCCGAGTTCTTCTCACTATTAAACAAAATATTTAATAACACTTTCCCACTAAAGACTAAAACTATTTGCACAACGTTCTTATTTAGTGATTGGGCTACTCCAGGTATTCGTAAAAGCAGGGAAAAACTTTTTGAACTTTATGGCCTAAAGCAACAAATGAATAATACAAGCTTTGATCAGTATGTTTCAAAATATTCAAAAACTTTTAAAGCTGTGTGCAAATTAGCTAAAGCGCTTTATATTAGAAAAAATTTTCTCTATCTTCTATTCGCAGCTTGACTTGTATGAACATCTCCTTGATGTCCGCCGTAACTGGGACAATGTGTTGTGGGAACCGCATGACGACGCCTGGTAGTGACTGTAGTAGATCAGGGCCTTTGAGCAGCATGTCACTGAGTACCACCCCTTTGGAATTGGCCGCGGCGTCGTGTACTACCTGTAGTTTTACTTTCTTCATCAGGTTGACAACCGCAAAATGAGGTAGGTACCAAGTCTTGTCAGCTGTCTTCTGTTTCGGGGCAGGTTCAGCGTACCCCTTTGCGATAAGAGCATCCACCTGTTCGACGTACTTCTTCTTCAATGCGGGTTCACGATCAATCTTCTTCTCTATCTAGTTCTCTATCTAGTTGTCAGGGAACTTGACATCTTCTTTGCGCCAGTGAAGACCGGTCTGGAATCTTCTTTCTTCTATCTTCGTGGTGGTCTTCTCCAGCGCGTCCATCTCGAAGTATTGCTTCACAAGGTTTTCTAAGTTCTCTTCTGGATCTTCTATGACGTGTGACACGAAGTTGATCTGCTTCCCGAAGGTTCGTGTCTGGTTGCCGTGGAGTACCCAACCTAGCGGCGTGAGAGATGCCACTGGGTGGTTCTTGTCTGCACTTCTTACTTCTGACGTCAGCAGAAGATGCCAGTTGTCTTGACCGATGAGAACTCGTGGCTTTGCATTGGCATATGTGAGATGTCCTCGGATGTCAGATAGGTGTTGACACCCTTCCACTAGTTCTTGTGGAACCCGTTGAGATGAGACTTGTAAGTTCTTCACTGTGCGTGCTCGTATTTGCTCTTCGTGATCGTTGAGCCCCTTCAGCTAGATGGTGACTCTTCTGGATGCTGACTCTGATGTCTTCATGTCATTGATGGTTTCAATCTTCAGTGGATTTATGGGTCCTGTTGCTCCGACGCTCGTTACCACGCTATCGTCGATGAGAGTGACTGTTGACCCGTCGCTTATCAATGCGAAGGTGTTGACATCTCTCGGTCCCTTCACCTGGATCGGAAGGATCTTCAAGAACGATTGCTTCTTGACTGTTGAAGTTGAGTTGATGACTCCTGTTGACTCTTCTTTTGCTTCTGCCTTCTCTGTCTTCTTTTAATAGTGCACCATCATGTTATGGGAGTACTTGCAGCCGTTGACACCACATGACTTAGGTCTGCAGTTGTGTGTCTTGTTTCTGTAGCGAAGACATCTGAAGGGGAGACGTTTGGATTTGGCCATGTCCCACCTTGCATTTGCATCTAACTTCTTGAACTCTTCACAATCTGTTGCATTGGTGTGCTGCGTATCTTCACATATTAAGCACCTCGTTGTCTGTGTCTTCTCAGTCACGTTGTTGACCTTTTGTGTCTTCTTTTGTGAAGCGGCTGTAGTAGGTGCTGCCATCTGTTCAGGCAGTGCGTAAAGTCCGCAAAACTCCGCTTCCCTTTTGAAGGACTTTTCTATGTTGATGAGGCAAGGATCTTCACGTGGCTGCGTGGCTTAGAAGTCGTAGTATCTATATCGTAGAGTCGGCTTCAACTTGTCCACTATTGTCTTCGCGAGTTCAGGGTTGTACGTGTAGTTGAAACAATCACAATGTTGCTACTACGTTGGAGACCTTTGTGGCGAATATGCAGATGTCCCTTAGTGACCCAGTAAGGTGTGGCAGACCTCGAAGCGTCTCCATCTCCAGCATGGCTATTGCTTCCGGTCTTCCGAATCTTGACTCCAAAGTCTTCATCACTTCAGCTGGGTGCACGTTGGTTATTAGTAGACCTTCAACCACTTCTTTGGCCTTCTCTTTCAGGTTTCTTCTGAGTCGATTCGTATTTTCAACTGTGCTGAACATTGCAGCTGACTCGTAGTAGGCGGCGCGGAAGGATAGGCACTCCTGATGAGACCCACTGAAGATCGGCAACTTGACGAACTTGGGTCGTTGAGCGGCGCTGACAGCCCGGGTGATGGCTTCAGCTAGGAGGGCTAGGTCGGTTTGACCTTCCGCCGGTGATTGATTTGTTTTTTCATGCTTCGCTGGTATTGGTTCTTCTGTGCGGACAACCGTTGGTTCTTCTGGGGGGCAGTGTGGTTCTTTCTTGATCGATAACACCGTACGATTCACTTGATTCTCCAACCAGTTGTCCACTCTTGTGTTGACTTCTGACCTCGAGTAGGGAGACGTCGCCTTCTTCCTCTTCTGAGTCTTCTTTCTCCAATGTAGCTAGGCGTGCTGCGGCTAGTTTCACTTAAGGCGTAGTAAATCTTCTCTCGCCTTCGCAAGCTTGAGTTGCCTTGTTCTGCTGCTGGTAGAACCCCCCTCCCCCTTGTTGCTAGGACGGTGGAGGTCCTGTAGTATCGGCTTTGATGGACCGGCGGTGTTCTTCATAACTCGCTTCACTGTAGAGGTTTCTGTTTCTTGACGAGTTTCACTATTGATGACAGTAGTGGGCGGCTTCATCAGCTGTTTGTCTTTCACACCCGCAGTTAGCGTCGTCGCAGTGGACGGGGTTACGGAGGGGGCAGTAGCGCTGGCGGGATGTGAGGCGGTTGTGGCTAAGGCGGAGGCGGCGGCGGTCGAGGAGGTTGCGGCGATCACGGAAGTTACGGTGGTTGGCTCGGTTGCCGCGGAGGTGTCTGTTTGGTCCGATCACTGAAGACTTCTTGCTTCTATATTTGAAGTATTTTCTTCTAGGTAGTTCGCCGCTGAATGTGTTGAATGGCGTTTGGCCGAGGGCATGGGGCGCGAGGAATCGGTATCGGGGCTTGTGGCCCCATGGCCGAGGGGTGGTTCTCTCGGTCCCCAAAATTGGGAACCCGTCTTAGGGTTTTCCCTCCCTCTCCCGTGGGAGGCGGTGGGAGTGCTCTTCACACACCTAGTCGCCTAGGGGTTTGCCTTTCCTTGGCGTTCTGTGGTGTGTTTTTGGGGTGTGACTGTAGGAGCGCCCTAAGTGCTTTCTTGTTCCCTAGGGAAGGGCCAGCAAAAGTCGATCGAGCAACAGGGCGTCGGTTTTGTTTGGTGCTCGCCTACAGTGGGTGCTTTTCCCGTTGCCAGCGACGCAACTAGGTCACAATTCTATTATGTACACTGTTCTATCACTTGTCCCGCACAATTTTATCATTTTTACTAACCTGACCAGCAAAACTTTATCCCCCAGTGGGTTCCCGCATTGTCGTTGCGGAAGGGGCAGTAGCCGTGGTTGGGTGACCACGGTGAAGCGAAGAGGAACCCCAAGGTGGGGCCGCTCCTTAGGGCTTTTGCCTGCAAGCCGACGACGTAACGGCCAAAAAGTAGGTTGCGGTGAGGTGAATCGCGACTGAGGCGGGCCGCAATGTCGAATGGGAGGCATCGCGGCCGAGGGTTACAGGCTGCGGCGGAGGAGGAGTGCCGATACTTCTGAGTAGCGCTCCTCCCTTCCGTGGCCTGGACGGGGCCGCCACCGTTTGATGGCGGACGCGGTGCGGCCGAAAAGTGGTAGGCCACTTGTGGCCGCTATGCTAACCCGTCGCAGGGCGACCAAGGGTGCCAGACACGGGGTCACCTGGGACCCTTATGCTTTTTGGTTCCTGGGATGGTCACGGCGTGCCATGTGTCCTGGTGCGCCGGTGATACGGGTTATTCCCCTCCGAGGAAGGTCCGGTGACGGACAGCCACGGCGGGTTCGCGGATGGCTTGCGCGTTTCCGTGTTCCCGCCTCAAGCGGCACTGGAGGACACCGTCGAGTTTTAATGGGTTACAGTCCCACATAACTGCGCTATCTGCCCGTGGTAGTGTAGTAAGCATTTCCACTACTTCTTCTTACTCCACGTTAAACAAAAAAAAAAAAAATGCCCGGGTCGACGGCGCGTTGTGTTCCAGGCGCGCCGTCAGAGATGTCAGCAACAACTGGTGGGGTTCGCAAGGGCCGATGCCTGCCAGGGGTGCGGGTTGTTCGAAAGAGATAGGTACCGTGGCCCTTGGCACATAGGCAACTGAGAGAACACGGGTGGGTTTTAGTCAGTAAAAGTCTGACACGCCCTCCTGCTCCACCCAGAGCGGGAGAAGTTATTTGATGAATTCCCACACTCAAAAAAACAAAAAAAAAAACCAGCAAAACTCTTGGATGCAACTATAGTAACAAAACATCCATAATATTCCGTTCATTTCAGATGGTTGCGCTTCTTTATGGTACGGTCGCTTTTACGTGACCTTTTCAATTTGGTCGGCTTACTAGAAAATTGCTGATATATTCCTGTTTTTGATATAACTTTCATTTCAGCCGTAATCGAGAGCTGAAATTAACAGGAGGAATGTTCACAAATAACTTTAATTTGTTTTAAGTATGGCATGCTTCTTAATGTAATGGGAACTGAGTTTTCGATCGCTAAAGTACGACCAGTGTAAAATTAATCATATTTGTTTTTATGTTCAGTCACGAGTAATAGCATAGAAACGCCCTTAAAATTTAAATTGATGTAGCAAACATTAAATTGCGAAAATAAGTATGCTAACTGTGTCGAGTAATTATATAAAATATAAATTGCGTCAAAATTAACTACACATTTTATAAAATTTTCGTTAACAATAGATTACCCAAATATAATATTCACCTTTAGTTACATAATTATGTACCGAATATTTCGGGAGATTCCTGTTTCGGATAAGGCGGGAGGAAACGCCCGGGTGTTTCCACTGCGAAGATCGACCTGAGGACACGGTGGAGCATACGGTGGAGGTCTGCTCGGCTTGGGCGCAGCACCGCCGTGTCCTCGTGGAGGCGATCGGCGGCGGCGATCTCTCGCGTCCGGACCTGGTCCAGGCCATGGTATGGAGCAAGCAAGCAAGCGTGCATGGGTCGACGTCACCTCCTTCTGCAAAGCAGTAATGCTCGCGAAGAGGGAGGCGGTGCACGTGAGGGAGAGGCAGTATATGTGCCCTCACGGCCTTAGTCGCCGCAGGAGACGCCCTGGGCATCGGGAATCCCAGGCTGATTCCCGGCCACCGTAGGCACGGGCTTGCGGACGGCGAGTAATGGGTAGCTCGCTATCTGGTAAGGACCAAGCCCGGTCGACGGCGGGGCGGGGATCACATTCCACGCGCGCCTCAATGAGACGTCAGCACGAACTGGTGGGGTCCGCAAGGGCCGATGCCTGCCAGGGGTGCGGGTTGTTCGAAAGAAATACCGTCGCACCTGCCACACAGGCAACTGAGGGAACACGGGTGGATTTTAGTCAGTAAAAGTCTGAAACGCACTCCTGCTCCATCCAGAGCGGGAGAAGTTATTAGATGATATACCCAAAAAAAAAAATGTACCCCAGGAAATTTCAAAAACACGTTTACAGTAAAGTTTAGAAATTATGATAGGGATTAAAAGCAGCAGTTTCAAGCAGCTTGAGCGCGGAAATAAGTCGCAATTATGCTTCAAAAGGAACCCGAATTATGATTTTACCTGATTGACAAAACCAGTATACATAAATATAGGATTTGGATTGTCATTCATTTGCGTTATTACATATTGTAAGGTACAAGCAGCATCGACTCGCCTATCGACTGTCTTTTTTCCGTATACCGTCCGAAAACTATTGTGCTGTGTATTGGCAACATTGCAAATCTTGAAGGGATAAGCGCGCATTTTTTTTGAGGGTGGGAAATAGTAAATTATAAATTGAAAAAAAAAAATGTTGTTGTGTGTCTTAAGAGCGGTGGCCGTCATATTACAACGGCCGCCATGTTACTGCGGCCGTCATATTTCCGCGACCGTCATTTTACTGCGTCCGTTATATTACTACTGCTGTCATATTACTGCGGCCGTCATAATTACTGTGGCTGTCATATTACTGCGGCCGCCATGTTACTGTGGCCGTCATATTACTGCGGCCGTCATATTACTGCGGCCGTCATATTACTGCGGTCGTCATATTATTGCGGCCGTCATATTACTGCTGCCGTCATATTACTGCGGCCGTCATATTACTGCGGCCGTCATATTACTGCGGCCGTCATATTACTGCGGCCGTCATGTTACTGTGGCCGTCATATTACTGCAGCCGTCATATTACTGCTGCCGTCATATTATTGCGGCCGTCATATTACTGCTGCCCTCATATTACTGCGGCCGTCATGTTACTGCGGCCGTCTTATTACTGCGGCCGTCGTATTACTGCGGCCGCCATGTTACTGTGGCCGTCGTATTATTACTGCCCATTCAAAGTTTCTGAATTCGTCCAATTCAGAAACTATTGTGTTGGTTTATGAATACCTAAATTTAACAAAAACAGGAAAATGTAACTGTATGTTCTTTCAATGCCATTTTAATGTATCCATGACAATTCCTATAATACATATACAATTTCTTTTGTATACATGTTATTGAAATTGTCATGGATACTTAAAAATGACATTGAACGTGTAAACTTTTTACTGATTTTGTTTATATTACAGAGAAACCAATGTATACCGAGTTTTTGATACAGTTTGATGGTTAGGTAAGTTAGATAAAATTTTCGTCCACATATTTTTTGAATGGTAGAAGTTAAGATATTTTAGAAAATGTGACAATGTATAGATATTATTGCTCGAGACTGTTCATATCGTCTAAAGTATCTAACAAAATCTAAAATTCCCGAAGTTATAATCGTCTACCACATATATTCTTTACAGCTAAGCTAAGCTAAGCTTTTTTTTTGTTACAAGTGTAGGCATTGGTTTACTTGCAAATCTGTTTTATTTTTTATTTTTAAACCATTTAATTACATTTGTTTACGTCAACCAAATCAAAAACTTATGTTTAAACAAGTTAAGGTCTCTTAAGGGTATTTCTTTTAGACTTCTGCGTTGAGTCCTTTTCGAGATCTGGGAAATGGAGGGGGGGGGGGGGATGAATGGGGAATGGACGTTACCGCAGCAAAATCTTAAATAATTGATGAACCATAACACACACAAATTATGCTATTACTAACATTTACAACACAAAAAACTAGCCACTATTCATGTATTTGGTTCCGGGCTGCAGCGAATTTTTGAAAATGATTTTGCCAGGGTAACGTTTGAAACCGTTACTCCAGCAAAATCTCTTTTTCTCAAATAACTTTAAAACTACAATTCTATCAAATTTTGCTATTAGTAAACAAATTGCTCCTCATGATACACTTATTATTTGTTATAGTTTCACCTCTCTAAAGCACAACATTGTGCCAGGGGAACGCACACTCTGTCCTCCGTAACATGATTCCAATGCTTTGCCAATATCCTTGAGTTCCTTTATATTTGCATTTTACTGTTCTAAACAGAGTCGCGGAAATGATTTACTTTTACCAGATATGGCTTGCTTTGCATTGCAGAGCTCCTGGTATCGCATGCAGTTAGCACTTGCGAAAAGGATAATTTTGCATCCCTATTCGCCAAACACATGTTGCGTCGATTTAATATCAAGTTTTTATCACTGACCATACATGAGGCAAACAAATGTTTCGCGTATCTATTAAAGTAATTCAAAAGTGTAAGAATATCGGTGTTTTCAGCAACAACATATAATAAGTACTTACATGCTTTTCCTCTGTCAGTGTTGTTTTTACAATAACAGTGTCAGCATCATCTGTAGCATGAATCACAGTGTGACCATTCGCTTCCCAAGTGTTTCCCAAGCATGTTTATAAGACACTGTTTGTTTTAATTATTTGAAAGAAATCCTTTGCCGATAAGAATCTCTCCATTCTCAGTAAAATTCACTGTTAAGTACTGATGATTGTTTTGTGCGTAGCTGATGCTCTACATCTTTTGTACTGCAGCATGGAGATATCGTCGAATTTATTCGCACAGCATGGCTTATTATTTAATAATATATGATATTATTGAAATAAACACATTTTGATTGTGCGTTTTTTTCGGGCTATCATCATTTTTTTTTTGAACCAGTATTATATTCTTCTTCGGTAAATTTCAATTTCCTTTAATTTGATACCAAAGGTACTGGCTTCTTTTATTTTTCAAATTTCACACAAGAGTGTGTGAAATTCTAGAGAAATCTGAGTAGATTTCTCTAGAATTTTAGTGGATATGTCAAAAAGATACCACCAAGGACCTACAAAATTCAAAGACCGTCTTTGTGGAAATTAGTTGCATCCCAAAATCTAAATCTACCCTACTTGTAGAGTTGCTTTACCTGCTCTATGCTATCAAACAAACCACACAGCTAACATCCGCGATGGATGTCGTATTAATAAAATATTGATCATTGTCATAATCTAAGAGATGGACTTGCCAAGTCTTTTTAGCTTCAAGGCAGAAATTATTTCTGGCATTTACCTACTTAGGTTTCAAGAAGACTGATGTAGACCTACAGAATAATTATTTAAGTAGGCTCATAGTGCCGATACTTAAACCTCTGTAACTCCGGACGGACAGCGGCAACAGTTTCTAGCAGCATTGTATGGTTGTGTGAAGCTTCACTTGCCTTTCACCGCGTAGGTAACGATATGGAGATGTGGTTGATATCTTGGTACAGTAGAACGTAACGCCGCCGTATGAATGCGTATGAGAGGGGACACGAATAGTGCTGCGCCAGTGCAGCGCAATCTTTTCGACTCGCGGCCGCGTATGCGCATCAACTCAAGTCGCGTGCGCAACCGATACTTCTCTATTGACTTCCGTTAAAAAAACAATTTGGTCGTGAAAGGATCAAAATAATTTTACACGGAAAAAGAGACAAAAAAAAATAAAAATTGTGACAGTTTATTCGAGGAATTGCAAGATATTGCTACTGTGGGTTTTCAACATTTCCTGATAAGATTTTTTCATTTACAACTGCGGTGAGTGAGTGTTTTATTACTGAAATCTTACAAAATTATTTTTCCTGATAACTAAGTATTAGGTATTGTTCAAAATATTTTTTATCGATTCTTCCCATATTTTTAGGTGATAGGAATCCCAGGCGCTACAAATTATTATTTTCGCGTAAACACAAAATGTGTCAAGAGGGGTAGAATCAGGTGAATTCTTTTTATTTTAAGTTTGGGCTGATTTTCCAAAAGTCAGTAAGATTTTAAATAGTTTGACAGAGATTAATGTTTCTATGCAAAAGCTGTCAAAGCGCAATATTTCTCAGATAAAAGTGATCTGGGCTATTAAAAAATCAGCCCCAACATCTACCATAGTGGTGTGACTGATGCCCCTATTGTTTTAACTTGGTTGGCTATAAGGACACCCAGGCGCCCTGAAATGATTCTTAATTTAATTATCACTAAAATAGTTCCAGCTTATTGTTTGAAAATATATTGCAGGAAGTTTATAAACTCGCGTAACTTATAACACTATAAATAAGTAGGTAGGTAAAAATCGGTGTAGATTAAGTACTTTGAGCTGGTAGGCATCTACCTAATCACTTTTTAGATAATTTGTAATCCTTTGTAATAATCCTAAAATTTACTCCAAATTAACACACACACACACAACACACACACACACAATTAATCATTAATGATTTAACTTAATGTTAATTAGGTCGTAAACTATTTTTGGCAAAAGTACTTAGGTAACTTAGGTTGTTGCCGTTTTAGTATCGGGCACTTCGTTATGTTAAAATACTATGCTATTGTACACACGGCTAGACATCAAGGTATACATTTCCAGTATAAGCTGATCTCCCATTGTATAAGATTCAGAGTGCGAGAGCAGCGTAAACTGGAAATGTATAGCTTGATGTGTCGCCGTGTGTACCTGCCTACTTCGCGAAGCTTTCGTGATCGACATTCATAAATAAGTAAGATATGAAATATAATAGGTACTCTTATATAAATTCTCTGACATAAGGTAGAGTTAGGGATGATTTAATCAGCTCACACTATTAATCAGAATATTGCAAATCCATTGCTTCAAATTATCGAAAAATTGTCTGCTTTACAACGTACATAACGCAATGAATGTTTAAGAAACGTCAAAAATTCCTACTGTTAGAGCGTTACTGCCTAATACCTAACACCGCGCAGATCAGGTAAAAGGTCGAGGCAGGGATGATATTTTTTTTTCAACAATACATACATTGCGAAGTGTGGTGATGACGTTTCGATACCTAGAGGTAAGCTACAATGATCCAATGTCGTTAAAATTCTAAGTCATTGTTACTAAAAAGTAGACTTTTATATAGACAACGCATCTGTAAGCCTATTGTTTCTGTCTAGGTAGGTAAGTAGGTATATCGCCATGTAGTCGACGTATTACCAAAAATTTCGTAAATTAATTAAGAAAAGGTTACTTACCTAATTTACACACTGCCAACCGCATTATCAAAATAGAATCAGGCACTTTTCTAACGACTGATTCTTATTCATATCTACTTAATCATTAAAGGTTTTGCAATCAATATCAACTACTAGCTAGTGCGTTTCAATGCTTTTTTAATTTTTCTTGTTAGGAACCTTCTCTGGCACGCAACAAAATAACAAAAGATTTACTGGAAATGGTCGAGCCATTTTCGAGTTTTAGCGAAACTAACGCACGGAAATTGATTTTTATACATAACTGGCTTTTGCCAGCGGCTTGGCCCGCGTGGAGGTGCCGTATCGTACATAGGTAATAGGTAATAGGTAATACGGGCTGTTGTCCGCAACTCCACGTCAAAGCGCGTATTTTGCGTACGGGTGGGAGAATCGCTCATTCGATCCACCCCAGCTCCTCGAGAAAGGCCAGCAACGCCTTGGTGTTGCTGACAATCTCACGTAGGGTACCTGGGTTACCGAAGTATTTTGCCCTGTAATCGGCGACCACCGGGCAGTTTAGCAGCACATGCGCTGCTGTCTCGTCGTGCTCCAAGCAGGCCCTGCACAGCGGACTGTCTGTTATTCCTATGACAAAGAGATGTTTGTTGAATGACCCATGGCCGGTTATAGCTGCTGTCGTCGCCGTATCGTACATATAAACCTTCCTCTTGTATCACTCTGTCTATTGATGTAAGCCGCATTAAAATCCGTTGCGTAGTTTAATAGATCTAAGCGTACAGACACGAAAAGCGACTTTGTTTTATACTATGTAAAGGGGACTAATGTCATGTGGATTATGTGTTTTCTCAACTTTTGTCCACGTTTACAGTGTTGTTAATGACATGCAGTTACATGCACTTACTACAAATTAAAACTTGTTTATTGAATTCAAAGACTAGATGTCATATTTAGCTATAAGAATGACAGCACCTAGCAGACTTTATTAAAATGCAGATTTTTTTTAAACTTTTTCAAAACAACCGAATTCCGTAAAAACACTACAAAGTTAAAAATAACTTTAATTTCGGAAGGCGATGACAAAAACTTAAAATACATATCCAAAGTTACCGACTTCCGAAATTAAAGTTATTTTTAACTTTGTAGTGTTTTTCCGGAAGTCGGTTGTTTTGTTTTGGAAACAGTTTTTTTTCACTTTGTAGTACCTACCCCACATCAATTCGAAATTTCATCATGTTTGTGGTCAAAACATTGCATATTTATGCTATAGCAGCAATCGCGATGGAATTGCTGTTATTTTTTGAAGAGTTCCGTCGTCTATCTCCGAAACGCACCATCAGATGGTAATGATGTATATGAAATTAAAATGGGACCATTTCGGAATAAACCCCTTTCGAAAAAAAAATTGCAAATCTGTCTATACACCGTGACATTTTAGTCGTCTTACAAAGGTGGTCCACTCAATGGATCCGTCATAAAATACCTCTAGGCGCGATTAAAACATTGTTACCATTAATTAAGATTATGGGTACAAAGAAAAATAAATATGCTTTAGAAATATGAAACACCCTCCCTGTTAATAATGTTTACGTATAAAACGGTACAAGATATCTACCTACCTACCATTACATTCTATCACTAATTCCACCTCCATAAAAGGGTGTTTTAAACTAAGTACGTCGTGCGTCTTAGTGAATGATATTTGAATTTTTTTTTTATTATGCAAATGTTCAAAAATATTTTTTTTTGTTTATAAATGATAAGTACCTAGTCATTGGATACATGAAGTGGGCTGCCGTTGTAAGACGACTAAAATGTCACGGTGTATATGACGAAGATAACTTCGTCATATACACTTACAATTTAATTCAATTTCATTCAATCTATTCAAATCGAGTGAATTATACCTACCTGTTAATTAAAAATACTAAGGTTTTGAATACTGTTTTGAATAACTACTCAGGTATGCTTTAGCTCCAATGATAGAGAATATTAACTTTATAACTTAACATGACATAACGCTATTTTCCAATGGATTAGGCAAAGGTGTACTTTAGTAGCTCATCGCTGATCTCGAACTGTATGGAAATCCTATCCAATGCGGGATTAGCTTATACTGGAATTGTATAGCTTCATGTGTAGCCATGCGTACAACACCAACATTTCGAGTTGTTTCGAAGTCTCATGTAATATGTGTCATTTAATTTTCTTAAAATAAAATTTTAAGAAAATTGACAATTATTTCATCACCACTACTCTTAAAACGGTGAAGGAAAACATCGTGAGGAAACCGGTATGTCCTAGGACATGTATTCGAATTATTAGGTCTAGAACTAAAAATTCGAAGACATGTGACGTCTACCAACCAGTACTGGGCCACCTGTGTCCCAGGATTTCCCAATCCTGGCGATTTCCAAAGCCTCTAATGTTCCCACATTAGAGGCTGATTATGATGGCGACTGTTTTTATAACACATTTCTTAAGCCCATAGAAAAGTCGTCTCTTCATATTTGGACGTGATCTTCGTGCTCGTGATAAGTTCTTGGCACATTGCCTATTAAAAAAAACCCGATAAGTACTTACTGAAAACACGTACAGCACATTGATAGTGCATTATGGTTAGAACAACACATCAGCAGGTATTGTAAGTAGGTATCTACATGGAGACAAAGTATTTACTCAGTAGGTATAGGTATATGTTTCCTTAACCCCTTAAATTCACTCGATTAGGATAGTGGTATGTCCAATAGGTGTGTTTACAGCTTTTCTCAATGCTGTTGTTATATTTAGCGGACTACTTATAATGTCGTCTAATACCACTATGAAGAAATCAGGAATTCGTGTTTTAGTCACAGGCAAAATTCAAAATTATTTTTGATGACAATTTGCTTGCACAATGTAATACCTAATAGATATTTATTCGACAGAGAGACGACCACAGCTCTCAGCAATTCGGCACTACTAGACAATTGGCAGGACAGGATTATCGAAACGTCAGCAGCTTGTATAGTTTATAGAGGTCCGCCTTTAACACATTTACTGCTGAATAATTAGCGAACTTTATGCAAATGCTAATTAAGCGCCTATTACACTTTTCAATTTGCAGCAAATTTAATTAGGAAATCGGAATATGAAGATCGTTTTCACACATAATTATACAATGAATGTATGTTAAATATTGTAGTTAAATCATTTTAAAAGAGTAACGCTGGAATTTCTTGCCCATTCTTCTCCATACGAAAGTACATTTTGGAAGGGGCGACTAGAATCTAAAAAAATCTAATCTAATCTAATTGTCTTATTATTTCTTATTCTTTTTTCTTCTAATCTGTTTTAATATAAATGTTGACGTTCAAAAGTGCCCTTTAAGTGCCTATTTGAAATAAATGCTTTGACTTTGACTTTGACTTTGATGTAATTGAAGTTAGAACAGTTCGATTTCGATTTAGTGTGATTGGAAGGTCCGGATAGCACTAGGTCCCTACATTTCTAAATTTGTTGCCCGTACTTGACGATGACGACTAAGAGTCGTCTGTCCGATTTAGAATTAAATTTAGTCTGTCTAGTGTGATCACTAGCTTCCAACTTCTTTATTAGAGTGTTCCTAATTAGAGTTTCTACAAATTGGATAATGTAATAATCATTTTCCCTATACTCCATAGGTTTAGGTAGTTATAAGGTAAACAAATCGTAAAAAGGGTTCTTTATAGTTGACACTTTCTTGTTTAAAAATACGGTGTAACAAAATCATATTTATTTTCGATTTATACGACAGTTTCCTCTTTTATTAATAAATATTAAACTTTATCACTTATTCGTGAACTACTTTTCCTAGATGTAACTACTTGAACACATTTTTTTTGTTAGATTAATTACAATAATATAATATTTTGTAATCTGCCTATTGTAAAGAGCCCAAAATGACAGGCTATCTAAACCTTTTAGAAAATTCAACGAATTTGCTAAATTGAAAAGTAAAACTGTATGTGATGTATTATGGCAACCAGACTTTGACAGTGCTCTCAACAATCGACATTTACGATTTTGCGAGTGCGTTTCGATTTTGTTAAATTGAGTTATTATAGCTAGGAAAATAATTGATGATACAACGGAACGATTTATTATTAATGTGATTCAGATTCTGAAAAGAGCCTATGATTATATGACTCTAAATAATATGATCTTAACATTTGAAATAAAAGGTTTCGCATCTATGAGTCACGTGGTTTTTTTTGTTTACCTTTATTTAACTACCTAAACCTATGGAGTATAGATAAACTTTTCTGGTTCATTTTGCTTTTGACCTTCAGCATAAAATACGGAGTTTGGCTTTTAAACAGTTTTGTATTCGATGCCTCAAGTGTTACTTTTGCAATGACCTATATTACCAAGTGTAACTCTTGTAATTGCAGAAGGCGACTATGTCCTTAATTCACGGTTGTAAGTATAGGTACTTACTTAATTATTTATCTGTAAATACTCATCTAGCATCTGATAAATTATTTAATTCATATTTGTAATCCATACTGAGGGGTATAGCGTAACACACTAACAGTAGGAATGGGTTTCTTTTTGACAGTTCTACAACATACATTGCGTTATTTACGCTTGTTGAACTGACAAATGTTACGAATATATGAAGCAATGGATTACCAATATCCTTCAAGATGATTACAATTCTGATTGATACTGTGTTACGAAATTAGTGTGCTGAGATTATAAATGCGAAAATAACGCCTAAACAACGGCGGGCTTGCGGATGGTGAGTAATGGGTAGCTCGCTGTCCGGTACGGACTAAGCGGGTCGACGCGACGGCGCGTTGTTTCACGCGCGCCCCTGCCAGGCATCGGCGTGCCAGGGTTGCGGGTTGTTCGAAAGAGATAACGCGGCCCCTGGCACACAGGCAACTGAAGGAACACGGGTGGGTTTTAGTCAGTAAAAGTCTGACACGCCCTCCTGCTTCACCTAGAGCGGGAGTAGTTATTTGATGATTTCCCACACTCAAAAAAATAAAAAACACCTGGACAACTGAACCTATTGTTATGAGGGACCTACAGAAGGACATATGCTAGTTTCCACAGACGAAATCACTGACAACGTCAGGGTCACATTAAATTAGCTGACCCGTATTTCACCCATGTTTTGGGTATCGATATAGAAAACTAATGGAACAAAAAAAATAAATTAAAATATCTTCAGAGGGGCGATCAATGACAGTAATCGGTCAGTTGTTTTTGTAATTTTGAACTAAGAATTTTATTTACGAATTTCTAAAAACTATAACATAGCAGTCGTTTGGTTGTCTAATGTTCGGTTCCTATAAACAAAAACGAATTGTTTTAGCCAAAGGTAGAATTTTTTATTACCAAACTAGGGAAATAAATAGATTTGTAACCTAATTTTACCTGTGATGTGATAGCTACATCCATATGGGAGGGTCTGCAAATCCATGACGTCTTTGCTTCATTATAAATAAGGTAAAGAAAGATACAAGACTTAACTTTACCCAATAATAATGGTCCGTAAATTATAGGAATCTGCCATTAGTGTACTTGTCAAAGTGACATTAAAACTATTGAACAAAGTTAGATGACGATTTTTTTTAAATTCTCTTTTTCGGTTTTTTTTTGTTTCATCAGTTTTTGATACCGATACCCAAAACGAGGAAAAGTACTGCCAATTTATTTAATTTGACCCTGTTTGTAAAAACAGCGAATTCTTTTGAGCAATAATTTATAAAATAATCTTAGGATCAAAGTGGCATTCGCTTCTCGTTAGTATCGTGCCATGTCAAGCCTGCGGTTACGACACTATAGTCGTGAGTAGCGAATGTCGTGTCTTCTCCAAGCGTAGACGCACCATTCTAATTGTTTTATAAGCATTCGAGGACGGCGGTCTCAGCATACCGGGACCCACTCACTATCTAACAGACCCTACCTCATTGTCCTACCTCACCACCAACGTTTATACGCTTGGATGGCTAAGGGGTCCTAGGCCTAGACAAGGCTTTTGTTGGACATAATATGTACTTATAGAGATATATACACACGGAAATAGATACAGAGATATGTTAGAAGGAATGAAGAAGAGAAGATGAATTTTAGGGCTTCATAAATGGGAGCACCGGTACTTGCTACCTTCAAGTATTTTAAAATCAATCTATCCAGCCTTTTCCCAACTATGTTAGGGTTTGCTTCCAGTCCAACCGGTTGCAGCGAAAGACCAGTATTTTACATGGAGCGACTGTCTATCTGATCTCAACAACCCAGTTACTGGGTTATATTGGTTACGGCTATCACAAATCTACAAATGACAGCCGGGATCAACCACTTATGTCCTTTCCGAGGCACAAAGGGGTCTCGATATGAAATGGATGGTCAGCCTTTCACAAACAGACCGTGGCAAGCGTAGCTTAACTTTTGATCGACCCGTACGGCTGTTATTATTTAGCCACGAGCCCCTCCGTAGGTAGGTATACCTACCTGCCTACTATAAATTCACTTTTCACTGATTACGATATTTGAGGAAGCTGGTACATCATTTAAGTTTTGACTTTCACGATGTAAATACTGTCGTATTCTCATTGACAGTATTATTTTACTGTCAAGGTGAATTCTATACTATTCAAATGTATTTTTTTGTAAAGCCAACATTTCTAGAGTTTTAATTTAATCTTCAATAAAGCCAGAGACAAGGACCAATTTGCTTGTCGAAGCCTCTAGCCGAAAGAGCCGATTTCTGCAATCACGTAACTTGAACGAATGGTGGAAACATCTTGATGTGCTGACACTCTAGTAGTGTCATCTTCAAAATACAAATTTAACAACTGCCTAACTCCTTTCAAAACAAATGAAAGCCTATTGTCAAAACTAGTCTTTAATATTCAATAGGAACATTTGGTGTAGCGATGCGGAACTTAGAATATCGGCCAGTAAGTCACTAGTGCATTGCACCAGTTGGGCGTGTCATATCATCATGTTGACACTGTGGAACACGATTCCCTTATCTCTGTCAAAATATTTGCTTGCTGTCTAGTGTTATAGTGAGTGATAGTAGTAGTACGAAGAATAGTCGGAACAATAGAAATGTAGTTTCTCCCTATACTTACCTACCCCAGGCGCGGTCGCAGCGGAAGACTGGGGGTCACAGAAAATGACTACCTACATATTAATAAGAAAATTTATTATATTTTCGAAAAATATTTTAAGCTTTACGTTTACGGCTTTGGCGGGCGTCATGACCCCTAGGACCCCCTGGACCGCGCCTGACTTACCCATTGATGTGGAGAAATAAGGTCGGAGAGTGATGACAGCACAGCAGTAGGCGATCATTGCTACGAAATCCCAAAGGAACGCTTCGCTAGCGTTATGTTTGAAATTGTCTCTACGAAATCACAAATTGACGAGTTTAAGAAGTTGCTTTATCGTAGAGATTTAATTAGGTTAGATACTAAGCACTCCTAATTGCCTTCCCAGCCATTGTTCCCATTAACCCTTGCAGCAAACCGAAGGCATATTGTGATAGAGAAGGCATATTGTGAGAAGGAAACTGCACAACGCAGTGTACGTACACTGCGTTGTGCAGTTTCCTTCGAATTTTATTTTATGACTGAAACAATGGTAGTGAAATATGCAATAGCAGGTATTCCAATATAATTATCCGCACGTGTTTTATTACCCACCATTTCTAAAGTTTATATTGAACATATAAAACTTACAAACATACGCATTGGCGACATCCAGTCACGTGTTTACAGCTTACTATTAAACAAAAGAAACGAGCTACATATGAATGTTATTTAAAAAATGAAATGTCTGCAAGTTAACATCTCGTATGGAAATGTAATAAAATAATGATAAGTTTATGAACACACTAGTCTCATGAGTACATTCGTGTCGTCGGTCGTCCGCCTGTTTCGTTAATGGGTACCCATTGCTTATATTTTGTTACGAATGAGCCATTGTACTCAACCATTGTTTGCCAGCCGGGCCAACTGTAAGTAACTGTGCTTATAACCTACAACACTTCATGGTAATTAATAGTAGGTATGATGTTAATATCTAATTTTATATTATCAATTTAAAGAGTTTAGGTACTCTTTTTATCATTATTAAAATCTATTACAAAAATGAAACAACTGTGGGATTTACACATAATAAATACGCACTACGCTAAAACAAAGCAGAAGTAGCCATACCAGCGTGATTAATGGCCTAGAAAGGGTCTGGATGGAAGGAGGCGATTTTGTTGTGATTAAAACTCAATCCAATGTTGTTAGCAAAATTGGCCCCCAGTTGAAGTGAGTTGAACGAAGCGAAAGGTGTTGGCGGCCGAAGTTCTTCACAGCCGATATGATCGCAGCCTCAATTGTTAGACAATGTGTTTGTAAGTGGAGCATTAACTTGTTTGCTATTTGACCCATTCTATTTACAACTAAATACCTATCGGTCGCAAAAAAATTATTCTGACAATTAAAATGTTGAAAAACTTGCAAATTGTGTAGCTTGCTTTTTCATAAGGGTTTATGCCGCCAAAATGCTTGTTACGGATCTGAAACGTAACCTATCACCAACTTACACTTTGATTAATAAATCTTACTTTCATCTAAGAATTATGTACTTGAAACTGTTCTGTGACTGAAAAGTTAGTAATATATTTCCTAACTAGCTTTTACCAGCTGCTTCACTCGCGTGCAGGTCCAAATTATTCCACGGGAACCTACTACCACGGTAAAAAGTATCCTATGTGTTAATCCCGATTATAATCTATCTGTGTGCCAAATTTCATTCAAATCCGTTCAGCCGTGTTTGCGTGATTGAGTAACAAACATCTAAACAAAAAATCTTTCGCATTTATAATAAGTACTAGCTTTTGTCCGCGGCTCCGCCCGCGTGGATGTCGGTTATCGAATAAAAGTAGCATATGTCCGTCTCCATATCCCAGGCTATATCTGTGCCAAATTTCATGACGATCGGTTCAGCGGTTTAGGCGTGAAAGCGTAACAGGCATACAGACAGTTACTTTCGCATTTTTAATATTAGTAGGGATATTACTAGGGTAGTAGGTACGATATTTTGGTATTGTTAACAGTCAACAGTCAATAAACATGTTAAGGAACAATTGAACCTGCAGAAACAGTACGATAGCTAGACTGTAGTACCTAAGAGTGTTATAATACTAAGAATTTTTTTATTTTGTTACCTACACAAGTCCTTGAATTTCAGTTACATTACGGTGTTATTTTTCTGATAACACGTCGTTTGAGTGATTTCGAACATGTGTGAACGATTGTAAATCCATCTCGTTTCCTTGAAAATATCGATTAATCGTAATTACTTGTGTTTTATTTGTATTTTCTTTTGTTACAGGAAACAACAGGAGCACTCATCTTCCATGCCTCAAGAACAAAGGCAGATAAGCATACATGAGGGAGGCTGGGTGACAAGGAATTTCCCCACCTAGGACTACTGGAAACCTCGTGTGGTGACACACAAAACTATTAGTTGTTCGTTGATATAGTTGTAAGCTACCAAAATGCAGTTCGTACGTTCTTTTTTCAAGCGGATAACCGATGATCTCAAACAGAAGAAATTAATTCCACTAAAGATACTGTTTTTCGTACATGCTTCGAGTAAGTATTTAATTTTAAATTCTATTTATATTCAATTTGTTAGCTTTGTACCTATCGAGCGAAGTATACACTTCGATCTCAATCTTTAGCTATTGAACACCTAAACTTGGTTCTGGGCATCACGCCTATCCTGCGTAGACGCTGCGTAGATCCTGTCTAGGCATATGCATTTGATTTTTCTTTCTATTTCTTTGTCAATCTTCATGGTAGGTATTTTCCATGTAGATTAAGACCTTTGGTTTCACATTTCATTGCTCTATAGATTTGTTTTAGCACGGCTATAAGTATTTTAGTAGAGAGTGGGTCTCCTCGATTTTAAAACGAATTCCTGGTTTTTCAAGAATAATTCTAGTTACCATTAAGATCGATGTATTCTTTGCTAATGTCTTGCTCTCATAGTGCTTGCATTTTTTTACTTTGATCCAATCATTATTAAAATAGAATTCGAAGAAGAAACACTACTGTTTGCTTGGTCACAGAAAATAAAACTACAACGAAATCAATAACAGATAATTAAAGAACCCTAGGCATTTTGGATCTAACTGCAATCACTGATGTAATTATTCAACGAGTAGACCACTGTCTTCCGGAACTTTTTTAATATTTCGTAACCAAATACTTATGATATAATATTTGTAGGTACATATTGTGCATACTGGTAGCATAATACATTCACGAAATTCGATACCATGTAACTTGTTAGAATATTGTCAATTGCAATTGAATAAAGTCCACAGCTGTTACGTAGGTACCAATAGTTATTAAGCATGACAGACACGACTTGAGTAACTTAACTAGATTTCTTCGCATTAGTGTACCTAATTTCTGGAAAATGTTATCCCTGCAGCGGTTGAATATTCTTTAGAAACACGGTCGCCTTATCCACGCTGTGCACACGCTTTTCCGTCTTCCTTTGCAATTTAAAGAAAGCCTCGAGTCTTCAAAAGAAAACTGAGGTGAAGATGTATAGATGTGGCTAGATCGAGCTATTGGATGTAAACCTAGTTATTCAAATGTTTAAATTCGTACATTCACTCAACCTTTTTGTTTTTTTTTTGCTGAAAATTCACTCCCTAAAAGGTTTAAATAGAGGAGGAAGTTGCTATGGAAGTTCGTCGTTTTAGTCGATGGGAAGGACTTCCCTTTGGGCACAAGGCTTGTAATGAATATATGTATATGTTAAACTAAAATGTACCAGGTAATTTATTACGTTGATAACTTGCAGCTCTGTTCGTGCTGTACCCGTACCTGACGATCCATATGCGAGAGCTGGGCATCAATGTGGAGGAAACGGCCATCATGTCCGCGGTGACGCCAGTCGTGTCAATCGTCATGCCACCGTTAGCTGGCATGCTGGCTGATAAGATCGGCAACTTCAGAGTACGTAGAAACGATGTCCTCAAATTACTTTGTATCTATGAAGCTTTATTACATGACATGTTTTTCCAGATGTAGGTTTCGCAATTTTTTCAAAAACTGTCTTAGAATACAAACTAAGCCGAGTTTGAAATAAGTATCGTAGAAGTCTGGTCAAGTTTACACAAAATGGGACGGATGAACTACTTAACGTAGATGTAGTTAATATCAAGGCTATATTTTTGTTACAGAGCTAGACAGGTAGCCCACTGTCGGCCATCTTATAAAATTTCGCAGTTTAGCCATCACTGGGCGCCCTACTCCTGTGATTTATTAACATGACACGCTGTCATCAAGTCGTTGTGAAGCGTGGCTGGCGATTATAGCAATATCCGCTGTGCAGGCAAGGTCCACATTAGCCAGTCAACGAGCACTGCCTCTGACGTGGCGATGATAACTACATTAAAATTGTGATGACATTTCAATGTCATGGGAATGGCAGGGTCACCAGTTTTAGTACTTAATAGGTAAACTGTACTACTTAGTATTTTACTTTATCGTGAGATAAACCTATTGAGTTACTCGCAGATCAACGGGTCAGAACACCCACTGTTAGCAATCTTGGTGCGGGGCTCTTTCGTAATCGTGGCCTCGGAAAGCACGCTGGTCCGGCTGTCATTCGTAAATATTTGGCAGTCGTTACGGGTAGGCCGAAGCCTAACAGTCTGACGACCAGTCTCACCTAGAGGTATCGTGTTCCCCATTAACTGGGTTGTGGAGGTCAGGTAGGCAGTCGCTCACATGTAGCGCCTATCTGACCTTCGCTGCATCGTCATATCCTGCTGCTTCTGGTTCGACTGGAAGCCGACCCAAACATAATTGGAAAAAGGCTAGGCAGATTCATGATGCTCTTTCGTATCTATACTATTAAATCCAAGTTGTGATTCAAAGATCGCTAAAGCTACTCGCGTCAGTCAAATCTAGCCGAAGTTGGATATGACTGTTTGTTAATTTATTAGTTTTGATAACACCTCATTTATAAACATTTTACCAAATAATTGTATAGGCGATGATTTAATCGCACGGTGCTGATCTAATAATGTACCTACTTTTAAACAACAGGAACGTACAGTAGTGAAGCACATTTAAAATATCGTTGGCAATAAATAAATTACAACTCATTTCCTAAATTAAGTTGTCATCTTTATCCGGTCAGCAATTTTGTGTAATTTAGTTACAAGTGTTCCTATTTAGAGGCCCTAATCTGTTTCATTATTTATTATGACCAATCTCTGTTGTGTGAACCGTTCGGCTGCCATATAATCAAGATAATCCAGAACGTCCGTATCGCGAATGAAACCAATTCTGCCAACAATAACCTCTACCTTGCATTGTGGAGGCATTGTGGACAATCGGCGGAGGACGTACCGTCGTACATATAGGGAGTCCCGCGTGCGTCAGTGCACCGACTCGACGTTCAACGGAAGCCACGGTGACACCCGTACTTTATAATATTGATGGTAGTACACTATCACACGAAAAGGATCGTTCTTTGAAAGCAATTAGGTTTCCTATGGCTACTACTGAAGAAACATTCGGTCTTTTAGATCTGTCACTATTACAGACAGTATCAGTTCTTACCTACTTCCTACTAATCTTCTTTATTATATAAAAGCGAAAGGTCATTCATCCATACATTCATTCATTCACTCACTAATTAATCACGACATCTCAAAAACTATTGGATCTACGAAAATGGCACAGAGGAAGATTATGAGTACGAGACGTCAGCTAAGAAAGGATTTTAGGAAACTCCCCACGGACGGGCGGAGCCGCAGGTAGCAGCTAGTATTATATGCATAATATGTGAAAGCTTGTATGTTTAGATAATTAGATGTGCGTTACTCAATCACACATAAACTGAACGTATTTGGATGAAATTACACAGATAGTTTATAACTTGGAATAACTGAATGATGGAATGAGGAGAGAAATGAGGTTGAAATCGTTCGTTCGGTTATTTTGGTAACACAAAGACAATAAATAGCATCTAATCTAAACATTTACACGGTTACGGTCTCGCGGCGCTGTTATACTAAGGGCTGATTTTTCAATAGTCAGATAACTTTTATCTGAGGATCTGAGGAATAAATATTGCGGTTTGACAAATTTTGTGTAGAAAATATGTCAAACTGTCAGATTTATTCTCCAGATAAAAGTTATCTCACTATTGAAAAATCAGCCCTTAATATTATTTTTATTTATTTCTGTATGAAAATGATTTATTTTGAAATAATTATGCAGTAAAGACTGAAAAAAACGTAGGAGATAGTAACCATGGGATAAGCGGGAAATAAAAAGGGCTATTTATTTTCTAAATTCAAAATGGACATTTTTTTCTTCTTAATTATTTGTCCAGCGGTCAGTCCTTTCGAAATACAGTAAATTTACGATAAATATAATTTTATAGTGAAGTTTTAATTATTGTTTATATGGAATCATTAAACCCTACACCTATTATTGTATGTCGTTTAAAGTTATTAACTGTAAGTAAAAGCAACTTGTTTATTAAAAAGCGACTTCGTTATCAGTCTTTCCTAATTATATGTCCACAACTGGACCTACCTATGTAGAGAAATATTTAGAACAAGTTACTGAATTGTTATGTCATGACACGTAATGGTTTGTTTACGAAGATTCAATAGAATAGAACTACACAAATGGAACACTGCTTTAGCAATGAAATGGTTTCCTGACTAAAAACATACAGGTGTTATTAAATGACATCGTCACTGCATAATTAATCATGCCATTAATTTGCTGCGACACGGATACCTTTGTCTGCCTTCGCAAAACATTCTCTTCAACGTGGGAACTTAATTATACATTAACGTTGTTGTACATACAATGATAACTGGGTGCGTGCCTATGTTCCGCTTGCGAGCGTGCCCTCGAACGTCTCCATTCTCGGATGACATTTGAATTGCGGACTACAATTGCATCTAAAATCGTCAATTTGACGTAGTTCTGCTGATCATGGCTAATAAGTACCGCATCCTGTTTATCAGCCAGAATAACCACTGATTGTCATTACGTTTTTAGATTACCGCGTTTATTAACAATGGCTAACTGTTGTAAAATGATAGCGTTAAATAGTATGTTGTCAATGAATGATCTAGGTTTCGGAGAACTAATATTTATAACTAGCTTCTGCCTGCGACTTCGTCCGCGTGGAATTTCTTGTTTTAACATTAAATAATTATATCCTATAGCATCGCATCGCCCTCCCGCGATATACTTCGGTTTCTTTTAGCGTTCTCTCTGACTTTTTTACTCGACTCCTTAAATAGCCTATCACCTGCCTAAAGAATTGGACTACCAAATGCAATTTATTTCCAATCGTATTGATGATATTGGTAGATCCAGAGATTACCGCCTTTTTTTGAGGGTGGGAAATCATCAAATAACTTCTCCCGCTCTGAGTGGGGCAAGAGGGCGTGTCAGAATTTTATTGACTAAAACCCACCCATGTTCCCTCAGTTGCCTGTGTGCCAGGGGCCGCGGTCTCTCTTTCGAACAACCCGCACCCCTGGCAGGCATCGGCCCTTGCGGACCGTGAGTTGATGGTGACATCTCTTTGAGGCGCGCGTGAAAGACAAAGAGCCGTCGAACCGGGAAAGGTTACCCCTTACGTACAAACAAACAAATTTGACAAATTTGACCTCTTTAGGCTATTTAAAATAACGCTACGACCGTATCAAGCCGAGTTAAAAGAATAAAAACGCAAAAAGAATGTACTACTAAAACTAAGAGAAAACCAAGTATTATTGTAGACCGGAGATGAGATGCACTAGGATATATTTTATGTTAAAACAAGAAATTACATTGCGGATGAAGTCGCGGGCAGAAGCTAGTTTATAATATAATAGCAGTTATTAATACAAATTATACCTTTAATTAGACGCCGTAAGTAAATGTAGAAATCTTAGTAACTAGACAGTTCCCTTTATTACGTTATAAGGAAATACAAATGCAGATCATATACATAGGAAAGAACTGTGAGGATTATATCAATTAGCAATAATATATTACAATTTATTGCAATGTTGAAGCGCTATATTTTATACCGCCTTCGGAAAACGGAGAACTCTGTCATCTATAAACTGATTTGAAAAATTCTTACATTTTCTTTGAAAGGATATACATACAGGATAAGTTTTTATCCAGTACGCAAATTGTAACCATGAATTCAGCATATCATTCTAGACCCCCCAGCGCAGAAATTTTTCGTCGGCAAAAACAAAAAAAAATCAGCTGATCCATACATTTGGACCGCGAAGGTATTGCACTTTTCTATAAAATAACAGATTTTTTTTTTGGAAAAACGATGTAAAATTTCTGCGTTAGGGGTTCTAGAATGCTATGCTGAATTCATGGTTACAGTTTGCGCACTGGATAAAACCTTATCTTGTATAGGTCCCATCAAGTGCGATTTTTGAATTAGCTTCGATAATGCTTATTTTTTCCACTGTGTATGTTGACCATGTTATACTTTCTTGTACTGTGGTTGTAGTCTATGGATGTCAAATACGTTACTGACGTAGGTAGGTAGACTAAGTAGTGCACTAGCATACTTACTGCATTTGTTACAGAGCAGTTTGCTAATTCACAGTTTGAACAAAACCACAGCACATACCTACACCGTGAAATTTTAATGGTTGTTTTCCCGCAGCGAATTGGTTTTGTCTTGTTAATACAATCGTTTTATAAACAAATAAAATATTAGAAATAAAAAAGGCAGATTAACCATTGTGAAAAATCACCACGTACGAGAGTTTATTTTGCTTCTGTTCCCTTTGTCGGCGGTGCCTGCGATTCGAATAGTACCTACAAGTTACCTCTAGTGTTACTATTGAGTAGTGTTTTATCGAGTTGATGAATATTTTTTAATAATTTTAAAACGAAAAAATCTTTAGTTTTTTATTTTTACTCTATGCTTCGAAAGTACTCCTTATGGCAAGTTATTCTGCCGCGGTAAAACAAACATTAATATTTCACAGTGTATAATATTGTGACAAAACCAGAATTCTCAGGTACAGGCATGGCAATTAGTGTTTTGTGATAGAGTAGTAGAAGTCGAATGTTTAATTAGACATAAACAATGCCTAATGTATATCTCGGCTTGTGCATAATTAGGTAATTAGAGATGTTTCAAATGACGTTTCATGTCATACAATTAAATTGATTGTGTAATTAGCCATGGAAAACAAATTAAGTCTGTTTGCATTGTCTATGCGTACTATATCTGTGCGCAATTGTGCAATAGAACAACTTTACAGCACTTAGACTTGAAATTAATTATGTATGGACCAAGGACGCTACCCTGTGGTACACCAACTTTGATTTCACTAATATCGCTTGAAAACCTGTTTTTATTTTTGGCGGTTTTCTTATCCCAATCCACGAATAATTTAATCATGAATTAGGAATGTGAAGTGCACTTTAGCTCATGAACATGCATGACCAAAAACCCTCGTTTGGCTCATCTTGAACTTACGTTGAGAGTACCTACATTTGTAATGTTTTGTAGCTATTGTTGGCGCTGTCGTCGGCCCTGGGTGGTGCCTCAGCGCTGCTGTTGCTGGCCGTCCCGGTGGGCCGCATCACCGTCACCTTCCCCACCGCTGTGGAGCTACTCGCGACCTGCGAGGACTCCGCCATGCGGATAGGGCTCATGAAAGATTACCCTTGCCTACCACTTCACCCTTATTCATACGATATCAACCTGACGTAAGCTATCTATACCGAAGAGTATTTTTCGATTGCCAGGTAAATACTTATTCTAATCTAACATTTTGTTTATTTCAGAGTCCTTTCATGTGGTTTCGTTTGTGATTTACCAGAAGATTTATCAACAGATGAAACAAATGCGTTAATTCACACAAATTCCTACGATATACACTTGCAGTCAACTATTGACTCGCAACGTCTTGTTTATCGTCACACAGTGATGGCACAGCTGGCACAAACAATGGTTCCGAAGAAAGATCAGAGCACATCGCGCATCTTGACAAACGATCCCTTCTTTAACACGACAATATCAATATCCGGTGATACAATATTCTTCCCAGCGCCAAAGTTGTATCAAATAGAATGCAGTCGCGATTCGATCAATGAAACTTGCTTATTTGGAAAAGATGATATTTTCAATCAAACGGAGGCCCTTCTTGATGAAACCATATTTCGCATGAGGATATCTCACGACGTACAAACCTCACCTCTTAACATAAGAAACTATTGGGTGAAAGCTGTCTCTACAGAACACAATTTCACAAAAGATGAAGACTATGATGGCATTGACAGTGTTACATGCAGTGACAATTTTGTGAGTAAAATAATTCAGCTCGACGTTACACAGTTTTACTTAAATGAAATAATAAAACTTTTATTTTTATGTATGTGATTATTCGCGTTAATACTTGTATGCCTAGCATTCTAGTAAAGTAGTATCTCTACTTACAATACATACTAAATTCTATCGTCGTTGTCGTGACCTGATTATTCAATTAAAACTGCTTCTTCGTATTTATGTTTAGTAAGGTTTAATAGCGACTTAAACCTTATTATAATATCATGGTACTGTCACGGTTATTAGAAGTTATAGGTAGGATACGTTACAACCAATAAACCAGCCAATTGTTTATCAGGGTCAAGACGGAGGAGTTCGAGTGCAGGCAGGGTCGCGAAAATTATCCGGATGTCGGCCGGCGTGCGCTGCTTCCACGCCACGCAAGAGTCTCTGCGAGAACACTCAGCAGCAAATAGAACTGGACCCAGCATTCACCTTCTGGGCCTACCTCGCTGTAAGTTACTATGACCTCTAAACTAACAATGTTGATCTAAGAACAGTTTGCCAAAATGTAGATGTCTACATTGTTTAAGCAGAATTGGAGGATGAAGTAATAAACACTAATGAAGCTGAAGGTGGATCACGATTATCTAATTCCTGTATATACATACCGGTACATACGTAACGAATGAAATTTGTAGTGAGCACGTGGAGCACTAACGTAAACTCATGCAGATTGAACGGATCCTCATGATGGAAAGATTGCCGTCTAATCGTCGCTAACTGGGTAATGGCGAACTTGATACGGTGAGTGACGACCCGACCCGTTGCTCGCGTTCCCATTCCGTCTGCCAGGCTGCCCGCTGCGCCCCGCTGGGACGCTTCCCATTGCCACTGGACACAAGTGGACACTCTAAGTTTTTACCTCCGTTTTCTATGAAGGTGAAAGAAAAATTAAATAACATCGCTTTTGCTCATTAATGGTCGCAATCGGGTATAGAAATCTGGTCTAACTTGTAGGCGACAAGGACCTGAATGGGTGACGTAAATAGACGTTATGGAGTTTGCCAACGATGGCTGCTGACTAACCGTTTTCAACAGTCTTGGTCGACGGCTTTGGTAAAATAATGTCCAAACTTCCGACAAAAGATGAACCGCGAACAAGAGCTTTCTGTTAATATAATATATTTCTTATTTTAAAAGCTTAAAAAATATCATAATTTGCATATAGTTTCGATGTAAGGTTTTCATTTGCGGTTATCTGTATAACGTGGTCATTTATGTTCAGCATTGAACTTTATCGATCACAGGACATTTATAAACAAAAATTAACATTACAATGATATTATCATTATAAAATCTTTCTGAAGGTGAAGTTTCGATCGGAATCTATACTTTTATATTTTATATATCTATACTTATCTATCTATATTCTATACTAATCATAAAGCTGAAGAGTTTGCTTGTTTGTTTGCTTGAACGCGCTAATCTCAGGAACTACTGGTCCGATTTGAAAAACTCTTTCAGTGTTAGACAGCCCATTTATCGAGGAAGGCTACAGGTAACATAACATCACGCTAAGACCCTTAGGAGCCGAGCAAAGAGAAAAAAGTCACGAATACGAAGTACTCGCACGGGCAGGCGAGGCGAGCGACGACGGGGTGGGTCGGGGAGCAAGAAATTTGACGCGAACGAAGTCGCGCGCAGAAGCTAGTACTTTATAACGTGATCATGTATTCGGTATAACTATCCGTAGCATTGATATGTTTGCTATATTTAAATAAACTTGTTTCGACATGCTAACCTTTACTAGATAAATCTTAAAATATTGCTCATAGTTAAACGTAGTGTCCGTAAACATTGAGGACCCATGTCTCAAAAAACGCGAATTTACCAATATTTAGCAGTAAAGTGAGATTCAATTCTGAGAGAATCGTAATATCCTGCAGTTATCTGTATAAACTAACACAGATAGCAGTTAACGCTTTATAGATTTCCGAGCTTAGGCATAGCCAGCCTCAGTTAATCATTGTTTCACAATGGCATCGGCAAGACTTGCAGCCTTGTCCTCAATGTGTGAGAGCTTACTTAGTTACCCACACCACGTACTGCGCACGCATAGGTATTATATGAGCATGTGGTGGTTATTGTTCTAATGCCTGCTTAGGGTCAAAGGCAGTAAACCTTTTTGCCTTTGACCGCATTATAGACAACGATAAAAATGATGTTGAATGTCGATGGTTTAGGTTTATTGCGGTAGGTTTGCTATCTCCGGTTCTGGATCTTGTGGTTATGTACAAAGTTAAGATACAAAACAAAATATTCAATATCTATACTCTAAACTAATATTATATAGAGGTAAAGTTTGTGAGGTTGTAGGGGGTAATCCCTAGATCTACTACAGCGATTTTGAAAAAAAAAAAATACCAATGCAAGCCACGTTATTTGTGAGTGTCATAGGCGCAAAAACGGTCGAAAAAAAAAATAGGGAACCCACCCGTGCGAAGCCGGGACGGGCAGCTAGTGGGTAATATTCACGAGTCCATTCATAATGTTTTCAAACATGTATTCATGAAGCCAAAACAAGTACGTACCTACTTACTTGTAAGAACTGCGATCTGTAAAATACTTCGTCCAAATTTCAAACAGAAAAATAAACTGAAGTTTAGCATGTGTTCTGTGGTTTAGTACAAAAAAGTTCAAGCAGATAGAGCATAATGTATTATCATAGTGGACTTTGTACGTTATATCAGATCGTTGTAACTTGCTTGTTGACTTTGGCCTTTAGTGAATAGCAAAATTTACTAGAAGATTGCATTGAGCTCAATAACTTTATTGGTAAAGTGCTACAAAGTTTAACATGGAAAATAACCTTTCATTGACCTTCTTAGAAATAATATCAGGTAGAAGATGTTTTGTTTATTGAAATTGGTACGTATCAAATGAACCAAAAGATAATAGTGGTTGAAAGCGAATAATAAGCGAGTAAGTATTAACATTAGGAAGAAAGAACAGTTGTTTATCCGGAGTCCCGGGACAGTTAGGATATTTGCTACCTATTTATTTACAAGAATCGATATTCTTGTAAATAAATAGCAAATATCCTGTCGAACCTACGATTAGCTTCGCTACCACATTGTCGTTACGCGGATTATTGTGATATAAAAGTCTAACGCAAGTAATAAATTAAAGCCGTCTTCAAGCGGTAAAACAAAGCCTAAGATAATTCTTTTGTATGCTAACGCCTTTGTTTACGTTGACTTGTTTTTCCTGTGCAGGGAAATCTTTTGTTGGTGATTGTAAAGAAAATTCCTGTGAGGTCGACTTTTTTGCTTAAGGACGTATTTGCAAATCTGACAAAAATAAGCAGGTTTTCGGTGCTTTTTGCGGCAAAATGATACTTAATCAAATGTAATAATTCAATTCAATAATTCATTCTTAATCAAAAAAAAAATAATTGCCAAAGATAGATTACTTTTTCATCTTGAAATGGGTGTAATTTTATACTCGAAAATTTAAGTTTTTACCATTGTACAAAATAATTTCTGTGACCTCTTCACACAACATTGACAGTAAAGTGTTGAGTTTAGGAAGATTTTATTTTCTATAATAACATAAATTCAACTATTTAAAAATATTTTATGTAAGCAGACATGTTCAACTCAAAAAAGATGAAAAAAGAACTATCAAAATGTAATAAATAGTCTCAGAAAAAAATGAAAATCGAATCTATTATTTTCACATATTTAGCTTCAACGCGTGAACCTTGTTGGTAGGCTACGAACATGAAATGCACGTGCGCAGTTCGCAAGCGGCTCGCAAGCAGCCCGCGAGCGCCAGGTCTGGACTCTGGATTCGCCAGGTCTGGACACACCCTAAGCAGCAGCTCGTGGTGCAAAAAATAGCCGAATACAAAATAATTGACATAATAAACTTGATACTTCAAGTATTATACGGGGTACGGACAACCAAGGTAAGATTTTATTCACAATTTCATATACTTTTGTTAGAAGTAAGTAGGGATCATAAATTCAAATTATCATTTTGTTTTGGATTTGATGGAGTGACTGAAGGAGTACTTCGAAGACTGCTACTGGAACTAATAGACGAGTAGTGCTAGATGTGCCGAGTTTGGGCTCATTATGTTAGTTATGTTGAGATCTTACCTCCTGACTTGGTGGAGTGACCTGAAGGTGTAGATGACTGCTACTGGAACTAATAGACGAGTAGGGCTACGTGTGCCGAGTTTGGGCTCGTTTTGTTAGTTACGGTGAGATCTTACCTCCGGACTTGATGGAGTGACCTGACGGTATACTTCGAAGACTGCTACTGGAACTAATAGACGAGTAGAGCTAAATGTGCCAAGTTTGGGCTCGTTTTATTAGTTACATTGAGATCTTACGTCCGGACGATGGTAGACCTGAAGGTGTACTTTGAAAACTGCTACCGGAACTAAAAAACTAATAGAGCTACCTGATAAGTCTTCATCTTTTATATAATTTATAGTTTATTTAGCTCTTAGGAGCCATCCATAAACAACGTCACACAAATTTTATTGTTTTTTGACCGCCCCCGTCCTTGTCACAGGTGGTTACACTTGTACAACCCCCTCCCTCTTGTGTGACGTCACATAATTTTCAATTTTATATTTAGAGGTAAGAGTAGGTAAGTAGAGTTTTAGAATTTTAGGTTTTAACATGTGACGTCACAAAGCTTTTGACACCCCCTGGCCCTTGTCACACAATGTCACATTTCGTTGACCCCTCATCCATAAATTACATCACACGTTAAGGGGGGGGCCTTAACGTGTGACGTAATTTATGGATGGCCCCTTATAACGCAATTGTTGTTTTAGATGCCAAAGCGTTGATGCGTGATGACGTTTGGGCAAAAATCTCGTAAGTAACTTCGTGCCTGTAGAAGTAACGCAGAAGAGAAGAACTGCCGCCTTCCAGAATTTATCGATCCAGGATTCAAAAGAAATATGGAACTACGGGAACATACTTCACATTGTCATATTAGTATATTGAAAACAAAGAATTGATTTTGAAAAAAAAGTTTTTTTTGTTAATTTTATGAATTTTTATCATTTACTAGTTCCTAGCCCGGTTTCCTAAATGCGTAACACACTTGGAATGGCAACCCATTCCAATTTGATAGCCCAACAATATCCATTGCATTGTTTTTGTTGGCGTGCAAACTATTATCTTAAACCTGTATGAAGCAATGAATATTGTATTAGTATATTGGCACAGTGTGTGTGACAAATAAACGCATTTTCTTTCTTCTTTCTTTGCTCTCTTGTTTTCGAAAACCCACTTGCATTTGATACCATAACAAATTTATTATAATTATGAAATACTAAATAAAACAAATAACATATTATAAGCTTATGTTTATAATTATTTGTTTTCAAACAGCTTGTCGCGCTAATTGTAAATACATAGGTACTTTTACAAGTACTTGCTTAACAACCAATCAGTGTGCAATTAAATAAAATAAATGTTAGGTAACTATATACTTTTATGAACACATCACGTTATAAAGTTTTTGAAAAAAACAAAATCAACGTAAGCTTAAAAAAAACATGTCTAAAAATTAAATTAAAGTAGGCTCAAGTATCAAGCCGTGTCAGTTTACTCATAATTTCGCCGCTCCATGCAAATCGCTGTGTGTGTGAGCCTTGCGCGTGTAGTAGTAGTAACTAGTAAGACTCAATACCTAAAATTGAAGCGCGTCAATTCGTAAATGCGTCCTTGAACTATAATTTTTTTAGATATTATTAAACAAAGCTAACCCTAGTTAACAGAATTGCCGATGTAATCTGATCTAATGCAAAACGCCTAGAAAACTTAGTTATACTTAGGTACTCCCTTCTCGAACATAAATAAATAATTTAAAGCAAATGAAAATGTTTGTGATAAAAGCATTTTCATTTGCTTTAAACCGCTTTATTTATTTATTAGAAATAGCTGACTTCGACCCTTGTCCTCAGGTGCGAGTGTTCATCGGTATCATTGGAGGTACAGCGTTCGCGATGTTCGAAGGGGCTGTGATAGCCATCGTGAGGGAACAGAAGGCCGACTACGGGATGCAGAGGGTATACGGCAGCATCGGAGGCATGATCTCCTCGCCACTCTCCGGCCTGCTCATTGACTACGCTAGCCGAGGGAAAGGGTACACCGACTTCAGGTAATAACGCCTTAATTGCATAACCTCTTATTAAAATCTTATCTCGCGCAAGGTCAAGGCAGAGAATGTACTTTAATTAACATTTTCAGATTTTTTTAAAAAATCATGTGTTTAAGTAATAAGGTTTTAATGAGCCGGTCGCAAAGCTGCGTAGTTTGTTAAACAAGGAAATAATATTGGAAATCTGAAAGTAATATGAAAAAAATTATAGAAAATAGAAAAATAGTACTTAGTAGTAAAATACCATGATCTGCCTAGCCTATGTTGGGGTCGGCTTCCAGTTCATAATGAAACACCAGGATACCAATATTTTGCATGGAGCAACTCCTTATCTGACCTTCGCAACCCAGTAACTTGGTAATACAATACCACATGTGAGACAGGTTGTTAGATTCACGGGCTTCTGATGACCCGTAACGACTATGCAACGTGCTTAACGTACTTTCCGAAGCACGGAGGTACTTGGTAAGTAAAGATGGTCACCTATCCATCGAACAACTACGGCAATCGTAGCTTAACCTGATCGATCGACCCGTAGAATATAATATATGAAAATAGTAATATGAAATACATCAAACAATTGGCGCTGAATGAGATATCGGATGAGACTCATACCTGGGTAAAAGCCGGTTAGTTGCCACACTTTTTAACATCACTCTATTTCTCTCCGTACAAAAAGCAAAATAATTAATTTGTAAAACTGGCCGATACTTTGGTTTTTCTATCTACAAATTTGTGAAAAGTAAAAAAAAAACATTATCTTTAATATTTCCAGAGTATTAGCGATTTTTGCAGACCTCTATATATTGCGACATCTATCCCACTTATGGGATAGATGTCGCAACGCAACGCATTTGTATAAATTGCGTTTAGGATAGATGCCCCGCCGAGAAACAGCATATCTATCCCGCAAAAATTTTTAATGGCATTTCGCCTTCCCATGCAATCGCACAGAGACATGCGACTCGGTCAACTTAGCGGTAATTGGAGAGTCTTTCGATAAAAAAGCATACGATTCATCCGCGAAACTAGAGTAATTACAATCGGGGCAACTATGCCCCTGGGGTAACTATCCTGGTTTTACCCTACATTAGACACTGAAGAGGTACCAGCATGCCTCTCCAACACACACGGTAAGTATACACAGCAGTTTATCTACTTGAATCCTACGAATAATATAATAAATGTGAATGTTTGGATGTTAGTTATTCAGTCACGTTAAAATGGCTGAACGGATTGGGATGAAATTTTGCACACACATAATTCATAACCGGGATAAACACATAGACTTTTAGTCCCGGTAGTACGATCTGGTCCGATAATTTTCGACCGACACGCGGGGCGAAGCCAGTAATACATAAATAAAGCGAATATTATAAAGCGAATATTTCTATGAATAACAAGCAGCTCTTCCGCGCGATAGTTCTGACCGCAGGCACACCAAATCTCTGTCGATTTGTTTAATTGCAAAATGTTGGCGGGGTCATCGGGTAGGCTAGCCAACAGACAGCCGACAGGCCATGACCGCCGAACGTGATGTGCGACGGTAAAAAACGTGTAGAATTACAATCACAATGCGGTCGCTGCAGGCATCAGTAGCAGTCTTTTTTATATCAGATTGGAGTAATAAACCTTTTTAGTTCCTGGACCCAGGCAACTGAAGGAACACGGGCGGGTTTTAGTAAGTAAAAGTCTGACACTCCCTCCTACTCCACCCAGAGCAGAGAGAGAGTTATTTGATGATTTCCCAGCTAAGTATATTGGGGTCACCTTCCAGTCTAACTGGATGCAGCTGAATAACAGAACATTTTACATCGACCGACTGCCTATCTGACCTCAAAAACGCAGTAACTAGGTAATAGGATAATCCTTCATAAGACTAGTTTCTGGCTTCTGACTACCAGTAACGACTGACAAAGATATTTTTATTTTTAATGTGTTGTGGGTGCGTTTACAAACATTGAAACTCACATACCTACACAAACAGCCAGACCCGGAACAACTACCACGAATTCACGAATGACAGCCGGGACCAACGGATAAACGTGCTTTCCGAGGCGCGGAGAGTTTCATTATGTAAAGATCCCATCGACGGACCGACAAGCGAAGCTTGACCTGATCGATCCACCGATTATTATTTAACCACAAGCGCCAGAGACATGACTCAGACATGTCTTATTCAGAGGTGGAATATTAGCTCAAAAAGCACGAGTGTTGCAGTTAGTAGAAAGTTTAGCCTTCAGTTTAAAGTCTACGCAATTGCGATGCTTAAATAAAAACCACAACATAAGATTTGCGAAAATCGGCTTTAGTTACGATCTAGCCGTCTGCTGAAACTAGGAACTAACAGTTGGCAAATATGTTTCCGAACTTAAAACTCTTATTTGGTTATCGAAAAGGGTAACATTTGAATAAGATGTCTCGTAAAATGTATATATATAAATTGTACCTATAGTTTACCTAAGGTTCGGGTAGGTAACTATTAAGTACTAATGCTATGTTTTCTTATAATTAGGTACAAATAGTTAAATATCGTTACGTCCTCCACATGAGTGAATATAACGGTGTTGTTCAGTGACTAACATTTGCACAAGTGTATTATGTTCTTTATCGTTGATATAATTATTACACAGCCATATACAAGGTTGGCCAAAAGTAATATGTTAATATGAATTGGCTGCGATTTGGTTGTTGAAAAACATTGAGCTCTGTTTTCTCGAAAAGTTTATTTGAAGGTGTAAAATTTATGTCATTAAGTCGAAAAAATTATGTTATATTTTTCCCATAGAGGTTTAACATATATTATATCCATGGTATTAACAGGTAGCGCGTCGATGTCCCTGTCACTGAAACGTTCAATTCTGTACCTGCCCAATTACGGTTGAGCTTTTGTTTCAGCGATGCTAATGTATGTGCACCCACGACACTTGACTTTTAAATAACCGCGATCAGATGTTGGGTGGATAACCAATTTTCAAAATTCAATACTCTTACGAGCCTGGAGGTTATTCGACCGTCTGGCATACCTGGCCAAAACTGTAGTCGGTAAAATTTTATTTTGAACTAGGTTTTGCCAGCGGCTTCGCTCGCGTGGAGGTCGGAAATTGTCCCATGGGAAAGTTCTACCGGAATAAAAGTGTCCTGTGTGTTAATCCAGGTTATAAACCACCTGTGTGCCACATCCAAATCCTTTTGGCTGTTTTTGCGTTACTGAGTAACTAACGTTCAAACATACAAACTTGCACATTTATAATATTAAGTAGGAAGTGGGCTAGGATTATATTTCCGAGGTTAGATGGAATTTGCTCCCTGTATCTAGGTAGGTATTTACTACTTCTCGTCCCCTAATAGTAGTAGTATCAACAAAGCTATGGAGATCAACTTTAGCATTGTAGTCACAGTATGAAGTGCGTCCTTCTTTATACAATCTATCTACAGTCCATTCACAGTTATTTTACCTCTGACAGCAGTAACAGCAGCAACCCAAAAGCAACCTTATTGTAACAAGAATAAAGATCACTGTGATATTGACAGATTTGTTAGTGCTAGCCCTACCCAAAAGCAACCCTATTCTGACGGAAACAAAGATCATTGTGATTTTGACAGTGACGCAAAATCAGAGAATATACGTGAACGGACTGTAGTCGTGAGGTTTTCTCGGTGGTAATAGATATGCATGCGGTGGTTGCGGTTATTATTGTAATTACAGACAAACATACTGGCGACTGGCATTTGTTACACAATACATATATGCGGTTTCTAGCTGGGACGATCGATGTAATAAATAATTGACATGAATTAGTCATGTTGCTGCGTTATCCTATGTTTTGGGTACCTACGCAAGTTTTTATATAAAATCTACACGTAAAAGATTTCTCATTAAAAATAATATGATTTATAACTTTAACTTTTAGTTCATAAATAATTACCCATGTCCATAATCACTGCAGTCGAAATCAAAGTCCTGTAAACATGAAATTATTATTTATATTTTCAGGCCAGCGTTTTACCTGTACGCAGTCCTGAAAGTAGCTTCAGGAGCGCTCATGTTGAGCATAGATCTGGAGTTCAAGCAGCCGGCACAGAACCTTCTGGAAGATGTCATCACTGTGTTCAGGAACATCGAAATTGTTGCGCTTTTCATTGCGTGCTTCATTATGGGTAAGACTTTATGAACTCTAATAAAGTACATTTTATAAAATATACAACAAGAGGCATTCGTAGTTCTTTGACAGTAGTTACGGTTCGTCAGAAACACGATAGTCTGACAACCAGTCTTACCAAGGGGAATCCTGTTATCCAGTAAGAGGAGAAGTAGAGGTCAGATAGGCCGCCGTCCATGTAAAATACCAGTATTCAGCTGCATCCGGTTAGACTGGGAGCTGACCCCAACATAGTTTGGGCACTCCACGATTGCGGCGGTAAGTCCCCTCTTTGAGGAGTGGATTGAGAGGCGGCACGGCGTCCTCACCTTCCGCCTGACGCAGGTACTCACCGGACACGGCTGTTTTGGAGGTTCCTGTTTCGCATAAGGCGGGAGGAAACGCCCGGGTATTTCCACTGCGAAGATCGCCCTGAAGACACGGTGGAGCATACGGTGGAGGTCTGCCCGGCTTGGGCGGAGCACCACCGTGTCCTCGTGGAGGCGATCGGCAGCGGCGATCACTCGCGTCCGGCCCTGGTTCAGGCCACGGTACGGAGCGAGAGTGCATGGGTAGCCGTCACCTCCTTCTGCGAAGCAGTAATGCCCGCGAAGAAGGAGGCGGCGCACGTGAGCGAGAGGCAGTATATGCGCCTTCACGGCCTTAGTTGCCGCAGGAGACGCCCTGGGCGTCGGGAATCCCAGGCTGATTCCCGGCCACCGTAGGCGCGGGCTTACGGACGGCGAGTAATGGGTAGCTCGCTGTCCGGTAAGGACCAAGTGTCGTTCTTCGCGCGCGCGCGCACGCGCGCCTCAAAGAGATGTCAGCACCAACTGGTGGGGTCTGCGAGGACCGATGCCTGCCACGGGTAGGGATTGCTCGAAAGAGCGATACCGCGGCCCCTGACACACAGGCAACTGAGGGAACACGGGGTTTTAGTCAGTAAAAGTCTGACACGCCTCCTGCTGCTCCTGCTCCACCCAAAGAGGGAGAAGTTATTTGATGATTTCTCAACCCCAAAAAAAAAGAAACCCCCTACGTAGTTAGGATGATGATAGAAAAAGACTCAACAGACGTAATAACGCCATGCCACCGCTATAGTAAGAAAAGTAGAAAAAACAACAAGGCATTTAAATTGTGCGGCAGGACTATATGCCTTTCTACGCTAAGGACATATACCTAACCATTTATATTACATGGTGACAGACATGATAGACGCGATAGTACATTCTTACATATCACATATGTAAGGATAAATAAAATGATGTAATAAGAATTCAAATAAAATAACTTTTACAATTCGTTTCATTTAATCAGCTTGAATTCTTTAAAATGGCGTATCATGTATTTCAATAGATTTCAATGAATGGATGGTCATGTTCCAAAATAAGCGAGAGCTTGAGCTCTTACGTCAATACTTAGTAAAGTATTGACGTAATGTTTATGGTTATTACCTATGTACTCACAAGTCATTAGAGGTAGATTAGATGCAACTCAATTGTTTGGGTATTACCCTTTTATTGATCACGTAGGGATCTCCAAGCATTGCCATCTCCATTACCCTTTGGGTGACTTTTAGCCTACTAATTAGGCTCATTGTGAGCTACCACGTTTCAGTGAAATCAGAAATGTACAGATCCCCAGGAGAACCAAAGTAACCGACATAGCCTGAAGCCAAGCTTATGTGGCAGTGGGCAGGGCACATTAGCTCGCAGAACAGTTGGCCGATGCGGCCGAAAGGAAAGTAGCGACCACGTACCGGAAGACGCAGAGTAGGCAGGCGTTCCACATGGTGGACCGATGACCTTGTGGAGGTTGCAGGAAGCCGCTGAATGTGAGGAACACAAAACTGGTCAAAGTGGTAAAGCTTGGGGAAAGCTTATGTCCAGCTGTGGACGTCTTTTCGCTGAAATGATGATATTATAATATGATATTTATTTTTGTGTTTTTCTTAGGAACTGCTTGGGGCTACATCGAGAGCTTCTTATTCTGGCTGCTACAAGACCTGGGCGCGTCGCGATCCCTCATGGGTATCACTATAACCGTCGGAGGTATTGCTGGTCTGCCACTCCTCGTGCTATCAGGCCCCATCATCAAGAGGCTGGGACACGCCAACGTGCTCTTCATCGGATTCATATTCTATGCAATTAGATTACTCGGTAAGGGCTCAAAGAACAATGTTCGTAGATCGAGCTTTCTAGTTTGATTTTAATTAATTTACTATTTACCTTAACTTCAACTTTTTTTTTCAAAGGATTTAAATTTCCGTTTTACAGTTGCCTTCAAATTTGGCATTCAAGTTGGTAATTTTCCTTTCCGTTATGTATTCCGTTACTATTGTTGGATTTTAGGATTTGTTATCCTGCAACAATCATATATCAATCCGCGGTGCACCTCGGATACTATAATAAGCAGTGTGAGAAGACATTGTTTACCTGGATTAACACATAGGGTACTTTTAGTCCCAGTAGTACGTTCCCGTGGGATATTTACCGACATCGACGCGGGCGAAGTCGCGGGCAAAAGCTAGTAATAAATAATTCTAATTACGCTTTCATTTCCATTGTTATTCACAGTAGATTAGGACCATATGTTTTTTATTATTTATACTTTAAGTACCTCTTTATATACTACATTAGAGGTTCTGCTCTCAGGTGATAAAACAACCAGGCTGCTAGATGAGCTCACTCTAGAGCAGGCCACGTATAAAAAAAAATACATACCGTCGAACACATAACCTACTCTTTTTTTTTGATGTTGGATAAAAACTGGCCGTGCGAGAAGGAGTCAAGATCAATTCCCGCTGTTTTCAGTGACTAACCCTGAGACTTATTAATCGTTATTCATCGAAACATACCTTGAGGGGGAACTGCAGCCTTTTAAACTCGAATGGGTACTCCGACGGTATTAGTGGTATCCGCGGTATATACACCGATTCACCTCGAGTACAGCCAGTCATAATGGCCTCTACCACGTTTTTATGTAAGGGTTTGCCATACAAATCTTTCATCCCTTATTTTAACCTCTTCTGGGATGATTTTTCAAAAACGCTGATACATGTAATTATTAATTACCAACCAAAAGGTTAAATACAAATTTTCATGGTTTGAACTACAAAACTAAGGGGTTTCCCATTTATACTTTCATCCCGTTACGCCCTCAGGGGCTGATTTCCCAAAAATACTGAAACACGTGGTTTTTAATTTTTAATCAAAATGATAAAAACAAATTTTCATAGTTTAAACTGCAAAAATGACGTTTTTCCATACCAACTTTCATCCCCTATTTAACTCCCTTTGGGGTTGAATTTCGAAAAATCCTTCCTTATTCATTGTCTACATTATAAAGGGAAACTCTGTGCTCAATTTCAGCTTTCTAGGTTCAAGCTTTCAAGCTTGCAAGCAGCTTTCAAGGGTATGGGCTGGGCGTAGATGAGTCAGTCAGTCAGTCAGGACTTTTATTTTTATTTATAGTAGGTATAGATAGATCTTTGCTTTCTTTCTTTTATAAAATTAATGTTCGTCCTTTTACCTACCGGTAAGAACTTTTTATAAGCATATTCCTACATATTGATTGCCATAAAACATTTGCGTAGTTAATTACAATTAAGATCAGTTAGTAAGTGATTGAACCCGAGGTTAGCACCACTAGATCAAGCGACTCGTTCAGTGACTTGGTAAGCTGCGGCTCCACTTTCACCGTTTAGATTCCTTTCCCATTTGCTGATTTCCCTTTTGTTTCTACAAAGTTTCCTTAATGCAAGTTATTTTGATGCTTCTATTAGCTATACTTGTTTTCTTGATACCCAAAAGTTTGTAGTAAATATATAGGTACAGACACAAACTAATTTAATTTAACTTTGGCTCTGTCAAAGCTCGCTCTGATATTAACGAAAATTACGTTTTAGAGCAAAAATCGATCAGATACACTTCATGGTGTTGTTATATATAACAAATAGGAGACAGCTAAACACAAGAAATAATGTAGGACGGAATCATAGGAATCACAAAAATTACGACCCAAAGCGAATGCCAATAATTTCTCAAAATACCTTCATGATCCACTAACATTACCCCCTTTTCGTTTCTACAGGTTACTCATTGATCTACAACCCATGGCTGTGCCTGGTGTTCGAGGCGCTGGAGTCGGTGACGTCATCGCTGTCATTCACCGCTGCCGTGACGTATGCGGCGCGCCTGTCCTCCACCACCACTGACACCTCCGTGCAAGGGCTTCTCGGAGGAATTTACTTTGGAGTTGGTACGTAAACCTACCTTTCTGCCTTTGCCAATTGGGTTGAACCGTCTGTTCTTTATCTACCTGCATCAGGGTTTGCCTCTTAAAAATCTGCCTAGAATATTATGCATCGGGTCCGAGGATATAATATGCTAATTTGTCTCTGTATGTAAAGAATGGCACTCCTATATAATGTGGCTGATGTCCATTTAGCTTTCTAACCGCTAAAAGAAATCATAAACAAATTGACGTAAATCGATGTTTTCTCGACGTTTCTATAAACTTGTTACCATTTTTTTTACAGGTAAAGGTGCTGGCAGTCTTATTGGTGGTTACTTGATGAAGTTCTTTGGTACCAGACCCACTTACCAGATATTCTCTGGTGCGACATTTATCACTGGCTGCATTTATTATTTATTCAATACATTTTATTTACGGAAGAGGGCGGTCGTCTACGAAGACGACTTCTGTAAGAAGAAGCAAACACCTGCGGATGTTGAGGGCAGTGAAACGAATAAGGATGGAGACAAAACAGTCCCAGCGATAGATGTCGCTAGTAAAATTGAAGCTAAACTAGAAAACTCCATCGTGGACAAAATCAAAGAACCGGATTCGAACCGCATGAAGTTAGTGCCCGACAATGCAGATGGCGGTAGTGACTCTGGTGTTGATAACCCGGCCTACAACGAGACGGACGCGGCTGAAGCCAAGAAAGAAGAAATCAAAGTGCCCACTGTGTGATATGCATTCCATACAAACTATTTAAGTTTGAATGTAATGTAGATATAATATATTCAGAAGTCGCATTGTGACTAATGTATAGGGAATAATAACTATAATAATTGTAAGCCGAATTTAGTAGTTACATTTATACACGTTTGCTCTAAAACGAAATATATTTTTAAATGACGGACTTCTCTTTTAAAAATATATTTCGTTTTAGATCTTTTGGATATATGATTTCCTCTGACTTTAACGATTTTAGGGTAATTTAAAACAACACAAACAGACCTTCACATTAGCACCTACCTAATTTATACCTAAATAGGTATAATCAGAAAGTTTTTTAAGGCTTGTCTCTATAAGTTATTTATAAAGTCGTTGATTTTTCCATGTCACTTGCTGTCAAGTAGCAGTCGCACAATTTAATTGTGTTCCTATTATGTAGGTATCAGAGCAGTGAGGAATTAATGAATAAATTATATTAAATGAATAATATTTATTAATAAATATTGTTATTATTGTAACTGATTTATTTATTCCCACCAATGCAATATCATCGTATCTATTAATATCTAAATGGTACATATCTTCTGATTCCTATATAACGTCAACGAAAATAGTAGTGTAAAAGTATTTCAAAATACTTAATAATACTTGGTTGCCCTTAGTCGCACTCTACGACACCTATGGAACTTAGGGACTGACTAGTGAATGGGCAGCAGCGTTCTCTATGCATTTGACCACCATACTGCGATCGCCAACCCGCCTGCCAAGTGTGGCGATTATGGCAAATCCCCCCTTTTGGGGGAGGCTTATGTCCAGCAGTGTACGTCTTTCGACTGATATGATGATTATGATGACGTGGTTGCAGCAATATCATAGTGCTCTAACTCTTAAGTTCATTTATGGAATATTTGAAATGAACTGTATTAACTTTAACAAGTACTTGGTCTTTTGGTGGATGTTTGTCTACAGTGTTACTTAGTTTAGGATCGACACTTGGTGGCAAACCGGAGTATTTTGGAATTAAAGTAGATAAGTACCAAGTCGATATTGGGTACCTAATGTGGTTATATCATATATTCTTAATATCGTGTGGGTGTACCTACTTAATTAATAAGTTGTCGAATACAAGTAAACACAATTGGTTTTGATAGAAGTGTTTCTCCGTTGATTTGAAAAAATATCTATGTACCTAGTACTAGTACGTAGGTTACAATGAAAGACTTTATTTGAAAATTTACAATTACGACAACTCTACCGTTTGGCAATAGGAAAAACAGCAAAAAAGGCAGTTCTATGACTTCGTTTTCCGTTTGTTAACTAAGAAAAGAGTGCCAAAATTAGAGTGGAATTCCTAATGATAAACACGAAGATCTACTAGAACAATAGAGATATCTATATTAACTTATAAGATGATCGAATGGAATGTAGACAACTTTCCACTTAAGGTGCTCTAAATATTTTGTACAAATATGTGACACTTTCTACAGAGGCCAGCTCGGTAACTATATTGATTATCGTGCTAATAGTGTAAATTGTAACTTGGGTCATCTGAATCGTGCCTCTAGCGTTCTACATGTTGGAGTACCGCTAAAAATTATCGCAGTTTTACACCCAACCCATTTGTCGACAACATGTGTATTTGAAAATATTTAGCCATAGCCCTCATTTTCTAGTCAGTTGTCGTGTAGAGCACCCGCGTAACTCGGTGTTAACAAATGTGCTTCACACACGTCTAAAATGAATCGAATAGTACTGTTCACTGTTTTGTTAAATTGTTTTCATATCCGTTATGTTTCGACCGCGAACTTACCTGGACCATTAGTGTACGTTGTAACACCGTCTCCGCGACCGCCGCAAGCCGATTCAGGAAGATCAGCGCCGTTCTACTACCACAAGTGGATGAGCAGGATGGATTCGCCCCGGAATGCAACTCCTATCACCACGACAACAGAGAGGACAAAAACGCCTGACTTGATATTCGCAGAATTTGAATCGAGCAACAACAATATGAAATCAATTCGAAAACTTTTGGAAAAAGAGAGAATACAATCGACTACGACAACAACTACGACTTCTACACCCAGACCTATTTATGTTTCTGACGAAGAAACGAATGATGAATCGAATTATGGTTTACCAGCGCCGTCGACGAACGAGCCAGTGAAAACTGATATGACTGATTATTTTGCTTTGTATAATAATTTGTACAACTCTGGCCCAGTGTACGTGCCTTCAGCTTCATCACCTAGTGCACCACCATCTTCAACGACCACTACAACAACGACAACGACGACGCAAGCGCCCGTGAATAATGTACAGAATATTTGGCATATCATTGACAATGAGAAACATGATCAATTTTCTGGTGCATGGGAAGAAGAGCCCGTTAGTTCCGAACAAATGATTAAAGATGTTCAAAAAGATAATTCACAAAGTGCTGATGCTCAACTAAGTGAAGACAAGACTGAGGAAGATGTAGGAATTGATGACAACTTTGCCTTACCAGGGTGAGTGTTTAATTCTACAATTTGTCGCTCACCAAGAAGGTGAACGTAGATTTTAGACTGAATAAATATTTATTGCAGTGTTGTAGTTCATTTTACATAAAGTTTTATTATTGTTCACAGATTTGGCACTAATCCCGGCAATGGAGCGGAAAACGAATCCCGAGCAATACGCACAGAACCTAATATTCGCTTTCCATACATTGACCTAAAACCGTTCCAAATGAAAAATATGAAGAAATCTCAATTCAATTCCTTTTCTAACGGTAAAAATGGCAACAATATGTTTAACTTGGATAGCTTTACTGAAATCAAAAATCCTGTTAGAGGCGAAGTTCAAGATCCAGGAGTTCCCATGCGTCAACCTATAGACCGCTACAATCCTGCGCAGCCATACTTGCCTCAACCACCAACCTACGGTGGAAAACCAAAACAGTCTGCTTCCGGCCCCCCTTCTGGGCCCCCTGCACGTCCCTTGAATACAGTCGCCAGTCTAGTACCTCCTCCACCCCCACCCGCTCCTAAACTTACAGCGGACGATTTTCCAACACCAACCACCTATGAGTCCTTTCCGCCGTACGCACCGGCTCCTGCACCGCGCCCTGTTTCTTCGTATCAACCACCTATTGACTCGGGCCCAGACTCACCTCCCAGTGGGGGCGGTGACGATGGACCCCCATCCGACATAGGCTACAGATACAAGCCGCCTTCTGCCCCTGCTCCACCATCACAACCTTTTGTCCCAACTATTTCTCCGCCCAGTAAGCCATTTATGGGTTATTCTTATAACAAGCCACCGATGACTCAAGATGACGATGATAGCCCACCTATGATGGATATTGGTAGCAAACCTGACTTTCAAGGCTACCATTACAGTAAACCAGCTCCACCTTCTTCGCCGCCGCAGGACCACGCACCTAGTTACGGTCATCATGACGGTCCACCACCTTCGTACCAGCCTGAATCTGACTATCCTGATCTCATCTTTAATAACCCACACGGACACATGGGGGACGGGAAAGGTGGAGACGCTATAAAAGGGAATGACATGGGAATGGTGCCACCTCCTCCCCCATCTGACGACATGAAGCCAGACGCACATGGAGCTCCAATGGACGATCAAGGATTTCCTAATGATTTTCCCGGAGATTTCAAGTACCACCACGACTTTGATGAGCACGATCACGACCACTATCATTATCACCACACAACGACGACTACAACTACAGAGATGCCTCGTGTCAACAGATACAGTTACTATTACCTAGGAAAGAAACTTTACTATTTGCCTCTATACTTTAGTGTATATTTCATCGTTTACGTGGGAGCTCTCATCATCAAAGCCGTACTACGTCATAAGATTACATATCCCAACAGCTGGAGACCAAACGACACAACAGCAGGTTTCTTCTCAAAGAGGTCCATCGAATCGCATCTTTCGAACGAGAATCTTCACGAGATCACTGGGAGGGTAACGCGAGCGATTGCTACAGCAGCTGAAAAATATGTTGGTGAAAAGAGCAAACATCAATAAGAAATTTCATGATCTTATTGTGGATACTTCATGAGAACTGATTTAGATTAATCTTTTATCCGTAGCCATGAAATTAGGTGTATCTAATTCTATTGAATATGTGAATAGTTTAAGTTCGTTGTGAACTGGACACGTTTAATCGTTACCCAATGTTCCTTCTTGTTTGAACGTAGTTCATTGTCACAACACTAATGATAACAGTTAATTAATTTAAGTTGAAAATATAAAAATACTACATATCATAGCATTTGATTGAACCCCTGTTATAACTAACAAAAGTAGAATTAAGACTCGTGCAGACTCGCGCGACACTCGTAGAACAATTTCTTTGAAAACCTCATGGTTATTCGTCGCGTCGTGCCTATTTGAAGAAGCCTCTAATTTATCATTCTCATACTGAAAAATACAAATACGAAACTCTTTTTTTGCCATTCTTACGGTGTCATTCTTTTCTTATTCCATACAAATAAGATATTCTTTTTTCGAGAGACTTACAACTGATCTAGTGAAGAACGTGACGTCACGAACATAAAAAGAAATCCCTTCACAAAAGCTCAATAAAGTGCTGCTGAAACCGACTGAAAATCGGGGAGCTTTAGCTAAATAAGAAAGTAGCTTGAACATTTGTAGGCATCGCATTTTCCGAACTTCATAAAACTGTTAAGATTTATGTTTACTGGCTCCTGAAATACAGGTACTCTAACCTAACTCTGGAGCCAGGGTATCACATGGAGGTCGGTGTATTATACATATAAACTTTCCTCTTGAATCACTCTATTTATTAAAAAAAACCCGCATCAAAATCCGTTGCGTAGTTTTAAAGATTTAAGCATACATAGGGATATAGGGACAGAGAAAGCGACTTTGTTTTATACTATGTAGTGATTAAGTGTCGTACTCATGACTATTCATTAATATACCTACTTATATTTCACTATAAGCTATGAATACCGAATTATAATTACCTATATGCCAAATTCTATTGGACCATAAAGCTATTATTTACTTTAACGTATTTGTATTCCTTCATAATGATCCAGTATAAGTGTCAAATTGGCGACTGAAAATTTTTGTTTCAACATTCGGCACAAATACGCTTGGTGCTATCCAGAGGCGTACCAATAGAAAATGGCGCCTAGGGCACGCATCACATCTGCGCCCCTTCGTTAATTATCTTCAAGGTCTACACTGAGCAAAGCTAGGTTGCATAACTTTTCTTGGTCAAGGTATTAATTTAAACTTGCTAAAAAATCGCTTGCAATGCCGAAATTTTAAGAGAATTTGAATAGAATTAGGCAGATTTGGAAATCCTCTTGCATCCTCATACTGCAAAATATATTCAAGTAGCTCTTCGGATTTCTTAGATATACATAAAAGTATGAAATGGTTTATTGATGTTTTATTTTTTTATTTTATCATAGGCGCCCAGGGCTCGTGCCCTGCCTACCCTAGTTACGCTTCTAGTGCTATCAGATTGCTACTCAAAGAATAAATTATTTGAAATGAAATTGTAATGCAATGAAATTGTTTATTCTGTAAACAGGATATCAGAATCTCTTTTGCACGTCGTATTTTAAAAGAAATAAGCTAGACAGACTCGATATTTTCTATTTGACTATCCCTGAGAAGAAATGGCGAAACTAACTCAAAGGTCAAGGTCTCTTTTAAAGTCCAGACTTAAAACGAAATAAAAAAGCTTTTAATTATTGTCTAATTATCATTAAAATTGTTGTTTAAAAATAATAGATAACTTAAATTTTTATTCGTATCTATATTTTATAAATATTTTTATGTTTAATTTGTATTCAAATAATGGCAGGATTGAAATATTAATTAGCGTAAGCATGCACTTAAAATTATTTATTTATGTAAGTCGCCTCTGCGGCGTAGGCCTCCCCTAACTTTCTCCATTTTTCCCTATCTCTAGCTTGTCTCCTCCAGTCTGGTCCACAGCTTTCCTTAAATATATCTTCCCAGCGTTTCCGCGGCCTTCCTCGTTTTCTTTTTCCATAGTTAAGTCCAGACGTAATCTTGGTCAAATAAACAAAAAAAAATGAAATTAATATCGTTTACAATCTGAATACATGGGTAGAAGGAACAACAGGGTTTTTGTTACATATTGTAGATATTGCACATAGCTAGGGCAAAATGCAGCCTATTTTTTCTGGGTGAAAGTGGTATTTTGCGGTATAGCGTATCTTTGGTAATATGGCTTAAATTGGACTTCTACGAACCTATTTTGTTTAGAAATATGTGAGAAAACAGTTCACTTGTGGGCCTAACTAGAAGTGCATTTGGAGATACTTAGTTGTCTCATATTTTCTAGCATAGTATTTTTATCTCACGAAGTGACACGCGTTTTACTTGTAGTAACGAAATATCCCGATGTGAGAGGAGCGCAAAAAAAATCTAAGTTATGATAGGCAAATTAAATACTATAGACATAACTATCCATTAGTAGTACCTACCTATACTAGATTTACAAAATGAGTGTCTTTTTATTAATAGTAAGAATTTCAAAAGTAATTAATTCACAAACTTTTCTATAAGTTCAAATAAATAGTCACACAGGAGACAGTTATACTACGACGAGTGATGTCATGACTCGAATCACAAAAAGGTTAATGTAAATTGTCAATTGATAAGATCTCAGTAGAAAAGTGGAATGATTATGTGTTCAGCTATTTTACTTGGAAGTTTCGTCATACCCTATTTGGACTTTTTCAGTACGTTTATAAAATAGATCTCAGAAAGCCATCCTGGATTTGTAATTTCTCTTCTCAACTTGGAGTTCTAAATCGATACGCAGCTAGTTCAGCGCTCCCTTAGTAACAGCAGGCCACTTTATGTAGGCCACTGTATGTGCAGCAGGTCAGTTGTCTGCGGAGTTGGGTTTCTGGAAAATCATAAGCTGAACTACCAGTTAAATCATAAAAAGCACCTAGATTCTGACGTTTCATAAGTGCCCTTGCAGGTTTATGTGAAATAAAATATTTTGATTTTGATTTTGAAATAAACTATTAGGTCAGGGACGTATTGCCAAGTGACTAGTCGAGAAACTATTGCGTTGGTTATGGTTCTTTTTTGAAAAAGATCTTTAATTTGCAGTGTCTATTCAAAGGCCACTTTTCATGGTTATTTCGATAGATTTTCCTCGAGGTATGTGTTTTTCCATTCTGTATACAAAACATACCCGAATTTGACAAAGTGCCACTAATGGGTCAATCCCCGACGATGCACTGCCATTCTAAAATAGACTACATAATAATGGTACTACGAGTTTCAATTTGCAATGCAACATAAAACCCCTAAAACCCCTTCCTATCTGCGGGACCGTTTTGCCTACGCCCGTCCTTCAGATGCGCCTTGCTGGTCGCATCTTCGTAACCTCCTTAAGTCCCCTCCCCACTCCACTGACTTCTAGTCCTACTCCTTCACTGTGCACGCGGTGCGGTTGTGGAATGCACTTCCGCCCGACATTAGGGACTGCCAAACTGTTGCAGTTTTTAAAAGAAGAGTGAAAGAACACTATCTGTCCACTTCGTCATAGGTAGTTGTGTATTTTATTTATCTTATTATTATTAGTATTTTAGTGATATTTATTTTAGATATATGTATGTATGTATATTTGTAGTTATGTATGTAAGTATATTCCCATATTAGTTGTTTAATTTGTTTAGTGTATTATTGTTTTTGATCATAAATGAATGTAGTTTATTTTCTCTTTTACCCTTACACACGCTGTCTACATCTCTTTATCTTCTCTCCTATCGCAGGTATGCTGGAAGAGATTTCTTTAGAAATAAGCATCACCTCTGTACCTATTTTTCTGTTCTAATCTTCTTGTCTGTTTATATATGTGTGTACATAAATGGTTAAATAAATAAATAAATAATTTTTACAGTTCACCTACAAGAACTAGAGTAACATTGACTTTTAATAATAGGTGGTGTTCATGAGATTAGGGGCCTTATCTTTATGTCAAATATGTCAGTGGAAATATGTACGAAAAAATATGTACGGATGTTGCTGGGTACATAGATCGATAGATAACATTGAATTTGGATGAATAATTGCAAAACCGCAAGGCAAGCGATAGTGAAGAATTCTTGAGAGTTCTGTTTTCAAATAAGCGCAATATATACTATCAACGAGATTTATTTAGGATCATTTAGTTCTTAAATATGTACTTACACATCTAGATACCAGGTCAGTTCACTGATTGAGTTCGGTGATAAAAACTAAATTCCAAACAATGTTTGTTATAGTCTCACGTACATTTTCCGTTTTTAGGGTTCCGTAGTCAACAAGGAACCTTTATAGTTTCGCCATGGCCTTAAGTCTGTCGCGCTTAGCTCAGAGACTCTTTGTAATAGAAAGCTGTTATTTGGAACGGATACGCATATTAATCATGCCCACAAAGTAAGTAGTAAAATAAAATGTTTAAAAACAAAATGTTTGAGTATGCCTCCTTCACACGTAAAGTGGGGAAGTTTTATTTTTCTCGTCGACTGTCGATTGATAGAGTGATCCCCCTGCCAGATATAAAGGTGTTTTTGGATTTATGAAAAAAAAACATTCGTTTTATATTTGACCAAGTTTCAAGGGAAACTATCGAAGCTAATTAGGCTTGACAAGTTTACGAGTAAAACTAGACCACGAGTAAAAGTGGTTACATTTGCTGTTGGAATTTAGGAGAGAAAATGTTTTTCAACTACAATGTTAAGTTTGTCCTTGGGATTAATTCATCCCAACTGCGAATCCCTTAATTGAGCCGGGTCCGACAAGCACTTAACCGGCTAAGCTAACACCCTAAAAATTAGTTAACAATGTGGGTTTATGGGCCAAATACAGTTGAATGTTGGCGATACTTATCTTGAATTTTCTGGTATCCGGAATCCGGATACATACATACCAGGCCACTCAGAAAGTATTGCGACAAAAAGTTTTTATGTATGAGAGACTGGCCAGATATAATCTATTTTAAAAATATGATTATTTGTAAGTAAAAATATGGAGTTTTTGGTATATAATAATGTACTCTGTGAGTTTTTGGCGGGATCGCGTTGGAACATGTCGCACGAATTTTCGTTTTCATGGAATTTAGTGAAATAGCGAATTAAATTGTATAATTTTGATAGTGAATTATTCAATTTAGTTACGTGTGAGTGCACAAGTGTAGTGAAGGTGAAAATAAGTGACTAACGTGGACTTTTCGTGTTCCCCCCAAAAATTCTTATTAGGTTGTTGTAAAGTTACTACCGCTTTACAATAACTTTGACTTGACTGACTAAAGACGACTATGACTGTTTTGTAACTTCGTGCCCGATATCGGGCCATTTACTTGATCTAAAAGAAAAATTACTTGACACTGGCTAAATGCACAAACCGTGTGAAGCCAAAAAAAAAAATACTAGGTACGTTCCAATTTCAAAATTTCCCTCCACATTGTTTGCGAGCTAATTTAAATTATTATGTCTCATTAAAAAATGCATCTGCGCCGGAAACATTTTCGCACTATGATTTTTTACGATTTCAAGTGTAGCCTGAAACCGGACGAATAGTACGATATACTTCAATTGGCATTCATGGACGAAGGCCCTTCTAAGGCAACCGTGTATCGTTGGTATAACGAATTCAAGCGCGGTCGACTAACTTTGGGGATGAAGAAATGAGTGGTCGCCCTTTGACTGCTGTTACGGAAGAGAACGTGCTAGCAGTGAAAAATTTGATCCATGACGATAGGCGAGTTACATATCAAGAGATGCAGCACATACTGTAGGTTGGTTTGGGAAGCCTTCACGAAATTTTACACGTGCATCTTCGCGTCAGGAGGATAGTTGCACGCTGGGTGCCGCACAACCTCATCGATGCTCAGAAGCAGGCCCGGGTGGAATGGTGCCGTGATATGTTAAATAAATTGGAAGCAGGCTCGTCTCGGCCTGTTTACGACATCATTACAGATGATGAGTCTCGGATTTACCAATACAATCCAGAAAGGAAGCGACAGTCGACGGTTTGTGTGTTTCAAAACGAATCAACGCCTACCAAAGTGAAGCGATCTAGAAGCGGGGAGAAGATTTTAATTGCGAGCTTTTTCTGGCTACTCAATTTGACTGGCTACTTGGTGTCAATTCCTTTACGGCACCAAAGAAGCATCAACGCCGAATGGTATACTACCGAATGCTTGGCAGAAGTTTTCTCTGTTCTGAGCAACAAGCGACAGGGCTCCACCACGACAACGCGCCTTCTACACCGTGCTCAAAACGAGGGACTTCCTGGATAGCACGCTGGTCAAACTCCTGGGTCACCCTCCTTACAGCCCTGACCTAGCACCGTGTGACTTCTTTTTATTCCCGAAAATAAAAAATCAGCTCAAAGTGATACAATTTTCGTCGCCGGAAGATGTGCTGTCAGCGTTCGAGCAGGCTGTAAACGAGGTGTCTGCGGCGGACTGGAAAAAGTGTTTCGTAAACTGGTTCAGACGCATGAAACTTTGTATAGAGGCTAGTGGAGAATACTTTGAAAATATTTACGTATAGAACATTATTTTTATTTTCACAAAACTTTCTGAGTGTATGTACCACGTATATGTCAGTCACCTCTCACCTTAACCTGAAATGGTTCCTTGGGATATTGTTCCAGGAGGAGCATTTTCCGCTATAGGTATATCCGCTCTTATTGTGTTGAACAGTGTGCGTTGGAGATCCGAAACTTGATCATGGTATAGCTATCTTCAAATCTGTATCAGATAAAATATAGTAACATATAACGAAGGTTGGATTCGGTTGAAACTATGTATCTAAGTTTCAGTCCGGCCAGTGTCCAATAGTATGTAACATATTAATAAGGCAATATATTAATTTGAAATTCTAAAAACTACCTACGTATGATCAGAAAATATATCGAGGAGTGAAAGGCTATTTGTTTGAAGCGACATTTTGGACGATATTGAGTTATATACAGTATTCAGTTAGTTATTGGGTATATAACTCAATATCGTCCAAAATGTCGCTTCAAACAAATAGCCTTTCACCCCTCGATATATGTTTTGGTTTAGAATTGTAATACAATAGATTGTTATGTGGTCCAATATGTCTAATATAGAACTTAGGTAAAGAACTACCTATTTGCATAAACAATGGCCAGTTACATCATAACTCACCTACTAAATGTTCTTACAAAAGGAGAGTAGGAATGAAAATCAAATTTCTAATTTGTTGCATGTAATAAGATGTCGTATGTTAATAATCTTATCTATATTTTGTAGGTATTGTTTGTTGGGAAATCAATACCTATCTTAAATGTTATCTAAAAAAAACAGTTGACACCCCAGAGATGGACAGGTACCTAGATAAATATTTAATAAATACAATCTTCGTGAACACCGATGGATCATATTTAATTATAGGTAGGCTGTAGCCAGGTGCTGCTATTAACAAAGTAATCTTGATAAATAAATAATGAAGATGCCCTAGCATCTTCGTTATTTACTTGGAGCTTTTGTCGTATAGAATTTGGGCATTTTCAATGACTTTATAAAATAGATCCCAGAAAGACATCCTGGATTTGTAATTTCTCTTCTCAACTTGGAGTTCTGAGTCGATTCGCAGGTAGTTCAGCGCTTAGTAACAGCAGACCACTGTATGGGCAGCAAGTCAGTTGTCTGCGTAGTTGGGTTTCTGGAAAAGTAAATAAAACATGAGCTGAGCTATAAGTCCATTAAACTGGTCAAGGAAACATAATTATGTATCTCTATACCTACCCAAATTTGACAAAAATAGCCCATAGCGTGGTTATGCGATCGATGATAATTTGATCTTCAGGCGTGGGGTTTTCCATGTAAGAGATATCGAAGAGATATCCAATTTCATCTGCATGTGACGCGCCTGGTGCTGTAACATTCTGTCTGACTTTGACAAAATTTCTGTCGCCATCATAGGCAAACAAATAGGAATATATATTTCTGGCTCCAATATCAAGCTAGCGTTCTATGGTTCGTACTGCTGGATAGTTGAAGAAAAAATCGGAACTATACCTTATAATTCCTTCTTTCACATCTTCACTTATGTTCTCATCCCCAATATAGAAATGTCTTACCACTTCTTCCATTTCAACAAGATGATCGAGGTTAAAATATTTGGCTAAGTTGTCATAAAACAAATTTAAGGACGCAATTTTTGCGGATGACATTGTTTCATAGGTTTCGAGGGATTCGTCACTGTTGTATCCTATGATGATGAGCATGTATCTAAGATTCGGCTTTACGATGAGCGGATGGTCGTAAATAAATCTTTCAACATCGGTAAAATCCTTTTCCACACATGGAAGAAACTCTAATCCAAGTTCTGAAGTCGATGCAATTATTAAATTTAATCGCCATCAGCAGCTTTAACACCACGAATTAAGCCAACTTTCGAGTCCACTAATGGGTCAATCCTCGACAGTGCACTACCATCCTGGATCAGACCAAATAACAATTGTAAAATAACTTTGAGTTTGCAATCCCACATGATGTTCACGTTTGCTCGCAAGAGGTAGAATAACACTGATACTCCTAACAATTAAAGGTGATCAAGAGATAATAGTCCTTGTCGCTATGTCAAGTGTGCAGTGCAGACAGATATACAGATGTTGTTGACAACATGGATTGACAGATTATCTACATTGAATTTTGATATATGATTGCCAAACCATTTATCAAAGTAGGTAGGGGAAGAGTACACTCATAGAGAACTGTGTACCCACTATATGTATATGTCGTAGATGGAGTGTCGGATCTGCTGTTTTACATAGCCGCTAGCAGTTTAAAAAAACAGCTCCATTATGTAAAAACCTCAACGCTGTTCAGCGTGGCTGTCATTGCATAAAGTTTAGCAGAACTGCTACCCATGTTTAGAAACGTTATGCAGAATGACTTATCTGCAGTCACAATAAGCGTTTGGTTTGGCTTTTAATGCTGCATCGGTCGCAGTGACCAAACTAGGGCACCCTAACCAATTGGTTTAGGTTAGGTTAGACCTGTGACCAACCGCGCTACTGCCAAGTTGGTCGTAGTTACATGATTACATATTTAGTAGTTTAATTATGGCTGAGTTTCATAAACTCTGAAAACTTGATGCTAAAGTTGTCCATAAAATCAATGTTTTTTGCTTGAGTTAGTCATTTACACTCATAGTACTCATTTTGTACATTTCTGTTTCGGACGCCATTATTGTTGTTATACACAGATCCATTACAGATGTTCCTGACAACATGGATTGACAGATTATCTACATTGTAACCATTTTGTTAAATCCGCAAGGCAAGCGATAGTATTATTATATAAGCGAAAATATCTGATAATTGAGTACCAACGAGATGTATTTAGGATCATTTTACTACTCAATTATGTACAATATGCACTGAGTCCACGTTCGCACCGACGCGCGACGCCGACGATGCGACGTAAATATTGCGGCGGGATTGTATCGCGCAGTGGATTTTCAACTCTCGGCGTTAAGCAGTGTGTTGAAGATCCAGTGCGCGGAATATCCCGCCGCGATATTTTGACGTCCGTGCGAGCGTGGACTTACATGTAGACAACTTGATTGACAAAACTAAATTTTGACTAATGTTTATTATTTGTTCCGTTTTTTTAAGCTAACACACTAACAATTATTTAATTCATTGTAAGTTTGTGGGCCAAATACAGTTGAATGTTGGCGATACTTATATCTAATTTTCTAGTAAGTATTCGGAATCCATATACCCATGTCAGTCACCTCTCACCTTTTTTCGAGGAGGAGCATTTTCCGCTATAGGTTTATTCGCTCTTAATATGTTGAACAGGGTGCGTTGGAGATACGGAAGGTGATTACGATATATTTTCAAATCTGTATCAGATAAAACATGTGACACAAAACGGATGCAGAATCTGCCAAAATTAGCTATTTGGCTATTTATTCTGTTGAAACATGTGATCAGTTTTCACTCCGACAGTGTCCGGAGGAATGGCGCATTATGTTAAGAAATAAAAGTTGTTTTGGCAACAGATTATTGTGTTTTTAAGAATTACGTTTATGTATTGCAACTTTTCTGGAGCTAAAATGGGTGTTATACCATGTGCATCCATCAAAAACGTACCTCCGACCTCTTAACCGAGTTCAAGAGGTCAAGTATGTCGGATCTACTGTATCACCAAAAGTCCGTGTAAAGAGAGACGTTACTTAGACTATAGAATCCAGGCAGCCTGGCTGAAACCGAGATCGGGATCTGGCATACTGTGCGGCTCCCGATTAAAATCAAGTGCAACATATACAAAAAGGCATAAAGACCTCTGAGTGCTGGCCAATGAGGAAGACAGTAAATTCACACTACGGAGACGAAGATGCTACGCTGGTCTGGTGGAGTTTCGAAAATGGATCAAATAAGAAACTAATATTATCCGTGGTACTTTTAAAGTCGCTAAGATGCACGAAAAATTTGGAGAAAACGACCTGCGCTGATACGTGAGGTGATGACCATATGACTAAAAAAAAAGTAATGAATATAGAAGACAGAAATAGAGTTCGTGGACGATCACCAATAACTAAGCTGCGAACAGAAAAAAATGACATGATCGCTATCATGTCATTTTTTTCTGCAACAAAACAAAATAGGCCACCCACGGCCGTACGGTGTGGCGCAGAAGTACTAGGAGAGCTGACCCCAAATAAACTGGGATAATAGCCAGGAGAAAGAGAGGAGTTACATTTGAACAGAAAATAGGCGCGTTAGATCCACGCTCTGTTCAGCCTGTGTGGCCTACGGTGATCGTGATAGATACCCAGGATCTCATTCTTAGCTCAGGATTCTAATGCAGTCAAATATTTTCTAAAATTATCGACCTATACAACAATACTGCAGAAACAATGGCCAGTTACATCACAACTCACCTACAAAATTTTCTCTTCAGTACCTAGTCTCTAACAAAAGGAGAGAAGTAGTAAAACGGCAATTTTTTATTTGTTGTATGTAATCTGCATCAGTCAGCATCTTATCTATATTTTGAATTATTTGTTGCATAATCAATGCATTTAAACGATAATAATCTTATCTCGAAATATATAAGAATCGGCACACCAGAGACGAAAATATAGAAAGGTATTTTAATAAGGCAGTAATCGTGAACACCGATGGATCGGGCACAGTTATATTTAATTACCTACAGGCAGCCTATAGCAGTATTGCTGTTAACAATATTAAGAACAAATAATTTAGTTTAATAAATTACAGCTTCTTAGTTAATTACTTGGAACTTTTGTCATATAGAATTTGGGCATTTTCATTGAGTTTATAAAAAAGATCCCAGAAAGCCATCCTGGATTTGTAATTTCTCTTCTCAACTTGGAGTTCTGAGTCGATACGCAGGTAGTTCAAGGCTCCCTTAGTAACAGCAGACCACTGTAAGGGCAGCAGGTCAGTTGTCTGCGGAGTTGGGTTTCTGGAAAGTAAATAGAACATGAGCTGAGCCACCAGTCAATGAAACTATTAGGTCAGGGATATATAATTATATATCTATACCTACCCGAATTTGACAAAATTAGCCCATAGCGTGGTTATGCGATCGATGATAAGTTGATCTTCAGGCGTGGGGTTTTCCATGTAAGAGATATCGAAGAGATATCCAATTTCATCTGCATGTGACGCACCTGGTGCTGTTATGTTAGCTCTCTGTTTTAGAAAGTTTCTGTCGCCATCATAGGCAAACAAGTAGTGATATATATTTCTGGCTCCAATATCAAGGTAGCGTTCTATCGTTCTTACTGCTGGATAGTTGAATGAGAAATCGGAACTAAACCTTGTTATTCCTTCTTTCACATCTTCACTTATGTTCTCATCCCCAATATAGAAATGTCTCACCACTTCTTTCATTTCAACAAGGTCATCGAGGTTAAAATATTTGGCTAAGTTGTCATAAAATAAATTTAGGGATGAAATTTTTGCGGATGACATTGTTTCATACGTTACGAGGTCTTCTACACTGTTGTACCCTATAATGATGGGCACGTTTCTAAGATTCGGCTTTACGTTGAGCGGATGGTCGTAAATGAATCTTTCAACATCGGTAAAATCTTTTTCCACACATGGAAGAAAATCTAATCCAAGTTCTGAAGTCGATGCAATTATTAAATTAGTGTCGACGGTGGTTAGAAACGTTAAGGCTTCTTCTATATCTGTGGTAGAAAAACCAAGGTGTTCGGACAACTTTAGAGGTGCTGATGTATCAGGTTCTATTAATGCCCATGGACCTAGTGCATTGCCACTTTGTGTTATTACTTTATGAAATAGTTTTTGTTGGCTGTATAATAATTCGAAGTCTACCGATACTCCGCCAGCGCTCTCACCAAAAATCGTTATTTTATCAGAATCGCCGCCAAATGCTTCTATGTTGTCTTTAATCCATTTGAGGGCCAACTGTTGGTCTTTTAGACCTTGATTTCCAGGTACGTTAGGAGAGTCGAGACACATGAACCCATAAGGACCTAATCGATAATTTAAGGTAACTAAAATTATATCTTGTTTGACTAAATAACGCGGCCCATACAGAAATCTGCCTGAAAATCCGATCGAAAATCCACCACCGTATATCCAAACTAAGACCGGTAGTCGGTTTCTAGAATTCGCTGAGTTCGGCGCATAAATGTTTAGATGAAGACAGTCCAATGTTCCTACTACAGTTTTATTAAATTCTTCAATTTGTGGACATATTGCTGAATCATCGTAAGCTTCAAAAACTTCATCAAAGCTGGGATAAGGTGCAGATGGCTAAAACACATTAAAGGTTTGTTAAAACATTTTACACTTCATTCAAAAAAATACACATGTAGGTACATGTAGGTAACTCACACCGAAAGGATTACTTTTATCTACAGCTGCATAAGGTATACCCATGAACATGGAATAATCGCCATCAGCAGCTTTAACACCACGAATTAAGCCAACTTTGGAGTCCACTAATGGGTCAATCCTTGACAATGCACTACCATCCTGGATCAGACACAAAAACAATGGTAAAATAACTTTGAGTTTGCAATCCCACATGATGTTCCCGGTTCGCTCACAAGAAGTAAATTAACAGTGGCACTCTTAAAAATTGAAGGTGATCAAGAGATAAGAGGCCTTCTCGCTATGTCAAGTGTGAAGTGCAGACAGATATACATATGTAGCTGATAACATGGATCGACATATTTATCTACGTTGAATTTTGATAAATGATTGCGAAACCACAAGACAAGCAGTAGAGTACACTCATAAATACCCACTATTCATATATACCAACGAGATTCTTTTATTTCGAGGTTTAATGAGCAACTTTGAATGCATTTACCTAAGCGGGTTGCAGTAGCGAAAGCACCATACAACACGTTTCCTACCGGCTTCCCTTCGGTGATTCACATCTCTACCGCTTTTGAAAAATGGCACGTCAATAGTGTCTATTATTGCCAAAAAATATAGTTACACTACCGGTATTTAATTCGCCATAATATTCAAACAACAAGAACGATGATTTTTTATCTTTGTATTACTTCAACAAAATGTTCTAAATTAACCCGGGGCTAAAACGTTATAAACGGGAACTAAAAATTCATACAACAGCGATCTCGTAATGATGTCACTTTAGGTCACGTGGTACTACTTGATATTCGATGAGAGCAAGCCGCTGTGCAACGGGTTACGATAGAGACAGATATAGAAAAAATGCGTCAGCGAGAACGAGATGGATGAATATTGCACATTTTATTTGATTTTCAGCTGTTCAATTTTATTGTATTTAATTCTATATATTAATTTTAGAATGGTATTAAGTATTCTTTTTTGATAAGTCAGTAAGTTAAAGTCGGCTTCGCGCCGGCTTCTCTCTTACGAAAATTGACAACTCGCCGTTGGAGGCTTGTGGTTTCACTTTTTTATTATAATGGCTGGCGCCCATGAGGTAACGCCGATCGATAAGTTCATTCGATTCTAGATTGTTGGATCACATAGTTGGATCATCACCGCCGTATCTCTCCGTCGACGTCGTGGTGGGGCTTGCGCGCTCCTGAGCTCTGGGTAGGAGGTAGTAGGAGCTCCAGTAGAGTTTAATTTGTCGACACAGGTCTAGGGTGAGGTGCCAGACACAAGAGAGATACAGAATCCCGCAGGGCAGTATGTAGCGAACTGATGGGCAGTAGTGACGTCACGGACCCCATCTCCCGAGAGAGACAGTAGCGGTGAGCCCCTTTATCACTTTCAGTTTCTAGGCTTGGTGATGTGGTGACTTGCAAAAAGTATTTTCCGCCAGATAGCTATAACTACCCTTATCATGGAGACAAGTGTGCGTTTGGCATATGTAAACTGATGATGACATGCTATCTTCAAATCTATTATAGATAATGTAAGAAAGACCCCTTGCGACAAAATGAATGCAAAAAATTTGGTTGCTTATTCCGTCGAAACATGTGTCTTAGTTTCAGTTCAGCAGTGTCCTACAGAATTAGGCATTATTAGAAAGTAATTAGGGTTATTTTGGCAACAGAATACATAATGGATTTCTGCAATATCATATACATAATAGGTAATTAGTTCGCCTTATTAGAACCGTAAATATTTCATATTTTCTGTTACCCAGATGCAAATGTTTCCGCATACGGCAAATATGAATGTTCTCCAAGGGTGAAATAAAATGCTAATTTATATTTATTGTTGTTTAATGAGCATGACAGATGTGTCAATGTAGACTGATCAGTATAACGTTTATGATCAAAACAACGGTAGCTAAAAAAAGTACCAATCAAGTCTAATTTAATACGTTATCAATACTTAGTTTTACATGGAACTTTCCACATACAGTTTTTGGGCTTTTTCATTTAGTTTATAAAATAGATCCCAGAAAGACATTCTGGATTTGTAATTTCTCTTCTCAACTTGGAGTTCTGAGTCGATACGCAGGTAGTTCAGCGCTCCCTTAGTAACAGCAGGCCACTGTATGGGCAGCAGGTCAGTTGTCTGCGGAGTTGGGTTTCTGGGAAAGTACATAGAACATGAGCTGAGTTACTACTCCAGAAAGTATTAGGTTAGGGTAGTTTTCCCATGAATTTCGGTCCAAGCATATGAAGGGAACACCGCGGTGGTTTTCAGTCAGTACGAGTTTGAAAGACGGAAAAAAAAACATTTTCAAGTGAGATTTTATCTGAACTAATTTATTTACACGTTGCAACATGTAAATAAATTAGTTCAGATAAATCTGCTTATCACTTTACATTAGCTTTCATCTGTTCTGTGGTACATACTACCTGCCTATAATTTACTTTGTACTTACCCGAATTTGACAAAGTTAGCCCATAGCGTGGTTACGCGGTCGATGATAAGTTGATCTTCAGGGGTAGGGTTCTCCATGTATGAGATGTCGAAGAAATATCCAATTTCATCTGCATGCGATGCCCCTGGAGCTGTTATGTTAACTCTGTGTTTTACGAAATTTCTGTTGCCATCATACGTAAATAGGTAGTGATATATATTTTTGGCTCCATTATCAAGATATTTCTGAATAGTTCGCACTGCAGGATAGTTAAAGAAGAAATCGGAGTCAAATCTTATAATTCCTTGTTTCACTTCTTCACTTATTTTCTCGTCTCCGATATAGTAATGTCTCACGAATTGTTCCATTTCAACAAGTTCTTCATCAGCCAAGTTAAAATATTTGAACAAACTCTCATAAAACAAGTTTAGAGTCGAAAATTCTTCAGATGACATTATTTCATACTTTTCGAGTGATTCGTCACTGTTGTATCCTATAATGATGGGCACGTTTCTAAGATTCGGATTTACGTTGAGCGGATGGTCGTAAATAAACTTTTCAGCAATCTCTTCATCTGTTTCTACACAAGGTCGAAACGCTAATCCAAGTTCTGACGTTGATGCAATAACTAAATTAGTGTCTACCGTCGTCAGAAACGTTAAGGCTTCTCCTGTGTCCATTGTTTTAAAACCAAGGTGTGCGGACAACTTTAAAGGTGCTGTTGTATCGGGTTCGACAATTGCTTTGGGGCTAAGTGAATTACCGCTTTGCAATATAACTTTATCGAATAGTTTTTCTTGGCTGTATCTTAAATGGAAGTCTACCGACACTCCACCTGCGCTTTCGCCAAAAATGGTAATCTTATCAGAATCCCCGCCAAACGCTTCTATGTTGTCTTTTATCCATTTGAGGGCTAACTGCTGGTCTTTTAGACCTTGATTTCCAGGTACTTTAGGAGTGTCGAGACACATGAATCCATAAGGCCCTAATCGGTAATTTAAGGCAACTAAAATTATATCTTGTTTGACTAAATAACGCGGCCCATACAGAAATCTGCCTGAAAATCCGATCGAAAATCCACCACCGTATATCCAAACTAAGACCGGTAGTCGGTTTCTAGAATTCGCTGAGTTCGGCGCATAAATGTTTAGATGAAGACAGTCCAATGTTCCTACTACAGTTTTATTAAATTCTTCAATTTGTGGACATATTGCTGAATCATCGTAAGCTTCAAAAACTTCATCAAAGCTGGGATAAGGTGCAGATGGCTAAAACACATTAAAGGTTTGTTAAAACATTTTACACTTCATTCAAAAAAATACACATGTAGGTACATGTAGGTAACTCACACCGAAAGGATTACTTTTATCTACAGCTGCATAAGGTATACCCATGAACATGGAATAATCGCCATCAGCAGCTCTCAAACCACGAATCAATCCAACTTTGGAATCCACTAAAGGGTCAATCCTCGACAGCGCACTGCTATTCTGAATCAAGCATAATAATAACGGTAAACAGACTTTGAATTTGTAGCCCCACATGATGGGATCACGGTTCGCTCGCGAAAGGTAGAGAAACACTGATACTTTTAACAATTGAAGGTGATCATGAGATAAGGGGCCTTGTATTTTGTCAAGTGTGCGGTGGAGATATAGATGCTGCTGACAACATATTACGATAGATTACATTGAAATTGATAAATCATTGCGAAACCGCAAGACTGACAAGATAGTGTAGATGGTGTCAATAAATGTACGTCTAAAATAAGCAAAGGTGTGTCATGTTAAAAGCTGTCATGTTTCAAGTTCCCAACCAATTTCATAATTCTAAATGACTTGCCACTGCAATTGGTTTCCAGTTAACTAAGTATACTCTAAAAAAAAATAAACCATTGAAAGAGTTTTCCAAAAAAAGAAACCTAAAGTATACGAGTTATTCAAATGTGGTAAAGCTAGGGTAACAAAATAATTTCTGCGGAATTAATAAGCTCTGTTTTATTTCACAAAATGTATGTAACAGTAAGTAATAATAGACATAAACAGTGACTGATATACAATCTTAAATTTAATTATTTCCAAAATATCGTTTGTTAATATTATTAGGTATTGCGGCACATGTGTGTTGATCGGTTTCCTTCGGTATCCAATTTGGGCTTTTTCATTGAGCCTATACAACAGATCCCAAAAAGTCATTCGAGCTTTGAAGTTCCTCTTTTTAACTTTAAGTTCCGAGTCAGTACTCAAATAGTATATGGTTGTCCTTTGTAACGATAGGCCATTCAACAGGTAGCAATTCTGTACTTTCTGGAGTAGGGTTTCTGAAAGAATTGAGGTAAATATTAAAGTTGGTCTATTTATTAATTGCTACTATACAATACTACTATACTATACTTTCTCAATAGGACGTCCGTTATTTTCACAGTTAAGCTTTGTTTTTTTAATCGTATAAAAACAAAGCTTAGCCTAAGCTGAAACTGTCAAATACAGAGCGTTTTTTTGACACCTTAATGTCAAAAATCGTGAAAATTACAGATTATCACGGCGACCGTTATAGTATGTCGAAATCGCTTTAATTTTAAGGTAACTATAGCTTAAGCATACTAAAGACTAGTTTGAATGTGACCATGAACCTAACCAAATTTTACAAAATTGGCCCATAGCGTAGTTATGCGATCGATAATATGTTCATCTTCAGGCGTCAAGTTTTTGTCCATGTAAGATATATCAAATAAATAACCAAGTTCATCTGCGTGTGATGCTCCTCTAGCTGTTACATTGAGTCTGCTTTTCAATAAGTTTCTCTTTCCGCTGTACGCAAATAAGTAGTAATATATCTCCTTCACTCCGCTGTCAACATATTTTTGAATGGCTCACACCACAGGATAATTAAAGTAAAAGTCTGAATTTAGTTTGATGAGTCCTTGTTTTACTTCTCTACTTATTTTTTCATCTCCAATGTAGAAATGTCTAACAAATTCTTTCATATCATTGAGTTCTCCAGTATCAAAGTTAAAATATTCTTCTACATTGTCATAAAACAAGTTCAAGTGTGTGAAATCTTCGGGTGTCATGTTTTCGTATGCTGCTAAAGCTTCGTCACTATTGCATCCTAACAGGATGGGAACATTTTCAAGACTTGGCTTCTTAATGTTGACGGGATAGTCATACATAAACATCTCAACATTTCCAAAATCTTTTTCCACGCATGGACGAAATTTAAGGCCAAGTTCAGCTGTCGTTGCGGTCAATAAATTTGAGTTGACTGTTGATAGAAATTTCAAGGCTTCGTTGGTGTTTGTTGCTGCAAAGCCAAGATGTTTCGATAATTTCAGAGGTGCTGATGTAGCTGATTCCAACATAGCCCAGGGATATAACGCAGTGCCGCTTTGCATTGTAGCTTGGTGAAATAATTGTTTATTGCTATAAATCAAGTGGAAGTCCACTGATGAAGCACCAGAGCTACTACCGCATGTTGTAACTTTACTAGAGTCGCCGCTAAATGCTTCTATATTGTCTTTTATCCACTTTAATGCTAATTGCTGATCTTTTAAACCTTGATTTCCAGGCACATCCGGTGTTTCAAGGCACATGAACCCATAAGGGCCTAAACGATCATTGAAAGTTACTAAAATAATTTCTTCTTTGACTAAATAGCGAGGTCCATACAAGTATCTCCCGGAGAATCCAATCATGAACAGACTACCATAAATATAAACTAACACCGGTAACAGATTTCTAGAGTCGACTGCATTAGGAACATATATGTTAACATGGAGACAATCGAATGTTCCAACTATAGTATTGTTAAACTCCTCCACTTGGGGACATATGGCTGAATCGTCGAAAGCTTCGAAAACTTCATTAAATCTAGGATGGTGTATAGCCAGCTAGAACGAAGAAGGTTTTTTTACTGGTTGTGTTATATTACACATAGCATTGTACTGGGACAGACTGGAGCTGGACAGGCGGAAGGTAGGACAGGGTGTTGTGGCGCAGCCTGTGAGAGGCCTATGTCCACAAGTAGACAGCGATAGGGTGAATTGATGACACACATAGCATTAATCGATTGTTGTCTGAAGTTTGATTTTAGTCGCTAGGTACTTATCTTTAATTAATTTTTCCAATAAGATTTGAAAGTCAAATTCTCATTTTATCTTACTAGTTAATTACTTACTCCGAAAGGGTTACTTTCATTGACAGTAGCGTACGGTATACCCAAGTACATTGAGTAATCGCCATCCGTAGCTCTCAAACCACGAAACAATCCAATTTTAGAATCGATTAGAGGATCCAGCTCTGACAATCCTCTGACATTATGGATCAGGCCAAATAATGAAGGTAAAATAATATTCAGTTTCCAATTCAACATGACGACGTTTCTTAACACTTGTTTTGTGTTGTCTTTCAGGGCCGAATCAGTCACTGTACCTGTTTGGAAAATAAAGGTACTTTATTTGTTTTGTTGGATGCGAAGAGCCATACTGTTAATACTATTGAGATTAGGTTAATAAACAAGACTTCTTTGAGTTTGAACTTAATAAACGTTTTTATTAGCTATTTCACACAGTGCACAGTAAAAGTATAATGACAGACATGACAGGTGAAAACAGCATAAAAATAATAGCGCCATCTGGCGTTCCAATATAAAAGTAAACAGGCAAACAAGAAGTAGCTTACAGCTTAGAATTAATTATCAAATTATATCCAATAAATACTTATAGCAAAATAACTATTAAATAAACCATCGGATTCCCTCGGTAAGTCTCGGTAAGACTCCCGTTACAGAAGTAGGTAGCAGTCCTTTCCTCCTTTTCATACGTACAGCTCGCTGAATATGCTGTGCCAGAAAATGTTAAAATATGCTTATTCTACAGTTCTACTAGTTTTACAGTAACCGGGATTTATCTTGGTGTTTACATCTACACAGATTCCGAAAAAGACAACTTTATCGTCTTAAAATATAGCTACATCTTTTCCATAGTGGACAGCTGGCCAGGATCCAACACTGGTCTACAATAAGGTTAGTATCTATTTGTCTAGTGTCAGTCGTAGAAATAACAAATAACCAAAAAACAAGTAGTTTTAGTTTACAAAACAGTTTTGCATCCATAGACCAAGTAATCATATCGGGCAGCTTTTAACCATACTCTCAACATATTGTTTTAGTAAAATTTCAAAGTACAGAACTACACTTTAGTTTTGGCTAGCTACACCTAGGTGTAGCCGCATTGCGGATTTGAACTGTCTCATGATTAAATATAGTGTTTTAAGTTAGTGCAATATCTTATCTCGCCTTGCAGCATTTTATATAACAAATATTTTATTATTATTTGGTTCTAAAAATCATGTTACAGTTTATCTCAAATATAGATTATGAGAACATAAGATAAGTAGATCGTGGAGCGAGCACTTGTGATAATTACATGGTCACAAACTGTACGTCGTACGGTCAACCGTTTGCCCATGGTAACAGTTTGAAATTGCCAACGCCTTTATTTTTAACTAGCTTTTTCCAGCGGCTTCGCCCGCGTATAGGTCAAAAATCATCCCACGGGAACGTACTACCGTGATAAAAAGTACCCCATTTGTGTTAATCCAGGTCAAAAACTATCTCCAAATCCGTTGAGCCGTTTTCATGTGATGAAGTAACAAACATCTAAACATAAATTAAGTGAACATGCACAATATTACAGATTAGAGAATCCCACGGCGTTGTATTTACAGTGCAATTTCATAAACTAATATATCAAACTCAAACTCATTTCAAATAAACCAATTACAGGCACTTTTGAATTGTGAAGTTCGGTGAGTTAGAAAGATGAAGCTAGTGGCCCACTCCAAAGTGTAGTAGGTACCTATGGAGAAGAATGAGCAAGAAACTCCGTGGACACTCTTTTAAAATCATGGTATTGTTTACATCATCATGTCGAAATTATCAATGTGAGATATGTCAAGTAAATCGGCCCAGCAATCACGGAGAAATCGATGTATTTATATAAAATAAAAGATATAATAATTTGCTGCATGCATGGTCAAATAGATTAGAAATAAATATTTTCCTTACACGACAATATACCAAAATTAAAAAAAAAAACAAAATCTCACTACATTTTTTAACGGTACGGAAAATATGTAAAGAATAAATGTGACAGTTTGATACATTTCCCATACAAAAGCTGTAAAACCCCAATATTTTTTGCTCAGAGAAAAGTTATCTGTCTATGGAAACCTGAACTATCAGCCCTTACGTAGTTGTAAAAAAAAACAAAGAACGCAATCAAACCCATCGTAGTAGTACTCGTATAGTTCACAGTACATACGGAGAATGTTCAGACAGAGTAAGCAACAATAAATTATGAAAGTTAGGAGGCCGGTGATAACTATTGACTTCCTTCATGACCCTTTTCACACGTGGAAAATGGTATTAATTGGAGACGAGACCATGTCTGCACGTTATGTGAGTGTGTTATTAAATATATCATAACACGTGTACATTTGGCTTACAATGTGAGATTAATAGCAAGTTAAACGAAGTTTTCCTTACCTTAAATTCCTTTTTTGCTTGAGCTCTACTTATGTAGGTATCTACAGTTGCAATTATTTAAAAAAACATAGAGTTATGAATTGATTTACAATATTAATGAATCTCGATTGAAAACAGACACTACTTATACACTCATTCATTTATACTGATTTTAGCGGCGTGTATGTAAATGATTTATCGACATTATCTTTCGAACCATCTGTGCATATATAATTACTTACGCATTTACTTGAAATCGTTAATCTGAAATGATATTTATCAAACAATAAACTTAAGGTTTATTCATAATAATAATACTAGTATTTACTTACGTAATCCTTCTAATTTTATTTATTTAAACCTTAGGTACCTTAACTACGGAAAAAAAAGATAATCAGAGAAAACTGTAAAACACGTTAATTACCTGATAACGTTGATACGAGACAGATCCAGTAGCTCGTCTCAAGCTTTCACTAGTGTGTCAACTGTACAAATTAAATTGACACGCCACTTAAGAGCACCACGCTCGCTCTGTTTACAGTATTCATATTTCAGTGCTCCCTTTGCACTGTTAACTGGGGCGCGGCGTTACAAATCTGTCAGTAGCTTGCCCACCGGCGAACCATGAACAAGCAATAAAAAAATCAAAAATATGTATTTATAATTTTGAAAAGTGAAACCAAAGGACTAAAAGAGACCAACGAAATTTTTAAATAGTTTTTTTTTTCAAATATTTTATCTGGCACTTGCCATGGTGTCAAAAGGCATGTTGTTGTCATGTCATGGGGTGGTGTGGTTGGGTGCGCTGGCGATGGCGCTGTGGGCGGGCGGCACGCGCGCTGCCTTGCGGTACGACACCGCTACGCCGTACAGTCCGCCCTACAGCAAGTATAAATATATTCCCATACAGTGAGTACTTTTATGTTTTTTCTTATTTTTTTACATTGTTTCAATTCTAAATCTTGGAATATTTTGTAAAAAAAAAATGTTGTACTAAATAAAATAGAGCTTAGATAGATGGCGTAAAAGTAATGTGGATTCGAACGATTTTAAAATCGAAAATACTCGTTTCGCATGTAATAATTACTTAGTTTTAATACTTTATTCATATCTGTGGTAGTTGTTCTTGTCGTAAAAAAATTATATAGATAATTATATTAAAAAATCTTTCGAATTTACGTTACGCTAACATAGCGCATACATGCCTCTGATTGTTCTAAATCCAAACCCATGCCTCTCGGCTTGCGGACGGTAGGTAGGTACATAATTGTCGTTGATCTTAGGTTTTAGCAATCTAATTAACATGGCCTTATATTAATTCTATAAATACGTATTTAAGCCGGTAGTCATTTATTTTAAGATTCATTTTGTTCAATCATCAGCTCTAAGAAAACATCACATAGTGACAGAAGTTTTAAAAGCCTGTTTCATGATTTAACTCATTTGAACTTTAGTGTTGGTGAGATCCCGGAGGCGTCTCTGTCGTCTCCTGTAGAAGAGGAGTCGCAAAGTAGGATGCCGCTCTCTGAGTTCATCATGACGGCCCTGCGAACTGCCCTGGACGTCGTCAGGAATGTCAACAAGCAACGTGCCATTACAGTATCCACTGCCGCTAATACCACAGCTGTTGCGGTATGTATTTTAACTTCTGGTACCCAAGAACATCTTACAAAACACATGATTTGACACTTTCGTGATAGTACGTAATTATAGGAAAGGACTAGAAAAAAAAACCAAATGTAAATGTCGTGCAAGGAAAAACTAAAATCTGTAGTAGTTTTTGCCGACTTTATTAAGTTATTTGATGTTGGGCAAACTGAGTGTACGTACGTGGTACGTACACTAAACGTTTGACAAGAACTTAATAAATTCCAATTCCGAATTCGAAATCTTAAAAACATCTTCGAAAGAGAAAACAGACAATTATGTATTTCCAACGTACATACGTTAGAAATACATAATTGTCTGTTTTCTCTAGAGATAGATTTTCTTATTTTTCTTCTGAGAACTTCTTCATATTACCCTTTTTCGTTTAACTGCAGCTTGGTTAAGATTAATTAGTCAAGTGTTTACCACCTGCTTTTAGTTAGAAATGTAAAACTGAGTAACAACACTCACATCCAAAATCTGAGCATTAATAATTCGTAAGTTATCTAGACAGAATAAGAGCATAAAAATTAATAAATTAAAAAAAGTCTCATAACATTCCTTGGTACATGGTAACTAAAACGTGCAAATCCCAATTAAGACATTAATAAAAATTTAACAAATCGACCGTGAATACTGCGCTCATCTGAAAGAGTCTGAACATTCTAGTATAGGTATGTGGCCGGAAGCAAATGAAACAAGGTCACAGTACGGTACCCGCTGAACTGGGCAAAGTGGATGAAGTGGGTGACCGACTCCATGGCGCTAACTGAATGGTTTAGACGCAACTTATTTAGACAACCACCCGGCAACCGTGCCACGGTTGACATGCGACTACTTAGCTTATTTCTTATAATTCTGTCTGCATTCATGTGATAGTTTCCGATTTGAGGTCGTTATAATTAGCACATTTTTTTAAATAATTTGTTACGTATACTTTTATTTTTATCTCTTGGCCTATTCGAGGACTGCTATTTGCACGCATAGGCGTTGAGCTGATCATAAATGGAGTTAAATGTCCTTTACGTAGAATTTTATTCCTCGATAGTTTTAAGGATTAGCATTAGTTTAACATATGTAGATACGGAATTTAGATTACTATGGAGGGTTAATCTTGGTAGGTGTCCGGAATCTTGTTGACTTGAAGTAGCCACACATAAGGTTTAACTACTTCAGAGTAAATTACTTTGAAACTAGAATAGCAACTTGTCGCAAGTTACGCACAGTTTGCGTTAACAAGAGAGTAGTTTAGTAGGGTAACTTAGCTCGTGAACTTATTAAAGGGACTTATTATTTAATGTAAAACCAGACTAGATAAATGTTCTGTAGTTTTCTTTTAAAACAGCTGTGTAAGTTTGTAGTTATATCTATTCCTTTGTACGTTTATAAAGTAAATTGACACAGTGTCTGTGTCAATTTCACAGTATCTGTGTCAATTTCTGCATAAATTAAGTACAGACTGTTGGCCTATTTTGCTGTCATGAATTTATTAAATTACAAGCATTTGTCCACGGTTTTACTCAATTCACCGGAACTTCTTACTGTACAGTAAGAAGTTCCGGTAGTAGACAAATTCTCCTGAAAATGTCATTCGCTATTAGCACGTGAGTTTTATAAAACTTTCTCCTGTATAAGCTATTCTAGATTTACTTGCCACGAAAAACTAAATAATTGTTTTGACTTCATTTGTGTAATGAGAATTAGCCGAACATTCTCTATATATTTATTTAGTAGTATACAATGACATTTTCAGACGAAACCTTTACAAAGACGAAATAGAACGAAGCCGAAAAACGAGACGGTGGGTAGCGGCCGAGGCTTCGAGGATTACTACGACGATGACCACCACCACCACTACGAGGAAACCACCACTGCGAAGCCTATGAAGCAGAAAGCTAGGTACACCGACCCCTGGGCTGGCTACTACGACTGGGTCATCAACGAGGGATCCTTCAAGTTCTGGAGTGTGTTCCAAGTGAGTATTTTATGACTTACATTGATGGTGGGGACGGGTTACCCTTTCATAGAAGAATTTGGCATGAATACAAAAAACGAATAAGCGGCATTAGTTGCTTGAATATATTGAAAAATATCACTAATGTCGTGATCAATTAAAAAGTAGTTACGATAACATATTTAATTATGGCTCCTAAGTGGCCGATACCTTGTTTTGGACACAGACGTCATCATCTCCTGAATGCGCATAAATAGACTTGACCTCAAGCGCAGCGTAGCGCATCGTAGCGCGAAAATTATTGTTGTTTATAATTTCGGAACAAAAAGTACTATTACGAATACGTTGTCATTTGACGATCAGCCGGTAGTTAGAAGACATAACATTGACATAGTTACGAGTGGAACCATGTGATGACCGTCGCTACAGGGCGATGTAGGCAGCGAGACCTTGCGAATGTCGTTACAGACAACCATTTCCTAGATCGAGGTTTCGACAACAATACGAATATTTATTTAAATAAACTTAAGGCTCGTTTACATTAACTTATTTCCCACCGTTAACGTATTGTCTATATCTACTAAATAGGAGCAATTATTGACAACGCATCGCCTGGTTGTCGAAACGTGATATTATTTTCACGGCCGCTTCTTAAGTGCTTCTTCTTTTAAATGTTTCCTGATTTTTTCTAACTTTAACGATAACGTATACGTTAGTAGTAAAGGGAACATATATCTAAAACTTCCTCTATTACAATTCGGTGGTAATAATTAAAAATAACGTCTAAAACAGTCTTTGTGTAATCAAAGGAGCATAAAATAAAATACATTAGTTAATGAATACAATATTTGTAAGCAAGCCGAGTTAAGTGAATTTTTTGCTTGTGGAAGTATTATTTAAAACGCAGGTGTAAAACCAAGAAATTCACGTAACAGTTTGAGCAGTATTTTGAAAAGTCGACGTAACGTTTCAAAATGGTGGTCACGATCTCCCGGCAGGGTGGAGGTGGAGGGAGGATGTGAGTAGTTCCGGCGCTGCGGAGCGGCGCGTGTGGGTCGCGGTAATGACCCAGCGCTTATTGTGCCTGATTCACATTTTGATCGAAACCTTACCTTACCGCATAAAAGCTTATCTTTGTAAACAGATAAATTATTACTCACTGACGGATGATTCAATACTTTTCATTCAATAAAATGTTGTGGCTTTGAATAGCAAATAAAAGCTTCCAAGCCAGTGAGTAATCTAAACTTTAAATCAAAGACAGTCATGTGAACTAAGAAAAAATAGCTAGCATGATAAAAATAGAATAAATACATAATGAAGTATGTAGTTTTTTTTTTCGAATAACGGGTTAAAATCATACAGTGCTTATAATTTACTGAAAAACCAAAATATCATTAAAATACGGTTCATCTGTAATAGATCTCGTCCTACTCTAGACAGGGGCACTGATGATTGCCACAAGTGTGAATTACTCTCACTATCCGGTTTTCTTAAGCCTGTGTCGTACCTAGATTTCGTTCTGCTGCTAAAGTGGCATTTTCCTTTAATTCCAGCTCTTCACTGCAGCCCTGCTGCTGTACGCGTGCCTGTCGGCCATCTACTACGCCAAGTTCAACCCGATCCTGCCTGACTACGACAGGGAGTATGACGACTATTTCCTGGAGCGTACCGTAGGAAGAAACGCCAGGAGTCTAGAGCAATATGAAATGCCTTCAGGGCATAGTTGGATCAACCCTAGAACTTTCCAGTTTATACTAGATGCCATATCCAAACATTACGAAGAAAAGTAGAAGATGAGTGCTCTGATTGATTTATACTGTACAGTGAAAGTATTTTAATATGGGGTAACGACGACTAAAGTAGGATTGGAATTGTAGCGAAAGCCAAAAACAAAATGTAATGAAAAGACAATAAGAATGGGAAACGGGAAGAGGAAAAATTTAAATCTTTAATACCACGATGTTTTCATTAGCTTGTTCAAAGGCTGCAAAAAAGAGTCTAATAATGTCAGGAGCAAAGTAGGTTTTAGAGTTTTAGCTTATTTTTGCTTTTAGGTTACTGTTAAATAATTTAAAAGGTTTTCTTTGTTACCCTGGATTGAAATAGCATAAAAAATTTGACTGATAAAATGCTCAAATAAGGTCTTTTGTCAAATAAGCGGTCTCAGAAGACTAATCTAAATTAATTAGAGTAGAAGTAGGTAGCCCTGATTTGACTGGAACTTAATTGTAAGTTCTTATTGAGTCGGGTCTTGACTTCTGTTATTATTTTACTATTATACTTAGTTTATAAGATACATTATGCTCAAATATAGTTCCTAGAAACTGCAAAATAAACCTGCAATATAACAAAGGAAGTTTTATTGGTATTTATTTAACCTGGGCTACGTTTTAAGTGTGTTTTATAGGCGAAGTACGCACGGGACGAGTAAAATTGTGTTATATAGGGGTCTGGAGAAGCTACCAGCCGCCGGCAAAGTTTATGTGATGTAACGCCCGCACTGTGCGGGAATAAACGTTCGACGGCGAGACTTCTACGACTTAGGGCCGACGTGCACTGCCGACGAAACAGGCATAAAGGGAATTTATTAGATGAATATAGCGTAACCATGTAACGCTTATTCTTGGCAGATTGTTGGACATCTTTATAGTGTCATTCAGGGTATTGATAAGGCTCCTGTCAGTTATATTTCTTAATTATGTAATTGTTTCTAAAGCGGCTGTTAAGATAACGTCAACCTGCTAATCAACGTTGTCACGCGACAGACAAGGAAAGTGGGAAAAGTTCTTCTTTTGCAATAAACCTTCAGAGCTGTGAAGAGTTTAGTGGGCCAGTATTTTATTTATTTCTATTTACGATTGATGTTGTTTGCGGACTAGGTTTAGTATTTCTTTAGTAATGAGTTGTTATAACAATGTAACTTTATTGTTTTACATTTTTTTAAGTTAGGAGATCATCAATTATATGAACAGATAGCCGTTGCAGAATCCTGGCGATGTATATTTTTATTGGTATTTTTAAAGTCGTGATCTCGCCATGCCTGTGTGCATGGCTGTTTACGCGGCGCGGCTGTGCGGGAAGCGTCCCGGGTTCGACGCCCGGCCGCGACCACTGGCTGCCTAGGACACGCACAGGATGTCGCTATTATACTGCCTTTACTACCACGACTTTCCTTGCTTATTGCTATTTAAAATATCCTGTTTTATTGCGTAAGTCTTTAGATGGTGGAACTGTTAGTGCCCATTTGATGTCATGTTATGTTGTGCTGTCTTTAGAGGCACGGAAAAAATAAAGGCACATAATGAATACGTCGTTAATGGGCTAGAGCTAGTAACGTGTTTGATACATGCGAGTTGTATTGATGTTCTCTGGACATTAATAAGGCTTTTAATACCACTTAAACTATAGCACAAGTTAAGATGACTAAGCGACGTACTCCGTAAATAATTAACTATTAAGTACTATGAGTTCACCATCGTTCAAGTATGCCTTTATTGTCTACAAAGCTAATTTAACATAACAAGGATTATGCATGTGTTTTTTTATGTGTTACTATGTACCGCGGCCTTGTCTGTTTATTGTTATGCTTTGATTTGTTGATAATAGGTGCTCACTGCTATTGTTACAACAAACTGATATTTAATTTTAATTATTCGTTATTTATAACGATTATCATAAAGTTATTGTTATGTTATTTAAATATTTGATATTCTGACTTGTATCTTGATTTAAAAGTCTTGTGTGATGTTTTAGTTGGTTGCAACGTTAACTGATGTTCATTTATTTGTTGATGTTCATTTGTCTGTCGTGAGGTAAGTTATAAGGATGAATGTTAATGTGTGAATGATGATATGGTGTGACTACCGAGATGTCGACTAATAGAGAAGCATGGTAGAACATATTGCGCTAATCCTAAATAAATTCTGGTCAGGGCTGGATTAATTATAATGATTTATCGACGTCTACTTCCATAGTTCGTAACCGGGAACCTCAGTCCGGGGAAAATTTGTCATTGTTTTGTATTCCGAAGACACCGACAGTTGACTGTCAGCAAATTGCATTTGAATGCGACAGTTGAACAATGTTGGTCAGTGGCTACAAGTGTTGGCACTTCGATGCTGACTCACTCATCGATTTGCGGTTGGTTACGGCCATTATTATGTAGAACGTTACAATTAGTGCGAATCTATTAGAAACAGCTACGTCCGATAGATAACGTTACTATAGATAGATAGCGATCTTTGGGCGATCAATTAAGCTGTGTAGCCGTCGGCGGCTCACCACAACACAGTTTCCGAAATGTTCCTGCGGTTTACTGTCCATTGCCCGCGTACATATTTTGCGCTACAATTACTTTGGAACGACGACGTACGTGTTGGTGCGACCCGGTGGAGTTCTGTTGGTCGCTGATCGCTCGGCTGCTTGCGTCCGCGCTGGTCTCCCGGCCGCGGTCGGGTAGGCGCGCCAGTTCAACGTTCAAGTGCAGCGCGGGCGCACATCCCAACAGACCGTATAGCCGCGCGCGCGCTGATGCCTCATGCCGCTCGACATTCGAGCTCCGAACGAATTTTTCAATACAACCTATTAAGTACGGAGTTGTTTTAACTAACGAATAATACCAGACTTTATCCAAGTGTTCCTGTGTTTGTGGACACGTTTCGTTTGAAACTGTTCGTCCTGAACGTGCTGTGCTCTTTTTGGGGTCGAATAAGAAGGTAAATATCTTTTTACAGTTACTCTCGATACAGTTAAGATAACTACGACATCAGGTAAGGATAATATCCTTAAAAACAACTTGTTATGAAAATACCTACTCAGTATAATTATTTAGGTCAAAAGATTTGTTTAATGTTAAGGAGCTTAAGAAATTATGAAATGACTAAAAACAGTTCTGAAACATAATCAATATAGAATAGGTAGTATTCCTTCATTTAAGCTTGTTGTATGAGACTTCCTTCATATTGTTAATCACATCATCTATTTAACTCAAAAGTACTTAAGTATTAGGTTTTTGCCTCCAACATAATAAACAAAAAAAATGTCATTGAATGTCAAATGTTTTATTAACATAATGAAACAATAAATAATTCTAACACCATACACAATTTGTCAGTACCAACTAATGATAGAATTTGTCAAAACATAATTTAAGGAAAATTTGCGTTCATTCGTAGCACCGGTCGTAGCGCATGCGTCGTCCCTCAAAAAGACATCAACGATGCAGATTCCTGCACTTGTTTACTTTACTTTTTTAATTTATTTTTCAATTAAGTGTCTGTAATAAATTATAGGACAGAACAAATAATTGTAACATTGAATCAGTAAACCATTGGTGCAGAAGGATTTCAAATATTGTGCTTAAAACATTAAAAAAAAGTAACAGTGGAGTTACTTGCCCATTCTTCTCCATGCGAAACTACATTTTGGAAGGGGCGACGAGAATCAATTCAATTTTAATGTAAATGTTGACGTTCAAAGTGCCTTTTATGTGCCTATTTGAAATAAATGCTTTGACTTTGACTTTGACTTTGAAGGGCAGGGATGTTAAGGTATTGATTGACAACCAACCATTGTCTTTTTCTTTAACTAGCACTGGGATATTATTACTAATGCTTGATACTATTCTTATGTTAGCGATGATTGTGTTAATGGAAATAAACTTCTTCAAACCAAGTTATGGTAAAATAATTGCACAAAATATGTTATAACAGTAATAACGTCTTATTTTTATTTAGTTAACGACTCCATACATATCTATCCTACTAATATCCTAAATGTGAAAGTTTGGATATTTAGATGTTTGAATGTTTGTTACTCATTCACGCAACAACGGCTGAACGGATTTAAATGAAATTCGGCACACAGATAGATTATACTTTGGATTAACACATAGAATACTTTTTAACCTAGTAATACGTTCCCGTGGGATAATTTTTGACCTCATAGCAGACGAAGCCGCTGGCAAAAGCTAGTAATTCAATAAATGTTCGCGTGAAGAGACATGAAATTAACAGTTATTTAAGTGTCAATCGTCGGCAGTAATTGACGCAAATGTATCGTTAGTAAAATTATGTTTACAGTTACTTAATAAACGTAGTCGGGAACCGGTTAGCGTTGATTAATTACTAGTGTAACAATTCGATAATAATTACTGTGCAACATATTAATAACTCTAGAACAATTTGCGTAAAATTAATTGTTTTAATAATTAAGAGTGATGTAGACTTAAATGATGTAAATAGAAGCCATTACGTTTTGTTTTGGAGAGCAAATCTATATTTCAGAGACCTCTCTTTAAGTTAGTTTAGTGTTTCATACTTTTAACTATCAAACCAGAAAGTTCCTACTGAATCGGATATGAAAACATTCTCCTCTGCATCGTTGCCAATCCTACTATTGCTATATCCTAGATACTAATATTATAAACTGCTGCACGCGGCTTCGCCCGCGTGAAGGTCGAAATTTTATCCCACGGGAACGTATTACCGGGATCAAAAGTATTTTATATATTAATCCAGGTTACAAACTATCTGTTTGCCAAATTTCATCCAAATCCGTTCAGCCGTTTTTACGTGATTGAGTAACAAACATCTTCACGCGGGTAAAGCCGCTGCCAAAGCTAGTACTTAGGTAATAACTTGCTTAAAACGTTGTTAATCTTTGCCACGTTATTGCCGAAAACTCTTTAAAATTCTTCTGTTATCGCTCCGACAGTGACGTCTTCGCGATTGTTTGGTCAGCCCACAACAATGAGCACACAATTAGATTCCCTCGCACTTCCAAAGGTTATTTAACGGGATATTTCGTTTGCTATTCAAGCAATACACGTCATTCATTTCGGATAACTCGGTTCAATACCTTCATGAACTGTGATATTATAGAATCTTTAAAGAATTTATTTATAACTAGCTTTTGCCAGCGGCTTCGCCCGCGTGCAGGTCGCAAATTAGCCCAAGGGAACGTACTATCGGGATAAGAAGTATGCTGTGTTAATCCAGGTTATAATTTATCAGTGTTTAGCCATGTTTTCGTGATTAAGTAACATACATCCAAACATCTAAACATCCGAACTTTAAAATTTTATAATTTTAGTAGGATTTCGTGAGCAACTACAAAAATACGACATACATTCTGTCGTAACTAAACGAAATCTGTTTCTTTTTACTCGAGTAACGATTTATATTCGTATGCAAAAAATGAAGACACGGTTCAAGTTTTTGCATCACAAAATAATTAATATAATAACCTATCCGTGGGGGCTACGGGCTATAAAAAATAAAATAATAGGCTTCAGTAAGCTATAAGAAAGACAGTTTTGAGCGAGGAAACTGACGGGTTGTCACTCACAGAGTTTATTTTCTAGATTAAAATCTAGATTATGACGCGTAAAATAAACTATCACGTACCTATATATAATTTCTTATACGAGGAGTTGGGAGACAAAAACATGAAAGATGGCAGCAAAAACTTGTAGTGAAAAAGCTGAACTTTAATTAACCTTAGATTTTTTTGTAAGGTAATCTACAAATTATTCAGCAGAATGTATTTATAGATATCAATATAATAGCTTTCATAAGTGCAGTTATATTTTTTTGGCTCTAGCCAAATCTGAATAGGTATACGATGCTCGACATAAAAGTCGTAAACTGTCGTAGATATGTTTAAGTAACACAAATACCATCACGCCTGTAATTCCTGAAGGGTTTGGCAGAAGTGTACCTATGAAACACCGACATTTCACCAGTTATGTTTTTAGTTTAAATGTAACCGCGCGCGCATATTTTTACATTCTTAAAATTTATTATTAATCTGTAATTTTAAGTGACTTCTATAATAATATCCTTATTCAATTTCTGTGAAGGCAAGATGATTTATAATGCGTGGTTCTAATAAAATCTCAGCCGTCATGTACCTGTAAACATATCAATAAATAAATTACTTTGCCGTATAAGGAAAAATATTGTATATTATTATATACTCTTCACCTCAGACACTAAATGTACCCACGGTACATATTTCATACAAAATGGACATAAACATGATTACTTAGGTAAAGATCTAGTTCATAAACTCCGCATCTACATTTTATATGAGAATGACTCAAGTTACATCAATCTAATTTACATCTAAATAATTGCAAAAATATACCGTAATTTGCATTAAAATGTATTTTAAGTACAAATGCCAAGTTAAAATAAACATTACAGTCTTAATTTCATCAAAATTTTACGCGAAAATTCTTAACTTTTCTTTTATTATTTTCGGCTAGGTAATCAGCAGGTTTACATTTATGTAAGCGTTCACACCAAACGCTACGCCAAAGTGTACGGGAATGACATTACCTGCGGAAAGATTACATCGTGTCCTTTCCGCAGGTAATGTTAAACGCTAACAGAAATGTATTTTGTCTCAGGGTCCAGAATCATTGAAATTTTAAGCAGATTCTTTTAAGATTTTAAACTTCGTGTTTTTCATCATGCAGTATTTCTCATTCAGTCTCTTGTACTACACGTCAATTTGAGGCTAACGTATATTGGGGCGGACAACGCATTACAAAAATCCTCCTTCATCACTTAGGGCCCTAAGTCACTAGGACACCATGGTGGCGCAACCGTGGCCGCGCTGCCAGAAAATGTATGGTTGGTTGCGCAAGCAATCAGATGCTTGGTGAGATATCCACCTTGTATATATTTTGCTAACAGCACCACCATGGTTGCGCCAGCATGGTGTCCAAGTGGTGAGATAGGGCCCTTAAGGTGGATGCGCGAGGGTACACCGCGAAATTGAAATATTCTTTCGTATTTTCTCATTTGTCAGATTGTATCTTGATTATTCTATATGATTCACGACTATAACACGTAAGTAATTACATAATTATTATAATCAAAATCATTAATACGAGTACAACCAAGTTCATTTAGCTATTTTCAAGCTATTTATTTATTTATTTATTAATAATATAATAAATAATAAATTCATTTATTTCAGGTAAATAACACCCATTGCCACATAATTAGTACAAATTTTACAGAGGAAAAAAAAAGCGCCATTACATTACTATTTCATGAAAAACTTATGTAATGGAATTAAAGCAACTTGGAGACTTATAATAATAATTTTAATGATCATAATTCTGTAAAGTCATATATGTTCCTGCCAGCGTTGCGGGTTGTTCGAAAGAGATACCGCGGTCCCTGACACACAGGCAACTGACCACACGGGTGGGTTTTAGTCAGTAAAAGTCTGAGACTGAGAAGTTATTTGATGATTTCCCACCCTCAAAAAAAAAACCCCTTTTAGGTATGTCACGGTCGCGAATCATATTTCAATCTAAATAAAACCTGACACATACCTGCAAATTGCAAAAAAACGTAGGAAAATTAGAATTTCGCAAGCTACCTTAATATATTTTCAACTAGTTTTTGCCAGTGGCTTCGCTCGCGTGGAGGTCGGAAATTATCCCACGGCACCTTCCTACCTCGATAAAAAGTATGCCATATGTTAAACCAGGTTATGAAATGTCTATGCGCTAAATTTCATCCAAATCCGTTCAGCCGTTTTAGCGTGATTGAGTAATAAACATCCAAACATCTAAACATACAAACTTTCACATTTATAATATTACTATATATTTGTATAGGAGGGTGAAACAACGCACAAGTTTTTTTAAAGAAAATGCGTTGCGCTGCGGCCCGTTGCGGCTGTTATCTGCGCTAGGGCTTCCACTTCATTTTACTAAAACAATATAAAACTAATGCTGCCTTTATTAAGCCCAGTGCCATTTCTTTAAATGTATCCAACTATCGAAGCCAACAACGACAGCGACACGCAAAAAAACGTCTAATAGCTTTATAGGTGTCACGCTGGGGAGTGACAGTGCACCGTAGCGGTAAGTCACTGTTATGCGCGTGCGCACGCTACGAGCTTGCGATCGTTTAATGCAAAACTTCGCATGCCATCCTATGTAAAGTAGTTTGTTTTAGTTGGCAAGTGTTCCCATCGTACCTGTAGACGAGTGCAGTTTCAGAGATACTTTTTGAGGTTTAAGTACTGTTCTTACTTATATATTTTTATGTCTAAGAGATCATAATGCGTTCGACCAATAAGGACTTATTATTTTATTTACTATTATTTAAGCCTTTTATTTTCCAATAAAACACAATAATATGTTAAAATTTGAGTCAGTTAATATGTAATAATAGGGACTTACATCAAAAGATAAATTAAGTGGTCTCAGTAGCGGCCTGGATTCTGGATTTGTGCCCGGTTGATGGTAATACGCTCGCACCCTCTTACACGGGACTTAAATAGAACTGGCGAAATCTGGGTATACTATATGGACACTTCTGCACAACCTTTTCGGGAAACAAGGCGTGTTGTTATGTTACAAATTAACCGTGTCTCAGATCGAGCATTGACTGATAAAGTAGATATGACGTATTCCTGACGAAATAATTTAAATTTTAAAACCTGATCGTACAGCCAACTAACGTCAGAGTTTCAGGTAGATCTGAGTAATGAAGTCTAAAATTCTGATAATTCAACAGAGCAAACTCATACTTGTAGCCTAGAATGAAATCAAGGCTTTTGTCAGTCGATAATCTCCTAACAAATAACACTAACAAGGAAATGATTTGTTAATTTTCCCAAGAGTTTATCAAGGAAATCGGCTAGCTTTGCTTTTGTAAGAATGGGAATCCTTAGACGCAAGCAAGTTCAATGTGCTTGCTAATAAGCTCACGAGGAGGTTAAATAAAATAGTAATGATGACAGGACGTCGGAGGTATAAAAAGATGGAACAACAAACAATGCTTTATGTATTGTCAGAGAGCTCTACCTAAGCTTTTTCTTTACTCGTCTCCTCTAGCGCAGATTTTCCATAAGTCAAATAACTTTTATCTGAGACATAAATAATGCAAAACGACAGTAGGTATTTGTGTAGAAAATATGTCAAACTTTCGTATATTTATCATTCAGTTATAAGTTATCCGACTAATGAAAAATCTGGTCTTAGTATGTTTACTAAGACCAGATTTTTCATTAGTCGGATAACTTAAAATGTCCCCTAAGTGAACTCTGAAAAGAATGATTGCTGCGTCTTTGAGAACTCGTCTTTTTCGTATCGTGTTTGATTACCAAATAAGATATTTTAGAAAAAAACACCGTTAGTGCGTATAACGTGACTGATGCACTATGCAGTCGTTATTCTAATACAATCAGCTGTAGCCACTTAAACAACAAATGCAATAACCTGTGTAAATACTCCATTGTTTAGTTTATCGCGCTGTTATTAGTTCCTAAGTTGTTGAGCGTCACGAGCCGCAGGTTGATACTTCGACTTACATCACTTTGTACGTAAACTATCTTACACTTGCTTTTGCCAGCGGCTTGGCCCGCGTAGAGTTCGAAAATTATCCCACGGGAACGTACTGCCGGGATTAAAAGTATCATATGTGTTAATACAGGTTATAAACTATCTGTTTGTCAAATTTCAACCAAATCTGTTCAGCCATTTTTACGTGATTGAGTGACAAACATACACATCTTTAATATTAGTAGAATTGTACTTTAATCTACCGAAGTTAGTTATTTTAAAATTAATAATTCGTTATCTGTTCCATAGAGTCATCTCAAACAAGTAATATTTGAAGGTTCAGTGAAATATTTCCGATAACACTTTAAAGAGTATGCTTTTATATACATCCGACATGTGAAGATATTTATGTCATACATGAGAAAACACAAAAATTATATGATATAGTGAAACGTTAAAGATAAATGATTATGTGTACATAGTCATAATGTACATGTACATAGCTGTATATAGTCATGTATAGAACGCTAAACAACAGTTTCTTGCGCATTGTGATAAAAAGTAACGACAGGTTACACAGTTAAATGTTGTTGTTTAACTGAAAACCTACATTTTGTTTGTTTAGTGTCACATCTAGGGTTTCCACTACCTCCGCTTCAAAGATAAACTATCTTGTTGAAACAAATTATATTTTTGTTGTGAAAGATTACAATCGTTCATAATCATACATTTTCCCATCGCTGGGACCCAGGCCTCCTCTCGGTGAGAGGGAATGGGCCGTAATCCACCACGCGGGCCCAATGCGGGTTCGTAGATTTCACATATCTTCCAGTTTTTTATTCTTTGACATAAAGGTTTCCTCACGTGGGGATTGTGGCTAAGTAATATTAGCCGCACGGATGGGTGACCATTTTAACATACCAAGACCTCTCCGTACCTCGGAAAGCACGTTAAGCCGTTGGTCCCGGCTGTCATTTGTAGAACTTTGACAGTCGTTACGGGTCGTCAGAAGTCCGAAAGTCTGACAACCAGTCTTACCAAGGGGTATCGTATTACCCAGTAACTGAGTTGTGGAGGTTAGATAGGCAATAGCTCCATGTAAAATACTGGTATTCAGCTGCATCCGGTTAGACTGGAAGCCGACCCTAACATGGTTGGGAAAAGGCTAGGCAGATGATGAACGGTTTCCTCACGATGTTTTCCACCACCGTTTTGAGAGCTACAAAAATAAAACAAAAAAACATGAAATAATTTACACAAAGTAAAGCACCTGCCTGGGCGAATCTACGACCTAAAACTTGTAAGTCGCGGCTCCACTGAGCCACCCCGGCCACCACTACTCTCCAATGATGACAAGCTGCAATCATATATCGCAAGTTTAGCATTAGGTTACGACCAAACAAAAGCGTAGACTTACGGACAGACAGACGTTACATATGATGACGTCACGTGGTCGTACACTCTGTTTTACGCTTAGGACATGAGCATGAGTTCTCGATCAGTTTACTGTTACAGCGATTACGCGTCACGCGTGTCTCGCAACAATGTCAGAAACGCGACAAGTGCGCTGTTGACAGGTAGACAGTGTTTATTAGATAAAATATATAATTTGCTGATACATGAATTCTTTATTAATAAAAGGCGTTGTCAGCGGATGTGATCCTCATTCAGCAGTGGGGTAGGACGTATTAGTAAGAGGAAATCATAATCTGCCTAGCCTCTTCCCAACTAGGCTGCGGTCGGCTTCCAGTCTAACTGGATGCAGCTGAGCATCAGAATTTTACATGGAGCGACTGCCTATCTGACCTCCATAACCCAGTTACTGAGTAATACGATGCCCCTGGGTAAGACTGGCTCTTAGAATTTCTGACGACCGGCAACGACTGTCAAACATCTACGAATGACAGCCGGGAGATCAACCGGGAAGAATAAGTAATTGCTACAAATAATATTTTCTTACATTCAAATAGTTTCTTCTTTTCCTTTTCTTAAATGCTAATTTAGATTGTTGGCACAAAACTGTAACTAACCTTATTTTGTCAATATGAATTATGATCAAAGTTCTTTTATAGTCAGTTTTCGTGTAGGATTTATCTACAAACTATTTTTGCCGATAATAAATATCTGTGCCAAATAAATAATAAATCAGCAAGTATTTGGGTTTCAATAAACATTTACAGAAAAAAAAAACGCCTAGCAATAAATCTTATAAAAATAATAAGCGTAGTTTTTAAAACTGCGATAAATCGTAGCTGATGCATGTTTAGTCAGTCAACCAGGCTGCGTTACCGTTACACCATCAATCGTTTTTAGATATCTATTGACCGTGTCGTTAAGCTCTTCACTAGTGGTCTACATGTCTTCGAGTGGACCCACTTTGATATACGTCTTCTTCGCGTTGTTTGGTTATTTAAATATGATATTCCAATAATAGTATGGGCTCAATTAAGAGATGTATTGTACTATTTATTGGAGGTAATCTGCAGCTCACATGGCTATTATAATCGATTAAATCTAATCACAACACGCATCACTACATAGTATAAAACAAAGTCGCTTTCTCTGTCCCTATATCCCTATGTATGCCTAAATCTTTAAAACTACGCAACGGATTTTGATGCGGGTTTTTTTTAAATAGATAGAGTGATTCAAGAGGAAGGTTTATATGTATAATACACCGACCTCCACGCGGGCGAAGCCGCTGGCAAAAGCTAGTAGCTAATAAGTTTCGAAAAGGAAAAACTGCACTTAAACTTGATATATCAATAGACACTACCTAAACGAAATAAACAAACCACAAGATGAATTCACAAGAATTCTAAAAAAAGTTTTTCTAACCAGTTCTAAAATCACGAAAACACAAGTAAAACCTATGGGTTTTACCGATTTTAATAAAATCACCATAACCTAAATAGTTGAGAACAGTTACGAGCCAACAGTCATTAGCTTTCGTCAACTCTAACGGAGTAGAACAACATGGAACGCTTAGTCAATGGTTATGCATGTTTTAGTGACTCCAAAATTCGAGCCCATCCTTTCCCAGCTCCCGTAGATGTAAGGCTACTAAGTGATTGCTCCAAGGACAGTCTGGAGTATCCATCAGTGTCACTATAGTCATTAATTCCCCTGTCAGTTATGCTGACTGACGGCGCTTCCCTTTGAGAACAGTCATGATCAGCTGATGAAAGTCGGCTTAGAAACGGAAGACACTATAAGGAAATGACTTACCCTATGGCGATAGGCAATAGGCTCGCCCCTACTTGCGAAATATGGGTGTACTATAGGTAGCTACACCTCTGCCCAACCCTTCGAGTAAATGAGGCGTGATGTGATGTTATGTTATATATGATGTTTGTTATCTGTGTGTTTTCATTATTATAGTAGTGTGTTAAGGACATATTTTTAACACGCTTTTTTAGCTTCACCTGTATGTTTGTTTGTAAGCATGTTTGTAACCGACTCCTTCGAAAGAATTTCAAAAAAGCGTGGGGTGCTTTTTGAAGTATTTTATAATCAAATAATATCAAGCATATTTTTGATTATAAAAATACCTCAAAAAGCACCCCACGCTTTTATGAAATTATTTTCTGCTTTTTTAGTTTGGTTTTTAAAGCGTGTTTATTAGATTTATTAAACTATTATTTATCTTCGCGTGGTGCAGCATATATGTAAACTGTTAGATACATCTGTGGTCGAACCAGAACCAAGACTTCTCGAGATACTCGTATAATTTGTTTTTTCTTACATCACATCATATTTTAATTTGCATAATTAAGTATTTTCATTCAAATAGGTATTATTATGTAAGTGTGTATGATTATTAATGTTGTAATCGATAACACTTCTAACACAACCGCCTCTCGTTTTTCTAACAAACATTTTTTTTGAAGATTGTTTACACATTAGATTGATGAATAGTTAGTATTAATTGTTTCGGTCGTGCCCAGCTATTAGATAATAAAACGCAACTGCATGGTGAACACGTAATTGTGGGTGACGTCAGCGAGGCCAGCCCGGAGTCACGGATGCTCCCGAGCTGAGGACGACTGGTGCTCGTCACGACTATACGCTCTGCCAATCATCAGCAGCAGGAAACGATATACCTGCTTCTGATTACGATAATAGGTGTGAGATACTGAATTAAAGCTGAGGTTTTTTTAGAAAAAACTATGAAGGTGGTCTAGGAAAACGATATTAAGGCAAATGATAAATATGTTTTTGGCACGAACTTGCCCATGCGATATAACATTACAATGTTGTGGGTATGAACTTTGTCTTCCATTTTAATATAGTCCTTACTTTACCTATTGTTGTTTATATTGAATTTGTACATTAGACATTAGGTCCTCGATTGGCAGTCGCCAGTAAAGAATACCTAACAATACTTCTACAAATAATCAGTGATTCAAATTCAAAACACATAAATGTTAATTTGAAGTTTTTCAATGGGTTGAACAAACTATCGTGCACGTTCTTAGACAGAAAAAGCACCATTAGGAATACATCGCAATTCCAAATAGAAAATAAATCTGGCAAATTATAGCAATCATCATTATTTTCATTACGAAAGTTTGTATAGCTTTTTGTAAAGTATAAGTTCCATGTTTTTTAGCAAATTTTTCGGGTTTCAGATGATTGGTTTTTAAATGTTGGCATTCGTTCCAGAATAAAACGTTTAAAACTAAATATTTCCATGAAATTGGGACCAGCTTAGTGAATTGTTGTGCGAAGGTTCCATTGTAAGATAACGTCATGAAGGAAAATTTCGTTGGATATCGTTTTGTTATTTATTATATTGACACTAGATAAAGAGAAAAATATTTCGATCTTTTCAAATAAATAGTAATGATGATTTCGGAAATGAGAATGAACGACAAATTCTTTAACTTGGTTATTTCTGTCCCGAAAGATAAATCGATACAGTCTTTCGTCTATGTTCTATGTCGGAGGGTTTGGTTTTCGCACTAAAGAATGAGACTGAGAATATATGTGTAAGATCTGGGTGCCCCGGTTTATGTCCCGATCTGTGACACCTGTGCATTCAAGGAACACATGCGCAGAAGTTTCTTTAGCCTTCATGCAATACCTGCATCGAGGGCTGTCCGTTATGCCTATTGTGTAGAAATGTTTGTTTACCGAGTAGTGTCCCGTCATGGTCCCCAACTCAGTCTTCAACTATGCAACTGCATGGATTCAGGTTCCACTTACAAAAGTGGAACCTGAATCCATGCAGTTTGGATGCGTCATAAAAGTAATATGGGAGTTAATCCTATTATACAATAATGCATCAAACATTTATACTTACCATAAGACCTTGTGTTCATAACTGTAGATATCAACAACAATAAGTGTATCACAGCTTCTTTAACAATCTTCGAGTATAAATAATAAACCAGTATGCATATGAAGCCGTACAATCTACACGTCAGATCGTCAACTGTAGGCACAATTAGCCAACGATTTAACTGTCCGCTTCACGCTGCTGTGGTCCCAGTGCTCTTTGTTGTCACTATGGCATTGAGGATGAGACTGTCTGCTCTTTGTCGCCTCTTCGTCTCTCTGCTAGCCTGGTAATTGTCCTAACGGAGTAATTCAAGTGGCCGGGCTAGTCTAATTATAGGGACACAAACAAGTTATGAAAGGACTTACTCGACTATCTTGATTTATTGTGTGGCAGACATAATGCCGGTTGCAGACTTAGAGCTAAGCTAAGTCAGTTTAGCTTAGCTCGCGTAGCTGAGGTAAATTTCCATACTGGCGTGCAGACTGCAAACTATGAACACAAGTATGAAAAACTGCGTCAGCTGTGCAAGCTAAGCTAAACTAACTTAGCTTAGCTCTTGGTCTGCAACCGGCATCAGTCCAAAGTTTCTTCTTATAATCACCCGTCTGGGCAGACGGGCGGTTGGCAAGTAGGCACAAGCCAACTTAATAATTAGAATAAATGACAGAAACCTAATTTTCTTTTAATCATAGTGTAATTAATGAGCTTACAGTTTTTAGCAACGCTACGGCGTAGCAGCGTAGCACTATTAGAATATTCGTAGCTACAGATTTAAATTTCAATATAGGTCATTTTTATGATCTTTATTATTTGTATTTGTTTAAATAAGTTCAGATACCAGAGACGTACCTAAGATAGTTTTAGTCGCGATGTAATGAAATGTAAAATATGCGAATTCCATTGTTTGCTTACCCTGAAGCTTGAATACCTTCCAAGTAGTACTAATGTATGTACCTAATCTAAAACAAGTGATTAACAGCGTTGTATAATGTATCAGCACGAGTGTCGTGTAATCCATCGGTTGCGCGCGCAAGTACCGTTCTCGTCCGAATTCCACCGCAATTCGCGTTACCTCACCCACATTTTATACGACTATTTAAATTATCTTGGCATATATTCAAAAAGAAAGCATTAGGCACAATCTGCAAAATTCTTAGAACATTTATTAGGATTAGGAACCTGTATCTAACTCTTGGAATGCTAAACCGGTTGCGATCGAGTAAAATCCAGCTATGTTTATAAGTGTGTGATGAGGATGTTTGTGATGGGAAAAAAATACCCTAAAAATGACTCACTGAGTATTTTACATTTTAAAAATGCATTTCAATATCCTTAATTTTTGGAGATAACTGTGAACAAAACCTGAAGAATTGATGATAATATTACAAGGATTAACTTCTAAATCCCAGTTTACGATTAGCATCGAGTATTTCCTGTTCCAAGCGACTGAGTCGGATCGGTCCACGTCCGAGCGGCGACGGCCGACGGGCGATGGCGGCGCAAGCGCAACGATGTCGGTGTCGACTCAATGGAAAGGTGACATTGACATTGGACCGCGGCGAGGCCGCACTGCACCTGGGATACATTGAACTTGTATTTTGTTTACTAACACCACGCGGACTTATACTCATGTTTGTTTTAAAATCCAAGCTTTGTTTAGAGTTTTGGGAATAATATTAAGAGCTTAGTAGTACATAGTTAGGATTTATTCAGAATTTCTAAGTGTGCTTTTCTTATCATCAAAACGTTTGCTTGAGGCATACTCCATATCTAAAATCAATTCAACAGGAACACAATAGTATCCTAGAAAATATATCTTAACAGCCTTTCAACAAAGCACCCGGTTAGATAACTTGAATAGACTATATACAAACCAGTTCATAATTACTTGGCCTACGATTCGCACAAGAGCGCGATAAGCAGTTCCCACGGTGGCCATGCTCGCTATGAGTCAGCATCATGCAGGACAAGGCCTGGCTGGCTTGAGCAATATATACGTGTTAACGACGTATAAGTGTAGAAGCGACGTGCGGCGGAAAATTTAAGGGCATTATAGTTAGTATGATCATATGATGTAGGGTGAGATAAATGTAACGCAAGTTTGATGTGGAGCAAGTGGTGGCATCGTTTTCAAAGTCACTTCATTAGGCACGTAAAAGGCACTTTTGAACGTCAAAATGTACAAATATATTCAATGAGACTTCCATAAGGTAGTTTCGATTGGAGAAGAATGGGCAAGAAACTCCACCGTTGCTCTTTTTACAAATGTTTTGGTGGTACTCTTATAGGTACTTTTAAAGGTGGATGTGTAATATTAGTTCTTAATATACCTTAGTAAGCTTTCGGGTTCCAAATAGGTTCCTTACATTTCTGGAAACCAAACATAGTGAAGACCATAAATATCACAATGGTCGTTCTCGTTGAGGGGGCCATTCAAAAAATATGTTACACTATAGAATATTGACGCAATTTACTTTTAAACACCTGCTCATGGTGTCACAAACAGTTGCCACATAAAAACACCGTATCACCGTGTCATTGTTTTTTGTACATCAATCTTGATTGAGATAAGCCGAAGAACACACGTGGAGCCGATGACCAAAGACTTCCTGATATAAATCAACAATTAATTTTAACATCGCAACCAGTTTTTGTTCAATGAGCTTACTGAATACAGCCATGAGTTATTATGATATAACGTTCAGGGAAAAACAATATTGTATAATATCCATTGATCCGTGGTGTCGATTGTGGAACAATTGAGCAGTGCAACGGCTGGCCCTGAGCAGAGGCCGAATAGTACTCAATCAATGAGATAAAAACTTGAACAAAAACAAACATTCGGCACCGCTTCGATTAAAGCTTGAGAACTGTCACAACTTTGTAAATAACTGGTCAGTTTTTTGACAAGAATGATCTATTTGTTTGGAACTGGCTTTCAGGAAACGTAGAACAATAACAAATAAATATTAATATATTTCTTTGAGTGGGGGGATTTGTGGATTGGGACAGATTTGATAAAGGTTACAAATATTTATGAGGAAAAGTTTTTTATCCTTTTAGAGGATTGGTTCGTTCGTTGGACACGTTCGTTTTGAGGAGAAACGTTTCTGCCGAAAAGAAAACCTGGTTTTGGCATTGTCATTAACTGATTCAGTTTATTTATTCCATGCGAATTAAATTAATGAAGTTTTAGTTATCGAACATTTACGGTAAACTATCATTATTTATACGACTGCAAAATCAAATTAGCAGATCATTAAGAACCGAATAAACAATTATGATCATAAAATTCAAATACCAATAAAATTTGAATTTATTGACCGTTCGAGTGCCACTGTCGCGGTTGCGTCGTTACGTTTTAATTGATGAATTTCGTCGTTACAATTTTACAGTTATGTCACGTCACTAGTCGTAGTTCCAGTGGCAGGTATTTGACCGATTTAAATTCGTTTCCACAACAAACGGCGATGGAGCGAGCTCTTTAGTTCTGTGAGACTTTATGTAAATATTGAACGGTGCAGAGCGAAGCTCTCGTAATTTATACGGCGGATGTTAGTACTTCCAAAGCTGGTCCCATTAATGTATTTGAAAAACTCCCAAATGGATTGGTAACGTGGGACTCGTGAACCCGAAGTTATCAAATGAGAAACTTTTATATTAATTGCAGTAACACAGCTGTAGATATAACACACGATGTAGTGATCTCTCAAAACATGCATAGTAAATTTATAAAAGGCTACAGAGCCTCAATTCCATCATTAATGCGCGCTGCATCGTGCCATGTTTTCGATGCAAGGCATGCGCCCGCGTCGCCTCGCGGCCCATCCCGCCATTCACTTCAAAAAGAAACTTTTACCGCGCACCATAATAAACGTGTCATGAAATAATTATAATAATTAACTTATTGTTACAGAGGAACAAGCGATATGTGACGCCCAATGTCTGATCTGCCCAGCGCCGGACGATCGATCGGGAACTGACTCGTGGGTGTGAGCCGTGTGACACCTAGTGTTGTAAACAAGATGCACACGATGGATACGATGGGCTACGGCCACAAGAAATACCGGCCGCCGCTGTCGCCCACCAGCTTCTACCAACACGACTATTACTCAAGACATACGACACTTCGCCCGCAGGTATGTGCCACCTATATTTTGTTAGACTATACTAACCCGCCTCATGGGTGAAATACTTGTGTAATATTATGAATTCCACACTAAAACCTTTTTCAAGAAATTCTCCATGTGATCCTAGTGGAACCCGCAACAAATTCCATCAACAAGTTTAAAAGTTATATACGGACTTTGGGGTGTTTTTATAACCGTTATTTAAAGTTAAGTATGATTAGCGACTGTTTTAAGCACACATTTTTGACGTTTAAAAATCTCTTAACTATAAGCAACGTTTATAAGTAAAAGCGGTATGTATCTTAACTTTAGAGATTATGTTAAGACAATTCTAATTGAGGCTAGTCTCTACGTAAAGCAATATATAATCTAATCTAATCAATCATAGCTATAAATGTATAATTACATCATACAGAGATCGTGCCCGAACATAAATCCATTCATGCTTCTAATTCCCAAATCAATATTCTAAAGCCAATTACTAGCTTGAAGCTCCCCAAGTTAAGTTTAACATGGTTGCCCCTTATAATGTTAGATGGTCGGAATAATCGGAGCGTTATTCAATGCTTAGGGCCTTGGGTCCCGTTACCTTGTGGCCGGACAACGGTACACGACAATGATATTAAGGTGGAATAAAGCCGACCAGCTATGGATTTTGGTACGGTTACAAAAAACATAAAAAACTCTGGCTTTGATTTGTTTTTATAGGTTTTCATATCTGGAGGACTGGAGAGATGTTTTTGTGTGAACTTCAAGTTTATTCTGTTGTCTTTTTGTATGACAAAGATACTGATCTTTAGATAAGTTAAGAAAAAAATAAGCACTGATACCTTAGGTACCTACATATTTTGATAACGTAATAAAGATGTAATTTTCAGTTTCTAATGGTCGATAATTTATGGACGGTTATTGGTTAACATTAGGACTCTTGTATCATTATTAATAATGAAGCAAAGACCTCATAGTTTTGCACGGTAGACCCTCTCAAGTGGGTGTTGCACAGGAAAAAACAGTTTCCGAATCTATTTAAATGCCCAGTTTGGCCATAAAAATACTACCAATGATAAGCGAATCGATCCGTTTTTGTTTATAAGAACAGTGCATAAGTAAACATGTGGCAGTACCTACTTATGTTATGACATTATTTCCTATACGGCGGGAGGTCGCTAAGATTAAAATACGTGTAATTTATCTTAATTATAGACGTACTTAAATGTAGTGCCATAATGACACGCTACTCGTCAAGTACCGGCAGTATAATCCCTCAAATTGTCATGTCATATTATGTTCTAATCTCGCCCCTGTGACCTCGATTACAAAGATCATAATGGCGTGTATGATTTATTGTTATGGCAGAATTAATTAGTATCTGTCTTTGTGCGTAAAGACAAGAGCCAGCGAATCGTGTGACGTATATAAAATTGTCGGAAGCTTGTTCCAGAGATAAATTGAAGAGCAAACATTAAATTCAAGTTCACGATCTATTTTTGTTGTCAATGAATGCTAATTTAATTAGTGAAGCACGACACTGAAAATACAGCCAAACAATTGGTTATCGGCAGAAGCCAAATAATTGTGATAATTAAAATGATATTATTTAGGGTCTCAGTATTCCCTTATTGTCGTTATTTATTCCGTCGTATTTTACTATAAAATTTTGGTTAAAAAAAAATGTGACCCTTTAATCATAATCATGCATAGATGTATCATATTATATTGACTATATTAATAATATAATATATTAACGCCACATGTTACGATCCATAGATACCTGTTAAATTAATTACTTAAATACTTTCTTAATTTGTTAATCCAGCTAATAAATTCGCATATAAAATCCCATATATTCTTCCAAAGCTACAGTATTTACCGGTGCATCGTTTTTGACACGAGCTCTATGAGATCGGTCGATAACAAGCTAATAATTGTTGCGTTATCGAGAGGCTGCGCGGGCGCCGATCGCACGGTGTCGTTCACCGTCGATGCACTACCGTTACCTTCGGATCTATTGATCTCGTAGGTACCTATCAAATTTCTTGTACTTCCGGGTTTCAAGGTTCTTTGAGACATCAATGGGGATTAGAACTGAGAGTTCTTTCATGTTGGCATCTGTACTGTTTGATACTCGTACCTACCTGTAATTTTTATTATTGGTGGACATTATTGATCCGTTAAATAATCATGGATGTATGTAAACATGGATTTATGTGCTTGTGACTGAGTAATAACTACCGCACGGATCGATCGAGCAGGTTAAGCTACGCTTGCTACGGTGGTTCCGAGGATGGGTGCCCATCTTTACATACCAAGATTCTTCCGGGCCCCGAAAAGTACGTTAAGCCATTGTTCCCGGCTGTCATTTGTGGATCTGTGACAGTTGTTACGGGTCGGCAGAAGCCGCAAAGTCTGACAACCAGTTTTAGAAATAATGTTGTTTCCCATAAATTCGATTAGAGTATTTTGTTCCACGCTTCTAAGCATTTCCACGTATCTATTAGGGTGACCCTCGTTTAAGTAACTAAACCAATTGTAATGGCGGCCATTATTTCTCCGAGCCTACGAATTGGACTAGCTTTGTCTTTGAAATGAGATGGATTGTTTTATTTAAGCAAACAAACTCCTATTTACACAAATGTCCAAATGAGGAGTGTTATGTTTTTGGCAGTAACATTAAAAACCTACGAGAATAGTCAAAAGGAACAATTTCATAAAGATCTAGTTATCTGTGTAGGCTACCTATCGATCTTTGATTAGGTAAAAAAAATCAGCTGTTCCATACATTTACATACCGCGTAGGTATGGCACTTTTCTATGAAACTTTTCAATGATTTTATTTTTGTATAACCGACGAAAAATTTCTACATTAGGATGACTAGAATCATATGCTGAATTCATGGTTACGGTTTGCGCACTGGTTAAAATTTTATCCTATATATCATTAAACATTTATGTATAAGACAGCAATTATCTCGATCTACCTTAATATAATTTAGTCACAATCCACTTACGTTTGAACTTAATCCGTACTTTCTTTTCGAGACAAGTAGGCATCAGACGTGACAATTGATATTTTAGTAACTTGAAATTCGATAAAAATCTGTTAAAAACCCGCAGTCGATTCTAAATCGATTATGACTAAAATAAGTTAAAAAAAGCATAATCTATCTCATGCTCTACTGAGCTACATCGTATGGCATCGCGGTGGTTCGTGTGGTACTGTGGTTATGACTGAGACCAAGTGCGACCACACTGTACCGTCACCACTAACGGTGCAACGAAAGTACCATTAATGCCGCTCTTAGTGAAGTTAACGAGCCAATTTAGACGCGAGACATATCCTGCACCCGAAACATTGTGTACCGTTTTGTAATAAAAAGAGTTCACAGATAATCTTCTAAAAACTGTTGTACTGTCTAAACATGAATTCAATCCACCTTGATTGGTCTAAAAGGCATAAGTCAAAGACCGAGAAAATCCGCCAATTAATGCAATGATGGTTGATTCTTAAAATATTTGCAGGCGTACGATTATAATTATATTTTTGACTATTTTTTTGCCAACATCATGATGATATTGTACTTTTTTAGTCGTGTAGGTTATTTCGTAATTAATAATTCGCGATTCAATTCTTTATTAGTAGTATTGCCTTTTTTTTGATAAAAAAATAAGTTTCCTTATTAGTTCTTAAGCATGATAATAAATAAGTTTAGCAGCTAAGTATCGTGCTTATCACGTGGTGGCATGACTCATATGTTACGAAATCTAAAGCTTCAGTATATTTTCATCAGAAAGAAATAAAGCTATGTTTATGTGTTTGAAACAATACTAAATGAAAAGATTGACTAATGAACAACGTAGCCAAGAGGAGGAACATCGCCGGCAGCTGGAGAGTGTGTTAATACTGAATTATTTTATTACAAGACTAAGTATTAATTAAGCACGAGCACTTCGTTCTTTTATAGATAATTTATGTTTACTGTTAGGAACTAGATAAAGCTCACTAACCGAATCGAACGCTATTCCATGAATTATTTACATATGATGTTATGATGTAAGAGGCGTGTGCGCACGAGCGGCGCGGCCCAGCACGCGAGACTGCGCATCTGCGCTGCTCCCGCGCAGAAAAACCCAGGAAGCGAGCCCCAAGCTTTTAGCCGATGTTGTTAATGAATAATGATGTGTGGGCTTCCGCGTGTTCGCTTAATTGCCTCTAACGCCTCTTACGATACCCATATAGGTACCCTAATAACTATTTATTTACCATTGTGTGGCCACGCGCCGCCGCCGCCGCCGCTGCCGCTACACCGCCGCACGCGCCACGACGTGCAACTGTTTCAGTTATTTTACTGCAATTACGCAATCATGAATTAATAAACCATGAGCTTTGATTATTTAATTACATGTTTCTAGTTGTCTGATTTGGTTTCGTTAAAGCTTTAGTGTTTGTATGGATTTAAAATCACGTCCGGTGCTGCGGTCATCATTATCATAAGCATTGTCATACCATAAAAGAAAGAACGGTAAGCTTGTTTTCAATGTATCGATTAAATTGAAAACAAACTAAAAGATGTGGTACGTGCTATGACAAACTAATTAGTAATGGATAAAAGACTATTATTGTTCCACCGCATGGAAAACTGTAGAGCTTTTATAAAATCAAGACGACTTACTACTAGGGTTACTTAAGTTGGAGAACTACAGGGCTATTTTTAGTGAGTGTGAAGCCAGTTCTTCTGAACCATTAATGAGAATAATGTATAGGTGCCATCAGTCATGGGCTTGCCTGGGAACCTCCCGCATTGTCCGAATGTCGGCTGATCGTTGAACCTGAGGTCGGGTCAGCACGGGTGTCGCACAACGGTGCCTGCCCAAACAACAACACATTTGTGTGTCAACCAACTCACTTTTCAACTTTAAATTCTCGCAGATCGCAGAACCTGCTGCCCGACACAAAAATCGAACAAAAAAACTTGTTTCCAATGAACATTTTGTCATTAACGGTCTTCACGACTTTCTCCATTATTTGCATTGATCTTAATGAGATACGATTCTAAAGCCGTTATCCAATAAATACTCTGTCTGGACTTCTACCCATATTAAACGTAAGTTGTGCCTGAAAGCCTTTTACACCGTTAATGATTATATTGAGAACAAAAAAGCTTGGGATTGACCTGCTCCAATTTTTGCATACTAAATGTTGTTTTTTTTTTGTTTTTGCAAACTTATACTCTTTGACATTTGATAATTATTATATACACTTTGACATGAATATTTACTTTGAGAAATATAATATTATTATTGTTTTAATTATTTATGAATGTGAGGACTATGTGGGTCATATTTTGTTTTTTTTTTGTGTTTTTTGTTTTGTGTTTCATCTCTTTCTCAATTAGTTTTAATATTAATCTGGCAGTTTGAGTACGCGGCCTACCCAAATGTCCTGTCTTTGGTATTGTTCGTCAAATCGTTGAGCTCCTCAAGTTCTGAGTTGAGCTGCATGAATGGACAGGTCCACTCCACATGTGTGGTTCTTTCCTCAAAAGACCATTCCAGACGCCGATCCACATGGTTTCCACATGATCTGACCAAGATTATGTCTGGACTTTAAAAGAGACTGACCTCTGAGTTTGTTTCGGCCTTTCTTCTCAGAGTAGTCAGATAGGAAACGCCGACCTCATCTAGTTTAAAATATGATTGACGTGTAAAAGTGTTTGTACAAACCTACTTACAGAAATAAAGTCGTTTATCATTTACCGTCTTATTACAAAACGCGATCATAAATACGCGATAAAGGACTAGCCAACTCTGTGCTAGTTTTCACATTTCCAAATTTAATTCGATTTGGGTAAAGTTCTTAACAGAAAAATTACAACTTAAGTTGTCAGTTTTGCATAAAGAACTGCATTTCTATACATAATGGGTGCTTCATTCAAAAACTAGGTTGGTGTTTTAAATAAAACAAAAACCTTATTTTGTGATAAGAGGCCAAGTGTCGATAAGATGCATCGAAGTATTAAGTTCTTAACAATATTAGGTATATTGATCTATTTGAACTCCGAGGCAAAAAAAAACGGGAAAATCTGCCCCAATTTTTCGGTTAAATGTATTAAGACAGATTACGTTTGGTTTGTGTGTATAGTAAAAACATGGACTAGGTAATTTAGCAAAAAACCTTATTGTATAGTAATGTCTTCCATTGAAGGGCGCGCGTGCGTGTCGTCATGGCGCTAAGCATGCTAATCGACGGCTATCCAGTTATATCACAATAGCTTTTTGTTCTGTTAACTTGAATTATGGTGGTCTTAAGATATGATCTGTGTAATTATTTAATAATCCAGTAGTGTTAGGATAATTGAATGGATAATTTGGAGCAAGTAACTGTTAAATTGATGTTACTAGAAAATAAGTAACTAGGTATTTACTAAAGAAGTGTAAAGAGCTTTGATGTTGTTTTTCAACTAACTTGAAGCTGAGGATGTTGCTAAGTAATAAAGTAGTTGTCCCTTGAATCGGCTTTTAAAGGTTCCACTAAACTAATGGGTCATTTTCATTAGTCGATCACTCGGTCGATGTACCGTCTGCGGGAAATCTCCCTAGCAGACGTAACGACCAATGAAATTGTCGGTAAAAAGCGTGCCTCTCACTCACTTATACACTGTGACCTCAGTCACGAATGTTTCTTAGCTTTAGGAATCTCCAGCACCCCAAATGCGGATCTAAAACGGTTCCCCGCATGCGAGCCCTATGGCATGCCTTACAGGAATCTCCCACACCTCGCACGCACGCACACGAGCCGTATCAACCAATGAAAATGAGTCTTTATGGATGCTCAAAACATGACCGGTTGGCTCATTACAGCTACCGTTTTTCAGTAGTTACTGGTAAATTTCCAATTTATTTGATGGAGCTCTTATATATAATTGAAGCGATGGACGTATAAAATACGTGTGCGATCCTGAAATCATTACAAAGAAAGTGGCGTCCCCAGTGGAGGCAATACGAAATGAATTGGCGCTGCGTACAGTCACGCGCACCAACTACATATTAGACTTGGAATAGTGCATAAATAAGATAGATTGCTGCGCGTTATCCATAAGCGTCAAGCACTTGAGTGCATTTCATCGTGTGATGGATTTTCATTAGGTACTTGCGTGGGTATTTCAATTTTCATTCCTATTTCAAATTCAATGCAAGCACTTTTGTTATACTTACTTACCTACTTTTTAAAATGTGTATTAAATGATTGATTCAAAATATGATATTGTACAATTTAATATGACATTGGATATAGATTTATATATAGCTAGGTACATGCTTATTAAGAAATCGAAATACAATAAACAATCAAAGGAACACTAAACAAAAGGGAAGAACTCATTGGGTATCAAAAAATTCAGAAAACATTTGTTATACTTTATTATATCTTTAGCTACACCACGTCCCAAACCGGATAACCTAGAACAGTTCTATCAGTTTTATCAAGTTAATCGAAGAACATTAATCTGTCTGCAAATTCCATCTATGCATGGGAGAACCGTCGTTAATCAGGCATTCTATGAACTCTTAGATACGATTCTTGATTAACTACATATGTAGTCAATTCTGCGGAAATGATGCTCTTCTTGTCTTGATTAGTTTAAATTTGTTTGCGTCAAAAGATAATAGAGTTATTAAAATGAAGAAAATGTTTTTCATCTGTGTGAATATTGTACAGAGCGCGTTCGGGTTGGTGACCGCGTAGTAACTTTTTGCTCACAAAATTAATTAACCTATGAAACCAAGTTTAGTTTTAACTAAAAGAACGGATGGAGACTAGAATCCTCTTGCACCACAAATCACTAAATACATTTAGCGCTAAACGTATTTCATTCTATTACTGTTAACTTCAAACAATCAAATTGAATGCGGTTGCAGAATGTTCCTTTAGTGGTAAATGTATTTTGTGGTGTAATTGAGCCGTACAGATTATGTTTTAATAATTTTCCATCGATTTCCGGTCAGAGCACATTGTACGAATATCTTATTGGTTACCAGGTAAAGACATTATGCACTATAAAAATTACAAGAAAAGGGTTGGATATAAAAAGTGTAATGTTTAAAAAAGGAACTACTAGGTACTACGAGCGCACTATCGGAACATCTCCGAAGCGTGCACCCGCCGCGCATCCTGCTCTTATTGCCGCCATCTTCTTTTTACATGTTCACTAAACTTTAGTCACGTAATTGCATCCGACGACGTGACTTACTTTTATGTAATTTTTATTGGCTGCCTCTTCGTAAAATATTGAAGCAACAAGGTATTTTTGATATCGGTGTGGCCGAGCACTTAAATTAAAAAAAATATTTTCAACTTATTTAAATTGAATCTTATTTCATGAAATCTATCCATTTCTTCTTTTTTGTTAACTAGAATATTTAAATTAAAATCGTATAACAATAGTCAAGTCATCTTGCCAGCAAATGTTAATAAACAGTACAAGAAACGCGAGCAAAACAAGTGTGTGTCGGACGCGCGTGTTGGTATTTTGTTGTCGTTATGCTGTGTTACGTGTAGTGGAGAGGTTTGCCTTGCACTTGGCTGGCGGCCGCGGCGCCCGCGCAGCCGTGTCTTCAGTGCACACCCGCCCAGCCCGTTCACACTGCCTCGAATCGGGTCACCAGATAAAATGCCGACGCGGGCCGGTTTTAAAACTAGTTGCTATTCACAGCCGATTCCATAACGATTTATTTAAAATATCTGAAATATTGGACAAAAAATACCGTATCTGAACGGAATTCACTGTTAGCCGATAACCTGGCGGATGTTCGCTTGTTTGATGAAAGATATTTATAAATTAGTGTTATCCGATCAGAATAATTAATTGATATAGCGTGACTTTAATTGACACCGAAGAGTTTATGTTTTGTGTTTTAAAGATTTATTGCTGTTTCATTCGTGAATATATTATTTTCTTTTTGTCTAAAGTCGTAAGTTCTGTAATAGTGTCCACTGCACAAAGATCCTTTGACTTCTTACTCGTAAAGCCATACACTACACTAATAGGGTTCCCATTGCGCTCAGAAACACTAATCTGATGTGCGATAATGTGAAGCTACTCGCCTTTTTGTTGTAGAAACTCGTTAAGAGCTTATATTTAGCGCTAGTATTACCTGCCAACCAGTCGCGCATCCAGACTTGTTTACAGCAACCCCCTTCTCATTCCACTCCAAGGTTTCATTAAAATCATACTGGGAGCGCACAAAAGGTGCACCTGTTGATCGTTATTCAGTCACAAATGTACCGTATTTGCATCAATTCTATCGCTCGTTTATTTATATTTTAGTGGTAATTTATGAATGAGTAGCGAGAACGCAAAGTAGATCAGCTGCCCACAAAGGGCGTATGAATGCGACGTAAAACTGTTTGGTACGGCGTCGGCAGCGTCGGCTTCCAATAATATTCATCATAACTATCTAGAAATCCATTAATAGTTATCATGAATCTATTGTTTTTCTCCATACTAAAGGAGCAAGTCGTATTTATACCTCGTATATAAATATCATCAATCATGTCTTCTCAGCTCAACTTAGTTCAACGCTTGGTAAGCTTCGCAAGTTTGCACAGTAATACTTATAATACACGCGTTGTCAGTTGTGTGCTATACAAAATGATTATTATAAATAGCAGTGAGGCAGAAAGTGGTCGCTAGCAGTGGGTCAGTGGGTCCAGGCGTCCACCTTTCTCCTTCAAGAACAAAAAGTATGTATTTCCAGCTGATTCGTGATACTGATTCATTCATCAGTGAAACACTAAAAGAAAGTTTTGTTATCGTAATACATTGTTTGCTCGTTTTTTACGGCGGTAAAAGTGAGGAAGTAATAAAGCCTGCGACAGATTTACACCACATACCATTATTGCCTTCGTTTGTAGAAATTTCTAGGCAGATAATTACTTTTGCGAATTCTAAATGTAGACTTCTGGCTTCCAAAGTTACTTGAATATTACTTACATTGTTTGAAGAAATTCGAAATTAATATTTGCTGCCGAAAGTGAACAAGTGCGTACATACTTATTGAAATATTGCCCTTTTTACCAACTCCTTCGTCTCCCACTTGACAAAACATTATTGTTTTCGTAAACAAAACAGACCTTTATTGTTCTAGAATTAGTTGTACTTCGGTAGTAGGTTTCGGACGTTTGTAAAAGGGTCATGTCCATAAGCAATTTCAGGAAGTATAGATACCCTTCTTATAATTAGTAAGTTGAATTTGTTATAGTATCTAAATACAATACTTACCTACGCGATTTTAGAAACTAGATTGCTCCTATAATGGGGCGTGTGTATCAAGTTAAGCGAATCGAGGCTTCTCGGCCGCGAATGTTAATGGTAGTCAGAGCCACGGGACCTCGCCAAGCACGCAGGCATTACGCGCAGTGTCGCATTATAATCATAGTGTATCGGGCGGTACTTAGAAATAAACCAACTATTATTGCAGTAAACCAAAACTACAGTTATCACAAAAAACTTATGCACAATAAATGAAATGATGTAAGTAAACTGTAAAGTAAGTATCTACTTAAAAATCACGACATGAAGCAACCATCGCATCTATGGGTGTAGAAATGAACGTACTTTAAATTAAATTTGCCTGATAATTAATATTATTAATGAAGATAGAAAGAAACAAGGAAATAAACTGTACCTACCTAAAACGAGTTCGAATATTGTCTCTAATAGACGAATCTCTGGAAGATGATTCGATATAATAACGTTTGACCTCACCCGATATCATAGATAAACTATTGAAGGAGGCAAAAACATAATTGCATCGTTCTAGCGAGACAGCAATTCATCAGGAGATAAAAACGTAAGTAGAAATATATACAATATACATAGATGTTTGCGGTAACTGACCTCTGAAATTAAGAGAAGCCCACATTCCTGAAATACGGTAATAAAGAATAACATTCAGAACAAGCATTGTCTACAGACGTACGTCTCGTCTTGTCAAACGGGGCTTTATCTCTATTTTACGATTAAAAATACTGCAGTTTTTACGACTTTTAAATTTAGATGTGGAATTTCAGAAGGTTGATAATTCTCGTAATTAAAAACATTCAATGTCTAGTCGCATCTCGGCGACAATTAAATGTCAAAAACTTTTTTGCCATATTGAGACTGAAATAAGACTGTGAGTATTCCTAAAATTACGAGAATTGCCCTTCTGGTGTTTTCCATAGGTACCTACACAGAAACTTTAACGAAGCCTTTGTGTATCCGTAAGGATATGATTGTCAGTCAAGTTCGGGTAGGCGGATAATCTTCATAAGTAACGTAGGGGCTCAGAAAATTGTATTAGCGATAAATATATACCTAAGCGTCGTCGGTTGGCACTGCAAGGCTTTTGACCTGAGCGAGTTCAACGATCGCTGCGACGTAGCTAGACCGGCCAGGGACCATGCTAATTACCTGCTATTTCGAGTATTTACTTAGTAAAATTAAGTTACCTAACCTTTCATTGTTCACGTGAATAGGTAGGGTGGACCAGTAGGACCACCAGCCGTGTCGAGTAATATCGGAGTCACGTCTGGGTCAAATAAATAACTGAACCAGCTTACCCATATCTTACCCCACTCAGGGATCGTTTACGTGCTCGTGGGTGTCATTACAAACTAGCTCCTTACTGTAGGATACGGGAATCAAACACGCAACTCTTAGTAAGATCTTACTTAAATTTGCTTTAGAGATAACGCTACTATTTCGCTCGGGATTTTTCTTTTACAATTCTTATAAATAGAAAAACACAACCATAGCAGTAGCATTGTTTACCTTTGAAACAACCTATACACATAGATAGGTATGTAAATAAAAAAGTCGCCTTGCGGTCACACGGCATTTGTATCAAATTAATGAATTCCTTGTCATTGCAGGACCATGCATACCTATGCCAAGTTAGAGCTTTGAGATCAGCTCTTCAGTCTTGGGATAGGTTAATTACAGACGATCAGTTAATCAGGAATGTATGCACACCGGCTGGTTTTAAGTGCCAACCGGTTATTTATTCATCGGAAAGTAGGTTTTACGATTCTACCAGCGTTTTTAATTAGTAAAGCCGCATACCAAACTGCGGAAAACAGTTAGCAGCTTAAGTTCAGTGCTTGGCATAATATTTTATTTTTGATTTGCCCCTAAATTGTAAAAGTATATCCACTGAAAACTACATGACTTTCTGTGTAACCTTATTTGTCCATAAACCGAGTTAATCTATGGCGTCCATTGTAATCAATCTGATAGGTAATTGACTGGCATCACGAGCTTGTTTAGAGGAATACAAAATGAAAAGGTTGTCTTAGAGAAGCCCCCTTAAAAATACACTACTACACGCAACAAACAATACATACTGGGCCTTATTTTTATTTTGAAAAAAGAACACGAATATTTATTAGTTACCTTAAAGTACTAGATAATTACTAGGCCTTCAATTGACCGGGCTTCATACGCCCTCCGGGGATGCGGTGCGTTTTATTTCGAACATAAAGCAAGAAATATTGACATAACTTTATTGCAAAATACCCTAAGAACCTTTATACCTTTACCTTAATGTAACATTTTGGCAAAGTGAGTATAAAATTACATTTAATTCAATTACGTTATCATAGTGTAGGTACGATGTCGATCTATTAGGTTAAGCTAAGCTTGCCACCGTCAGTCTGTGGATGGGTGACCATCTTAATATACCGAGACCCCTCCGTGCCTCGGAAAGCTTTTGGTCCCGGCTGTTATTCGTGAATCTTTGACAGTCGTTACGGGTCATCAGAAGCCCGAAAGTCTGACAATCAGTCTTACCAAGGGTATCGGTAACATGGTTGTGCAGGTAAGATCAGGTGAGGTTCGAGGGGGTGCGTCCTAGGGGCCATGACCGCCCCCCTAAAGCCGTAAACGTAAACCTTCTTAAAATTGTAATTTTTCGAAATTATAATAAATTTTCTAATTGTATGTGTAGTCTTTGTCTATGACCCCCCAAAGTCTTAATCTGCGACCGTGCCTGGGTAAAATAGGCAGTCGCTCTACGAAAAATACTGGTATTCGGCTGCATCCGGTTAAACTGGGAGCCGAACCCATAATAAATAGTTGGCAAAAGGCAGATGATGATGATGATGATGATGATGATGATGATGATTGTAATATGAAACAACATACTTCCATGAATTACTTAACCAAGAACTTCAAAATTTTACATGATATTACTAATTTTCTCAAGGGATTAGGTCAATTTAGCTGACTGGCCGAATCCCTCATCCGAAGGGAAAAACTGTTCTAATTTTGATCTGTCACGCACCGTACTTATTAAAATATAGCAAAGTATTTCTTATTTAAGAATAAGAATAATTTATTGTTTTTAAAGTTACATTCAAATGCATTGCTTCCTGGAACTCACACTAGGATTCCCTGTGTCGTGAGATCCAAGCTCCTTCGTTCCGTTTGCATGTATTGCTTTATTGCTATACATATAATTACAATAAATTACTTAATTTCTACTTATCTACTGGTAATCTACTAGAACGGAATATACAAAAAAATATATACAATATTACCACAAATAGTTGACCAATGTTTATCTAAAGACGCTTAGCTTACTTAAAAGACGAATGGCAGCTCAAGTATATGAAACGAGCACACTTTAATGAGTTAACTTAAAGTTTTTATTAGTATGACGCATAACATTAGCTTCGTAACAAATAATAATTGTAGGTTTAATCTTACAATAGAAGTGTAGTTATTGTAAAGTCATATTGACTTTTAATAACCATTAAACAATGAAGAAAATTATTCAGAGATGACGTTATTCCCATGAAATAATATTCTTTAATTATAAAATCAAGCACCTTCGGCTTCAAATGGATTTGTGTCTTTCCAGGCAGTTAATTTTATACAAGTCAGTTTTAAATTAATGGAATATGATTCCAAGATAGGATACGGTTTTATATGGATTTATAAGTCATCGTAACAGTTATGGATGAAGCTGGAAGAGATCCAATTTCGATGATCCATTATGAACAAGTCATCCTGGAACGAGCCAATTTTAATGCACCCATTTATCACTCTGTAATGAGCCACTAAACATGATGGATTGCAACACTAACCACGACGTTTCTGATCTTCATCGAAACATTTGTTAAAAATTCTCATAATAAATGAAAATCTGTCAATGAACCTCGTGACTCCTCCTCACAATTTTTTTGTTAAGTTTTTCTGTCCTTACTTAATAACCACAAAATTGTAAATTATCAAGGCTTTGGTTAAGGAAGCTGCGTTTGTGATCACGCTGCATATTTATTCAAATATTCATGTTCGTGATTTACAAAGTAAAGTTGGGAATTTATACGTAATTATGTTAGTTTATTTCGCATATATAATTTATCATTGCTTAGTATAATTCACCAGAAGCTGAACATAGTTTATACCGGAAAACTCGGATTTAATTCGTTTGAAACGAGCAGCCGCGAAATATTTATTTAAAATATAATTACAAAATTGTGGAGCTCAAACTTTTAGAGCTGGAAAAATTGTACCTATGAGTAAATAATATTAAAATCACGACATGTGTAAATGAGATGGAAAGTAGTTAATTGTTTCGCATATAGTCAGAGGTGCCTAAATGTGGAATTTCCTTATACAAAGCGACCGTTTAGGACGCGGTCAGTGTGTCGTGCTGACGACATCACCGACCGAGCTTGTCATATGTTTATATACCTCATACTTTTCATACACAAAGCTATGAGGCATTAGTCAACCTAGAACTGGTACTCATTAATTTTAAACATTCAAATCGTTCATCTGAACGATCTCGTCGCTGTAACCTATACTTATCATTATGCTATGTCCATTCAATTTATGAAGATAAGATCTGTCACAAATCATTTTCAAATGAGAAAATGTTTTTAAATCAACGAACTTTTACGGAACCGTCTTTTGTTTCATTTATTACGTAAAAAGATTAATTTTGCCTTTTGTTTATTTATAACCAAGAAAAGGTACCTACTAAATTTAAACCATGTAATAAATAATATTACATCTCATATTCTTTATATAGTATCCCTATTTCCCACGAACGCGACATCCGTTGCCTTTCATACATCTTTATAGATATTCAAGCATATTTTTAAGTGCTACCCGTGGGAGGACTCGTGGGTGAGTGACCGAGTCCTTGACCCACACACACTCACGGTCTCGTCCTCCGCCCACCAACTATGTCCATTAATTAGACCAGACACATCGGAGAAAGTTCTACACCAATGACTTTCTTTAATAATAGATCTCAAGTTCCACACGACACTCACGAAGTGATTTATAAAGCATTTGCTAGAAGAGTATTTTAGAGAGTAATTTTAAGATTAACGTTCATAAAGGTTTTGTAATTAACTCAAGTTATACGAGCTATGTTTTACGATCATGTTGTGAATAATTTATACATGGCTCTCAAAGACAAGCTTTTCTCGTATATATAGTCTTTGACGATGAATTTACCGTATATGGTTGTTTCTATTTATTTTATGTTTAGGTACCGTACAGATACTATGCAAATGTAATGCTTAACCAACATTTTTGACAAAGCTTTCGATAGAATTCAAATTAAATACAATGTAGATAGAATACGTACTTGCAATGTGGCTAAGGCATTTACATTGCCTCATTTATAATTAATCTTAAGTAATTCATTCGCATTTTTTCTTCTCCAGCTCTGGGTGGAACAGGAGGGCGTGTCAGACATTTACTGACTAAAACCCACCCGTGTTCCTTCAGTTGCCTGGGTGCCAGGGGCCACACTAGGTATCTCTTTCGAACAACCCGCACCCCTGGCAGACGACCAATGTATGAGACAGTCTAACTTCAAAATATGAGACGGTATAACTTCAATATAAATAAAAAAAAAAACAAAAATCCGATCCAAAGTCTCAAATTTATTTTATAACCCCATTACATGCAAGTTACTGGAATATGGCAAAAAAAAATGCTAACTATTGTTTACATACCACATCACTGTCAAGTTATGAGTTAATTACATAAGTGCGTATGTCATACATAGTTTTTGCAACCATGTGCGAGACACAATGTAGTGATGATGCAGTGTACACACACAGGTAATTACAATCACTTGTTCACTGTTTCTTAGTTATTCGTTCCGCACCTCTCATTCTGATTCACTTTGAAACGGTAAAGTTCTTCCAACAATCATTTACGCTCCGATATTCGTAATTATAATGTTCTTGATTGATCAATTCATGAATTGTTAAGTTTTTTTTTGTATCTGAGGAGGCCTTAATGACATGTGATGAGGCAAGTAATACACTAATTAATGCTGTGAGCTTTTAAAAACATGTATCTAGGAGCCGACTTTTATATGAGAAATAAATATTGCGGTTTGACAACTTTTGTATAGAAAATATGTCAAACTGTCAGATTTATACTTCAGATAAAAGTTATCTGACTATTGTAAAATCAGCCCTAACTTAAACATATCGCAAAAAATGTAGATGTTTTTTAAGGTTTAAGTTATAGGCGTCTACAAAAAAAGCCTTAGGTCTTTGAAAACCCCAATGATGGAATATTGAATTCGTGAGATAAGTATATAATTACGCAATAGTAACAAAAATCTGCAGCCCTATGAAACTTTTACTAATCGCCTTTAAAACTGGGAAATATGCTTAGGAAAGGCTTAAGGAAAAACAGTAACTCTTCGTTTCATAGATTATTGTGTTCCCTTCATAGAGCAAAAAATATATCTGGTTCTTGGAACTAGACTCCGTGCGGCGCTGTTTGAGAGTTTCATTATGAGGGTTTTTTTGCAAATAAGGCCATTAATTAAATAGTAAGGAATTAAAGACCTTTTCTTTAATTTCTCTCGAAACTCGACTCTTTTATTCTAAAAAGAGCTCTACAATATTTCAGAGAAAAATTTGACGTAAAGTACATACATATGTTATTAAATATGATGCTAATGATAAGTAGGTGGTTTTTTTTTGGTGGGAAATCATCAAATAACTTTTCCCGCTCTGGGCGGAGCAGGAGGGCGTGTCAAACTTTTACTGACTAAAACCCACCCGTGTTCCCTCTAATGTTCAATTACGAGTATCTTCTTGATCTCGATCTCGAGTTATCTTTTTTTTCTTCTGTAGGTAATTCAATGAATTGTGAATTTATCAGGACGTCTAGGCATGGACTAAAGAGGTTGCTGCTTTACAACATTAAAAAAAACCATTAATAGCCACGGTAACCAGAGGTTTGTAGTATATCTGAATATCATTTGAATTAATGACACGAATCACTGACAAGATGTCTGTACCAAAGAAGCCTGGCACCATTGCCTTAACACAACACTTAACAGGTCAATTTATTTGCAAATGATAGATTCCAATTCTCCTACTTGAACAAATTTCATTATTTGATATGTTTGATTTATTTTCGTAGTCAATGTTGTATTACAATAAAACGATTGTCCTATATGTAGTAAGGTAAACTACATATGAAACCAATAAAATCTAATTCAAAACTATGACTAAGTTGATTTTTTAGTAATGTATGTAAGTACTCATCATAACCCATCACAATGCATAAGTAAGAATGCTACGAAAAGAATGAGATAACGTAGCCCGGTGTCTGGTTGTATCAGCGCTGCGCAGGCGACACGACGCCCGCGCCGTCAGCGTGACGCAGGCGGTCCCGTTAGCCGACACACTACGCGCTACTCAGCTGCGTTCCTATCCTGCTTTCTATTTTAAATCCTTGCGGCCATGATTAACTTGTTGTCATTTGTTTATGTAGGTACCTCCATAATGTTCTTGCATTTTTACGGAGTTGGTAGAGATTGAGCTAGCGATTAGCTTGGGTCCATCAGAACATCTGAAAACTTGAAAATTTCTCGTTTATAAACTTCCGTTGCAAATCATGTAAACATTACTTGTAGCATTTTACCAAAAACAAATTTTATTCAAATTCAAATCAATATAAATTCAAATTCTTTCGGTAACAAACTGATTTCCCTCGTGACTTCTAAAGTTAAAGACAAGTAACTGACGCTTTTCTACTTCGGCTCCTTTATATGATTTCTACTTTATCAGATAACTAAGCATAGGTATCTCTATTAATTATATTACAATAGGAGCGTCTGTCCATTTAATACCTCAGCAGTCTATTGATTTTCTGTCAGACACGTACGGTAGGTAGCTTTACTATCATGGTCAACAACAAGAACAATTAGAACAACGACAACTAAGAAATAATTCTCACCATCTCCCGTAAACGTATGTTAGCGTAAATGTATTTCTGTAATTGCCTTCCCCTAGTATCTACGTAAGTTAGTAAGTAATTATTGGTTCATTAAACATGAAACTTACAGATATGTTTGAATAACGTAGATTTTGTATAAAGATGGTAGGAGATATGTATAGGTACATAGATGTAGATGAGTACCTATAGATACTTATCGAAACATGGTCGAAATTCGATCATGTTTTTATTATTAATTTAATGTATTTCTAAAGCATTATTATTTAAAAATATTAGCTTTCTGAACTCTTTCTCCATAGAAACTTTAATTTTGCCAAATTTCATATTCCTCCGTCCGCGTACTTTTCGTAAAAAGGGGTACACAATTTTTGCTTCACGTATAAGAAGAAGATATGATGCCTGGGTCTCATTCAAACTTGAAATGATTAGTTACTTACTTACATATTTGACCTTTATGATGTTAAGTTACAAATTACCGGAAACTTCGGTGACTTGTGCTGTTTGCTGTTGTATATTCGTAAGTTCAACAGTGGCTACGCGCTTGTAATCACAATATTGAGTTTGTTCAGGCTCGGCCTTCGAACACAATAACCAAGATTAACTTGCCCAATGTTTCCAGGTCACTCCTGAATATGAAATATGCGAATAATTGAATTACTTCAGACGCGTAATCCAATCTACAGGCATCATGCTGGGAATATTTATGTAAGCAGATCACGTTACAAAAACACGCCAGTAGAGCATACTACCTACTGAAGTTTTTGCATAGAAATACTGATATTATGTTTTCGTCTAGACTTCTGGCTTACTGCTCAAAATCAGGCAATAAATGTTCCCTTCGCGTCAATCCTCAATGGGCCCGTAAAATTCCTGCGAGTATGACACATACAAGAAAAGCTCTACTTACCGCTAGACGACATTCTTTTACATGATTACATGCAACTAGTGGGATGGTACAAAATCGATCAAGGTGATGACAAACACAAGATTTATATACTTAGTTACGTCTCGATGTCCATAAAAGTGGAATGATGCGATGTGGACGGGCGCGGACGTCGGCGGCGGAATGCCGCGAGCGATCTGGAATCAACTTGTCATTACTTCAATCGAGTGTTATCGTAGCTGATGAGTGCAATCTGCGACGGTTTGCTCTGCATTCCTCACTTTATGGCCATGTACCTTCATCATGACATCCATAGATGTAAAGAATGCGTGAACACACAATGAAACACCTGACAATATGACAAAACTTACTGTTTTATTTGTTGTAGTGTGAAAGTTTGAAATTAATTAATCGTTGTTTCATGTTTATTAAAATTGACAGAAAATCATCAGTAAACTCTAGAATTAAACCTATTCTCTATTCTTATTCTATTTCTATTCTTTTCTATTGCCTACTTCCCTAGGCCAGGCTTCGTAAAATTCTGCATTTACAGTGGCCATAAGTGAGCAATAAAATTGCGACGAGGAAAGCTAATGTTCCCAACCACACAAACACTACAACAAAAACTTTTTCAAAAATATTTTTTTTTTAAATAAAATCTTTTCCCAAAAATAATAACAACCGACTTCCGAAAAATCACTACGAAGTGGAAAATAACTTTAATTTCGGAACTCGGTGACTTTGGATATATTTTTTATTTTTTTGTAACCGCCTTCCGAAATTAAAGTTATTTTTCACTTTGTAGTAATTTTTCGGGAGTCGGTTGTTATTTTTTTTTTGGAAAAAGATTTATTTTTCACTGGTTAGTTATAGTACCTACCCCAGTAATTCGAAATTTCATCATCCTTGGGGGTCAAAACAATGCATATTTGTGCGATAGCAGCAATCGCCGTTGATTCACTGTTATTTTTTAAAGAGTTCCGTTCTGTCTCCGAAACGCTCCATAAGATCTATATGAAATTCAAATAGGACCACACTGGAAGCACCAGCTTTCAAATAAAAAAGAAACATCAAAATTGGTTCACCCAGTCGAAAGTTCTGAGGTAACAAAAAAAAAAAACAAACAGTCGAATTGAAAACCTCCTCATTTTTTTTAAGTCTGTTAAAAACTACAGACTTCCTCCTTTCTTAGCCAATTTTCCGTATCAAAGTTATGATCGAAAACAGAAACGTAGGTAGATATGACAGAAAGCAGACTGTGTAATTTTGAAATATTCCACATTCATTCTGAAAAAAATAGTTTTAGACGGTTTTGGGAAACTATTTGATTTTTTTGAACCAACCACCAAAAAAAATCAAATAGTTTCCTAACTGACTGAAACTGTAAATTCTGAATCGGAGCTAAAAGTTGGTATAGGATCCCAAGTAGCATTGCAAGCTGTATACAAGCTGTATTTAAGTTCGATTTTATACTAGAAGCTGTATATTCAGGCTGTATAGAGGCTGTATAAGCGCTTATACAGCCCTTATAAGTAAAAAATGGGCACATTTTATACAGCGTTTTGCTCTAGTATAGCTGTATAATAGCTGTAGAAGCCATAGAGGCGCTGTATAATAGCTGTATTAGAGCTGTTATTCGGTGTACAAAGAAACCATTATACTACAGATATTATCTTATAAATACTTTATAGAGAAAATAGTTTTAAATAGGTTTTTGAAGAGAATCACAAAATGAATGTAATTCTTTCCAATGAATGGCGACATTGTTATTTATAATATTTATTAGTAAGTAAACGTAATCTTGGACTTAGATATCTGAAGGTGTTAATTGGTGAATTGAAATTGCGGATTCAAATTTATTGTGAACCTGTCTATGTTTTCCGTCAAAATATTCAAGCGCCAGCAAAATAATCGATCTGATATAAAAGAAAAATACTATTTATATGGTAAGTCAATATTGGTTTTAAGGTTAGAATAAAAAACAATGTTATAATAACAGAAGTGAGGGTAGTGTGATCATTGTGCCCTCATATCAAGCCGAAAATCATTATATATTCCTTAAATTATGTTTCATATTTTGTTTTATACCTACATTCGAAATTACGAAAATGGCGACTATTTGCTAAACAGCCTAAACGATAATCGGAGTGTATTATAGTCTGATCAGCTGTACTAAGTAAGTTATGGATTATATTGTACAGCTTTTGGCTGCTAATCAGCTTTATAATAGAATATTTTTATTACTTAGGCTGTATATCAGTGCTCTATACATAACTTATAATGCTCATAAGGGTTACCTAAAAGAAATAAAAAACGCAGACTCAATATGATACGTACCTACATATGGTAAAACAAAAAAAAGGAAGAGATTCTCAATTTGACCTTGTATTTTATACCTAAGTAAACTTATTGTAAAGCATTATTAGTTTGTTGTATGTATTATATCAGTTTTACTTTATTTTCAGGAAAATATGCCGACTAAAATTTAAGCAACCACTGGTGCCGATTCTGTTGTACACCGAACTAAACTAACTAAACTATCACTAAAATTCCTTACTTTTGGCTATGAGAATCTTAAAGCTATTCTGCAAAAAAAGATCTCTAAATTTAAAAATAATTTTGACACAACTAAAATCGAATTTGACAAACGTGACTCCACGTTTGCCCTACCCCGTGATTTTTATTAGAGCCGGAATCGCGCAGGGGGGCCTCAACGTGATTTAAATGGATTTTTTTACTTTTTGTATCGAAAATATGAAAAATTATTACCTACATGTTGAGTTTTAGAGGTGTATGGGGTTTTATAAAGGGGGTCGAAATTTTCATTATTTTTACGATAGGACACACCAATTTCGAGATATATGCAAAAGAAAAGAAAAAAAAGATACAGTACTGTATTTGCGCCCGAAGTCGAGTTGTCAGTGTGAATTTTAGTTCTTGACAACTAATTTTATTCCACACCTTTTTAATCGCGATTAAAAATAGTCAGATTTAGTTCGAAAATCAAAATTTTATATTGAATAGAATAATGAATTTGACAACAACAGAATAGCAAAATTACCATTTTCACTAAATTAAAAACTCAGTACAATCTTAGTGCTGTCAAACTAAAATATAGATAAGTTGTGTCACTTTAGTCAATTTCAGAATGGGAAATCGTCGTTTGACAGGAATAAACTAAATTTTAGTGATTTTTAGTTTAGTTTAGAGAATTTTGTGACAAGAGAATCGGCACCACTGAGAAAGGGCAAAACAAGCTTTGCATTGTACCAAGTTTGTGGGAATCAAAAGGCAAGTTAAGATGGCCAAGAAAGCGATTAGATGTCAACAAATTAGTAAAGGATGAAACATCTCGGCCTTTATATAATTGGTCCACCTCAAAATGCTGTGTGAAAAGACTATCATTATCGTCATATGACGAAGCAGTAAGAGAACTAGATCTCATGGTTCAAATCAATCATCATTTGAACTACTTGCGCTGCTTTATGAAGAAACGTCATAATCATGTTCCAAAGGTTGAATTAAATTTACACATTTAACATAACTGTTATGATCATTAATAACCCTGTTTAATGTTTTTGCTACGGAACCCTCTTCGTTGACCGTAAAGTCTTTCCGATTGACTGTCATTAATACAAAATAAAGCTGTACTGTAGCTGTCATTTATTTTTTTAGTTTTAAAACACCCTCAAAAACAGAAGTCATAAAACCACTGTATTTACAAGAGTGTACAATTACGCCATAAAAATAAGTTTTAGAACGGAGTTCGCATACACCATTGTACAGAAACAAGTCTTAAGTGATACTATAATAACACTAAGAGCTGTAATAAGTAAGTGTTCACATGCAAAATACAGCTTGTATACAGCTTTAACGATAAAACCAGATTAAAGTGTCACAAAATACTTAAGCTGTATAGTGGAGTTTTCATATTCTGTTTAAATACCCTAAGCTTTCGCGGATCCCTTAATACAGATTGAATAATTTTTTGACACTCTTGTAAGTCTCTAAAGGAACTCTAAGTTCTAAATAGGCTGTTATATGTATGTTGAAAACGCTTGCGTGCTGCTTGGGATATGAAGAAAGTAGCGATTTCAAATATGCAGTCTACGTGAACACTTTTCAAGACAGCGCGAAGCGAAATAGTTCTCGACAACAATAACTAATGACACTTTCATTATTTGACAATAGTCAGCCGCCGGGCGCCAACATTTCTAAGAAGCCGTCATTTTGCACAGCACTGGCCCCTAATGAGCTCGGCTTTCAAACCCATGGACAGCCAATAAGGACACAATAGAAACATCTCAACGAAAAGCGAAAGAAACAAAGTCATTTGAGATAGTAAAATTCTGTAGAGTGTAACAATCATGAGACGCACGACAATTTCCTCTTCCTTATTAATAGTAATGAAGAGGACTGTCATTCGTGGATCTTTGACCGTTGTCACGGGTCGTCAGAAGACCGAAAGTCTGACAACCAGTCTTACCAAGCGGTATAGTATTAACCAGTTACTAGGTGGTGGAGGTCAGATGGGTACCGTGTAAAATACTGTCATGAAGCTGTGTCCGGTTTGACTGGAAGCTGACCCCAACATAGTTGAGAAAAGGCTAGGCAGATGATGATGATGATATCAATAGCAATAAAAAAGCTTAAGCGTGTACTGCCTTAGGACTAATTTGAATATTTCGGCGAAGCATTCACTCAAGGTATTCGCTACACATCAAAACTACATTTTAGCCTTGATACAGTTCAAAGCCCGTCAGTTATGTTCATGATTTTTTTCGTAAGTTATTAGTAGCGTTTATGTGTTCGCATGTCAAGGTTTTTTGTCAGCTTTATCAGTTCTACCTTGCCTCCGAGAGAGCCATGCTAATTGCTAACTACGCGTCCGTTGAGACAAACAGGCCAGTGATTCATTTTCTTCCCATAGACACGTTGGCAGTCGTGATTTGTTTTTGTACAGCAACTATTAATATTTTATCAAAACGTTTTCATCTTTACCGCGCTTACGTTTTTCACTGTTAAACGTACCAATCTCGGATTAAGTGATGAAATATTCAGGAATTCTGTTTATTTACGTGAGACACGAGGATGTCTGCGTCTATGCGTATTTCAAAGAGAACATCGGATTTCATACTGTGATTTTAGGAACATGTTTTTCTAACGAAGGGGAACGCTAAGAGTTATTAAGCTTATTACGCTACAAGTTCGCAAACACGAAGGTTTTTGAACAAAAAATCTTCCTGAATCAAATACAATAAGCAGTTATAAATACTTAATAAGGGTCATTACGTGTAATCTGCTGAGGAAGGTTGACAGTGACTTCGTGTCAGGACTCTTCAAGCTTGAAGGCATTAAAATGAGGAAAATTAGATAAATTAAAAACATCAACTAGGACAATCTAACGTCGTCGTGTCAGTGATTAAAGTGATTATTGCGACTAACAATGTGTCGTGACTTCTGCCTCTTTGCGTTTGGACTCTTCCGACGTTACGTCTCGCTATACATATTTTTATTCATTATGTTCACAATTTGCATCAAGATATAGAAATATAAAACGTATAAAGTTAAAATATCTTGCAGACCAGATCTGTATTTTATATTTTCATATAAAGACGTATTTCCTCGTTCCTCTACAATAATGATCAAATTACTCATTAACTAAGCCATTCATAATACTACTGTTCAGTGTGGTACCATAACTGGTAGTTAATTATGAGCAGTTACTATTAATTATTCGACGATTATGTCATTGCAGCGTACTTCTTGAAACTGAACACGAAAACTGTTCGGTATAGCCGTGACGGACAATTTGTTCCCGCGTTTATGCTATTATTGCCCACCCATGACCTACAGCACGTACAAGGGAGCCTTGCACACCAATTATTACAAGCAAACATAACACACATATTACCTAATTGACGAAAAATCGCTGTGTGTATGTTCGTGTTGGTCACGCTTTTCCGAGGTAGGCGAGCAAAGCTAGCATTAAACGGAACGTGTGTCGTGCCATTGAAACGACTACCGTGATGAGAAAATATGATATGCTTTTAATCTTTTTGGACAAAATTCAATTAGATATAATACATTTTTCTCATATACCGAAAGGACGAACTTACATCCTACGCAAAAAATATTTCAACAACCGCTAGAAGCCTGAAAAAATGTTGAACAACCGAGCTAAATTAGGATACCGACACGAAATAAAATAAACTTTATGAGAATTCCGAGGCTCTACCGTCATTAACCTACAGTTCTATTTACTATTTACTTCGGCACAAAGGGATGAGTGGTCAATGAACAACAAATACAGTCCAATTAGCGTGTGCAGGAGCAACTTTGTAGAACTGGGATGAGGCCGAGCTGCAAGGTCGACTACTACGATACCTGTTATGTACAAGGGTATAGTGATATGCGCATCTTCACAAACATTAATTATTATCCGATCTCAAGTTACAAGTAATAAGGCTTCGCAGGCGACGACAACGATAATTATGTTCATGGATTATTCATGATATTTACAAAGAATTAAGTTTAATTTGATATGTCCCAGAATGTATGTGTTACCAAACGGGACATATTGACGAGGATGTCTAGTATTCATTATTGATTTTCATGTTGTGTCGTTGAATTGTAAGAAAATTATACTTACGTGAAAACCGAGTCGAGCTAAAGTGGCTTTTTCTACAAAATGTTTACCTCTAGGGACGATGCCAAGAGGAATATGTAATACTTTTAAGTTCTTAACAGAAAAGTTGAGACTGCGTATATTGTATCTTATACTAGCTTTTGCTAGCGGCTTCGTCCGCGTTAACCAATTTACACGAAACTTTAACAAATTATGCACTTAAACCCTCCTCACGAATCACTCTGACTATTGGTGAAAACCGCATGAAAATCCGTTCAGTAGTTTTTGAGTTTATCGCGGACAGACAGACAGACAGAGACGCGGCGGCGGGGGACTTTGTTTTATAATATGTAGTGATTATAGTGATCAGTGTTTAAATTGAATTATTTTACGATGCGGAGAGTGTGTATGTGGAGAGTCCAGTACCTACTTAAGTGGTTGCAGAGGAAAGAACTATCAATATTCCTATATAATCTTATCATGCCATGCATGTCTGTCTGTCTAGTATGTTTGTAGATAGTGGATGCGAATGAACCCTTGGAGAGCAAGCCTTAATCTGAGTATCACTTTAGTGTCGTGAACAGTAACGTTGGTAACTAATTTTATAAACCGACTTCAAAAAGGAAGAGGTTCTCTATTCGTCTGTATGTTTTTTTGTTGTTGTATGTATGTTTGTTACCCGATATCTCCGTCAATTGTGGATGGATTTCGAAAATTCGCTTTATAAACTGCTGAAAGTCAACGGCGCTCAAACAAGTTGCACCCGCCCATTGTGTACTAAAACCAAATTTCTCTACAATAGTAGATATATATGCAATGGCTCCGAAACTTTACAACAAATTGCCTGATCAAATTGTATCAGGCAGCAACATGAATGAATTACAAAAAAAAAAATTATTGTCAGGAATCAAGGGCCATAGGCTGTTAGTATTACATCTTAGAAACTATATTAATAACATGCTAAAGCAACTAAAAAAAAGAAAAAAAAAACAATCACAGGAAGGTTTAACAAGCTTTGTTGCCAACATGTAGTTTGGTAATCCTGCCTATTGTAGACCCATCCAGTCTCTCTGCAAACACCCTCAGAATGCTGTTGCTGCTTCCCCTCAATCGGGATATTATTGAGGCAACTTTAAATTTAGTTTAAACGTAAGCTTTTTAAATTATTGATTTCGGTTAAAGAATATCTTAGTGACACATTAAAATAATGTTGGCAAAATTTTATATCTGTCTATAATTAAAGTGTTGCTCTCATAAGGTAATAATATTCTTTGTCATTTTTATCGTATTTATTATTCTATAAGAAATTGTGTTTAAATATACATATTTGTTTCGTGCCGTCTTAATTTATTGACATATTATTAATTATTATATTTAATTATTATATTTTATTTATTATTATATTATTATTGTTTGGATAGAATTTGTGATATCTTACCTATTGACTTTATTTTTTGTTTTAATTTTGTTAATTGACATTCGAACTACCCTATTTTGTATGCCTTCTGGCGGGACACAGTATGGATAAGTATATTTTTATATGACATCGGTATAATTTTGTATGTTTACAAAATGAATAAATGAATTAGAATTTGAGCATGAAGTCCTGGGTTCGATGCCCACGTCGGGCAAAGTGTTATTGGGTTTTTCTATCTGGAATTTCTCAGCAGCAGCCTGGAGTCTGGATTTGTGCCCGGCTGATGGCAATAGGCTCGCCTCTTATTACATACGACTTGACGAAACGTGGGTGTAGGTACTATTGGTGCATCTCTGCCAAACGATCGGGGAAACAAGGCGTGATGTTATGTTATGGAATTGATGGATGATAGATGGGATAAATAGTAAATGCAACCATTTTCGTATATAGTATTTCCAAAATGTTGGTCAAAACCATATTTTTATTAACTTATAAAGAGTCAGTAAGCTGCTCTGGTTATTTCATCATCATCAGCATTTCAGTCGAAAGACGTCCACTGCTGGACATAGGCGTCCCCCATGCTCCGCAGTTCGAGCGGTTCTGTGCTTGCGGCCTCACAAGGTTATTGGTCCACCTTGTGGGAGGCCTTCCAACTTTACGTCTTCCTGTACGCGTCTCCTGGTTATTTAGAACAATAAAATATAAAGATGTTAAAAAAGCTTATTTCCATACAGTTACGCAAAGCTTACGCGTGAGCGCGATTTTTCCCCAATACCGAATATACATGGAATCATGAATCAGTGGAGATCCATTAATTTTAATTGTTGTTGTTCATTTGTAAATCACTACATCCACCTGTACGTACCTGGTAACGTATACCTACACCGCCTGTCTACACGTATATGAAGAGATAGGTACCGATGTATAGTAGGTACGAAATTGCCCAATTTAAAACTATTTTTTTGTTGGCAATAACATCTCTGTAGCAATAATCAATATTAATTTTCATATTACATACCGGTATCATAAACTGCCCATGCTTCTGATCTTTTTTATAATCAAAGTAAGCTATTACTAAATTTATGGCCATACACATAAGGATTATTTTCCTTACCGCCCTACACCGTCCCACAAAATATGGTCACAAGTGTCTCTGAGATTCCTACGTATGAGTACTTCCAATCTAGGCGATTGAATCTCAATTAAAGTTGTCATCTATGGCCCTTAATCAGGCTGAATACAACCTTTCATCCCCTTTGACGGCCGATCTAGCGGTAGTAATACCAAACGATTGCAAGTACTCAACTGCATTCGTCTCAACGGAGTCCGATCGATAAGTTTAGTGCGGTGCGAGCTGCACCGCAGACTAAAACATTTAGGCGCAGGACAAACCGAGAGTACCGAAATACTACTCGTATAATGTGATAGGTGGCGTTCTGTACTTTCTGCCTAGCCCCAGGGGAAATAGGTGAGAGTTTATTTATGTATGTGTAGTATAATGTACCTATAACTTGAATAATAGGCCATTATAATAAAAAGATGGTTGTTAACGGAAAAAAATGGTTTTAGGTAGGTAGATTAATAATTCTCCGTAGGTACGATCGAAGTTAGGTAGGTACCTACTTCTCCTGAATTCAAATGATAGTTTAATGAATATTTTAATAAACAGTTGTTTAAAAACCTATGATACCTTTCTTCAATTAGCGTAATTGAGTTAAAATAAAACGTAAAAGTCTAGTTAAGTCCGGCTGAGGCTGAAATAAGCGATAGGTCGCATGTTCTTAATGAATCCGTCGCGGCATCAGTGCATCATTGTCATTATCGACGCATTAGGAGATTGAGACCACGGTCAGCGTGTCACCGCACCGTGGAGTGCATTCAGTACACAATGGTCTGCACTTATTAGCATTTGTTAGACTTACCAGCTGATAGATATTAGCGTTAAGGTACGCAATTTATCATCTTAAGATTGCTAGATGATTTACTCAGTTGTAGTTATTTTCTATCTAATCAATTTCATAGGACCTTTAAGAAAGGAATGGTAGATGATTGAGTAATTAATAAATTCGAATGAAAAATAGTCAAACTTTCAGCAATGCTACACAGGCTTCTCAGAACGATCAATATGCATACAAATAATACGTATCTTCTTCATGAATTATTAGTGAAAGTATCGATTTTCGTGCTTTAAAAGCTCTACATTTTAGTTAGTGCTCTAGTATTTTGGTTTACTTTCTCAGTGGTCCCATGGTGTAATGGTTAGCACTCTGGACTCTGAATCCAGCGATCCGAGTTCAAATCTCGGTGGGACCTAAGTTTTTGCACCTGGCCCCGTTCATTTAATCTAAAAGAATCATATTTCTGTCTGATATTCCAATAAATTAACTACTTGAACTAAACAAAAATGTTATCTTTTCAACTAGCGCCTTTAAATGTAGTTAAATTAAAAGCAATACCTAGGTAAATGGTGAAGGTAATACAGTCTAGTACTTAGAGCACTTATATGAATTAAATCATCAAAAAAAAAAACAAACAATAATGACAACCGACAGATCATTTATCGAACGCGCCATACCGCAAGAAACGAAATTGCCTTCCACTTAAAATAACTAACTGTAAATTAATCAGTGTACCAAAAAGTATATTTAATTACTGGTGGGTAGTTTACTGAGGGACATAATAATGCTGTTTGGTAAGGTTCAAAGCTCTCCACAATTTACAATATGGCGGATGTCAGCAGTCCGCTAAATTAAATAACTTAGGTAGGTATAATTATACTCTGCGGGGAAGTTAGCCAACCTACATAAAATTATATTTTAATCAAATATTAAATGTTTTGTTTTCTTGTGAGATAGTGAAGTGAGCTTAGGAAATTTCATTAATACAAAAAAGTTTCGATTTCAGCATGGTTTTTTTGCAGTGTATATACCCACAGTCTGTATTGTCGTGGTTTTTTTTAAAGATGTTTCACGTGCACCTTACCATACCTATACTTGTTATTACGATACCTATTACATGTTGATATGTGGGTAAATGTAGGATAGTCCCTTAAAAAAGCACCTACCTACCTGATGTTTTTCGCTGTAAAATTTCTACTGCGAAATACTTTTCGACAAAGACTTTCATCATTCTTGGGTTTTTAAATATGTCGAACGTTTTATAATCACAGTCGCTTCCACGATATAATTATCCGGTTCAAAACGGTGAACATTTTTGATTCATTGTAATTCTTGGCCCGCTCTTGAAAATGATGAGGTGCATATTCGGAAAATTATTCTTAAAAACCTACTTGAATATAATGACACCATGCTTGTATAATACGCAGAAGTACTCGACAAGTCGGCACCCTAACCGTAAACACATTGGAATTTTCGAGGGTTCAGTGTCGCGGTCCCATGGTGTAATGGTTAGCACTTTGGACTTTGAATCCAACGATCCGAGTTCAAATCTCGGTGGGACCTGAGGGGTGGCTCTTTTTGTATCGCGGCTCTACTTTTGAAAATAAATATCTTGTACATGGAGGGCATGCTACAGGGAATTAAAAGTTAATTCGGGTGGCTCGGCCACGAAATTAGTTTCATGTCCCCGAAACAACATTCCCAAGCGTTTGGACGGTTTTGTAGAAGGATGATTAACGGTGCGAAGTGACAGGTGAAGCAAGAGGCGGGGTGCAGATGGATGGCCCACCGCAGGCGGTTCTCATGCACTGTCCACGTTCCCATCGTTCATCAGCACTATAATGATCGCGAATTCGCAACAACAAAAATGACTTCCATCTGAATTTTAGCGGACATTGTTCTTAAGAAGATATTAAATACAATAATAGCCAATAATGCTTTAAATAAAATTATAGTTTTCGTTGAATGCATTAGTAATTCAAGAATATGTTTAATATTTTTTTTCTTTACCTACAAAGTGCTGTGTCGCTTAAAATCTATGATCACCTTTGTTTTTATAACACACTAAAGACACGTGTACACGATATAAAATAATTGATGATATCCTTTTTTTAACCAACAGTAGAAGTACCTACCAACCTTGAGGGTCTGAACAAGAAATGATCTGTCAACGGAAAAAAAAATTGTATCACGCCTTGGTCGATACAAAAACAGTTCGGGAGGTCGGATGGCCCCCGCCTATACTTACATCCATGATTACCATAAGTGATAACTATGGTCGGTGTGATGATATTATGTAAATTGTTTCAAGGAATATAAAAAAAAGTATTTGCAATGTTATCTTCATACCGGCTTGTTATCGGGCAAGGTGGGCGTAATGGAGGAAACAAATTGGCATGTACGGATCGATGAGACCGCTGAATATCACATATATTGCTTTTACGATACATACTTCAATATAATTGTGATGGTTTAACAATAACTACTTGCGTTGCTTTACAAGATGTTATTAGGAAAAACTCAGTTACCTACCTGCATTTTCACTCGGAATTTTCAACAGATAACTTGCATTTAAGATTTTCTCTACATTAACCGTCTAACAGCGGTTTTTCTTTACACACACAAACTAATCTTGACCGCCAAGAAACATAATTTTCACGAACTACGGGAAGGCATTACGCATAAATAATTATGTTTTACACAATTTAATAATTGTAAGATAAAATGTAGAGATGGTGGTAAATGATTCCTGTATCGCTACTTCGCTACAAACATTTGTAGAGCTTTACAGATATTTTTCACAAAACACAAAAGGGACACTTTATGTACGAAGTATGTACATATGTATTTGTTTCGGGTTCTGCACGTACGGGTAATTTATTATCATACCCACAACTCTGTACTTATCCTAGTGTGGAAAATGTTTGTGTTGTGAATTTAAAGCGTTTATAGTTGACGTATGATAAATAGGAATATTCTTGGTCTAGTGATTCAAATATCTTAGAATCGGGAACTTTAGGTAGCGTCCGGTTCTCGATTCTGAGGCCTGGGAAAGTGTTTAAGGCTTTTATAAGAAACAAAATTCGCCGTAGCTGAATTAAGCTAGAACAGTGCTCGATAAATGGTCATAGCTTAACTCTTTCCAATGATATTCAGTGAGCCTTGGTCATGGTGTTATTTGATATAACTGCGATACTTCTCAGTAAACGTTCTTAATTTATTGATTATCTTTCTTTCTCCAGAGCGAGTATCGTTTCGCGGGCGGAGGGTATCCCCGCGCGGGCGTGGGCAGCAGTAGCGCCCGCAGCGGTGGGCTGTGTTCAGCAGCACTGGTTGGCGGGGCTTTGTTGGCAGCGGTCGCTGTGCTGGCAGTCGCAGCACTTGCCTTCTACATGGGAGCCTTGAGGCCTGACAATGGGGAACGTAAGTAATCACCTCATGGATGTGTCAAGGGTTTTCGAATCGACACAGGAGCTAGCAAGCTTTAATTAAACACCGAATCTGATTCTTCTAAATCAGATTTACGCTAGAGATGCCTTGAAAAATATTACTCATGTTCAATTCGTAATTTTCATCGCTCGTCTGTAATTTTCACACAATAAATGATTCTCCGTCTATGGCACGATTTTACACTTAAAGCCACCGTTGAAAGATGAAAGTATCAAAATGTTAAAATTGGGATGAATTAAGAAACTCAATGTCAATAAGTTTGTGCCTAAACAAACTTACGCAGCAACCTAGGAAAGATTGATTATTCGCGATGGGATTCTTAATTTATCAACACTTAATACACATAACACTTACTGTCCTACGTCTGTATGTGTACCTTACCTACAAATCATGCCAAAACTCAATTCAACGTGATGAAAAAAAGTTGATTTGGGCTTCACATTCATCACTCATGAAAGTAGTCATGTACTATCTATGCGAAAGATTTATCTAATTTTGACCATACAGTTATACCTACGGAGCCAGTCGCGTGAGTTTTGCCTAATACTTTTCAATCTTCGTTGTTACTGTTGCTACTCGTATGTTATGAAATATTCAACATTAACAGCACTTACACATACTTATTTATGCGCAAAGAACATTAGCCTTCTTTACATCAAGTAGTGGAGTTTAACAAGGAACAAGCCCACTCAACTGGAAATGAAAAATAGAAAAACTTACATGTAAATTGTGGGAGACGACCGAGGGAAGTGGGTTACTATATATTTACATTATGATTGTGTAATAGGGTATTTCATTCTAACGCCTCTGGGCTCAATTTGACCTTTATAAAGGCAAAATGCGTGGGACATGCTCAGTTGTGTCCACAATATGTCCTCAAATTTTTTACTTACCTTTTTCGTATTCATATTATATTAACCCTAACTACGGCATAGAGGGCCGCTTGGGAATCCTTTAACAAAACACAAGTAGGTACTCTGAGGTTTGGGCCCAAATGTCACAGCTCTTAATCTATTTTCCAGCTATAATATCGTTCGAGGGCACGTTCCGGGTGACGCGAGGGGACGTGTACGGCGGCGTGCCGGGCAGCCCCTCGTACAGGGAGCGGGCGCGGCGCTACAGCGTGGCTCTTCGACAAGTGTTCGCCGCGCCCTCGTCACTACGACAGGCCTTCACAGGCGCACTTGTCACCGGCTTCGGGGACCGCAGACTAGACGTACACTTTAGATTATACCTCGATAGGAGAAAAATACCTAGGTAAGTATCAATTAACTACCCACTTGTCACTAAAACTTTATTACTTGCTAAACACCTGGCATTACATCATAATCTTTGTTTTCAGTTCTGTTTCGAACATCGAGGAAACTCTTAAGAATATTTTAGTTCAAGATTTAAATTCTAAACATCCAGCAATCGGACAAAGTATAAAAGTAGACACATCTAGTATAATAATAAAGAGAGATCTAGAACATACCTATCATTCAGAGTCGTACGTGAAAGAAGCTATGAACGAGAGCATGGCCATGAACAATCTGAAAGGGTCACCCCCGCCAACTGGAATTGATAAAAATCTCCAGACGAGGGTCGGTGTCGTGCGTAAAACTACAGTTAAACCTAATCAAAAGAAAGATCCAGATGAACCTGATATTGACACAGAAAATATTCCAGTAGTACAAGGATCATTTCAAATCACTAAGACTGAAGCAGATATCACAGAAAACAAAAAGTTAAGTTCTAGTCCAATACGTCACGACGATAAGGGAAGTCACAAACCAACAGCTGTTAAAACTACAACAACAACTAAAGCACCTCCTACTAGAGCGACTACAAGGACTACGACAGTAAAGAGAGTTCCTACAAGCACACCAAAGACCCGACCATTTACCATAACATCAACTCTCAATGTTAAAACGAGGACGGAACCAACTCCAAAAAAAGGCACCGAGAAGACAACACCAGGTCCAGTTACTACCACCAGCACCACAACTTCAACGTCTTCAACTACAGCTCAAGCTAGCACCATCACCAGTAATGTATCTCAAATTCTACTCGATCTACTAACAAATGAAAATCATTATAAAGATTTACCAAAAATCGATACATTATTTACCGTACCACATGTTATTGATAACGAACCGTGGCGACCTATTACACAGCCTTATTATGAACGAACAAGCGAACCTTCCCTGGTTCCTATAGAAATGACCAGTGATCTAAATGCTGAAGATAGAATGGGAGTAGCAGAAGTCGTAGATGATGTTTCAATATTAGAAAGTTTACTGACCCCAATACCACCAGTAAAACACAGAGATAGAACAACAAAAAGACCAATAGGATTGCACAACGTGAATCCAGATTTAGCAGCTGACGTTTACGTACCGAGCCCGATATACACAAGTTTTACTTTACCAACATATGCACCGCCATTAAAGAATATGGAAACATTAGGATCTAATTATCCAAAACCACATCCTATTCCTGTAGATAAAATAAGTGGAGTCGTTGAAGTAATAGATGAAATGGACCTTACTGATGAAGACGATGGTAAACCAGTAGAACGTCCTCCGAAAGAGAAACAAACAAGTGTCAGCATAAATGTGCTTCAGGCTGATAGCACTGATGACGACACTGAACAACTTTCTATTGAAGGTGCCTCAATACTGAAGAAGCACAACACTACTACAAGTACAAGCACTAGTACCACTACTTCTACTACAACCAGCAGCAGCCCCACCACCACCACCGCCAGAACTAGTACAACTGGTGCCAGTACCCCAACAACCGCTACCACTAAAGTACCAGCAAGTAGCACCGTCTCCACAACTCCAAAGTTAGAAGTAGTTAATACAACATATAAAACAACTGAACATACACTGAATGAAACAGCGAAAGAAAATTCAACAAGAAGACCCAATAATAAAGTTTCTATTATACCAAGTACAGGTACACCGCATCTTACTTGGGAATTAGTTAATACTTCGACGAACGAAAATGATACGTTTAGCAAAAATTCTCCGGAAAAATATTATAATGACACATTACAAGCAATTATTACGAAAAATGACGACGTTTTTCCAAATACAACTCCTAAATTTCCTGGAAAGGTTTCAATATTTCGTAATTTAACAGATATTATAAAAAAATATACTCAACAAAATACGCCTACAAGGTCTGAAGACACTATAAATGACATGGAAGTTGAAGAACGGCATAATCATAACAAAATGACTGGATCTGTCGAGGTAGTGCCCGATGATGAGTTAGAGATAACGACAGCTGGTGTTATCACACTGTTACCCGCAAAGTCTAATCTAGGTATGAATCGACCACTTAGACCTCGACCTAAAATCAAACTTCAAGAGTCCCAACCAATAAAAGAGAACCTACGCAGATTTTTTCGTAACGACCCCGAAACACAAAAAATAATAGATGATCTCAGTACTGAAAATTATTACCAAAGCCATGAAATTAACCACAGTGATACGGAGAGTGTAGAACTCACACCTGTAATAGAACATCAAGATCAGCTGAAGTTAACAACAGTGCCTGAAATCATTCAAGTAAACGCACCCGCTAATTTTCCAACTAGCAGTAGATTTCCAAAATCAAGTGATGACTTAAATTTTTCAAACGAGAATAATGAGGCATTTAAAGGTTTTGAAGTATCAAATACTACTACCGTCCCTGAAGGTACATACAGAGTATCATATCATGTGACTGGAAGTGTGAGCAGTAAAAGAGCAAATAAAACTCAAACCCTTCCTGCGTATGAATTGGCTTTAGAACCAGATGTTGTTTTAGAAATACCTATAAATCAAACGAATACACTGACTATTGACAAGTTGAAACAACTCGCAAGTCTCGCGACAATATCAGATTCTAATAACAACACTTTATTTCGTGCACCGGGCGGTGTAATTTCAACAAAAGCAATACCATCTAGTTACACATTGAATCAAGCGGGGTTTAAAATCCTAACAAAAACATACAATAAGAATCCTCCATCTAAACAAGAAGGAAACAGTTTCGACATACCAGAAAAATCTTACAATAAGCCTCATGGAACTAAACCAAACAAGGAAAAGGAAAATGTCAGCAACTTGATTACAGAAATTATCAAAAAAGGTAAGCTATGACAATAAAACAATAAGAACACAATAAAATATTAAATAATTAGGTACCAACAGAATACTTATTAATCTTTTCTTACTAAATGCGTCTTTGTTTCAGAGGAGTGCAACAACGCTACATCGTTCCGATGTCCTAGCGGTTTGTGTCTCCCGCTAACGTCTCGCTGTAACCGCTTGCTTGACTGTCCGGATGGTGAGGACGAACGTTCATGCTCTTGCGCAGACTACCTAATAGCAGATTTCTCACAATCGAAAATCTGTGATGGCGTCGTTGATTGCTGGGACTATTCTGATGAGAATAAATGTGGTATGTGATTTTATATTTTTATTCCTATGCTTGCTTTTAATCTGCAAAATCTTAGACCCACTTGAGACTCTACTAATGTTGAACATTAGGGATAAAACTACATTTTCAAATGTCACCCGTCCGGCTACGAAATAAAGGCGATATCAATATCGAATTATTATCATTGATATGTGTTTGACTGTACGCGACCAGGATACTAATGCCTATTTTATAGCATCCCCCATTTTCCATAGCTTAGTAATGGAAAAGTATATGAGGAGCCAATAAATACTTACCTACCGAATTACTTTCAGAGTGGTGTAAAGAAGGCCAGTACGTGTGCGCCAATGTCCGGCAGTGCCTGGACATGGCTAAGGTGTGTGACGGCACGCCCGACTGTCCGCTTGGTGACGACGAGAAGAGCTGCGTGGCGCTCGCTGAACAACTAGAGGATAACGAAGTTATTCCATATAACGAGGAAGGTATGCTTTAATCGGCTATACCAATTCTTTTGCAGTGTTATAGATAATCTTACTGACTATTTAAGTCGTAATAATGTGCGTGTAGTTGCCGAGTACCTATCGTGTTAAGTTTTAACCAGGGTCAAATATGAAGTAATTATGAGCTGCTACTCCGTGGTCAATTACTTAAATAACTCTTATGTAATTTTTTATCATTATTATTTTCTTGCCGTTATCCCAATTTATTTGGGGTCGGCGCAACATCTTTTTCTTCCTTATTTGTCTATTAATCGTTGTCTCGTTAGTCACCCCTTTTATAATTTATCTACCTTCTGCCTGTGACTTCAGCTGCGTGAACGACCCGCAAAAAGAAAGAAAGTCAGAAAGAATCTTTCTGAAAATAATTATTTTATTGAATCGAGTGGTTTGACAATGTTGGCAAGTTTGGCGGTCTGGGTAGTAAGGTGGTAGTGTGCTAGAATTTAGGTAACTATATAAAAAAAACACTTTACGACTCATTTCAGGTTACGTAATGGTACGTAAGCGTGGTGTTTGGGGCCGACTTTGCGTGGAAAGCTTCGCCGACGTGGTGGAGCAGGCGCAAAGCTCTCTCAAACTACCCGACCTCGGCAGAGCAGTGTGCAGAGCTATGACCTTCCAGTAATAAAGCTTACAATTTTCTATAAAACAATACATCATAAAAACATAGCAGGTCCCGCCCTCGGGTCCTGCCTTAGGGAGCAGAAGTAAATTGAAAAACAGCCACAGAAGTGTGGGTCGGCCGGTCCCACGTTGGGCGCCAATTATCTTTATGGTACCATTGTCCATTATTTTTCTTTATAATATTCATTTTTTTTCTTTTACCCCGTATCACTGAAAATTACTGGAATCTATTTACAATTTCTGTATTTTCGATCTTAATTTCACAACTTTTAAACATTTTCATTTCATTAGCGGTCTCTAGTACCTACTAGAGATCTACTAGACCTACTAGAGACCGCTAGGTAAGACCAAATCGAAGTAAAGAGCTTCCTTGTATTTTGGAATCATTCATAAGCTACTACCTGTAAGGGTGCATAACGACAATATGCATTAAAGTTAGACATTAACCCCCATATTCATAAACGATGATTAAAGTTAAATAATGATTAGCGTGTGTTTAACCATACTTTTTTGACGTTTATACATCATTTAACTTTAATTATCGTTTATGAATAAGGGCATAATAGTGTAGCCGTTAGCAAGAATGTTCTCATTCACGTTGTGTTTTATTTAGTGACGCAGGCTGGGCACGAGAAGCGCGCGAAGGCCGCAAGTCCAGCGCAGCTGGCTACTGGGAGGTATGGCACAACGCGGCGGCGCGCGCGCATGACACACGCCTCTCCTTCCGACGCGCGTCTTGTGCTAAGAAGCGCTCGCTCCGTGTAAGGTGCACAGGGCTAGACTGTGGGATACGACCTCATGCTGATGCTCAACAGCCCAGGTAAAAAAAGACTTCAGAAAATAAAAAATGAATTTCTAAACTACCGTTGATGTTTTTGAAGACGATGAACGATCTACGTTCTGTACCTACATAAGGTCGGCCTTTTCAGTTGAGGGTCAAATGTTTAATGAAGCCTACATACCTTCTATTGTTTTCATGAAATAGACTAATGATTTTTCAAAAAATATGTCTGTTTAAGAAAATACTGGCTTCTATGATCTTTAAATCTCCGTATCAATCCCTGATTGAAATATCAAAGAAGTCAGTATACCCTACGTCGCCATTCCAACAACCAACGAACCTACCAGGTAGACCTGTCTTTTATGGCACGTGTAGGTGCAACGGTACACGGATCTTTTGGCACGTGATAAAAATCGGAACTAACGGCGCCATCTTGTGTTGCTACTATAATGTTTATGAACAACGCCCCTTGTGAAAGTCATTCAGGCGCCAAAAGATCCTTGTAGCACTCTACGTTTGAGTGGTGGGTATGTGTGGCTAGGGACGATACTGACGTGCACGTGCGCCGCGGCAGGGTGGTGGGCGGTGACGGCGCAGCGGCGGGCGCGTGGCCGTGGCAGGCCGCGCTCTACCGCGACGGAGACTTCCAGTGCGGCGGGACCCTCGTGCACGCGCAGTGGCTGCTGTCGGCCAGCCATTGTTTCTATCAGTGAGTATGAAGACCTATCTCGTTTTCTATGTGTTACCTCCTACACGGAGGCTAATAAGCCATAAGTCATAAGTAATGGCTTCAGTTGGTGCTGTCGAAACTTGGCGGGAGTACATTTATTGTAGGCATATCAATAATCAACATATTTATGCTGACCCAAGCATTACTGGAAGCGATATCTTTGGAAGCAGTACTGTGAAATATGTTGTGTGAGTATAAAACACTACTCATACTCAATGCTTGTCACCGATCTCTAACTAATCGCTGTCCTAAACCACAGAGCCACAGACGCACACTGGGTGGCGCGACTAGGCGCTCTACGTCGCGGCGCGTGGCCACGAGGTCCGTGGGAGAGAGTGTCGCGCGTGCGGCAAGTAGTGCTGCACCCCAAGTACGCGCCGCGCGGGTTCCGCAACGACATAGCGCTGTTGCGGGTGGACGCCGTGGCGATGCACGCGCGCCTGCGGCCTGCCTGCCTGCCGCCGCCGCGCGCGCAGCCGCCCGCCGGGCATCACTGCACTGTGGTTGGGTGGGGACAGCTGTATGAACACGAACGTGTCTTCCGTAAGTTTTCTATTTAAGGTGCATCAACACTGAAGTACTTTTACTGGAGCAACATGGTAACATTAACAAGCTCTCTATAACTTTTAATAAGTTAACTAAACAACTTTTTGTAATCCGTTGTTGCTCAACTACCACATACAAATACCTATTACTCAACAAAAAGGAAGTTCGGTGTGAATACGCCTCTATGTTCCATTTATATATCGCACCCAGTTCATCATTTTGATAATTTTGTGCAACCCTCTAGGACCCTACTCCTCTTTGCACGATTACCTTCCGACTTCCAGCAAAGACAATACAGGGTTGCCTTTAAGTCACCCAATGCTTTCTTTGAGGCATAGTAGGATAATTAATTGAAAGGGCAGTCAGGTCGCAGTTGGTAGACGGCGCGACCTGGCGACGACGCCATGACGTTCCGGGTACATACGGCTCTTTCAATTAATTACGCTGCCCTTAGTTACAACACAATACTACGCCCGCAAATTCTTATTCGAACCCGATAACAATCACCAGATTTTTCTACAAAATAAGTTATTGGCTTTTCATAATTTTCTATTTACAGCGGATACGCTACAAGAAGTGGAGTTGCCAGTAATATCGACGTCGGAGTGCCGTCGCCGCACGCGCCTGCTGCCGCTGTACCGTGTCACCGACGATATGTTCTGCGCGGGCTACGAGCGCGGCGGACGAGACGCTTGTCTCGGAGACTCTGGTGGACCGCTCATGTGCCAGGTACTCATTACCGTCTCAAAATTATATGACGGATACCTTGGCCAAAGAAAATGAAAGTCTCTTTTTTTTCTCTCTCTCTTTATATTAGTTACCTAACATAAAATATTTCTGCTTACTTACAGGAATCCGACAAATGGTACGTTTACGGTGTAACCAGCAACGGGTACGGCTGTGCACGAGCAAACCGTCCCGGCGTGTACACCAAAGTGTCCAACTACATCGACTGGATTGATGGCGTGCTGGCGACCTACACGCCGCCGCACAACGACACCAGCTCGACGGAACACGAGTCTAGCGAGGACTTCTACGCGGACCTCGAGGCGGCCGAGAACAGGCGCGCCAGCAGAGTGGACACGTGCAAGGGGTTCCGGTGTCCGCTCGGCGAGTGCTTGCCGGCGACGAGCGTCTGCAACGGATTCCTAGAATGCTCCGACGGCAGCGACGAGTGGCAGTGCAGTAGAGTCGCACCAAATAACTCCAGCATAGACCCCGATTAACAGCATTTGAGCAGGTTTAATTACTTATAAGCCAGTACTTAGAAAGTAGGGTAAATTTCGAAATTCGACTGATATTTTATAAGATATCTGTAAGTTATGAAATCTCTGTAAAAATGAGAAAATATTTCAGTAAATGCTATAATTTTAAAATTCCATTAATATCACGTATTGCTAGACGATTGCTACGCCATAATTATTACGTAATGTTATTTGGGTTTGTTTGTAAATATAGGTATAGTTTTTTCCCAAATTGTTTTGTTTACCACTGCACGGTTACAGCTAAATTGAATTTATTTATTGAAACACATGGATCGCCTTTTCCGTTTGAATATGTTTTTAAATGGACGATGTGGGCCATGTTATGATGAACAAAATAAAAATGTAACAATATTTTCTTGTTTTATTTTTACTGTAGATATATCTACATTCCTCTTTAGGCAAGTAAATCTTTATAGAAAAAAGGGATCTTTCAAAGCTACATACAATTAAAAATCAATGATCTTAAAAATAATTTTAATCTCTCGACAAATAAATTAACAAAATGCAACTTTCAATACAGTATTATATTCTTCAAAATAAGGATGATATAATAAATAATAGCAATTCTTATATAATCAACGATGTCGACAAATTATTAATTATTTGAATACAAATTACACTGATCTTCGCATTTTAATTAAGAAACATTTTTTTTTTTTATATAAATAATAATTACAATCACGAAATAAAATAGCATGTCCTAGGATAAAATATAATCTGGGTGAGTTTTCCCATAAGATAGACATCGATATAAAATAATGCAATGATTGATCACAAGGAAGTAATACAAGTAAGAAAGACCTCACGCGTGTCAAGCTTCGGGGTTTAATGATCGCGCAATTATTAATACAGATAGCGAAAGTCGAGAATGCAAACCTTTCTTACTTCTCATACTCGAGACAGTCACACACCTTACAGCTAACTTAACTATCTCCCGTACCGAGCGGTACTCCAAAGCAATTTACCTTCTTCACAAAGTCAAAATCTCAAATGTTAGTGTAAGTGAACAACTTTACATTACACACAAAGGCCAGTAAATACTTGAGTTATAGTTATTTCTACGTCGTAATAGATTTATAATATTTAAATACTACAATCGAGCGCAATGAGCAAGAAATGAAGACAGTTCTTAAAATAAAGATGATCGATACAAGACTAAATAGACACACATGGGACTCGAGAACGTTGGTCGCACGACTGAAGCTACACACGGCTACACATCAAGCTATACATTTCCAGTTTACGCCGAGCTCGCACTGTACGGAAATCCTATACAATGCGAGAACAGCTTATACTGGAAATGTATAGCTTGATGTGTAGCCGTGTGTACATGGTTTGTGCTTGTCGGTGCATCGAGGCGAGTCATGGTACGTGAACTAATGTTAAACTAGACCGTGCAAAGTATTTAAATAAAGACTCGTCTCGCCTCGAATCTGAAAGCTGGCTAGTGAACGAGGGTTGTTCCCGAGTGTGTGCGAGTGTCTAACCCGTGCTCTCGACGGGCGTGGTGGTGATGCCGCTCTTCGCCTTGTTCAGCACTGTCTTGAACTGCTCCGGCACTGGGTGCTCCGACTGCAGGACAAACAACCAGCTCATTAACGGAACAATAACTACCGCACCAGTCAAATACTCTTACAATAAAATACTTCAATTTTAATTTAAACCGAGTTAATATGAGCACCTTAAAGAGAAAGCTTCCAAACTCGTAAGTAAATAACAAAAGCTTTGTTATTAATCTAAACAAAGGTACGTAATGTAAACAAGTTAAAAGCAAGGTATTTTAGCATAATGACTACTCCTTATATAGGTACTCCTTTTTGTCACGCAACAGCATTAACGAAAACAATCTTTATAAAAAGCCCAGACTAGAATGTATTAGTGTAATTGGCTTAATTGAATGGAAGCTTGTACTCACGTAGTCTCCGTTGCCTTGAGGCACGAGCACGTTCATTTCGGAAGACTTGGAACTGACGATCTCGACGTCCAGCGATTCCGGAGACAGGTAGATTTGGCACCCGTCTGTTTTGTCGATCGACACCGTTGGCACTTTGCCCAGCACCTGATGAAACACAATTTAACAATACAACACATCAATTTAAACATATGTTATCCAAAATACAACCATCAAAAATCTAAATTATAATAAAAAGAAGTGCCATCAAACTTGACACGAAGCTGTCAGTCAATGTAGAATAAATTCTTTTTAATTCATAAAGAAGATAAAGTCTTTTGAAGGAATCAAATTAAATGCCAATTAGTTCTGGTGGCATGACGAAGAAATGTCAATGTCAAGATTTTAATTTTCAAAATTAGTTATTCGTATTTTGCATATTTAATGCTCCCAATTTGTACTAAATAAACTTTTGTATGAAACATTATACTTTTAGATGTTGACTTTAATAATAATATTGGTGGCGGTGATCTCGGCTCTTCATTTGAGAACCCTTGTCATGAAAGAAGAGGAGCACCGGGCGCAACTGCAGATCGATCAGCTGGAGCAGAACGGAGACCACACGTGGGCTATCAGCAGTCTTTGGAACGTCCTCATGGAACAATTCGTTGTCCCGTTGGCGCACTACTTCGTTAGTGTAACATATTCCGTCTATGTCCGACTTACACTCGTTAATGTGGTATGTTTATTTGTGTACTCTTAAGTAAAAATTACCCTGTGGATATCTGTAAGCTAATATTAATCGCAATACTTGTTCTTGCAGTCGATATGTATTCTCAAGTATGTGCCGACGGTACTTTATATGTACAAATTTATAAAAGACATGTATGCGACTTCTCGGGAGAGAATAAAACAGAAACAAACAGAGATGGAAGACATTCAACTCCAGGTTAGATGCAGCCTGCCAGCCTCCAGCCCTATTCTGGATTTGTCTCGTATGTCGTGAGAGGAGGAACGCTAGCGGTCTTATATGTTTTTATTTTTGAATAGATTCAGATAGTGAACACGAAGCTCTGCGTGCGGGACGCAGAGTTCTCAGAGCGGGCGGAGCAGCTGCGGCGTGGTGCGGAGCGGCTGCGGCGCGTGCGCGCGCGCGTGCGTGACGTCATCGCCGCAGACGCCGCGCTGCGCCGCGCACTGGAGAGCGCGGCCGCGTGGGACGCCGACCACGACATGCACGTCGGCTCCGCACCGCACGAGGAAGGTTAGGTTAAGGCTTCACACACACACGATTCGTGCAGCTCCAAATTCTATATTCGTCCACTCAACGGCTACCCCTTTCTCTTAGTATAAATACTATTGGATTTCCTAGGCCGTAGATCATTTTTTATTTCAGATTGCGAATTCATAGTGGAATTATTAAAGGAGTTGAAGTACGAGCCTATGGACTACCCCGAGGGGCAGTCCGAGAAGATGGAGTATGCAGAGCACTCGCGGACCGACCCCAACACGCCGGAAAATAGCGTATACTCCGCAGTCAGCGACGTCGACTTGAAACCGGACTGTCGAGTGAAGATCGTGAAAGTTACCAACGTTTATAAAGTGGCTTATCTTAAGCATTACATCAAACAGAAGAGACTACGAAGAGCCAATAAACAAGCATTGTTGAAGAAAAAAGTTCGTAACTCGTATAACATGAACAACTTTTTGTCCACTGCAAAAGTGGAATTCGATTTAACTATTTGTTTTCATTTTTTTTTTTCAGATGGAGAGTATAAAAAAACTGCTAGAAGATTGGCAGAAAACACTAAATATGGTGATAAACAGTAAATTGACCATACTCAACTTAGACCCGCATCCAATGGATGTAGCATCGCAGGACGCTATGGGGGATTACTCCAAGCCTCACGAGTTATCCGACACGGACAGTGATTTCAGAAATAGTTGTACTGACATGCGATACGACGAATACAGTTTGAGCTGGGCTCAAAATCCTTACAAGCCGTATTCATGTAACTATGACGTTAGTAAATTATACTGCTACATACTACTATACTTGTAGGTACTTATAAGTTCAACCGAAACGAACAGCAAGTAGAAATAAAAACGAACACTGTTAGATTACGCCGGATTCGTGTAATCCTCACAAAATTGCGAAAAGGGAATAGAGTAGGTAATCAACACGCAGCATTAATATCTCCCAATTTTGTCAACGTCTCGATAAGATTACGTTATTTTATCATTTAGCCTTTATTTCGTTAATGCTGGCTTGTTTTTATCTAAAAAAATATAGTTAACCATTAGTTTTTATTTACAGGATGTCCCTGAAGCAAATAGGGAGTACTTTGACACTCAAGACTTTGGCGATGTGAGGTATCCCGCTCAGCCGATGTTCCCGTGCGAGCGCGGGAAGGGTTCGAACATGGTGTCCATCGTCGAGGAGACCACCAGTCAGATGGCTATAGAAGAGATAAAGAGTGAATGCGGCGACGACTACGAGTGCCGCGACCTTGTCGTACTTTAATATTATTACACATTTGCAACTATAAATAACGTCTCAATGAAACTGTTGGTTTCAATTTACATCTTACTTTTATTGCCTTAGTATTAATTAGGGTACATACATTAATTATTCACTCCGGTAACACCTCTTATACCTCGGGGTCGAACCCCTATAACAGCGGAGATCCCGAATATTGTAATATTTAGTTAATAGATCAGATTATACTATTTATGCCCGAATAAGTTACATGCTTACGAAGTAAGGAAAACACGTTAAGCCGTTAGTCCCGGGCGTCATTCGTGGATCCTTTCACAGAAGTTACAGCAGGCTTAGCACGAGGCATAGATTCGTCGACGGAAGAATAGATATGACCTAGACAAAGATTGTTAGAAACGAAAGACAAAATGACAGATTGTAGAAGGATATCTACGGTGCGATGTCAAAAAATGTCACTTTGTATTTGAAAAAGCACTGTCTATTCTTCGTAGAACTAGAAAGCGTCATGCTAAGCCTGCAGGTCGTCTGAAGCCCGAAAGTCTAACAACCAGTCTTATCAAGGAGTATCATATTACCCAGTTACTGGGTTGTGGAGATCAGACAGGTAGTCGCTTCATGTAAAATAATGGTATTCAGCTGCATCTGGTTAGACTGGAAGCCGACCCCAACGTAGTTGGGAAAGGTAGATTGATTTTTTTACGTAGCAAGAACTTGGTAAGAAACGTACAAACTGTAGTTAATTTTCAGCTTTGTTATTAGAAGTCTGGATAAATCGTTGTTTACAGTATCTGACGAAACATGTTATTAAAATCTCGTTCAGTTGCAGCAGCTTGCACGTTCGTAAAACCACTTATAAACATCTGGTTTCTCTCATCGCTCGTCTGCACCGCTCAAGAAATCCTTTCTTAAGAACCTCTAAGCCGATAGATTGCCCTTGTTCCCCTTTCAATAAAAAAATCATTACGCACAATCTTGGAGATCGTTCTTTCATAATAATAAAACTATAGCGATATCAAGACAAATATCAAAGCCGTTTAATCTCACAATGTGTTAGATTAAAAAAGCTATGCATGTTGTTACAGCATCGCCTTCGGGGGCAAAACCAATTTCTCTCGTGCAATTTATTTACAACATGTCGTTCTCGTTAAGCACGCCTGTACAGATTATTGTTCATTTCCCTACATGTTTGATAGCAGTTTACTAGAACACTGCTTCGGTCAAAGAATCAGAACATTTCCACCCAACGGGCGACGCTGCTAGCCTTTTGGACACTTTTCCCACTGACAGCAATGCGGACGAATTCTTTGATGCTCAGTGAGCTCTTCCCTTTTTTCATTTAAACTTGTAAATAATATATTTGTTTTAGTGTTTGATTTTACATTGTATTGAGATGTCTTCTGTTGTATCTATTAAAATGGAAACTACTGCTACACGCCTTCCATTTAAGTCTATTCTATAACAGCAATGTCCAACGATGCGATTACCAATAGGAAGAATTTCTGTGAAAAATTACTTGATAACAAACGGTCCCGTAGTTTGGCCCCAGTAGGTTGTACATCACCAGGGGACCATAAGAACCTTCCTTTTTCTGTTACCTTGGTAAAGCGTCTCTTTTACGATAGAGCAATACAAATAAATGTACTTTAAGACTAATGTAACATAGTTTAATTTACTGTTCTGTCGTAATTAAAGGGTCTTATTGCTCGATGCATACTCCACGTAGATTGCAATTAGAAAGACTTTCCACAGTTAATTAGTCGCAAAGGTGCCATTAAACGTTACGACCGATGGTTGCACTTACTTACCTGTACTGCATGTAGTATGTTTGTGTAAAGTTTGCCACAGTTCTTGGTCGTAAATCCTGCTATTAAGGGCGGCTGGTTAAGGTAACCAGCGAATTCAAATGTGTTTTGCAATTTTCAGGTTAGTGTAAGTTGTAACTGGTGTAGTGTAAGTACGAAACTGATACGTTTTTACAGAATTATCAACATTGCATATATTTATGCATTGATGATGCTAATGATTATAATTTGTTTCGCTACCGAAATATGCGTTACCTACGTAACGCATATTTTGATCAACATACAAACTAATTAAAAAATTCAAAAAAGTTAGAAAATTTTAATATCGCGGGTTACATTATCGCATCCCCCTTACCGAGGGAACCGACATAGCCCGAAGAATAGGGTATATTCTAATTATTAAAAACTATTTTAATTTGATGATTGGGACGAAATACGTGACAGAAAAATAAAAGTAAATTAATTTATATCCATTTTCTCAATTAAAAACGATTTAAATCAAATTTATTTTTCTTTGTTTTGAATTTACCGCCAAAACGCTCCTTACGATGACTTTCACGTAACCACAAGTGACGTCAATTTTGTGTAAACTAAAGTAAACAATAGTGAATGTCGAGTTAATAATTAACAAGATTTTTAATGGCTAGAACGTGATTTTACTGGTGTGCGGTGCTTTTGTGCCCAGACTTCTAAAACTGCGCCAAACGAAGTATTTGAATCGGTGCCGTTTACACAAAGCTAACGTGACGATATCACGTGATACAAAAAAGTCATCGTAAGGGCCGTTTTGGCGGTAAATTCAAAACAACGAAAAGTACATTTTAATCGTTATTCATTGAGAAAATGGATATAAATAAATTTATTTTTATTTTTCTGTTAAATATATCGTCCCAATCTTCAAATTAAAATAGTTTTTATGAAACTGGAAAATGCCCTACTGCCAAACATAAGTGGCAAAAGGCAGGGTACATTGCTCGCAGAACAGATGGCCGATGGGGCCGAAAGGTTCTGGAGTGGCTACCGCCTACTAGAAGCGTAGCGTTGGAAGGCCTCTCACAAGGTCAAAATCAAAAGTCATTTATTCAAATTAGGCTGAGAATCAGCACTTTTCGAGTGTCAAAATTACATAAGATAGTCCCCCAAAAACGCCCGCCCTTCACCACTTCCTAGTGCTTTAGCTGTGAAGAAGAAGTGGCGCAACAGACTCCCCAGCAGCACAGCTGTCTGTTTAGTTAGATAGACTTGATTCTATATATAGGTAGGCAAAGTAATCAACATTACGAGACACAGAACTTAAAAAATTGTCATATGTCAGCTAGCCATGCCAATATACCAACAAATAAAATGAAAACTTAACTCAAGCATTAAAAAAAACCGGTGAACCGATGACCTGGTGAAGGCCGCAGTAATTCGCTGGATGCGAGAAGCACAGAATCGGTCGAAGTGGCAGAGCTTGCGGAAGGCCTATGTCCATCAGTGGACGTCTTTCGGCTGAAATGAAGATCCCTCTTAACATAAAGTTTCCAATAGAACTGACCTGCATCTGCACAGACTGGCAGTTGACGAACTCGATGCTAGACACGAGGTTGTCGAAGACCACGGCACACTTGGTGCAGGAGTCCAGCACCACGCCGTTGACCTTGCCGCGCACCGTCAGCGCGGAGTCGCGGCAACGGAACATATATACCACGTTGTTCATGTCTGCGTTCTCAACGACCAGGTTGGAGTTGCCTTTTTGGTATTCCTGTGTGAGGAAATGTATTGTTTATCATTCTGCATTACAAAGGTACAAGGCGGATTTAATGCCTAAGGCATTTTCTACCAGTCAACCAAAGGTGGGGTAGACATGGCAAGTGTATTGTTTGAGTGGATTTTTTTTTTATGCTGTCTTTTATGTGATCTGCGCAAAGCCGTAAAGAGAAGTTGTGCAAAATTGTGTAGCAAGATGTTACACCTATATTGCACGCCGTGTACACAATCATGTTGCTGCAACGACGTTGAGCAACTTTTGTTGACCATGAATACACATTCAATGTAATTTTAAAGATGACTCATTTTCGAATGGTTTAATAATATATATATTTGTAATTAATGTTCATACGGGACAAAGGTGAATTGAAACGATGATTAGATCATCATTATGAGCCAAATGAATCATGTTTTGACTCATGAAATAGTCGTAGGTTCGATATTTTTAATTGTGCTGTTTTTTATGGAGCACTCATTATTATTCAGTTGCAAAGTTTGCTGATTTCGACAAATAACTCTCTATTGAGATAAGACGATAACAGGCTAATTTCGTGATAATGCTGGTGTGATACGTACGATGAGCCACTTCTTGCCGTCGCGCGCGAACACCGGCGGCTTGTCGAGCGGGCCGGCGCCGGGCTGCGGCAGTTGCTTGCCGGCCGGCGCGTGCGCGCCCGGCGCTGCCCGGAACGGCGCCGGCCCGGTGCGCAGCTGCGGGTTCTTGTGCGTCTGCATGTCCGAGGTCACCTTGCGCAGAGCTACGATAGTAATCGAGTCATTATAATATTATGTCTTGCTTTCAAAGCTAGCAGTAGGCCAAATGGTCTGATTATAATAGGAGTATAGAGGCCCTAGTGTGAGTTTCTTTTAACCATCTCGACTTAACGGTCGAAGGTCGCAGTCGCGTTTGGCGCTCGGATTGGTCCCGGATTGGTGAAGGGTTTTGAAATCACACTCAGGCCGCTGAAGGAAATTTCTCGTAATTAAAAACGTTTAAAATCAAGCCACAATGTCACATCAGGGACAATCAATGTCAAAAATGTAGGGAATTGATTATGAATATGCGCATGATTTTAATGAGAAAAATAAATCACATTAACACTTAAATATCACATTATTTTATTAGATTATAAACATGCATCATAAACACCAGCACGTACTGTTAGTGATATTCTCTCCCTTGTTGATCTCCGCAAAGAGGGCGCTGCGGTCGTCCAACGACAAGTTGGAAAAGTCCACCTCGGGCAGCGGTGGCGGCGGGGGCAGGCCGCCCGGGGGCGGCGGGGGCGCGCCGGAGCTCTTGCCTGCACAAATACATTATCGATAAGCTCAATTTAATTTATATCACAGCTTCTCATAATTTGGTGCAAGAGCAGTTGTAACGAGGTCTGCCACTGATTCAATTTTTTTCAAAGATGATTTAGTTTTTGCGAGAAGTTTGACCAAACCATACGCGTGAGAACTTTACATCAAAGTGAAAATATAGTGTCATTTAGTTAAACTTCTATTAGGCTATACTTTATAGGGTATTTCAGATTTAATAAAAAATATTTTAATTTGAAGATTGGGACGATATATTTAATATAAAAATAAAAATAAGTTTATTTATATCCATCTTCTCAATTAATAACGATTTAAAATCAAATTCATTTTTCGTTGTTTTGAATTTATCGCCAAAACGCTCCTTAAGATGACTGTTTTATCGCGTGACAGCTCGTCCTACATACCGCAGTGTCTCAAGACGAAAGTCTTTGACCAGTGCGTGTTGCCAGTGATGACATATGGAACCGAAACGTGGTCGCTCACAATGGGCCTCATAAGAAGGCTTAAAGCCACCCAAAGGGCAATGGAGAGGGCTATGCTTGGAGTTTCCCTACATGATCGAATCAGGAATGAAGAGATCCGTAGGAGAACCAAGGTAACCGACATAGCCCGAAGAATTGCCAAACTTAAGTGGCAGTGGGCAGGGCACATTGCTCGCAGAATAGATGGCCGATGGGGCCGAAAGGTTTCTGGAGTGGCGACCGCGTACCGGAAGACGTAAAGTTGGAAGGCCTCCCACAAGGTAGACCGATGACCTTGTGAGGGCCGCAGGAGTCCGCTGGATGCGGGAAGCACATAACCAGTCGAAGTGGCGGAGCTTGGGGGAGGCCTATGTCCAGCAGTGGAAGTCTTTTGGCTGAAATGATAATGATGATGAATACCAATATTATAAACACCCATCCAACAACTTCCATTTTTCTATATTGGTCTGTCAATTGGTCTTCACGAGAAAAAAAATGAATCCGTATGTATGCAAAGTATTTGATATCTGAGTCCGTTTCCTTAACGGAAAACGATAAAAAGTATTAATAAATCCTTGCTGCCGGTTTGAAATTTCATATCAACCCGTCCTAGCAATAATCTGAGCGTTAGAGCAATGATAAAATTTAAAACAAACGCATATTTTCAAAATCTCAATAAGGAATTGGATAAAGGCGTGGTTTATAATTGCTACCATGCCTTAGGTAAGTAGACAAGGCTAATATGGCTAATAAATATATAATAAGATACTAGCTGTCCCGGCAGACGTTGTCCTGTCCAAATTTCAATAAATCATACAAAATTCTCAAAGGAAATACAATTTCAGTTTTCCCGATTTTTCGGCGGTTCCTTTGAGTTTTTCTTAATTTTATTTTTTCGAACCACCCCTGTGATAGAGCGAACAAAACAAAAACATAATCATTATCATAGCAAACGAACAGCAATAGATTTTTATATTCAAGATGCCTTCAACATAACCAAAATGGTCTAACAGATTACTAATACTGCTAATTAAACATACACTTGTTTAAGTAATTTATAAAAACAAATAGGACCACATTTAAACGGGACGAGTTAATACAAATCACTGCGTATTTTGTAAAAGGTTTGTTGAATTTAATTTAGTCTTACGTTTAAGTAATTCTGGTGGAGCTGCGCCGGGTGTTAAGGCGAGATGAAAGGCTGGATTAAAATGTCGCATCAAATTGTGCGAGCGCACCAAAAGGCTTTTGAGAGAGGTTCAAGAGAATTTATATGGAATTCAAATACGACGCTTATCTTCAGGCAGATTTTCCTTTACCGAATAAGCAGCCTTCAACTAAGATGTCAAGGGCATCTTTATCGAGAGATATGACATCAAGGTTAAGGGCTATGTTAAAGATTTAAGTTGTTTCATGAATAAGGTGAGATTCATGATTTGGCGTGAAATCTTTGCGCGGTTTAGCGAGGCATTTATTTAAATATATAGCATTGAAGTAGGTACTACGGTAGGTACAGACGTCTCCTAGTTAAGTTATCTCTTCTCCTCATTTAAACTTTATTTTTATGACATGGTCATCAGTACTTAATGGATTCAAAATATTAATAATCTCTTTTTATTTTTTTTATCTTTCATGTAGCTGTTTCTAATAGATGATAAAAAAAACCGGTAATGGGTATTTATTTAATTAGGCCGTGTCCGAGGAACCGTATTATCATACCTTACACTGTTTGGGTAAAATTGAAACATTTAAGCCTGTTATAAATATTTTGAGATAAAACACACAACCTTTTGTCCAATATTTGAAGAGTATTACGAAGCTGCTATTTTATTATTATTTTATACTGTAGAATCTTTTGAACAAATACTTGTACTGGACGCGGGGTTACGTTTTGTTGTTAGATACGTACAAATACTTGTACGTATCTAACTACAAAACGTAACCCCGCGTCCTAACAAAAATTATAGTTTGCGCGAATACACGGTCGTCACTTTTTGTTCAGTAACTCCAGTTCTTTTCCGGATAACTTCGTTTCTAATTTTATCCTTCAAAGAAACCCCAAGCATAGCCCGCTCCATAGCGCGCTGAGTGATTTTAAATTTGTGGACCAGCCCAACTGTCAGTGTCCACGTTTCGGCAACGTATGTCATCACGGGCAGGACGCACTGGTTGAAGACCTTAGTCTTCAAACACTGCGGTATTGGCGACGAGAAGACATGACGAAGTTCTTCAAACGCTGCCCAACCCAACTGGATCCACCTGTCGGCTTCTTTCTCAAAGTTGTGTCTGGATGAAGGCATCCAGGGCAAGTCAAGTGCCCTAGGTAGACATATTCCTTGACAACTTCGATGCGGATTGTAGTCGGCAAGACGTGCGAATTGTACATTACTTTCGTCTTGTCGAGAGGCTCCATTTAGGCTATGCAGTATGTGGTAACTGTTTCAAGCGTCTCTGCCATTATGACGAAGGTCGGCAAAGCGAAGGTGTGAGATGTGCTCGCCGTTCACGTTGATACCCTGTCCAGTCCAGTACAGCTTCTTAAAGACGTCCTCCAGCGCATTGGTGAAGAGTTTCGGGGATATCACATACCCCTGTCTCACCCCCCTGAGCAGTTTGATGGGGCTGGTTTTCTTATCCTGGATCTGGACAGTCATCGTGGCAGCGTCAAACAAACACCTCAACACTTCGATGTCATCATCTGCCTAACCTTTTCCCAACTATGTTGGGGTCGGCTTCCAGTCTAACCGGATGCAGCTGAATACCAGTATTTTACATGGAGCGTCTGCCTATCTGACCTCCACAACCCAGTAACTGGATAATACGATACCCCTTGGTAAGACTGGTTGTCAGACTTTAGGGCTTCTGACGACCCGTAACGACTGTCGAAGATCCACAAATGACAGCCGGTACCAACGGCTTAACGTGCTTTCCGAGGCACGGAGGGGTCTTGGTATGTAAAGATGGTCACCCATCTACGGACCAACCGCGGCAAGCGTAGCTTAACCTGATCGATCGACCCGTGCAGCTATTGTTACTTAGCCACAAGCCCCTCTACACTCCTCCACCTCAACACTTCGATGTATCGCCAGTCAATTCGACGTTGCAGAGAGGCCAGAACTGCCCAATTTTCGATGGAGTCGAAGGCTTTCTCATAGTCCACATGCCATACACAGCGGCTGGATGTACTCTTCGATCTTCTGCACAATTTGCCGAACAGTATGGATGTGGTCTGCCCGGGGTGCGGGTTGTTTGGAAGAGATACCGTCGCCCTTGGCACACAGGCAACTAAGCGAACCCGGGTGGGTTTTAGTCAGTAAAAAAAGTTTGTCACGCCCTCCTGCTCCACCCAGAGCGGGAGAAGTTATTTGATGATTTCCCACCCTAAAAAAAATGGTGCTAAGACCTTTTCAAAAACCGGCTTGTTCTGGTGGCTGGAACTCGTCAAGTCTCCTGGCGAGACGGTTCGCGACGACCCTCGAAAACAGTTTATTAAATACGTGGCTCAGAAGTGAGATGGGTCTATAATTCTTCAGCAAGGTTTTGTCACCTTTTTGAAGAACAGAACCACCCCACCTCTGCTCCACGCTTCAGGTGTTCTACCCTCTAGGATGACGGAGGTGAAGAGATTCGCTAGCTCTCTCAGGACTGGAGCCCCGCCCGCTTTAAGGAAATCGGTCGTTATTCCGTCATCACCAGGTGCCTGCGACGTTTTATCAAGCTCAAGGAATCAAAGCGCTACTTGATATTGAAGACGACGAAGACGATGTTATTCTTGTCCCAGCCTCGGCTATGATCAAAAAAGAGGAGCTTAATTTAGAGATTCAAAAATCTACAGCCGCACAAAATAATACGAGACATCAAGACAAAAGTCAGAATAGAAATGACAACCTTTCGCTAGCATAATACTATTTAAGAGCTATACCGCCAACAAGCGTGGAGCCTGAAAGAATTGAAAAAAAAATCCTCAACTGGCTATATTTACAATCGTTAACACAGCTCGTTAAGTTACAGGAGCATAGACGTGATAAGTTAATTACGATCTCACTACCAAGAAAAAAAAATGTCTGAGAACTAAAATATGGTGAACTAAAATATGATGAACTAAAATATTCATGAAAACTAAAATATGGTGATTTCTTGCTTTAGTTAAATTAAAAGAAATTATTTTATTTTGCTTTATCATGTTTACTTACTAAAAAAACCTAAATTCTTCGTATTTTTATGGTGGCGGTTTGTAAGACTGATTATAGTGTAATTTGACCTAACTAGAAAACTAAGATAGAATACAGTAATATAATTAAAGAAAAAAAAATAACATATAAAGAACGCAAATTGATCCTTATTGTAAAAAAACTACTGTGTCTAGTCTGATTTGTTATAGATAATTTATATTTTTAGAGTTCCTCTATTATTCCTGTTATTGAGTGATAACAATGACTGTTTAATAAGCTAGAGTGACCAAATAAATGTTGATTTGATATACTTTACCAAGTTTTTTATTTCATACCTTGTAATAATGTCGTTTCCTGTTGGTTTCTCTGTGATTTATTTGTTCATATATCACTTATAGTTTTATCAGTCGGAACCGGGTGGAACCGGGTGACCCGGTTCCGACAGCTCCCAAAACCGGGTACCAAAAGTTTAAAACCGTAACCGGTTTTGCATGCCATAGTCACTACGCTGGGCATTCGAGTTAGCGACCGCAGAGCCAATCCTTTCGCACTGATGACGCTGCTGCCCGTCATCACTCTGGAAAATTTCGGTTGGCTTGCTGGATGGTTATACCGCCATCGGTCAGTCGCCAGCGCCTCGTCTGTCAGTGGCAGGGTGTACCGCATGCAGGTGAGTTTGGCATTGGGAGAGTCCGGTTGTTATGTGCTCCCCTTACACCCCAGGTGGTCTTTTGTCTAGTTAATCTCTTTTTTTTAAATGGCATCTCGCAGTTTACCTTGAGAGGCCGTGACTGCTCAATCGGACTTTCCTGTGGTGCCTTTAAGTAAATTTAAAATCTCCAGCCAGGGGCGAATAGTTCATCTCTAATCGATAGTCCCAATTTATAGGAGTGCACTTCATCGAGCTACGAGAGTTAACTGAGGAATATTTCTCTGGTGAAATGTAGAGTAATTCACTATGTTAGCTAATACAGAAAGCAAATAAAAAGTCAGCTTAGGTATAGTTAAAGCTTGTTCAGTAAAATTCTCTCTCATAGTTTTATTCGTGTCAGCTTGCAACCAACATTTCCGTGAATTTAAAAGTTGAACAGGTCCAGTTGGGTTGGGCGGCGTTTGAAAAACTTCGTCATGTCTTTTCGTCGCCAATACCGCAATGTTTGAAGACTAAGGTCTTCAACCAGTGCGTCCTGCCCGTGATGACATACGTTGCCGAAACGTGAACACTGACAGTTGGGCTGGTCCACAAATTTAAAATCACTCAGCGCGCTATGGAGCGGGCTATGATTGGGGTTTCTTTGAAGGATAAAATTAGAAACGAAGTTATCCGGAAAAGAACTGGAGTTACTGAACAAAAAGTGACGACCGTGTATTCGCGCAAACTATAATTTTATATCTTTAAGCTTAGTTACGCCAACATGTTTTTGGATTTTTCATAAAATTTGTATCAACACTTCGGTTCGTCGGGTGGTTTTAACGCGATTCAGTTAATTTATAATTCGTAGTATTGCAGCGTTCAGGTGTGCGATATTACAGCCGCGTTTCATAACGCTAGCTCAGAATGTGCGGTGACATTGGGCGGTTCAACCGCGTATTAAATAATTCACGAGTAGAGCCACACAGCCACACTCGTGTCAAGTTCAACCGGAGAACAACGCCGGGCTTAATGAGGGGTTTATTTATGTACCACTCTTTGAATATTAACATTTTAGTGAAAAAAATTGGCACGATTTAACGAAGCAAGGGATTGAACATAACGGGATGAATGTAATTGAATTTAGGGTAATACTCTAAAAAGTACTTGTAAGATTATTTAAATTGTTTGGTCTCTATTGTGAAATTATGTAAATGGGAGATTACTTTAGTTTCAGTTTTAGTTTCTTAGCCCTCAGAATTCCGGGCGCAAATAAAGTTTCCTAAAGCAAATAGGTCCCTCTGGGGTTATAATATGAAAATATGAACAAACCTGTGGACTGAGGATCGGCAAGAACGATGTTATTATTACAAATAGCTCGAAACCACATCAATTTTAATAAAATATATTTCTGCTAACTCGGTTTTTTCTCTCAGGGAACAAAGAAAGGAAAAATTATAAAAGGACGACAAAATCGAAATTCTTGTGAAATATCTAACTGGTTAATTATATCCAGGAACTCGGACAGAATAATCTATTCATATTACACTATGCCGGTCACGTACTGATCGCCCATCGCGGTCATATTGGCACATAAAACAAATGAACTCACCAGACCAGACGAGCCCAGTGGTGTGGTACTGCTTGACATAAGCCTGCAGGTCCGCTAGCAGCTGCACCCAGGCGCGGCACCACTCCACGTGCGTCTTATTTTTCTCCTTCCACTCCTTCAGCACTCGGTTGGTGTAGAACTGGCCGGCGTCGTTCATTTCCTTGACGTAGGGCGCGGGCGTGGGGGCCACGGCCACCCAGCCCAGGGCCGGGACGCTCTCAGAAATGGCCGATAAGTGGTTAAAGAACGTCGAAGCGCGGTTCTTCTCACGGAACTGCTGGATGGCAGAGATCTGCTCGCTGGTCGGCGCGAGGAGCTGCGTCTCTTCGGCTTGGGAGGGCTTGCTCCTTGTTGTAGCCAGTTGGATGTAACGGAGCTGCGCCCTGATGTACAAAAACAATCATGAACAAAGATCTTGAAGTGAACACGCAAACAGTTTTGAAATACTAAAAATTAACTACTCACTTCAAACATAAGTACTTAGATAACGTGCAAGGTATTGTAGGTCACTATTAATATCTACGAACATCTATTTATCAAAAGCAGATTCTGTATTCTTACAATAAATCAATGTTATTTCAATAAAGCAGTAATTCGAGAACCTTATAAACAAAATTGATTCTTATGTTACATAAATTAAATATCGTGTTACATTAATAACTTTCGACTCTAGGTCAGCAAACTTAATTAATTTTGTGTAAATCTGGTATGTATTTAATTTAACATCACAAACAAGTTTTGATGGAGAAATTAATTATTAAATTATACTCGTTCCTTACCCTCCGTGCCTCGGAGCGCAAGAACTTCCACACACTAATTGCTTCACACAACCGCAATGAGCGTAATCCTAATAGATTTCATTTTGACATTTAAACAATGTTTATTGCGTGACAATCTGCAAGCCCTGGCCCAACGGGTAACCGATCTATCTAAATTGATTTTGAAAAAATAATAATAATAATATGCTTTGGTATATTTAAAGCTACCGTACACAGGCGCGACGCGATTCTGGTTCAATAATTGTCATACAAATTGCTCTAGTAGATTCGCGTCGTGCTGTTGTGTCTTAAATACTCGCCTTACAACAATAGTCTTAAATACTCGTTAACAGAAGGCATTTTTGAACAAACGTAACAGGAAAATTTGTGCACTGTCAAAATGTTTGCGGTAATCAAATTAGGCTGCTTGTTACTTTAAGCATATCAGCATACATGGGTAGATATAGCGGTTGTCTGTTAGGGATAAGTATATTAAGTATGATTATTGTGGAGTTTAAGCGGTAGTCGTTTCGTGTAAAATGCCGTTAATCAGCCCATACTGGAATGTTACCAAACAGAGTTGGATACCACAATGTGTAACCTGTTCACGTATCAGTAACTATTTTAATCGAAATTGTAATTTTCATAATAAATGTTACTACAATTTTGCTATTTTATCCTGTTATCCTAAACTACTGATTGGGTGAAGACACACACAGGTGTTAAACCTTACGCAGAAGTCAGGGCTTCACTTTGTTTATACACATTTTAAAATAAATAATGTATTTATGTATTGTAGAATTATTTCTTACTGGAAGGCAGCGTTGACCAGGTTGGCGTGCGTGGCCACATCGCCGCCGATCTTCTGCGACAGCTGCAAGTACGCCTGCAGAGGGCCCTGTCACACAAAAACACACCTAGTTAAAACATGTCTGTGTTAGTTAAGTCTTTACAAAGTTTAGGCCTGTTTTGTCTATACTTTGTTAATAAAGGCTCCTGCAGACTAGCGCCACGCAACTCAACTAGAACGATTTCTATGAACGTGGAAATTGATCTACTACAGTCACGTCGGCTTAGTCTGCAGGAGCCTTATATGGGTCTAGACTTGTCTCGTCATAAATGAAATATAGCAAAGTTCAGTGGCAATTATCCAGTATCGCAGTAACTCCAGCCCCTAGGGTAAAACTACGCCACGTCTGGCAAATGTTTCGCCTTTAATTAGCTCAGTAGTTACATTGATAACAGAGCTCGTTACAATATAAAACGACTGGATCATGAAAACTCATTGTGTTCTTAACGAAGCAGCTTACAGCGGAATAATTTCAGAACAGGCGGAGCGTTAAATAAAACACAGAAAAAGTACGTTATTAAACTATTGTGCTGAATTTGAAAGACGCTATCATTACCTATATGAAAGAAAAGAATTGTATCAACTTCCTTTGAACGTTTTGTCCTTATTACGTAAATAGTACCCAATAAGCCAACTACTTTTAATATGGAAATGGATTTCAGTTTTCTTCGCAATCAAAAAGTTAATATCATGTTCTAGTTCTAGTTACCTACATAAGACAAGATAGTTTAGGTTTTTAAAGCATATCTAATGTTGCTGTTGACAATACATTCTATTAACTGGGCCTTAAGTATACAGGTGGCAGAGCATCGACGTGGAAGCTGTAGGTAACCATGAATTCAGCACATGATCCTAGATCTCCCCCCAAGCGTAGAAATTTTTCGTCGTTTATTTAAAAAAAAAAACAGTAATTTCATAGGAAAGTGATTGCACTTTTTTATGAAATAACTTTTTTGACCTACGCAGTCAAAATGTACTATGGAATAGCCGTTTTTTTTTTATAACGCGTCTAAAAATTTCATAATTATGTACTGAATTTTACAAAGTAACAGGTAGTGCATCGATGTCCCTGACTCCCTGCCAACCTGTATATTTAGGTCCCTGTTAATAAGAATGTGTTGTTAATAGCACTATTAAATTCCTTTTGTATCCACTTGGGCATACATAAAATTGAGTCATACCTATGAGCTCCACAAACGATCATCATCAGCATCATTTCAGCCGAAAGACATCCACTGCTGGACATGGGCCTCCACCAAAAGGGGGTTTTTGCCATAATCGCCACGCTTTGCAGGCGGGTTGGCGATCGCAATATGGTGGTAAAATGCATAGAGAACGCTGTTGCCCATTCACTAGTAAGCCCCTTAGTCGCCTTCTACGACACCCATGGGAAGAAATGGGATGGTGCTATTCTTTTACGTCCGGCACCATTCGGAAAAATTACAAACGATACGTACGTTCTTTATTACTTACTCAGGGGAAAACGTTTAATTATTGTATTATCATCTCTAGTGCTTTTATTAGTACTTAATGCGTCCTAAGAGACAAACATGCACTAGAGTAGGTACTGGATGAGTACACACGAACAGTGTTCGTGTCAATGCCTTTTATAATCAGAAAAACAAGCGAGATGATGCCTCCGTCCTGATTTAATTTCGAGTGTTTTATTTTCTACTACGTTGTTTACACTGCATGCATTTTTCTGACTACTTTCATGCTGTTACTGAATACTAAATAATTTCATTTTCCTCTCAACATTTTTCAACAAATCCGACACTCACAATAATGAAAACCTTTTAGACAAAAAGCATAAAAGTGTCGTTTTTAAATGAATCACGGATTGATAAAACAATCGACGTTGACAAACACTCGAACGACTTGGTGTAACAGTTAGCATCTAGAGTAAATAAAAGTGTTTGCCCGAAGGCGGCTGGTTGACGGAACGGGGGAAATTGAGTGGTTACTCATATTTCCTGGGAGCGGACCTTTAAGCTCTACGCTATCCACCCGAGTACCCGACCGTTATTAATTGATTCCAGCACACATCCAAGACCTTACCCTAGCCGTCCCAAGGGTCCAAGAGCTCAGTTTTATGTATAGCCCTTTGTATATTATTTACGCAAATTTTCGTAAGGTTTTTTGTCTCATATTCGGTTCTTAACATTTAATCCCTTTCCCAGAACCACTCTGCGAAGAATGAGTCTGCGAAATCTATTAAGATGAACGTCATTTTTAGAGAAAAGGTCAGAGTTTAAAGCATTTAGGTAAACGTTTTATACGGTTCTTAAGGCAATTTATTAACTTGATATTTTATCACACAATCTTTAAACCTGTCCTCAAATTGATTTGAATTTATGCCTTAAACATTAGAATGATTTATCGTACTTTCATTACCTCTTTATAGTAAAGACGGTTTGGCAAAAAAACAAACGGACTGCTGGAAACGGGTTTATCGTACAGTTCAATGTACTTATAAAGCCATGTATGGATTAACCTATACCGCAGTCCTCTTCTTTATGCCTTGCTTATACCGTACTTACTGTTTTCTTAGTAATGAGTCTATGCAGTGCGGTTTTTTGCTGTGAACCTAACACGAATGAAATCATTAAGTCTGAATAGGAATTTAAATGCACAGTCGGTGCACATTTCGAGATCCTAAGCTATGTTGAATTTAGTCTACACTATAATGAAATATTAGTTTTTATGTCGATGCAATTACTGTAATTAGTGACCTACCGATGTGGGTAAGAGAGGGTAGGGTAAACACCCTTTATTATACGTTTCAATTGTTTTTTTTTTTAAACAAGGTATTCTTCGGCAAATTATCTACTATCGGGTGCTGATGTTAATGTCGAAGTAGATTTAGAATTTAGACCAAACATAGAACCATAATAAGAATAACGTCCTTTTCTTGATATTATTGACATTTTAGTAGGTTTGTTTGATAGACCAACAAAAGCACGTCCCAACCCTGTTTCGACAAAAAAAAATCTTGAGTGAGGATAGAACGTACATTCGCTCGTATCCGAGTATTCTGTTCAAGAGATGAGCATACCTGTACTATATCTTGGTAACCGTTGACACTCATGTTGTCGGTTGGTTCAAAGACCGGTGGTTGATGTAGTGAGAGGTCGGGGACGGGCGACAACGGCGCCGGAGAGCCCGGTGGCGTGGTCGTGCGCGTGCGCAGCAACGGCAAGCGCTCCAACCGCGATGTGACGCGCTCCAGGCGCTCGATCAAGCTCTCGAGCTCTGACGCTGGGCTTTGGGCAGCTGCTGCAGCGTCGGCTTCACTGCCTAGGAAGAAAAACAAAGGAAATTAGTCATTATCTCACTGTATTCAATAGACACTTGCCTCCAGAAAGATAATAAATTAATAGCTTGGTGGCTTTAGCATTGACAGTGACAGGCTAGTCCCTCGTCAAAACGAGAATAATATTACAGGCTAGTACCTAGCTGGTACGTACTATGTAGATATGTATGCCTACGATTTATCAATGAACCTACAGAATATTTCACTGGCTATCACTTTTCTACAGAAACTTGTGAGTTTGTAACACACTAGCATAGAAACTGTTAAAATAAATAGCGTCAAATCATTTATGTGGTTTAAAAATAAATACTTTATATTTCTTGTAAAATATAAACGGCTGTTTATAAGATACTTCGTCCGGTTGTCTGAGTAGGTAATAATAGAAATAGACGAACCGTTCCTAATCTAAAAACTCATTTTATCTGAAAGACTCACTTAGTAAGTTTGTTTCATTTCAGTTTATCAAAGGCTGGCACCAGTATTTATTATTCTTGTAACATGTATAATTTCCATGCGGATAAAGCCGAATACAGTGTTACATAAAATGCAAAGCTGCGTTGGGGTTAAAATTAATTGCGCGAAACAATGGCTTCACCCAGATCTCCACACACGAGACTACACCGCACACACCGCAGCAGGGAGGACGGATGAGGATAACTTTTTACATGTACTTTATTATGTGGACGCAAAATCTTTCTGACTAGTTTATGTTTTACTTTTTCTTCCAATCCAAAGTTTTAATGTTTTTTGTTGTTGTTATTTTGTTTTAAACCAAGCCCCCTCTGAATACAAAGCACTCAGTCGACCTCGACGAATAACAAGCACATCATAAACTTAAAGAAATGAGCCTTCGTAATGGGATATTTACACCGCCCGTGACCTATCCATTTAGGATATTCAAAGGCACTTTTACTAATTGTAATTGACGATTTTTTCTTAATTGTCCAGTCTCAGATAACATTACTTAAGTATACTTAAGTCTTTTAGTAAACATTTCTACAATTAAGAACAAACATTATAATAAAACATTTAACGTTCCATCTACAAAGTTACCCTTGAATGACTTTGTAGAAGTTTCAAGAGGGACCTAGTGGAAAATATTCCACATTTCACCTACAGATAAATTACATGAACACGGTTTGTTCGCTGAATTACCGAGACAAAAGGCAGGGAGAACTCTCCCTATCTTTTCTCTAGTCTGTTGGCCAAATTTAAATTAAACAAATGAACTACAGAGGCACCAAAATGGAACGCCATTAAACATGTATGTAGAAAGTAAGGCGAACTTCAGAGGTAACAGGTGTTCTACGTAGAAATCATAAAGTAATTTCAAGAATTTTACATTGGTAGCTACAATTCTCTTGCAATAAATAAAGGACTAAACGCAAACAATAGAATGTATAATACCTAGAGCTGTATTGAAGGCCTCTTCAGTCATTTGCGATATTTCTCTAACATCCGCTGCATCTTCCTCTTCCTTATCAACTTGCTTTTCAAACATCTTGATGAGATGTTTCATATTTTTCCTTGTATTCTCGTCCATTGTTTCGAAGAACGTCAAACGCTCACGAGAGTTAATCACTAAATAATTGAATTTCTAATAATTCCACACCTTGGTCACTTAGGTTCTGGTTGAACGCTCACTATCGACTGACTCACTAAGATATGATAAAGTGATAACGTGTCTTTAAAGAACCGTAATCGTGTAAATTACACCTAGATAAAACGAATGCCTGATAACAGGCAGGATAGCCAGCGTACAACTTTTGCTTTCGACAGGTGCAGTATAATATTTGTTTTGTAGAGCCAAGGGCTACGAGGCTACGTTCAAGGTTAAATAAATTACTCATACTGTTGATCTAGTTGAAAAATCTCGACAAATGGCCAACCGTACTCTAAAATAGAGTATTGTACTCTTTTTCTTATGGGTGTACTCTATAAACTATAACAGTAACAGAGTACGCCAAAATACTCCTTTTTCATAAACTGACTTTTTTGGGCCAAGTGATTTCGTTTTTCTGCGGTTTTCTATATTTTCCACTGTGAGACTTGACTATTTGTCGGTCATGAATGTGGAGTGGCAAGGAGATAGGAACATGGCTTTGTAAATCAAAAAGAATGAGTTCCTGATCTTATATTAACGTAGAATTAGGATGTTTGGAGTCCTACAATTTTTTGTAAAATCAATAAAAAATGTTCAGTACCGCAAAAAGTGCTAGAAAATACATAAAGATAAATGAATAAATGGTACTTTAGTTTATTAATCTGTACTCTTTAATTACACTCTCTGCAATCAGAAAAACTTTTCTAATTCTAGAAAAAGCTGGCAACCCTACTTATAACATAATTATAACAATCTGAACATGAGTTTTCCAAGATACCTATCTCGTTCAGTTTCAGTTTTTGCAAACCAATTACTAAAGTAGTACTATTACCAAAGTAGGTACTTCTCGTAGAACCCACATCAGCACGGTTAGGGTTCAACTAGTGACGTGGGGAGTGACAACAAGTGATGTAGGGCTATCCCAAAGGAAAAAATATTGGCTTCCTAAATCTTCATTCCACAAAAAAGACATTTTCTCCGCCAATCCAAAGAAAGGCCTTCCATTTGAATACCATTGAATACCAATAGGTCCAATCAGCACATAGATTGTTCCCTCAAAAATTTACATTAAAAAGAAACAGATTTTCCAACTTTACCCGCATTCAATAAAGGCATCTATAATTCGTGATGAATTTCGTAAAAATGTCTTTTGAAAACAAATTGAACGTACTTTTATATCTTTGATATTATTATATTCAAAGTTGTATCTAAGCTGAAGCTATTACCCACATAAAACATACTTATGTAGGTATAGAGAAGCTTATTTACGGTCCAAAAGATACGCTTTCGAGTATTTTTTTTAAATCATTTGAGCGTGTAGCTACCTCCTAAAATCAAACAAACAGTGGACAAAAATTTATTGAACGATGGCAAGTACGGCTGGAAAATTATTCTCTTTAAATAAATTCAGCCGATTGGAGCGCCAAATGGTTGCGACGAAACACCAATCAATACTCATCTATGACGTACGTAAACAAAACCATAAAGATGACGTTATTTGAAAGCTCAAATAGCCTAGTAAACAAGCCCATACATTGTTCACTGACTAGACATATTAACTGCGTCAAAACTAACAAATTCTCGCAGCAGGGCCAACTGGTACTATTAACAAGGATTATAACACTACAGTTATGATAAATTATAACCCTAGTTGATTTTTAATTAGTAAGCGCTGTATGAAATATTAATTTAAAGATATTAAAAAATCTCTTATAACCTATTTAATATACACCGCCAGGAGCACAGCGGTCGAATGAAACGCGAGCGTTGAATGTAAATGGGTATAAAATATTTCATAAGTAAAATTGGGTCTAGTTCTCTCAACATGCGATCTATCTAATATGATAGCTATAATGTTATTTTATAACTGTAAAATGGAAATAAACATGTACAGCCGCATCCATCGCTGTGGCTTCGTGATGGCTTTAATAAAACCATATTAAGATGGACGTGAAAATGTCGCGGCGGAATTTTATCGTGCTCTGGATTTTTAACTCTCGGTGTTGAACTGAGCACTGAGAATCCAACAGAGTGCATCTCAGCGCGTCGAAAAAACACACTGTTCGATTTTCAACTCTCAGAAGCTAAGCAGTGCGTTGAAGATACAGTGCGGGGAAAAATCCCGTCGCGATATTTTTACGCCCGTGAGAACGTGTACTAAGTATTATGTGGCTAAGTATGAGCCATAAGGCTTAAAGTCACCCAAAGGGCAATGGAGAGGGCTATGCTCGTTTCGTTCGTGAGTTTCCCTACGTGATCGAATCAGGAATGAAGAGATGCGCAGGAGAACCAAGGCAACCGACGTAGCCCGAAGGATTTCCAAACTTAAGTGGCAGTGGGCAGGACACATTACTCGCAGAACAAAGGGCCGATGGGGCCAAAAGGTTCTGGAGTGGCGACCGCGTACCGGAAGACGTAAAGTGGGAAGGCCTCCCACAAGGCGGACCGATGACCTTGTGAAGGCCGCGGGAATCCGCTGGCTGTGGGAAGCACAAGACCGGTCGAAGTGGAGGAGCCTGGGGGAGACCATGTCCAGCAGTGGACGTCTTTCGGCTGAAATGATGAAGTCTGCCTTGTTTATACTGCACGGCTTTTTTAATAACATTCTCGAGCTTAGGTATAGCGTATTCATACTCGCATTTCGACTAAGAGACTAAAAATTACGTGGAGTTTTCCGTACAGACCTCGTAAAGCCTTTTATCACACGAGGGTGTAGTACACAAACAGGAAGATATGTATAGAGCTTTGTGTGATCCGTTAATGGGACTTTGTGGGCCCCAGAACTTACTTTGGAATTACGAACCCGCATCAAGAAAATGTACAGTACATACCTACCTACACTTATGCAGTATGTGCCCACGTATCATACACATGAAATGATTACGAACTTGAAACTACTCAGATTTTTTGTTATTCGTCGAATAGAGAATAATACCTAGTAATAATCGTCATTCGGCCAATAGTTGTCTAAAATAAACTTTCAATGAACAAAATTACTTTGGACTAAAAAATAACCAAACTGATTTTTTCTTAAAAAACAAAACACCACATAATAATAATAGGTATTTTATAAAAGTTAGACAAAAATCAGTCATGTCATGTTGAAGTTAATTAGTTAGGCTTTATAAAATTAGTAAGGCTGTTACTGCTGCGGTTTTGCTGCTCTACTTATATTTACACGACACAAAATTTTAGATTACAGAAACAAATAAAAATACTACTACAAGCGTGACATTATATTTGATAATAAATAAATTATAATTTTTATTTCCTTTTTTATGTCGAATAACAATGGCGAGTTATTCGACTATTCGATCGGTATTCCACTATTCGCTATAACAACTATTCGAGGCATCTCTAACCTAGACACATTTGTATGTAAAACTCGCATTCTGATTAGGTACCATTTCTATGAGCAATTTTACCAATGAGAACTGTATTGTAATATCTCTTGATTACTAAAAATTTGTTACAAATAGTAGATTATTCTACTTCTATATAGCTTCCATATTAAATGGCGCCAACGGATTTTTAGCTATCGAGGGAAATTTAAGTACAGTACCTACTCATGGGTAAAGTTGTAATGGAAAGTAAAGATGCCAAAGTTGACCGTACCTAGTAATAATCATCACTCGGCGAATACTTGTCTAAAATAAATTTTTAATGAACAAAATTACTACAGACTTAAAAATAATCAATATTATTTTTTCTTAAATAACAAAACACACCACTTAGTATTAATTATTATATTAAAATTTAGCCAAAAATCAGTCATGTCTTGTTGAAGTTAATTAGTTAGGGTCACGGTTAGGCTTTATAAAATTAGCAAGGCTATTATTGCTGCCGTTTTGCTGCTCTACTTATTTTTACACCACACAAAATTTTAGATTACAGAAACAAATAAATGATTGGTAAGTTCAAGACAAGCGTGATATTATATTTGATAACAAATAACAAATCCCTAATATTATAAATGCGAAAGTAACTCTGTCTATCTGTATGTTACGCTTTCACGCCTAAACCGCTGAACCGATGGTCATGAAATTTGGCAGAGATATAGCTTAGGATATAGGCTACTTTTTCCGCGATAACCGACATCCACGCGGGCGGAGCCGCGGGCAAAAGCTAGTACATTATATTATTTATTCCTTTTTCTACGTCGAATAATAATGGCGAGTTATTTGACTATTCGATCGGTATCCCACTATTCGCCATAACAACTATTCGCGGCATCTCAAACCTAGACACATTTGTATGTAAAACTCGCATTCTGATTAGGTACCGAAAGATTTCAGACTTAACAAGCACCTGCCTATAAAATTTATAATTATGTTTAAACAGTTCTGATGTACTTATAGATGATGCAGGTACCCACTGTATGGAGTTAAATAATGGTAAGAGGTCGTGAAAATCAATACATATGTATATATATTTAGGTATATATATAAAGACCTTCATAAGCCTTTAAGTACCTATTTGAGTACGTAGGTATCTACTGTATGGGAATTTGATCTAGTCTTCAATATCAGGGATGCCTCATTTTTTTGGCTCTCTTTTCAGGTTATATCATATTCAAAATATATAGGAAATAATAAGTTAAGTCTACACCTAGACTTACGCTAAACGCGATACAACAGTTAACATAACAGTGTTGTTGATGTGCACCAGAGCAAAACAATCAACGTTAAGAAATGTCTGAATAGATATTACTAAGACGTCACAGTAGACCCATCTATCTTCACAAATAGCTTGTCGTCCGCAACAAAGGCTCATTAACGTTAAATTAAAAAGAAATGGCGACGCTTGCTGAATTATAATTCGCATCGTTAGGCAAGAACGGTATGGCTCAAGAACGAATACTTAATTATAATCTGAGTAGGGAACACTTTTATTTAATCACCGACCAGTTTAGTCAGGCTAAGCAGGCTACAGAGCTCGTGGCTAAATAATAACAGCCGCACGGGTCGATCGAATGTTAAGCTACGCTTGCTGAGGTCTGTCCGTGAATGAGTGACCGTTTATTACATATCGAGACACCTCCGTGCCTCGGACAGCACGTTAAACCGTTGGTCCCGCGTGTCATTTGTAGGTCTTTGACATCTTTACGGGTCTTACTAGGGGGTATCGTATTACCCAGTAACTGGGCTATGAAGGTCAGATAGGCAGTTGCTTCATATAAAATACTGGTATTCAGCTGCAGCCGGTTAGACTGGAAGCCGATCCCAACAAAGTTGCAGATGAGTGGATGATATTTAGGCTAGAGATGCTAAGTTATCGTCTGATTGAACCCATCTTTTTTGTCAGTATAGTGTACTTACCTCAACTCTGTACGCATCTTTCTCTACGCATGGCCATTGGGGAATCTTTTCTTTTACTTTTTTTTTCTTTTGTAGAAAGAAAAAAAGTATGTTTGTTTTAAATTTAAGGAATGCAAAAGGCGTTTTAAGTAGGTGAAAAAGTGTCATTAAAAAATTTTATGTTAATAATTACATACGAGGTGCATTCAATAAGTACCTAGCCTCATCGCCAGAGGGCGCTGTAGTTTCAAAAGAGTTTTACCACAGTGTAGCACATTCTTTTTTAATTCTTTTTTCAAATTTTCATTCCAATCCCTTCATTTGTTTTAATTTGACAACTTATGGAAGCGAACGTGTCGATCGGTTTTACAAAAATGGAAAAAGAGCAATATCGTTCGGTGATTCGATTCCTATTTTTGGAAGGGAAAACGCGCATCGAAATCAAAGAGCGCTTGGATGCTGTGTACGGTGACTCTTCTCCATCGATGGCCACCGTCAAGAATTGGTTCAACGAGTTTGCACGTGGCCGTACGTCGGTTTTTGATGAACCACGTCCAGGTGCACCGAAAACAGCTACTACGTAGGAAAACATTAAAAAAATCCATGATCTCGTATTGGCAGACCGCCGATTGAAGGTTCGGGAGCTAGCTGAGACTGTAGGCATTTCAGAAGGAACAGTGCATCATATTCTTCACGAGGAACTCGGCATGAGAAAGCTGTCGGCGCGATGGGTGCCGCGTTTACTTACACCAGAAAACAAGCGCAACCGTGAGACCACATCGGAGACGTGTTTGGCGCTGTTTAAGCGGAATCCAGCGGAGTTTTTGCGTCGTTTTGTGACCGTCGATGAAACCTGGATCCACTGGTACACACCAGAGACCAAGGAGCAATCAAAACAATGGATCCAGACCGGGGAACGTGCTCCAAAGAAGGCGAAAACTGTAAAATCGGCCGGAAAAGTTATGGCCACCGTTTTCTGGGATTCACAAGGTGTGATCTGAATCGATTACCTCGAGAAGGGTAAAAAAATTACAGGGCTTTACTATGCCGATTTATTGGGCCGATTCGACGCCGAATTATAGAAAAAACGACCCCATCTGGCGAAGTGTTGTTTCACCACGACAACGCACCGGTTCACACGTCTGCCGTTGCCATGGCCAAATTGGTCGAATTACGCTACGAATTGCTGCCCCATCCACCGTATTCTCCAGATTTGGCCCCTTGTGACTTCTTTCTGTTTCCTAATCTGAAAAAATCACTCGCCGGGAATAGATATGGATCGAATGAGGAGGTCATCGCCGCCACGGAGGCCTATTTTGCAGAGTTTGACAAAAACTATTTTTCGGACGGATTAAAAAAGTTGGAGCATCGCTGGGCTAAGTGTATCGAACTAAAAGGAGACTATGTTGAAAAATAAATTCCCACTTTTCCAAAATTTTCGTTTACTTTTTGTAGGCTAAGTATTTATTGAATGACCCTCGTATGTATGAAAGTGGAGCTACGTCTGCCAATGAACTGCTATGCAGTTTGGCTAAGGTACATGTAACCTGCAAACAAAATTCTGTGAATAAACACTTTTTCATTTCATTTTCTTTTTTTTTTATGACTTAAATTGTTAAGTATGTTGATTTTATGGGTTGAGAACTATACACTGGAAAATGCATTTTCATTAAAAAAAAAATAGTATTCACATTGCGCTTTGGCAAGTTAACATTAAATGTAGATCTCCATACAAGGACATTATTGGGGTCGCAGCAGTGTTCAAGTGCAAGAACCGTTGAAATGGCCATGTTGACTGAAACGATATATCCCTATACCTACGTAGAACATACATATGGGTGTAGCATAAAGAATGCTCACAGTTCCGAGACTGTCGGTTTAGCGACACGGCAAATAAATAAAGCAGGGATATTTTCAGAGCAACACTATTGTATCCGTTACTTTTGTACAAAATTCATGGCATTTTACTTCGCTAAAGAATCCTAAAACTTCATTAAAGTCCTCGGTTTCTGTTTGTTTTTATTAAATGAAAGCTGTTGAAGCCTTTGATCAAACTTCTTCATATTACTTGCTTAACTCGATTAATTTAGTAATTAATCGAGTTAAGCAAGTAATTGTTGTAATTGTCTGGAATTTTGTTTTCGTATAGTTACTACGAAAACAAAATTCCAGACAATTACAAAACCTGAAGCTACAGTGGCTTTTATTCACCTCTTTGTCAACAAACTGTGACATTATTACTTTGGTAAATTCATATCAGTTTCAGTATTTAAAATCTGTACGTATGGTAACGTCCGTCCATGGTAATGAAGAACCTAATTAGGTACTCGACCTGACAGGCCGTAACAGTCGAATTTAGATAGACTTTTAGATCTAAAAATCCTTCCTCACAAAGTATCAAATTCACGGATATTTTAAACTAATTAATAATTATGATACACAATGCTGTCATAGTATTTCATGAGAGCACACTTGTTTATTTTCGTACAAGTGCTTCTTGGCCATAAACCCATTCTTACGTAACCGATATTTACAAAATCAGTACTTACAAAAGAGCTTTCTTAATTACCATCGCAAAAGAAAGGTTCGGGAAAAGGCACCCTTCACACTTTTCCTCTTGATTGGCGACTAAGCAATCCAGATGAGCTGTGTTTATTTCTATTGAATCCCTAAAGAGCTACATAACATAAGCCATATTTTCTTTTTTATAAAAAATTACGCAATAATGAAAAACGAACTAAAGGAAACGACGTAATTGAAATACCTACTTAAAGAAAAGTACCGTATACGTCCCTATATATGTATGTTCCTCGAGACCACATATTTATCAAAATGGTTTCTGCTACTTCCGTCTTAAAACTCATTATCATACCCAAATCGTGCCCATAGCAGGGCCTCAAGTCTGCTATTACTGTAGGCGAAGCACAATAAAAAGAGCTATTTTTTATGGTTGTAATCATTTATTTAGTGTAATAATTATCGATGTACATTACCTGTAATACCTTACCTATTTGTTGTAACCAATTACGATAATATGATACAAGTAGGTCCTAAATCAACATAAAAAATGTTATGTAGTTCAAACTCCATGGTACAAGTAGCATACATTGCGCCCGGCTAACGATATCACTAATCCAGTAACAATAATTCAACCTTGGATATTCCTTACACGTGTCGACCCCAGACCGACAAGTCGAAACCTGCTCCCCGAGGAGGCCATGGTTTCTCGGTTCGGATTGGTAGATTAGCCGGGAACGGGTAGTTATACATGCTACTTGTGCTATGGAGAAAAGGTGATATTAGGACCGAAGATTCGGAATTATGTTCAGAGTTCTACAGTTTTCCAATTATCAACATGTTATAAGTATTGTTTGTGAAGTAGTGGCTCCGCTGTTCACTACTAGTCGCGATGTACCCTATACCTAGCTAGCCAGTCTTCCAGTATTTTAGCATAGGATTCTATTGTTATGTAACATTTATGTGCCGTGTTTACACCTATGCATGTGCAACTATTGACTGATTTCTATTTATTGTTTTGTGTGATTCGTGTTTAATATAACTCATTATTCGTAACATCTGACTGGTTTATTTTACTCCTTCGTCACGGGAACACCGTCACCCCCGCCTACAACACCTGACTCACGCTGTAATTAACATTTTGGTCCTATCGAGCCGGATCAGGTTCAACTAGAAGGAATAAACCAGTCAGAACATGAGTCTCAGAAGTGAAATCACCACACGTAGTAAGCAAAGAAGACTGGCAGAAGAAATGAGTACGCGACGAACAGAGGACATCGTCTCTGACTCGGGCTTACCATCCGAGAGGGCACCAGGTTCTCCGTCCATAGCACCGACAATGGCGTCGACATCTGCTCGTAATATCCCTCTGACAGGCGGTCGATTAATCGACCACAGTAAAGACCAGTCAGAAGGGCCGCAAGAAGGGCAGACAGCCGCTAAGGGTCGTCATATATCGCCGCGAAGCAAAGTTTCATCAAGAAATAGCCGTAGGAGCGTCGATTGCTTAAGAAAAAGAATCGAGTACGAAGCCGAGCGCGAGTTGGTGCAGCTTAAAGAGAACCTCGTGAGAGACAAGGAAAACCTTGTTAAGAAACGGATGGAAGCAGAAATAGCCGAGATAGAGGCGGCTGCTGAAAGCGATGACTCTCACTCAGATGTGAGTACGACACAGCGCGTCGAAGAATGGGTCAAGAAAACGCCCCAAGTGTCCCAAATGAATGCCGTATTGGGTACACCGGCTGTGTCAGGCGCACCTGTTGAAGTGGCTGCGCCCCGTGAAACATCTGAGATCCATGTAAGTACAGTGAATCGTGACTGTGATAACAACCGTGTGTCGTCAGTGCCGCATGAAAATGTGTTGCAAGTACCTAGGGCATCTGCGTCTGTACCGTTACCTAACATATCGGTACCAAATACGCCAAGGTACCTGCCAGTGTCGTCAGAAGGAGTAAAATTCCGTCTGCCCAATTATTATCCCGTCTTTACCACTCCGGCCGCAAGTGTACCTCGAGTAGTACCACTCGAGTCGGATACACGGCGGCAGATGCAGTACGGAGCGGATGAAAGAGAAAGACGGCGAGAATTCTCGGGGGACAGAGACCGGAAAATTGACCAGCTGGCAGATGCAATCACAAGCCTGGCACGACCACGACCGGTACCAAGACAGGCATATGAATTGCCATATTTTAATGGTGACCCAGCCGACTGGATATCCTATCGGAATATGTACTGGGAAACATCACAATTATACAGTTTCAAGACACATGAAAATCTAGCACGATTAAAAACCTCACTACAGGGCGACGCAAAGAGATCAGTAGAGGATCTGCTGCGAACATCAACGGATCCAGCAGAAATAATGCGTGCGCTCGAGGAAGAGTTCGGTCACCCGACCCTAGTGCTACAATACGCCATACAGAAGGTGAGAGATTTACCCAGAGTGACGGAGAGTTGCCGGGAGCTGAGGAAATTCTCATCAACGGTTCGAAACTGTGTATCATTACTTAAAAACATCCATGCAGAGGGCTATATAAATAACCCACAGCTGGTAAGCGACCTGCTGAGTAAGCTGACACCAGTACAACGTGCGCAATACGGTGACTTCGCGATGGGACTAGATAACACACAGGGGGTGGACTTAAGAGTGTCTCCAAACCTAGAAATATTATCGCATTTCCTGATACACTTGACACGCTCAACATCATACTACGTTCAAGCAAACATGTTCGAGTCAGGTCCATCAAAACCCCCTGCCAAGCCGCAACAGAAGTATGGCGGCGCCAGTCAGTCCCGACCAATGAACACCGCGCGCTCAGCCGGCAGCAGGCCTCCGTTGACACAACGAGTAAACACGCAAAGCGATGAGTCTACCGTACCTGAAGAATGCGTGATATGTCAACAGAAGCACGACATTGAAGAATGCGAGCAATTTAAGAAACTTACCATCCAACAACGGTGGGAAACAATCAAAGAAAAGAATACGTGCTTCAAGTGTCTCGTAAGGAAGCACCCCAAGAGGTTCTGTCGTGCCAACAGATGTAAGAAATGCGGTTACGGGCACCATCTACTATTACACGCGGATAAACAACAAAGAGAGAAAGAGGATAAACCTCAAAATAACAAAACGGAAAGTGTTACGAACATAGGCGAATGGCGGGCTACTGCGCTGCTAAAAATCATGCCAGTAACAATCAGTGACGAAATAGGTGACGACAAACAGTGCTATGCGTTATTGGACGATGGTGCGACCGTGTCACTCATTGATAGTTCGCTCGCCACCAAACTAATGGGTCCGTGTGTTCCTCTTTCATTAAAAACCGCGGGTGGCCACGGAGTAACAGACTTAACCTCACGAGTAGTGCAAGTGCGCGTGAAAGGTCCTAATGGACAGTGCCATAACATTAAATGCCGTACAATGGTAGACGTAAACCTACCAACGCAATCAGTGTCCGCCTCAATAATACATGACAACGCGCACCTAAGCGACTTGGGTTGCGTGGAAATGAGGGGAGCCAAGCCGATGCTGTTACTGGGACAGGACAACTGGGAGCTGCTGGTCAGTCAGGACATCCGCCAAGGAAGATCCGGTAAGCCAGTTGCCTCACTTACCAAGCTAGGTTGGGTCATCCATGGACCATTCAATAATAATAAAAGTAAAGACAGTGTCAGTTGCATAACTGTTTCTCTTCCTGATTTGCATGACCTAGTAAAGTCACAATTTGAGTTAGAATCAATAGGCATTTCAGAGAACTTTCGTAAACATAAAGATGTCGAAAGGGCTGTAGCTGTGTTAGACAGCACCAGCCATCGTACCCCCGACCGTTCACAGTGGGAGGTGGGTTTGTTATGGAAACATGACAATATTCAGTTGCCTGATAATTATCATCAGGCCCGGCAAAGGCTATACGGCATAGAGAAGCGTATGCGCAAGGACGCTAGTTTTGCCGAGGCATATTCTGCCCAAATAGGTAGGTTAGTAGACGAAGGTTACGCCCGTAAAGTAACAGGCAACATAGACGGTTTGCCGGTTTGGTACTTACCGCACTTCGGGGTCGTTAACCCGAACAAACCGGGCAAGCTGCGCTTAGTGTTTGACGCGGCCGCCACGTCTCATGGGACGTGTCTAAATGATAATCTACTAACCGGACCTGACCTACTGAATTCATTGCTCGGCATATTGTTAAAATTCAGGATAGGCCCCATAGCGTTTTCAGGGGATATCGCGGACATGTTCCTAAGAATAAGAATAAGGTCACAAGATCAAGGCGCGCAATTATTTTTATGGAGAGGCGCGGATCTCAACAAGGAGCCAGATACATACGCGATGAATTCCATGATATTCGGTGCAGCCTCATCACCTACCACGGCAATATACATACTTAATAAAAATGCCGATGAGTTTGTCGATGTTTACCCTGAGGCTGTTGAAGCAATAAAATCCAGGCATTATATGGATGATTATCTAGATAGTGCTTGGACCGAGGAGAAGGCCAACAGCCTGATAGAGGAAGTAACCAGAATACACGCTTCCGGCGGGTTCATAATCCGGGGGTGGGTTACTAACTCATCAGAACTAAGGGAAAAGTTAAAAATAGACATGCCTAACAAAGTAGCCCTTGAAAAGGGAGCAGGCTCAGTTGAAAGGACCCTAGGTTTAATATGGTCACCTAAAGACGACGAGTTAGGTTTCGATCTATCATTTAAAAGACTTCCCCCTGAAATAATAAATGGTAGTCTAGTGCCCACTAAGAGACAGTTTCTGAGCATGATAATGTCTATTTATGACCCACTTGGTTTCCTTTATCCCTGTGTTATTCAGTCACGCATTTTGATGCAACGAATATGGAAATCAGGAATACAGTGGGACGAGCCATTACAGGAAAAAGACGCCAAAACATGGTTTAATTGGCTCCACAATTTACATCAATTAAACGATTTAAAAATACCGCGGTGGTACGGTTTAAACCTCGAAAAGTTAGAACTACATGTTTTCGGGGACGCCAGCGAGCTGGCTTACGCCGCGGTCGCGTACCTAGTAGGTTATAACACTGACGGTAAAAGGGAAACCGTTATGCTGTTAGGTAAAGCGCGAGTAGCTCCGCAAAAAGTAATCTCTATTCCTAGACTAGAGTTACAAGCAGCAGTATTAGCATGCCGATTAGCGGACACTGCCCACAAAGAACTGGGTTTACAAATTAACCAGAAATTCTTTTGGACCGACAGTAAGACAGTTCTAAAGTGGATAAACTCTGACGCCCAGGAATTTCAAAGGTTCGTCTCGCACAGATTAGCCGAAATAGATAGGCTGTCAGACAGAGGCAACTGGCGCTGGGTGCCCTCACAGGATAACCCAGCTGATAAAGCTACCAGGTTGTGCTGGCCCGATAACCACGCAGAGTGGCTCTCGGGCCCCTTGTTTTTATGTGACCCACAGGAGCAGTGGCCGGCGTGTCCTGAGGCAGAGGCGTTGGAAGCGGACCTTGAGCGCATTCAGCGGGTCCACGTCACAGCGGCGCCTGTGGCGCCTCTCCTTGAATACAAGCGCTACTCTTCATGGACGCGCCTACAACGCGTGATGACGCATGTACTAATCTTCATCGGCCGATGTCGCAAACGTCGGTCGAACACCGTAATAAGTCTGCGAGACCTGGAGGAGGCTCACAACTGCCTCATAAAGTTGTGTCAAGAAGACAGCTTCAAGGACGAGCGGGCCGCTATGCTAAAAGGCTTGCCCGTACCAAACAGCAGCAACATTAAGGCTCTCGACCCCATGATAGCCGACGACGGATTGCTACGAGTAAGAGGTCGTCTAAGTGCCTGTGAGGTACTCACATTCAGTGAGAGGCACCCTATAATTTTGGAAGGTCGTCACCCTTTAACAAAAAAGCTAATCGCACACTACCATGCGATGGCTTTGCATGCAAACCACGAGACCGTCGTCAACAATCTGCGTGAAAAGTATTGGATTACCAAAGTTAGAACTTCAGTAAAAACAGTAGTCGCAAATTGCCAACTCTGTCGAATTTGCAGAGCTCAACCCGCCCCACCGAAGATGGGCGATCTACCACTGGCTAGAGTAGAACCATCACGAAGAGCCTTTATACGAGTGGGGGTGGACTACTTCGGCCCGATGGAAGTAGCAATCGGGCGACGACGCGAGAAGAGGTGGGGTGCCCTATTTACCTGCCTCACCACACGCGCCGTCCATCTAGAGTTGGCCGCTTCCCTAAGCGCCGACTCCGCCATACTAGCCTTGCGGCGCCTCATAGCGCGCCGCGGGCAACCAGCGCATCTGTACTCTGATCAGGGTACCAACTTCATCGGAGCTAATACCGAGCTTCGAGCCGCCCTGAAAGACCTTAACCAACGTCAGATAAGGGACGATGCGGTTAACCGTGGCATCGAGTGGCACTTCAACCCCCCGGCGGCCCCACATATGGGCGGCTGCTGGGAGCGCCTGGTGAGATCAGTGAAGAATGCACTCCGTAGCACGCTCAAAGAACGTGCCCCCCGCGAGGAGGTCCTCTACACCCTCCTCACGGAAGCCGAGCTAATCGTAAACAGCCGGCCACTAAGCTACGTGTACGACGACCACAACCAGCCCGTGGTCCTGACGCCGAACCATCTGCTCCTGGGCACTGCATCCGGGAGCACACCGTTTGCACCGAGCGACACCGAAGACGTCGACTCCCGCAGGCAGTGGCGGCGCGTGAACGCGCTCGCTGACATGTTCTGGCGGCGCTGGCTGCGGGAATATCTACCTACGCTTCAACGCCGTGAAAAGTGGGCAAAGAATGTGCCAAACGTGCGTATCAGTGACGTAGTGATAATTGTGGACAATAATAGACCAAGAAGTGCGTGGACAAAAGGTGTGATAAAAGCTGTGTATTACGGACACGATGGTATTATCCGTGTGGTGGACGTTAGAACCGTCAACGGAGTTCTACGTCGACCTGTAGCAAAAATTATTGTGCTTCCCACAGACCAAGAAATGTAAGACGGTTGAACCCTTTTACAGGGGGTGGAATGTAGGCGAAGCACAATAAAAAGAGCTATTTTTTATGGTTGTAATCATTTATTTAGTGTAATAATTATCGATGTACATTACCTGTAATACCTTACCTATTTGTTGTAACCAATTACGATAATATGATACAAGTAGGTCCTAAATCAACATAAAAAATGTTATGTAGTTCAAACTCCATGGTACAAGTAGCATACATTGCGCCCGGCTAACGATATCACTAATCCAGTAACAATAATTCAACCTTGGATATTCCTTACACGTGTCGACCCCAGACCGACAAGTCGAAACCTGCTCCCCGAGGAGGCCATGGTTTCTCGGTTCGGATTGGTAGATTAGCCGGGAACGGGTAGTTATACATGCTACTTGTGCTATGGAGAAAAGGTGATATTAGGACCGAAGATTCGGAATTATGTTCAGAGTTCTACAGTTTTCCAATTATCAACATGTTATAAGTATTGTTTGTGAAGTAGTGGCTCCGCTGTTCACTACTAGTCGCGATGTACCCTATACCTAGCTAGCCAGTCTTCCAGTATTTTAGCATAGGATTCTATTGTTATGTAACATTTATGTGCCGTGTTTACACCTATGCATGTGCAACTATTGACTGATTTCTATTTATTGTTTTGTGTGATTCGTGTTTAATATAACTCATTATTCGTAACATCTGACTGGTTTATTTTACTCCTTCGTCACGGGAACACCGTCACCCCCGCCTACAACACCTGACTCACGCTGTAATTAACAATTACAATAGTGTCAAAATGGTCTATCATTGATTTCATAATTGTTGATTTTGACAAGTTTGGTAATCTATTAATATAATGACGTCATTATGAGTTTCCATTAGTCAGCCACTGACACTCCATTGAAAGAAATGGCATTTATTGGTAATCTCGTACATTTTTAATGCCGAATGAATGACTGACTTAGGCGGTAATCTGCTAAAATTGAACACTAATAAACTAATAAATAATATGTAAAAATATAAATAAATGAAATCGGGCATGAATAAATAAAAAAAAACGACAATGCCATTATAACACAATTCTATTACGAGCCATTGACCGACCACTGATCGACCATTATGAATTTAGCAGATTACGAACTTTTAGCAAAATGACAATGGGATCGTGTTGGAATGACGAATTTATAAAAATAGCAGACTTGGGCCCCAGTTCTGTTGAATGAGAACCATCGATCTTTACCATAAGGAGAGTGACCAACTTTATACGAAGATTGACTCACTAAATATTAAATGAGTTTTAAAGTTTAGCTCTCACCGGCAGCAAGCAAGTAAGGCAAGGTACTTTATTTATAAAGGTGTCATTAAAAGTTGAGTAAAACTTCAGGAAACATCTCAATAAACTTTTGAATAAAATGCAGATAAAATTAACGTCGCTAAGAGGAAGCTCGTTAATTAACGCATGAAGTTTGTGTAGTAACTCTCGAATGTAGGGTAGAAACGTTTAGTCTGCTTGTTACTGCATATACATAAATGTATATTCCAAGTTATTTTTCGCTTTGCACGCACGAATGCACGCGTGTAACGAGATGAGACCGTGACAACAATCATTACTATTTATGACGTAACTCATGTAACGAACAATCAGTATTTAGACCCACCAAAAACCACAGAGCACGACGAAAACCGCAGCCACAGTAAAATTCTGTTTGTACTACAAATGCTGACAATTATTTTCCGCTATCATGTCTTCAAATTAAATTGTTTGGCTCCCGCAGTTTCCAACTCTTAGGGAGAGAAAACGATTTTCGTAGATCGTCGACTGAATATTGAGGATCAAATCGTTCGACTGAGCATGAACCTGATGTCGAGATTAGTTTTTACGTCTAAAGAGTAACATCTGAATTCAATAAAATTACTGCATGAAATAAGGAAAAATAATTATTCCTATAAATTGGCACAAAAACATTATTTATTTTGGATAATAACTAATTTTCCTTCCTGTTGTGCCTATAGATGGAAGAACGGAACAAAATATACAATAATATCGTGTCGGCACAGAGACAAAAATTAATATTGTCATATTTAATCATTCATAATTTTTCTATAATGTGACTATTATAGGTTTCTATAAGAAGGGATAATTAAAAAAGCATGTTTGCATTTAATAAAACATACATGTTTGTTTTAAATGGTTTTTCATCTGTACGAGCTCTACAAATCCACTGACTCTTTGACGAGAAGAAAAGAAGCTTGAATCTTAATAAATAACTAGTGGGCCCTACTTTTAAAATGATCGCGATATATATATTTTTTTCGTAAATGAAAAAATTGTTTTATTAAAGGGACGTTTTAAATGCTCGTCATACATCCATACATTTACATTATAACAAGTCACCAAAACCAATATCTGCTATAGCTGCCATTAATAGGATGGTTTGCTAAAGCAATTAGGTACCAAATTAAAGTCAATTAACAGGAGATACCTATCTACAAGGTGTATCAGAATACATGCCAGACCACAGACCCCACAACTACAATATTAATTGACTATTGAACTAAACGTTGGTATTAGTTATATTGACCATATAGTGATATATTGTGAAAATTATGAACACACAGCTCCATTTAGTGGTTACCCATCCAAAAGACATGTACATTCCAATCCGTGCTAAGCCCAAGTTACTTTTTGTATTTTGCAAAACATTTTATTATAATTACTGTCTGTACGAGAAGTCATTCAACATCTAATTAGACCGGAGTTTACAAGACCTCTTGCCGTGCATACGATTGGAGGATCGAATCCTGGGCACGAAATGTGATTTTTGTCATGCAATTTTATTTTTAGTTAGTATTTTTCTATTCTATATTTATAAAGAATTTAAAAATTAAGAAAAATTTAAAACTCTCATAATCATTTCATAATATTTATTATTGCTATTACTTTATAAAACTTTGATCTTATTTTACTAAAAAGATTTTACAATTTTATTTGATAATTTACAGATAACTTATTATACATATATTGCGAACTGACAAACGGTAGATAAGTGACATCCTTTTAACGCAAACGATAAAATAGGAAGTGCTAGAAATATTTTAGAAACGACATAAATTAACGAAATGTCACGTGATCTGTCATGTCGTCTCTGCAAACAAACGTTTTAAGTGATCGTATACATCAAACGTAGTTATAACTTCAGGGTAGGGATTAATTTTATAAAGAAAACGTAAGTAAGTTAAATTAATGGATACCCTCAAATAACATAGTCTATCGATTAGACAGAGACCTAAAGATGAAGTGACTCTGACGATAGTCGATAACAATTTCATCGCAATTCATATGGGCTCGCTGGCTAGTTCGTCAATCTGCCGGTACGAATATGGCCGACGTTCGGTGATGCGATGGTTGGAATCCAAGTCGAAACAATAAAGTCTTTTTTAAGTATTCTCTAGATTATTCGAAACGAATTCAATGTTATAGCAGTGTAACATTTTAAAACTTGAGGGGTTAGCACAATACTGACGCTGTGTGTACTAACCTATTATGATCCGTGATTTGTTGGATACAAATAAGCCTATTTGTAACACAGTTTGCACAAATTTTAACTAAACTCTTTTTGTACATTCTTAATAATATTGCCTATACCAAATAGGTACAATATAAATCTCAAGTAATGGAGTCAGAATCTCGTTAGAGGGCATTTATGTACCATCTGGCGTGCAACATACACTTTTGGTTATCCATGTGTCAATCGTGTGGCACCACAATCCTTCGTATTTGTAGGACAGCTATCGTATGACCAATAAGAGCTTGCTTGTCCTACTTTACTTCTCTAGATTTGTCAGCTTTAAATATTATATCACAGATATTAATCAAGGTAATGCCCAATGTGAACTCAAAAGATAATTCTGAGGTTCTACAGCGTTAAAATGTTTTAATTTATGGAAATTTTCCTTTTGATTAAGAGAATCTTAAATGAAAGAGCTAAAATATTCTTTAGAAACGTCTGGCCAATTACGTCAATGTAACCATGTAATTCAGAATTCTCACTTAGTCAAAATCGTCTTAGCAAAGATTAAGCGAAGAAATATTTGTTGGCAAAAATATTTTGCAGCGACTGAACCCAAGTTATCAAGGCATACCAACATACCGCTAGGACAATGAGTTAATTAACCTAGCTACTTGAAAGTTATGGCACGCACTGCTTAGCACTAGGGCTCGATTTGCACTTGACTGATGTTTCAGACATTACTGGCACCTAGCTGACACGCCCACTGCCTTGGCAATGAGATGGGTATCTTAGTATGTATCACTGAACAAATATTAAATTCTTGACAACAAATGAACTGAACACAATAAGGCTTAAGGAATTTGTTCTCTCTCATAAGATATAAGAAGACTTCAAATGAGCGATACCAACAGTATATATGTATAATCATTATCCATATACAACCATTATTACTACATTAATGTGTACTAATCCTAATATGTGTACTAGGTATATTAGAGCTAGAACTATTTGAAGCAAATAAACCCAACGGGGGTATTTATCGTGGTATTCAAGCCATTGTATTGCTGTGTATTTGATGAGAGATGACCGATATTAACGTGTACTATTTACCAGTTATTGCCTTAGGTTTTATAGCAGGGATTTTTTGTTGTCTCAGAAAAGTCTGTGCTAGAACAAAATAGAAAGCCCCATTTTAAACCAAAATGGTGTGTTCATAGCACACATAAATAAATAGACATCAACTTAAATAAATAGCAAACCTTATAGAGCAGTCAGCCACAGAGGCAAAGAAACATTTCCCACATACCTTTCACAAACAGAATGTAGTTAAAACTTCTCAGTATAAAATAAGTCGGAAACAAAACGGCGACTACATCAAACGTGGAGTGTTAAGAACTACTAGAACACCCGCCCGTCCCGAAACATGAAGGTGGAGGTAGAAGAAAAGTGGGCACCTCTCAACTTGCTCTACTTTCGTAACCGCCACCAAACTAAATGCCATACTCTTATAAATTTTTAATGAGCGCATTCCTCTTAAGGTATCGATGCTGGATCTGGAACTTGAATTATTTGACAGAATCCTATTTCTTACAGAGATACCGAAGAAGCATTTGATGCATCTTGAAATTACAATGGTAACTTTTACAGGGCAAATTAGTATGGAATGGCAACGTGAGCTGTTACGAACACTGATGTCATATTGCTTTCCAGTAATATAGTCCATTCTATATTTACATTACGCTTGGGATAGGTGCCAGCTGGTCAAATCCGACCGTTTGATTCGGATCAGCAACACTGAAAGTATTTACATTATCAACAACGCGACTAGCAAGCATGGTTTCAAAATTCAGTTAACATAAAACAATATACAAATTAAGTAGAGTTAGGAAAGATACGATTGAGTGCTTCAGTCTCAGACTGTCTTCATTTATATTCAAATTGGATAACATCTTTCCAGACTCCAATCTGAACAGATGCCACATGCCACTGAATTCAGTAATTTTACACGAACGATGTTAATAAAGTTGCCTTTCAAGAACTTTAAGCACCGTCGTCGTACAAATTACAAAACGGCGTTGAAAAGGGCTGCCAAGGTACTTACGTTTGTTATCAACGGACTTTTATTAAAAAACAAAAACCTTTGACCGCGAATTGTGTGTTTCGTTGAGTAATTCACTTCTTTCGAGTGAAATGGGTATACCGGGGCGATCTTTTACATCTTTGTATCTGACTTAGAGAGACATTCAGGCTCGACATTGTTTTCCTATTTATTAATATCCCTTTAAATATCTAGTGGTTTCATATATTCTATTCATATACCTACTTGTACTTAACTAAATTGTTGTGTACATCCACATACACAGATTGATATACAAGTAGGTAGCTTATTTCCATAGCAACACACTAACACACGTAAAGGACACAATTCACATATGCAACACTTTATCCTGTGCTCTGTGTTTGCAGTGGTATTGCCGACCGCATTTTGGAATTGAATAGCAGATACCTACCTAACCCACTATGAATTTTCCACATGACCAGAGCGTTATATCGCGAACAATGGCGACTGGAATCGATTGCCGGAGCATGGAGTAACTTCCTGGGCAAAATCTGAATCGACTTCTTCAACAAACAAAATTCTGCTGATTCAAGCATTGGGTAAGCAAACAGTCACATTCCCATGGCGATTTCGGCTACGGTGACTACTTCTGTTTTGGCGGCTATAGGTTTCAAGTGTCTTCACAGTACGGACACGATAGAATACCATTTTGGTAATGGTATATAGGGTAAGGAGGTAAACACTAGTATGTAGATAGGTAATACAGGATAAAATTTTAAGCAGTGCGCAAACTGTAACCATGAATTCAGCATATCATTCTAGACCCCCTAGAGTAGACATTTTTCGTTGGTTGTACAAAAATAAATCAGCTGTTCCATACATTTTGACCGCGTAGGTATTGCACTCTCCTATGAAACAGCTATGTTTTTTTTTGTATAACTGACGAAAAATGTAAATAAGTAGGTAGGATTTTTATGTATTTTTATGAAGGTGCATCGATAACTAATACGATACCATATCATCACCAAAATCTAGGGACTATCCTAATATAACATTATCTTTCGTCATAAATAATGTGGATTTTCGTATATTTTTATTAGATTCAGAACCCGGTTTCGATCGTTCCAACAAGTACCTAATTAAAATACGTGAACTACCTAAACGTTTACATGGATAAGTATAAAAATAGCCTGCGTGAATACGTAACACGTAAATATTTGCAAATATCAAGTTGTGTATGCGAACACCGTTTATATTATAAGCCTTATCGAAAAGATCCAGTAGGTTCTTTATGTCTACACAGCAATATTATTATGGCCACACCAAAACGATTAAGTTCATTGACATAACTTGTGTTGCCTGACGTCCGGCGACAGTCCCATACATTATTAACAATGATAAGCTCGAGCAATTTGCAGGAAAACATACACTATATTGTTGGAACGAACAGCTACATAAGCAATTTTATCGTGTCAGTAGTTTTGTCTAATGCCAATGTTATTCACACCGAATGAACGTGTACAGAACAACTAAACAGCTTCTTTATCTAAGAACTAGGTTTTGTTACTCATCATTTATACATAAATATTAACACCACCGGTTAATTTGATACAAAAAAAATACAAAATTTGACGCAGCTTACCAGTATCTAGGGAAAACGATCCGTATAACAACCAATTGTAAGCACAGCAATAAACACTTTCGGAGCACTTAACCGTTGTTTTTCATGCACTGTTAGTAAAGGCACAATGCGTGTAAACATGCGCGTGCGTCGCCGTACACTGACGGTGACGGGAGCTGGTGGGTGGGATCAACGCGGACGGATGTGTGACGATGATTCAGAAACTAAGCGGGTGTCCGCCAACCGTTCTCTAGAAACTATACGGCGATTGCCGAACTACATGCTCTTACGAGCTCTTCGACCGACACTGAACTATCACTGTGACTCATTCATAAGGTGACGTACGGCTCATTAATGATGACAGCATACGATGCGCGCAGATATTGACAACAGCCGAGCCAATCACTAGCCACACCGATACCGTACTCGATGTTCGTGCATATTTAATTTCACGTTTGCCGAAGGTTGTGAACGAAGTGAATTCTATCTCGTTATTTATAAATGTACCTATCTACGCATGCACTCCGCCCTTCGCATGATATATGAACGTTCTTTGTACAGTCACAGCCAAAATGTTCGTCACCTTAAGGGCTATTTTTGTGTGCTCACTGCACGATAGAATCAGCTTTACCGACTTAGCATTTGATATTTCGTGGTAAACGCAGAATTAAATTCGGTCATCTTCTTTAAGTAAATGTCAGACCGAATCTAAAAAACTTAGATTTAAAAAAATGAATACATTGTTGTAACCCGATATGCCAAGTGACCTTGGGTTATTTATCAGTTATTTACCCAGTTTCATAAATTATAATCAGGTTTAAAATGACAATTACTGTTGTATTATTTACAGGACAGGTCGAAATGTACCGTGTTTCAATTTGGTGAAAATGTTTATTAAGAATTCATATTTCATATGTCCAGATCAATATTCAAAACGATAAATTATTAATAGTTATCTTACTTACACAGTCTAGTGGACTACATTCCCAATTATAGAGGTAAAAAAGAATCGAAGCAAATCTAACAAATGCATTCTTAGATAAAGGTTTAATACAGTAACAGCAGAGGTATTCCAATAGAAAAGTGTCGAGACCTCATTGAAATTATCATCAGTAGAAATTTCTCACATACCTATCCAGGACCCACTTAACCACATTACTGTGTTTCATATAAAGGCCCTATTAAATAGCTTTTAGGTTAATGCCAAATCGACATTGGCTAAAGGTGTATGCTATTTTGATCTTTTTTATCAAGTATTTTTCTTCTACATTTTTCAACTAGGCTTTTATCCACAACGCCATGTCAGCCTCATCATAACTTAAGCTTGTTCTAAGCTACACTACCAATACAATATACATTATTAATTTCTAAACAAATCAGTAAGTAGGTTTGCTATCTCAGGTGAAGGTTGTGCTAAAACTTTTACATTTGGCCCAATATCATATTCGTTTACTTTTATTCTGCTCAACAGTGTCTCTCTTTCCTTCTTTGTCTTAGTACACTCCATAAGTAGATGGTGAACATCTTCAACCGTTCCGCATGTTTCACAATTGGCAGAATTCACTTTCTTCATCAAATAATCAAGTAATTAATAAATAGTTTTCCATGCAATAAGTGGTCAGCAGGCCTAGACAAGACACATTTCTGTTAGCGTTCACGCCAAACGCTACGCCAAAATGTACGGGAATGACATTACCTGCGGAAAGATTACGTCGTGTCCTTTGTTTAGGCCTGCTGAGCTGCCAACAACCGAAAAAAAAATATGAGGACAAGACAATTACGATGATGGTGAGTCTGCTCAGCGCCGTAGCTTCAAAAGGTATTATGTGGCCTGACTTGATATTCTAATCTAATCTAACTAGTCTGTATTGTCCCACGGCAGAGCAAAGGCCTCCCTCTCCCTGTTCCACACAATCCTTTCTTTTGCTAGTGCTGGCCAGTCCATTCGGTAGAAGTCGAGCTCGTCCGGCGATCTTCGTCTCGGTCTACCGTGAAAGCTTCGTGCGTTAAGTGGGACCCAATCGGTGGTTCTCTTAGCCCATTTGTCAACCGACATGCTGCAGATATGTCCGACAATTGAGGAAAGAAAACTATGTAAACTAACAAAGATATATAAAAGACTAGACAGTACATAAAAGCAAATAGGTACTCAATAAATTTGATGTTTAAAGGCTTCACAGCAAATTGCTTGTTAATAGGCAATAGAGGAAGATGACATGATGACATTTTTATTAGACACACAATCCTTTGCTGTTGCTTTGTTGTGAATTTGAATACTTGTAATTGTAGGATTTTCTGTTTAGCTCCGTCAATAATATTCTCATCATAATCAGCATGTTCCCACTATATGTGCTGGGATACAGGCCTCCTTTCGGTGAGAGGCCGTAATCTACTACGCGGGTTAGAGACGTTAGAGTACCATATCTTCGATTTTTTTGGTTCTAGGACATGTCGGTTTCCTTACGATGTTTTCCTACACCGTTTTGTGAGCAGCGGTTATGAAATAATTTACACAAAGTAAAGCGCCTGTCTGGGTTCGAATCTACGACCAATAACTCGTAAGTCGTTACCACTAGGCCACTAGTGCTCTCAATGATGTTGTTTTAAACTCAATACAAAAGATTGACGATCACATTACAGCAATAAAGCCCGTGAAAATTTTATGAGTATCTACACAAACATTTATAATATAAATCTGCCTTCATTTTCATAAATCAAAGAGTCTGTTGAAGGTCTGATATCTGACACCTTTATCGGTAATAAATCTACAGAGTGGCGGGACATTGACGCACAAAGCGTAAGCATGAATTCAGCATACGGTTCTGAACCCCCCTGAGTCGTCATTTTTCATCGGTAATTTTTTTTACAATTCTTTACATATTGACCGCGTAGGTATTGCACTTTTCTATGAAACAGCAGATTTGTTTTTGATTACCATGAAACATTTTACGCTAGGGGTCTATAATAATGAGCTGAATTCAAGGTTACAGTTTGCACGTCGATGTCTCTGCCACACGGTTTGGAACTAGGTACCTACCAAAAACTATAGTACTTTTAATTGTATTCAGTAACTAGACAGTTCAAAGAAAAATAATGTTACCATACTAACACTAATAGTGTTGGGGTAGTGAACGATTTTGCGTAAAGAACGAACGATAAAAATGGTTTAATTTTAAATTAAACCAATTTTTTACTCAACCCAATAGAATTAGTTTGGGCACAGGTATAGGGGTATATCGCAAAAAATAATAAATCTTTTAAGATAATCGAAATTAAAAAAATATTTGAAGTAGGGGGCGTTAGTAATGCGACCCCTTCGTCGTGGAGTGCTTGCGTATCTCACGTATTAAATGTAAAAGGTGACATGTGTCAAATGGACCATGTTATTGATAACATCACTGATACCTTTATAATAAATACTAGCTTTTGCCAGCGGCTTCGCCCCCGTGGGGGTCGGAAATTATCCCACGGGAACGGCTTACCGGGATAAAAAGTATCCTATATGTTAAACCTGGTTATAAACTATCTGTGTGCCAAAATTCACCGCAACCCGTTCGGCCGTATTTGCTTGAGTAACAAATATCCAAATATCTACATATCAAACTTTTACATGTACAAATTACACATCTCTAAGTTGTTTTATTTTAAATTACCTTACAACTGAGAAACGAAATATACAAATTCCACAATTTTTAATAGTGCACGTCATGTTTTTAAGACAAGTTATTAGATTTAAAATAAAAAAAATTGCTTGTACGTACATTATTTCAAGTTCATTCAATTTCGTTCATTCTTACACCACCTCACTATCTTTTTTTGTCAAAATCTGGTCCCCTTCAACTGTCCAGTTACTGATTACAATTACAAGTCGAACTACAATAAATATGATATTTATTTTAATGTGAATAATGTTACAATATATACCTTCTCAGCAAAGTTTAAGTATTTAATTTAAGCAAATAATTAATTCTTGAATACAAATTAAATACGTTAACTAGGCAATAACGTTACCTATATAAAACACAAAGTTGTTTTCAGACAACAGTAGGTATTGATTTGGATACTATAAAAATAACGAGGGATTGCGACATTACATTCTAAATGAAATATCTGTTGGTAAAAGTTCGCATCGATAAAGTTATTTCATGTGATCTTTACTAGTCTGCTCCCTAGGGGCAAAATATCAGACATGCCAAAATAGGCCATATAGGTTAATATTTTATTATTTCTCATACAATATGAAAGGTCAACTGTGAAAAATAGTTTCTCAAATATACTGACAGTCTTACTAAATTCAACGAGAAACCTTTGGGATATGAGATCAGCACCCTAATTGCCTATCGCACGATCAATCATACTCTGAATCATTTTGAAACAGATTGCTAATCCATTGCTTCATGTGTTCGAACAATGTGTCTGCTCAACAACGTAAATAACGCAATGATTATTGTTGAACTGTCAAAATGAAACAGATTATGATTAATCGTGTGTTACGACAATTTAATTTCGTAAAGGATTGAATTTTGTAGAGGAAAATTTAAAAAAATGCTGGTGATCATTAACTAATTCAAATAAAAAAGCTTTTTTAAAAAAAATAAACAACCGACTTCCAAAAAAACACTAAAAAGTGAAAAATAACTTTAATTTCGGAAGTCGGTGACTTTGAATATGTATTTTAATTTTTTGTCACCGCCTTCCGAAATTAAAGTTATTTTTCACTTTTTAGTGTTTTTTTGGAAGTCGGTTGTTTATTTTTTTGAAAAAAGTTTTTTATTTTTCACTTTTTAGTGGTTCACATGTGCTTACCCCTTCACAGCGTACCGGCGTGATGTTATGTTATTAACTGGTGTAAACAATTGACAGACATGAGATTTCAGCAATCCTTGTCCATTTGCTATCATTTATTGAGGAGTTCCGTTGCCTATCTCCGAAGTTCTTCATCAGATCTTCACCAAATTGAAATGGAACCACTCCGAGAAAGTAATCTTCCAAAAACTACACAAATTGCTTCAAGTTTGCCTATAAAATTTGAAGAGTTCTCTCTATTTCTCCAGGATCCCATCATCAGATCCTGACTTTATGATCATGGGACCACCTGGGAAGTATACCCTTTCGAACAAAAATTTTTTTATCCAAATCGGTCCAGCCATCTTCGAGTAATCGGGGAACATACATATATATATATAAAAAAAAAAAAAAAAAGGTTCCGACGAATTGAGAACCTCCTCCTTTTGGAAGTCGGTTAAAAACCTTCTAAGAATAGGTTAGCTATAATGAACCCATTCCAATTTCATTGATCGGTTTATCAGAATTGCATGTGGACTGTGGTCGATTATTTTTACCTGCAACGGCAGTACCGTAAGGAGATTATCATCAATAATGTACGTAAACATGTGAAACAACCGAGTCTAAAGAAAATCCATTATTGAAACTAATATTAAATTAGGAGTGAAGAACACAATATTAGTTTAAATACTTTGATCACTCTATAATTTCATGAATACTATTTTATTATACGAATGCATATCGATTTTAATTATAAATAACCAATAAATTAGTTATTGTATGTTTAAGGGCTTAAAAATTAGGTTAAACTAATTTTACTTTTCGCGGAATTAATTACGCCCTGTGTAAAAGTTAATATTAAAAAGAAAGCATTTTATGTCATTAGATACGAGGGAACTAATTATTATTAGTGTTTCAGTTCATGTAAGTATATTTATACGTGGATTTGCATTAAAGTGTAATTTACGACAACACTTAGTCATCCATCACTCATATTCATATCTTTATTTTCATGCCATAATGTGTTAAGTTCTTACTACGGCTTAAAGATGAAGTACAGTTACGGACCCTATAGGGCACAGCAAAAAATATAAAATTTAATTCAAAAAATTAAATAGGAAACAAATTACACAAGTCTCTTACTTGTCATACGTGTCAACTGATGTCTTGGAAAAATAGGGAATAGAGGATCCACATTCTCTTTTTTCTAAGACATTTTCACATTGTTACATAACATCTACCTCTTGGTAGATGTTATGTAACAATAGGGTTCGTATTCCCCGTCCTTTCACAAGCTAGGATAACGCTCTAACGTTACCCTAGCCCTAGCTTGCGAATGACCGGGCATCCCAATCTTTAGATGAATCACATATGATTGCTAAGTGAAACTTTTCTATTCTATAAGAATATTTTAACTTTTTTCACAATTTTGTACCCCCTACAATTTTCATGAACACCATTTTACAATCTGTATTGCCAGTCGCGAATTCTAAACATCCCCTATATTGGGCACGCCGCGATTGCGGCGGTAAGTCCCCTCTTTGAGGAGTGGTTTGAGAGGCGGCATGGCGTCCTCACCTTCCGCCTGACACAGGTCCTCACCGGACATGGCTGTTTCGGGAGGTTCCTGTTTCGGATAGGGCGGGAGGAAACGCCCGGGTGTTTCCATTGCGAAGATCGCCCAGAGGACACGGTGGAGCATACGGTGGAGGTCTGCCCAGCTTGGGCGGAGCAACGCCGTGTCCTCGTGGAGGTGATCGGCGGCGGCGATCTCTCGCGTCCGACCCTGGTCCAGGCCATGGGACGGAGCGAGAGGGCATGGCTGGCAGTCGCCTCCTTCAGCGAAGCAGTTATGCTCGCAAAGAGGGAGGCGGCGCACGTGAGGGAGATGCAGTACATGCGCCCTCACAGCCGTGGCCTTCGCAGGAGACGCCCTGGGCGTCGGGAATCCCAGGCTGATTCCCGGCCACCGTAGGCACGGGCTTGCGGACGGCGAGTAATGGGTACCTCGCTGTCCGGTAAGGACCAAGCCCGGGTCGACGGCGCGTTGTGTTCCACGCGCGCCTCAAAGAGATGTCAGCAGCAACAGAGGGGCCCGCAAGGGCCGATGCCTGCTGGGGGTGCGGGTTGTTCGAAAGAGATACCGCCGCCCCTGGCACACAGGCAACTGAGGGAACACGGGTGGGTTTTAGTCAGTAAAAGTCTGACACGCCCTCCCGCTCCACCCAGAGCGGGAGAAGTTATTTGATGATTTCCCACCCAGAAAAAAAAAAAAAAAAAAAAACATCCCCTATATTAATAAACATGCCTTTTCCGGTGTGTACCAAGTCCTAAATGTTTACAAAATGATGTCCAAGTTTAATTATAATGTGCTCTATAAAAACAAAAACATCATAAAGCAGATGAAGTCGCGCCCAAAACAGTTTTTATTCTGCAATTGGGCAAGAAATTAAGTATACACACAAACACATAAACCTAATTCTATCCAATGCTAAGTCAGTGTCATTTCCTCTATCATTTCAACTTGTTGTCTATATCAGTGTGTACCGAATGAAGGTGAAATGTCAATTGATACCTTCATTCACCCGCGTCGCCGACGGTATTGATATCATAAAATAAGTTAACTCATCCATGGCTATCGCCGATAAATTGGTTTTATACCGTAATTGAATGACTTTGCACGCCTACCAATATCCGTTTACAAGGCTGCCCATAAATTTTATTTACGAGAACAGAATTTCTTCTTACATGATTAGAATAAATATAACGATAGTAGTAGTCTGAACAAATCATCTGTTTATGACAGCTCCTGACAAGCTGTTACAATAAATCGAAAGCAGACTATAAAAATGTCCTTTATAAAAATAGCGTATCGTAGAACGATTTGTAAAAAAGTGGTTTCAATATACTTTGTGTAATATACAATAAATATTTTGCCTGCTGTTTTCTACTTAATTCTAAACCGATAATGTGAAGGCTCACGTGGTTAGAAACCACCAATCACAATACTAATTCAAGTATGTATTTACATTATCTAGAGTTAAGTTATCATATTATTAATTAAACCATACACCTTAGGAAAATCTCTCATTTGTAAACAATAATGATTTAAAACGAATCTCAAATATCTTGAAGACCTACCTACTGATTATAAGAAGCTGAAGTTGGCAGGAAGTAAGATCAAGATACTTGGGTAGCGGCCAAACGAATCGAACGATTTTCGCTCATCATTTGGTCCAAATATCCAGACACCCAGCATCGTTGCCGAGATGATAACAATAAATTTATGTTTAGAGGTGTAGGAAACGTTTACGACGAATAATTTAATGTTATGTAAGGGGTGTCTAAGACCTTTTATGATTACGTGAAATCTGTAATTATATTTGCCATTGCGAAGAACATATTTTGACAGGGCATACTAGAATGTCTGGTGTCTGTAGGTAGTAGTTGAAAAAAATATGTGCTGTACATGCACCAAAACTTCCCTCAATGTTTATTACTTACCTTGATCAGCAACGACTGGTCCAAGTGGGTCAAAGCGGACACGATGCTCTACAGCAGCGCGTGCAGCACAAACAAGATCCGAAAAAAATCTATGCCGCCTTAAAGCCAACTCGTCCCGACCCACCGGGGTGGCAGGAGGGTCTCGCGGCCCATCATTTCCATCGTCATCACCAGATTTGGCAGCACTCGCCTCAAATACTTCATCATCTTCCGTGTCTGACTCGTGTTTACTACTGGGTCGATTCTCTGATACTCCATTGCTGCTGTTCGTTGTAGATTTTAATATCCCAGTGGATTTACGACGGCCTCCTGGGCGAATATCCACATTTGTCCGGGCAAGCTCCTGCTCCAAACGTGACAATTCTTCAAGAGTAGCGGAACCGCGCCGACAATCTACAGAAAATCTCTTAAAATCTAAACGAGTCTTTTTGTAATCCACAGAATACCTCTTTCGGGACAAATCTTTTTTAGGAAGCACGAGATCTAAAGTGTCTTCCTCACCAGCCTCATTGGCAGAATCATTGCGTTCCTCTTCACTATTTTCCATTTTAATCGGTTCGTCAGGGCTGGCTGGTAAGGATATTTCTTGTTCTTTTTCGTTTCCGAACTTAACTTCTTGTTTTACAGACTCTTTGGTTGCGTGAGACAATTCGTCCTTTTCCTGTGTATTGTTATCGTCGGAGGCCGGCAACTTTTCTTTTGTGTTCTCATTATCTGATTCCGAGTTTAAATCCATTTTTTCAGATTTAGATTTGCTTTTACTAATTTTTTTGCTCGGGCGCGCACAACAATTTTTGAACATAATTATTATATAGACTTTTAAAGTATAAATATCTCATTTGCAAACGTAAAACGATAAACTATGAAGGCAATATAACAAATGTAATATTTGTTTTTAAAATAGCAATTTATACCTATACAACAACTCGTAGAAGTATTATTAAGTCAAGGTTTCCACTTTATCGAAATCGCAGGCCACTCTAGTGTTATGGCAGGGGTAGTACGTAGGGTCGGCGGCCGGCCGAGCGCGCGGCGGCGGGCGACTGACGGCACTGACGCAGGGCGGATGCGCCGCCCGCCCGGCGCATCCTGCCACCCGCGCCCAATCGCCCCGTAGCTTTTGGGATTGTATAGGGACCCAAAACGGCATTCGTTTTGGGTGTTGGTTTTGGGTCCCCAAATTACAAACACTACTCGACAACAATGGCATTTATAAATATTCATTGCATTCAGTTTTTCCCAGAAGTTATGCCTGGATGAAATATGCAATTAAAGATTGAGTGGTCTACAATTTAGACAAGTTATTTTCAAAATGAAAGTTTTTATTTAGGGTTTTTGTGACAAATGTGATACTCAACTTCGGAGATCATAGCTTAAACTTTTCACCGGAAAATATGAATCGCTACCTATTCTCGAAGGAACACGGGGAACCTGATGGTAATAATTGCCGTTTTGCTCGTCTTGAGTTCACGTATTAACTTCCGGATTTTAAGTTGATCCCTCTTGTTAGATACCGAAAAGACATTAAAACGATATAACGTTCCCTTCCCTTCTTCAGCTACCCCTACTTCCAAACAGTTACATCGTATCTGTATGGGTAATTAATTTAATTATTTTGGGCGGATTGGCCAAGCTTAGATGATATTGATTGAACTATGCGTGTAAAGTTGTATACTAATGCCGGACAAGGTTTCTCTAGCTTACGATTTTTGGTAAAAAATATACATCCAATTCACTAACGTATAAGCGACAGCAAGTACTCGAAGTTTGTTCTTGAAAAACGCATTTTATCTTCAAGGTAATTCAAGAGAATGCTGCTCATCCAACGAATGACATCCGAGATGTATTTGTCTTGGTGCTAAGACAGAGATCTTAGTAGCAGTACTTATACAGATGTAGCGGTAATAGCCTTGGGCACAACACTACATTTCAACTGACAATACCGTCTCCCCGGCTGTAGTTAACGACTCTCGCTTGGTTACCGGGGGGGCGGTGGCTGAGCACCAGCAGAACGCGCTTGCGTCGCGTCATACAGCACAAAAATTCCTAAATTCGTTCTTTTTCCGACGACAGACAAGAATAATCAGTGCATGCATGCAATAAAATTAAAAATTTAAATAATGTATTCTGGCTCCAGTTTTACCGTAATAAGCGAGTGTTAAAGATGTTTTGAAAGGGTGGTGGAAATGGATTTTGAACGTGATGCTGCGGCTAGCCGCAGGAAACGTTGGCGTTGGTTTGGCTACCTACAACTACAAAGATACCGTACGGTACGATTTCTTCCGCATAACTATCCACAACCATTCGACAGGCTATCGTATAAAAAATTACACATTTCGAAAACCTGATTTGGGTTGCCCCCGACAGCAAACAGCTGTCAAAAGAATAGCGGTCGTCTACTTAATAGCGTGCATTCCACGCGGGCTGGCAACATTTATAGTCGTTTTTCGTGATTATTTCATTACATAGAAACAAAAATACTATTTTTTCAGGCAAGCACTAGATCATTGGTTTTTATAATTATTTTTAACATTTAATCGTACTTAGTAATGCAAATAGAAAAAAATTGATGGTATGTCGATTTTTATAAGTAAATACCAAAATAACTGTTAATTGGCATACATACTTGAAAATACCAAGGATCTAGTGCATGGCTGAAAAAAATGTTTACTTTTGTTTCTACGTATTTAATGAAAAAATCACGAAATACGGCCATAAATGCGCCGTTGCCAGCCCGCGTGGCGAGAACGCTCGTAAACTGTGGCCGTTTCAATGGCGCGGCCACGGCGTAAATTTCAAAATAAGAATTCTTTCAGGTTTTGTAAAAATTTGTAAAAGTTGATTCCCAAAACCATAAAGTCAAAGTTAAAAAGTTATAAGAGTTTGAACGTGGCCGCGCCATTGAAACGCGGAGAACCGCGCGGCCACGGAAATCTTTAAAACTAAGCGTTGCAGAGACCTGAAAATGATAGATTGAAATTGTAAAAAAAAAATCCTAGGTTAATATTTTAGGAGCTGCAATACTATAACCCCATTGCCGCGCCATTGGAACGGTTCTAAATCTAATCGTTTAATATAATATAATTTAGAATCCTTGAGATATAATTTCTAACACAATAGTTGGAAAGTTTTCTGTAAAAAATAAGCTATGGTCACCCCAACGAAAAATTCAAACGTATTTTAAGGTTTTATAAAATGAAATAATTGTTTTTTTTTTTTACTTATTATCAGTAGTTCTACATATTAATAGTTGCTGTTTACAAAAAAAAAACTCGCTACTACTTACTTTCTTCGATAGATAATCACGACTTATTTCAACGCAATACCGTACTACAGCTCCTCAAATATAAACCTAGGATTTTTTGTTGTATTTTTACTAATTTCGACAAATTCAAATCTAGGTTTTACAAAAAACGTGATTTTCACCGTTTCAATGGCGCGGCCATGGGGTTAGGTTAGGTTAGGTTAGGTTAGGTTAAGTTAGAGTCATCAGGGGGTATCGCACGATCTCCTACGAGGCGGCCTGTGTACTGGCCGGATCCCCGCCCTGGGACCTCGAGGCGAAGGTACTCGCGTCACTGTATCGGTGGCGCGAGGACTCGAGGGCACGGGGAGAGTGGCTGACGCAGCGACATATGGAGTTGCGTCAGTCACAGCTTTGCGCAGCCCTGGTGGCGGAATGGCGGGACAGGCTTTCACGCCCTACCAAAGGCCCCGCTACCATCGGGGCGGTCCGGTCGGTACTCGAGCGCTGGCTCGGGAGGAGGCACGGCTCCCTGTCGTTTCGGGTGACACAGGTGCTCTCGGAGCATGGTTGCTTGGGAAGTACCTGTGTCGCATAAACAGGGAGCCGAACGCTCGGTGTCACCACTGTGTCGACTGTCGGGAGGACACGACGTGGCACACGCTGGCAGAGTGTGCCGCTTGGGAGGAGCCGCGCCGTGCCCTCATTTCAGGTGTCGGCAGTGACCTGTCGCTGCCGGCCGTTGTCGACTCGATGGTCGGTAGCGAGGAGTCCTGGGACGCGGTGGTATCCTTCTGCGAAACAGTTATATCGCAGAAGGAGGCTGCGGAGAGGGAGCGGGAGATTGCTTCCGCTAACCCGATCCGCAGCAGACGCACCGGGCGTCGGCGGAGGGCAGACAACGCCCTCTTCCAGCCCCCCTAAATGGGTCCAGGGGCGACAGATCCGGGGAAATCTGTCGCCCTCTACTTGTTAGGACCCGAGATGGCGGCGCGTAGTGTTCCACGCGCGCCTCTCTATGACGTAAGGGGGGAGTTTAACACCTCAATCCCCCCTTATCGCGAGGTGGCCCGCAGAGGCGGGCCGGCAATAGCCGGGGATCGCGGAAGTCACACTAGTTCCCGTGATCCCGGTGCAAGTGAGAGACGGAACACCGGGGTGGTTTTAGTCAGTAAGAGTCTGACAGATCCCTCCGCCCTCCCGGAGTGGAGGACATCCATGCGGACTTCCCCGTAATTTAAAAAAAAAGGTTAGGTTCCGCACTGTATCGGTGGCGCGAGGACTCGACGGCGCGGGGCGAATGGCTGACGCAGCGACATTTGGAGTTGCGTCGGTCACAGCTTCGCGCAGCCCTGGTGGCGGAATGGCGGGACAGGCTTTCACGCCCTACCGCCGGCCCCGCCACCATCGAGGCGGTCCGGCCAGTACTCGAGCGCTGGCTCGGGAGGAAGCACAGTTCCCTGTCGTTTCGGGTGACACAGGTGCTCTCGGGGCATGGGTGCTTCGGGAAGTACCTGTGTCGCATAAACAGGGAGCCGGACGCTCGGTGTCACCACTGCGTCGACTGTCGGGAGGACACGGCGTGGCACACGCTGGCAGAGTGTGCCGCTTGGGAGGAGCCGCGCCGTGCCCTCATCTCAGGATTCGGCAGTGACCTGTCGCTGCCGGCCGTTGTCGACTCGATGGTCGGCAGCGAGGAGTCCTGGGACGCGGTGGTTTCCTTCTGCGAAACAGTCATGTCGCAGAAGGAGGCTGCGGAGAGGGAGCGGGAGATTGCTTCCGCTAACCCGATCCGCAGCAGACGCACCGGGCGTCGGCGGAGGGCGGACAACGCCCTCTTCCAGCCCCCCTAAATGGGTCCAGGGGCGACAGATCCGGGGAAATCTGTCGCCCTCTACTTGTTAGGATCCGAGATGGCGGCGCGTAGTGTTTCACGCGCGCCTCTCTATGACGTAAGGGGGGAGTTTAACACCTCACTCCCCCTCTATCGCGAGGTGGCCCGCAGAGGCGGGCCGGCACTAGCCGGGGATCGCGGAAGTCACACTAGTTCCAGTGATCCCCGGTGCAAGTGAGAGACGGAACACCGGGGTGGTTTTAGTCAGTAAGAGTCTGACAGACCCCTCCACCCTCCCCGGGGCGGAGGACATCCATGAGGATTTCCCCCCGTAATAAAAAAAAAAGGTTAGGTTACAGTCTTGCAGCTCCTAAAATATAAACCTAGGAATTTTTCTTTATATATTTTTTTAAATTCAATCTATCATTTACCTAAATTTCAGGTCTCTGCAACGCTTACTTTTAAAGATCTCCATGGCCGCGCGGTTCTCCGCGTTTCAATGGCGCGGCCACGTTCAAACTCTTATAACTTTTTAACCATAAATTTGACAAATGTATGGTTTTGGGAATCAAATTACAATTTTTTACAATATCTTGGTAGAATTCTTTTTTTGAAATTACGCCGTGGCCGCGCCATTGAAACGGACACCGTAAACTGACAAAATGTTCAAAAGGGTTTTGGATTTCTATACAGCGTTTAGAAGACTCCTACGATAGATAGCATTAATTGATGTTGTGAAGCTATGTATATTCCAAAATCTAGAAAATTTCCGGGCAAGGTGATCCTGATAATCTCCTCACCTACGATCCTGATGCCAGAGAGCTTCTGCGTCACCAAATCGAATATCACGGTGTATACGGTATTGCTATGGGGTTCAAACCGCTAAAACTCCAATATTTCCTACTTACCGTCTTCCTTAAGCGGGGGGTGGTATCTACCTACTATCTAAATATATATAAAAGGAATTGACGATTGTTAGTCTTACTAAAACTCGAGAACGGCTGGACCGATTTGGCTAATTTTGGTTTTGAAATATTTGTAAAGTCCAAGGGAGGTTTGAAAGGTGAGAAAATATAAAGAAAATCATGTAAATATAAAAATGAATTGACGTTTGTTAGTCTCACAAAAAGTTGAGACGACTTTTATTGGCGGTACGAAGTTCGGCGGTCAGCTAGTTTTTGTATGATTATGAAACAACAAAAACAACATTTAGGAACGATTTTTCCGACCCTCCGTGCTTCGATTTTGCAGGAAAATTTAAGTAAGTAGCTCAAAATTAGTACCAGTTTGCCAAAATTATGCTAAAGACTTACTAACTAACTATGGTGACCTTGTGTTCAGAAATATCTCACGATGTGGAGCGTCAAACATAAACTGTATTACACAATACAATAGCAATTACTTCCAAACTTTGTTTACGAATCTCTGGCTCTGTAGTGGATGTTTGGGAAACGTTGCTTGTAGTTAATTTAGTAATTATTATATTATTACTTACGATTGATCGTACGTGGAACTTCTCTTAAAATAACTTCAGGAAACCGTGTAACATAATTTCATAGACATTTAAGCTGTGTATGGTGAAAGGCACCATGGGTTAAGTAATAGTCGTACCTAACTATAGATGCGAAACGGATTTTAACCGTTTTTGTTTTTTTTTTTTGTTTTAAACCGTATTTTTGGTTTAAAGGATATAAAACCTCACTTTGGAGTTTCGTATTAGTTTAAAATCGATTCTTCTAATATCTTGCGCTGAGGCTTCACACGAAATTATCTACACGACCAAGGGCAATAAATATATATATTTATGTATATACATTCTAAAAATATGCAGGGCTGAGTAAAAACCTAATAATACAATTTTTTTATTGATATTTATAGCTACTACACATTTTTTAAATGTAAAGATTGCTTTCAATCTGTCAAATTCTAAAAAGTAGTAAAGGTATGATATCGCCTATGATAAGGGGTACAAATGAATAAAATTAGGGGGGTAGGTACAAATGAATAAAAATGGAAATGGAATGATTTCAATTAGCCTTTTTTAACTGAACTTATAAGTAATACGTTTTCAATGTACGGCCCACGTGGTCGTGTTTTAAACAAGCTGGCTTTAAATCACGGATTTTGGTTTAAAACCGTTTATTTACAACTATATCCATAACCGACGCGCGACCCTACAAGAGCATCATAAATGTAAGTAAGGTTTTATTTCAGAAGAAACACTCAACGGCTCACAAAAACAATGAAATGAATTATGATGATGATAATTATGTATCTTTAAAGCAACTTATGGAGGAAGCATTTTTGTTCAACATAAAACCTGACCTGCAATTTGCAAAAAACGTAAGAAAATTATAATTTTGGGAAACATGGGATCGACTTTTATTTAATTAATGGTTCCCATTCTACCCCATACAAATGGAGGATTTTATGTAAATTTTAGTCATACAGCTCAATTGGCTAGTTGACAGTAAGAAAAATACCTTATGAATTTAGTTATTATAGAAAATTTTTTTTTTTTTGAGGGTGGGAAATCTTCAAATAACTTCTCCCGCTCTGGGTGGAGCAGGAGGGCGTGTCAGACTTTTACTGACTAAAATCCACCGTGTTCCCTCAGTTATCATTACAGAGAGTTGGAACCGTCAGAGGAAGTATTCTCCAAAGGAAGCGACAAATTGGAACCGTGCACCTAGCTTCTGACGTTTCATAAGTGCCCTTGCAGATTTATGTGAAATAAAATACTTTGATTTGATTTGATTTGAAAGTTACAGATGTTCTATTTCTCAAAGGTGAGTTGGTCTTAATTATGTGTACACATCCATATTGTTTCCTATGAACTTACTATTAAAGCAAGGTTATCAATAACCAGTTCTTAAAAACAAATGACAGAAATGTATTATCTGTTCCATAATCAATTCAAATTCTTACCAAATATTTTCTAAACTTTTCAAAAGACAAACATTGAATACAAATGATCAGGGGGCCTAAAAAAGCCACATTAAGCGAATACTCTAAAAGCAATTCATTTCCCGAATTCCTCTATGATTCTGCTATTTGATATTTTACTTCAATAAAACAATTCATAATTAGGTGACCATTTTACGAATTTCCATACTAAACTGTCAAATAGATGAATCGCGTGCTGTCTATGCAGATAATATTATGAATTGTCAGTTTGTGACCATTGTACGATTTTAAATATGATCATTAATATTATCCTATTAAGATTTTGCCAAAGCGGCCTTTTAGACGCCTGCTATCTTACTTAACTTAAGATATTGGTATAAAACAGCTAGCTAAACCCATTTATTGATGACATTCAGATGAAAGGCAGGCAGGAATTAACTGGCACAATATGGGTGTAGGTAATAGTTAAAACAGGCTGTTGTCCATAACTCCACGTCAAAGCATATGGTAATATGGGTGTATACTTGTATAGTAGCACCCCTGCCCAACCCTTCGGGGAATACAGGCTTGATGTTTTTAATTATGTATGTATTGAGATGAGATGGAAATGTAATCAAGATTTTGTATGGAATTGGATAGATTCTGTTGCTTTTTTTATTTGTTGCAATTTTATTTTCAAAAATAATCAATTTCCAAAAAAATCAAACTCCTGTTATAATCGAGAATTTTTAATATTTACATAATTTAAAAAAGCTAATAGTCTGTTGCTTTGGTACAGATTATTTGATCATACTTGACTAAGTTCTAAAGCAGCTGTAAAAAAGTACCTATCTGCAGTCAGACAATATAGATTTTCGCAGGACGATTTGTTAATTCCAGCTTTGTGCGCCTCTTACAGAATTGAGGATTACGTATCATCATATCCTGTGACCAAGTACCTACTATTAGTCGCAATAAAAAAGTTTATTTCAGCAAGTGTTGACTTGAATCCAATGTAGGAATGGTAATATTACTTCAGTAATGTACATACTTTCACGAATATACTATGGAAATATCCCTTTCAATAATGTAATAACTATTATTCTTTCGTATTTATAAAATAGCGTTGTATTTTAATCATGAATACTCTGAGAAGCTTCTACAGTAGGCGTGTAACAAATTAATAGGGTACACAAAGCAACACAACCATCTTTATTACAACTGTTTATGTACTCACTATCGTTATCTCGTTCAGTTGACTCACTGCTGATATGGTTGTCTGAATTGTAATTCACTTACTGTTTACGTATAAAATAATATAAAATTCAGTCTTTTTAGGTTATTTGTCAGATAATGGCTACAACAAAGTCGGCATAAAACCGCTATCACACGAACAAAATATAGGTGCTAACTCCACAGATAATAAAACTTTGACCCATAGGCACAAAGTGTAATTCCGGCTCAATCTTACAGTTCGAAAGATCAATAAAGGTAAAATATGGATAAATGATTAGAGTCTCATGGGTTTCCACAATTTATTTTATTTTAGATTTGGAGACGATGCTGGGAAGTCTTCTAAGTCCCTTTTTTTTGCCACATCGTCTTACGCACTTCACTTTGCCGCAGTGGTACGAACGTCAGCACTGATCACATCAAGCTACCCCAATCTGTCAATTTCTTTGATAATTTTTCAACTTTATCACAAAAGAATAAGGTTCATGTTGACAGTTTGGGATAGCTTGATGTGCTGGCGTCTGTACATACCATAAATTTTGTGCTGTGGGGCCGCGAGATGAGCTTGGGAATGACTGTGGGGATGCTAGAAATAGTACATACTAATTCCATGGAGAAAGGCATCCAAGATTTCTTTTTCCACTTAACTTGACTGACTGATCTCGTTTGAATCATTATTTTGTTAACATACCATCACGCCTTTTACCGTTTCATTATAGTAGTACACCCTCTTATTCATAAACGATGATTACGAAACGAAACGAAACGTCAAAAATGTATGGATAAATGTATAGACGCTAATCATCAAACTTTAATCATCGTTTATGAATAAGGGGGCAAATAGTTTAAACGTCTAAAGTACTCAGTGACCTAGGTACACATGGCTACACATCAAGCTATACATTTCCAGTTTACGCTGATCTCGCACTGTACGGAAATCCTATACAATGCGAGATCAGCATTTATACCTGTAGTACGTACACCCACATTCATTTCGTCAGATATGTTTAAGACATGTAATAGGGATGTACTTTATTGCCATCAAACGGGCACAAACACAGACATTAGGCTGCTAATGAGAAATTCCTTAAAGAAAAATTCAATCACTGTCCTACCTAGGAATCGAACTCAATAGCTCAAATACTGCCAACTACTAATAATGCTTGCCAAACTAGATCTATGAGATCGGTAATCTATACTTATATTTTAAAGAGGTAAAATTTGTTTGTAAGTTTGTATGTAGGGGGTAATCTCTGGAACTACCAGTCGGATTCGGAAAAATCTTTTTACATTTGATAGCCCAATTCTTGAGGAAGGTTATAGGCTATTTAACATCACGCTACGAACAAGCCGAGCCGAGCCGAGTAAAAATAAAAAAGTGAGTGCGTGCGGGCGATGGGATGCGACGTGGCAGGTCAGGGGCAAAATTTCGCGCGTGCGAAATGCGAGTACATAAATCACAAATTGTAAAAAAAAAATATTTATTTTATGAATAGCGCGTGCAATTTTGTCCGTTCGATTCCCGGCAAAAATGAGCATGTTTTACAGTCGTCCCGCATGTGATGCTGTCTTCCCCTAAAAATAAGCGGGGTAAGTTAGTTAATCGCTGTTGGCTTGTATAATGCATTATGCTCGAGAAAGGATGCTGCTTATCGTCACTGCGGTCGTCAGTCGTCATAAGAGATACTGTTAAATAAAATCGAGGGATTTTCTGATGTTTTTGTAAGGTATTAATGTACAGAAGTTAGCACTCGAAATAAAACGAATAATTACAAAAGTAAGTTATTTATTAACATTCAACTTCACCCAAGTAACATGTGGATTTAAGCAAATAAAAAAAATACATTAAAAAGGTTAAAAAACGGTGTTTACTTATTCAGCTACATTCAAAGGCACATAAAACACCGTAAGCTGGCCTCTGTGCTAAACTACATAGAACTTAAATAAAAGTTCACAAAATTCAGTGTCCTGCCTACACAAAGGTTTACGTAAAATAATGTACTTTATTTTTGGGTTACTTTAAAGTTTAAACTTTTACAATACACAAAAACCATATGATAAAAAAGAACACTCTTACACTTATAAAATTACGGAATTATGCGATGCTCTTCCTAGCTTCTAATCGTTTTTGTTTCACCAAATGTCCTCTAAACCGCGGACGGAGTGCAAGAAAACTACATCTACATAATCATCAAACTACGTTTAGCATTAATTTATAGAATATTCTATTTATGTAAATCAAACAATTCAATAGCCAAAACTGGCCATCTAACAATTTTCGCATACAAGATGTTTTCTTAAAAAAATACGGACATTACTATTGCTTTCCATTGAATACTTTCATGTTTGCAAACATGAAAGTTATTTTGATATTAGATACATACAAAAATCAAAGCCTGCTAGAGACAGCAGAGTGGTCAAGTCAAGACCAACACTTAATTAAAACAATTTTGGTTTTTCTTAAAGTACTTATCTTAATCAAATTAAAATAATTATAAAAAAAAATGCTTTAGAAGATAATTACATGCATAACAACAGTTTTTATTATTAAAGTATTCCAATTCATAAATACATGCATAAATAAAGCACAGTAACTAGATTATTTTCATAATAACGGTTTTGTTTAGTCAAAAAATATAAATGCGCAATATACACCACAAGTGTGTCCTGCCTTTGTCCCAGCACTAACATAGCTCACTCTATTTTGGATAGTATAGTATTTAATACGACCTTATCAGCGAGGTAAAGGTTATCTATTCACACACAAGTTTATACACTTATCTTGTGGTTGCAGTGTATATTGCCTATCTAATAACATTTCTGCTAAGCATCCGTTAATTATGTGCCTTTCTTTTATATAAAACAAATTTTAAAGTTAATAAACAATACAACATAGAAGTCTAAAAATTTTAACTAGAAAACTTTGATACTAATCCAAGAAGTGTCAATCGACAATTTTAAATCCTCAGAATTCACTTTTTTATGGAAAACAAACCTGTACTACTATTTCACTTGTAATGGGGGTAATCTTAAACATAGCTAACGATCAATATACCTTCAACATTCATATTTAAAACATGTATTATAGTGTCTTGGTTGCTTATAATAATATGTAGAAAACTTAAAAAAATTAATGGACCATGATTTTTTTCATGTTCTAGAGCAGTTGTATCGAGAAATTAAAATGTAGGTATTTCAGAATATTTATATATCACAATGAATTTCCTCTGCCAACCGCAATCAAATTAATAACCTAATATCACGTCCCTTCAACCTACTCTCTAGCTAAAAGGTGAACTAAATGCACTATATTTTGTAATAAATACACAATTTGTACAATATGTTACTGTATCTCTCTTCAAAACTTAACTAAACCTTTAAGAGCTACAGCATACAGTTTTCATTATCTATTCTAAATAATATTTGCACTGTGAATGTAATGAAGATTGCTAGGTACTAACTGCATAAAAATCAATGGAACATTTCATGTACGAATGGCGAGAGGTTACAATACATAACATGTACTATTAAGTCTCTTCTTTCATTTAATTACCAACAATCCTTTGGTTTAAGCTTTTTTCCAAAGTTAAGGAATGCAACACTTAAAAAAAAAACACTTTTGAAGACTTTAAAAATCTAAACAAATAAATAGTAAAAAAAAATTGTAACATCGAAATGAGTTTAAACACATTTTTGTATTTGACTAGTATAGGAACAAACCTGGAATTGAAAAGGATAATTTGCAAGACTGTAGGTAAAGGCTCCTGCAAACCGACTCGACGCGACTCTAGTAGATAAATTTCAATGAAATTTTGGCAGAAATTGGAGTTTCCGCACTATTAGACCTGCGTCGCGCCTGCCTGCGGGAACCTTAATACGGACTGGTGTCTGCAACTCTACGTCAATGCGCGTTTTTTGCAAGACTGTAGCGATAATAAGTGCAAAATCGAGCAAGACAAAATATGGCAAATATCATAGAAAGATACACGTAATAAATAATAGACCAATGTTCAAAAATACGTGAAATATGTGCAATCTAATACGCTATGCACAAGCTCTCGCAATTTTAATCTTGCAAAAAGCAATCATTTTGATTCCACAGCCTAGCCACAATTATTTTTCAAAGCCCATTATTCTAATAGATAAAATATGTGTAGGAATCTGTTGTATAATGTTACAAAATTCCAAGATTGAACAGGTCTTTTAAGGTAATACAATACATTATTTTCATTGATCCCATCCTTTATTGATGAAATTACTTAATTGTTTTTTTTTTATATTGGGTTTTTTAATACCATATTTTAGATTTAAAAGAATTTTATATTTTCACAAAATCATTATTGTTTAGGTCCCACGTAATGTAGAGTATAAAAATTACTCTATTTAAGATACCAATGATTATTTGCATTAGCCTCATAAGTTTTCACTATGTGGTACAAAATTCAAATATGTCAGTATGTATAGATTTCCTTTTCGTAATGTGTGTACCTATATGTTATATAACCTATATAATAAGATAGTATTTTAAATACATTATATAAGTTATTGCATTTTCATAAATAAACCTAAAACTATGTGACATTTTTCGTTGTTTTCCTTATAAAAGGTTACCAAGCTCTTTTGTTTGTTCTTTTTGTAGTAATGGGAATACTAGCGCTCATTTTTTTCATGACAACTCTCCAATCGGTGCATTCTGGAGCCACAAGTCGTGAATGAAGTTGTACAAGTCATCACTGACTGCCACCTGTAACAAAACGTTGGCATTTTTTAAGTGACTTTAGTTGTATGCTGTTGCCAGAGAGTTGGAGTATCTTCCAAAGAGTATAATAATATTAATGGGAGGTATCTTCCCACGCCTAAATATCTAGCAAGTGACGCGGATCAGCGTCATTGGTGCAATAGATATGGCCAACTATATGCTTCGCCAACTGCGGGAGTACGAACTTACTTCCATTTCGGACAAGATCTGCGTATAATAGTATTTGGCTGCTTTACAAGATTAAAGAAAGTCTTTTGTAGTCTAAATGGGTATATACCTAGTCTAAGGCTATTAAAATATTACAGAAGTAGATAAATACCAGCAATGTATTAACTATACGAAATGTAGCTGTAGGTATTTGCATTTTTACCTTTGCAAATACTAAAAAACTTAATTAAATTGAACAAATGCATAGAGCATCAATAGAAGCATACTCTTGTCGTCATTCCTATTTATTATTGTACAATAGACTGACAAATAATCCCTATTACGCGAGAAATAAGCTTCAAAATAATATGACAACGTTAACTTATAATTTAAAAGATAAGCAGAGAATAGACAGTGGTTATCTTTCATACTGAACGGAATATTACGTACCTTGTAAGGGGTGGGGTTCAGATTCCTCTTGATATCTTGTCTGAGAGTTCTCAGTGAAGACTGTACGCGCTCTCGCACCTCATGCAGCGGTTTCGGCATCGTGTAAATGATACCGTCCTTCCAGTACACCTATAATATTTAGAAATAGAATCTTTTATACTTAATATTAATTTAAAAAAATAAAATGATTGAACCCGCTACCAAGTGTGATATTCTAAAATTATAATGAAAACTTGAGAATATTGTAATCTTTTTCTTCTTCTCTTGGTAGGAATAATAATATAATTATTCTAGAGTGCGTATTAGAATGTCATTTTAGTGTGTGTAGAAAATGAGTGGCATTTTCTTGTCTGATCTCCAACATTCTAGTGAGTTATTTTTAGAACAACAGCTTGCTATCTTCTACATAAATATTGACTCATCTATGCATATAATAAAATGGAACTTAACGAAGAATTTTGCGTTAGTCTGTATGTATGTTTCGGATTGGAGCAAAAACAGCTGCGCGGATTTCGTTGAAATTTGGCAAATACATAGCTTATAACCTGAATTAACACATAGGGTAATTTTAATTCTGGAAGTACGATCCCGTGAGGTATTTTCAGAAAACCACGCGGGCGAAGCCGCAGGCCAAAGCGAGTTCAATATAAAACAATAGTCTTAACATATATAGCACATTTAACCTGCATAACTGGTGCATCGTAATTAAAATGCAGTTTCCTCATTATTACTATAAAAAGATATGAAATCACCTTGTATAGATGTTCAACTTTGCTAGGGATGACGTAGGCTCTCTTCGACTCTTGGAAGGGATGTCTACAGAGCACCTTCTGGCCGACCTCGGGCGCCGGCTCCGACGAGCGCTGCAGAAGGTCGACCAGAGCGTGGCCATCAGCACCGAATAGTCTGTATGCCTGAAATTATCGTGATAACAATTTTATTATACAATACAATGTTTTAGGTTCTGTTATCTTTAAATCCGATATGACTCGACCATTACACAAGAAAATTATCTGAAAGATATCAAGACAAAATGTTTATTGTGTCGTAGCCTGACTCGACAAAAACTTATATAAGTATCTCAGGTATTTTTCCTACAGAGCTGAACAAGAAAAGATACTATTATGTTATTTAGCCATGACATGGCTAAATAACGTCATAGTGTCATGCCAGTGGGATGACTGTAAATAGGTTACCCAAAACCCGAGGAAATTGTATATTTTTGAAAAACCCATGTAGTTATGCTATCAACCCTAATCGGTTAATTTCCGTTATTCATTGAATTAATTTTTAAAAGACTTGAATTAAATCGGTTTTTAATAGTATTCATCATTTGTATGGCAATATGGCAAAATATGTCGCACTAGGTATATTATTTTTAAGGCCTTTGTATGTAAAAGCCAGTTTTACAAATAAATTATTGTTATTCTATTCTCCGCGATGGAGTCTAAATGTGGTGCTATCCCACAAGCAATTGGGGCACTTGATGTCTTGTCTAGCGTGTCCTGCTGTCTGCACGCTTTAGAAGTTGATGGACGCTGCTCAGTGCCAAGCTCGTAGCCAAATTCTGGGCTGACTCTTTATAGATTGCTATCGACCAGTTAAGAAGAACATTCTTATCATTATATGATTATACCTATCATTATATCACCTACATAGTTAGTTTCAGTAAACTCGTCGTTTTATTATGAGTATTATGACATAGTTTACTTAACAGAGACAGAATATTTGTTCGGAGGCAGGGATTTGTAAAACAATGCTATATTTATTGCCCTTCTTACAACCATAACCGTTTATTAAATCGATGGTAAATAGTGCAGTCGGTGAACAATCAATAAGGCTAACAAAGTATTCGTAATTCACAAGACCTTGTGCCGTTCGATGATACTGTAAGCTATATCTATGTATTCATAAAAATCGTATATTTTTCTCCTTGATAACACGCATCCGTTCAGGGCCGTACGTTATACGATATTCCGTTTCTTATAAATATTTACCTACTTACCTAATCTCATCGTGATACAAATCCTAGTTTTATCGATATTAATTAATAATCGCTAGTCGAAAATGTGTTATATTGAACGACATACGATACGATAATATTGCCCGTCGAGACGATTACTGTGATTAGTCGCAATCGATACAAGTTAAAGTTCAATGCAGTCAGTTGTGTGTTGCTAACTTCAGTACACATTAAATTAATCAAGATAGTGTTCGTTTCCATTTTAATTTGCAAACAAACGTCACGAGGAAGTTTGTACTCATTAATGCAGCAATAAACATTTTAGCGAGAGTATTCATTTTTCATTCAGATAACACAATGGCCTCGTTTACTGAAAACGTTCCATTAATTAATACTTAGTACTATCGACGTACCTCTTTGTGACCGGGTATGGTGACTTTCCCAACATCTTGGCTCAGCTTGATGCGAGGCTGTCCGTTTATCTCCGTTAGTTTGTAAACGCATCCCAAAGCTGGTTGCCGTTGACATGTTACTGTAAAAAACATAAACAAATACTATAATTCAGTATGACATGACATCAAACCAATTTTAACAAATGCTTGTTTCCTTGTACAATATACTATTCTTGAGTCATAGCAGTTATGTGACCAGCAAAAAGTACCTCAGCTCAGCACAATGTAGCATAATGAATAAATCGCGCAGTTCCGGAAATTACTGTCATTGTTAATACTGTATGAAATAATAGACTCAGTAAGCTTAAAGGGAAACATGCGAGAAATTGTGAGCATTCTGTGTTTACTATACCTAGATGTGTCCCGATCCCGAAACAGTCGATTTTGTGTCCTTGTTCGTTCAAACTGAGTATTGTTTCCTCATTAATGTCGTTGGAGGCTACAATGGTTAGTTTAGAGAACCAGGGCAGTTTGAAAGTTTCCGCGATGCTCTCGAAGGTCTCCCTTGATAGTACAGACAAATAAGCCAGATCGCCGCTGTCGATACGGATACCGACGGCTCTGTAGGCGCAGTCATTTAGCGCTAGTGCTACAGCACAGAAGTTTAGCAGACCACTCCTGTTAAGAAACATTATTTCAATACTACTAATTCAAAAAAATGCATTACAAAAAAAACCTACTGTTATCAGTTACGTAACTATCTGTTACAGGGCATGCTGTCTTGGAATCTTTGCTACATAAATATATCATTGGTACAGACCTACAATTGCTGTATGTACTTCAACGTCTTGTGGATGTGTTTAAGGTACCTAATGCTCTGATGTCATTTGCGATTACGTAGGCGTACAATCAACTGGGTGTCTACTACAATTTGTTCACTACGTTCATTAAAATGATAGATAGGAAAATCCTACATACAAAAATATAAACGAAATATCCAATAAATTTCTTACTATGTTTAAATATGGTGCATGATGGTAGCTATACATGCAATACCGGCTTGAATACTGTGAATGTGTGCATATCCCTATACAATGCAACTGTGCCCAATGACTAACATTGCCCCTAATCTTGCATATAGGGCACGACAATACGTCACACTGAAGCAAATATAAAATTCTCGTAGGACGTGTTCTCATTTATTTACATTCGGTTGTACATGAAGCGCCGTCCATATACGCTTCACTGAAAAAGCGAAACAGAACATAAAATATTATCTACGGCCATGATTGTTAAGTAGTCCCAGCGGATAATCCCGGTGGATAATGTGTTGTTAGAGTGTGCTTGCATATGTCATTCCTCCCAGTGTTATGAGTCTTTCATGCCCCCCTAACGATGAGTTATGTCAAATGAGATTGCAATAACTGGACTTAGCCAGTACACATAACAAATCTAAGTAATAAATAATTAAAACTTCACAAAACTTAAAATATAAATGAAAATGCAAAACAATAATACAAGTTTATCAGACACCAAATGTCAATGAGTTGTCTATTTGCATCTTTACCTCAGTGTGCGTTCGACCGTGCTATATCCATATGTACTATGTATAGTCGGTGATTTGAGTACTCTAGTACCATTGGTTCCACAGTTGCTATTGTAGCCAGAATGCCCATTCATATTATGCTGCCTGTGTCGTGACGGTAAGCCTTGAAAATTATACCTCTTGACATCGTACGTATCCACTAGAGCCAAGAAACCCGACGGGAATGCTAATGCATACGATATGAGGGCAGCTAGTTCCCCGTCGCTGGCTTCCTCCGGGGAAATGTCTATGATGGCCGACACTCGCTTGCGCCACTCTAGCGACAGTTCGAGCAGGTCGCACGACTTCTGTGTCTCTGCGTGCCGTATTGTGACCGAGTGCAAGTCTTCCAACGTGCTGAACGACGTCACAAATGAATGTGCATGAGTCCCTCGCACAGGTATATTAAACATTTTCCCAGCCAACACATTGCTTGTACCATCGAATCCACCTAAAACAGAAACATTTGCTGTATGCAATTTATAGTAAGAAAAGTTAAGTCGTAGGTTACATGGGTATTAGGTAATTCTCCTACCGTATACCTATAAGCTATAATATCAACGATGAGTAAGAAAATTCGTGCAAGGTTCGAAAACACCTGTCATCCCATAAATCAAGAAGGTAACAAAAGTCAATTTAAAACTTTGGTAGCAGTCCGTACGTGAGTACCAAGCAGGTGAGACTTTCAAGGGCAAGGTTCGCGAAACTTGCCTGATTAAACCTATTAACGAAAAGTATATTCGCTATTGGGGATTCTTATGAGTCAATGGCGCGGCAGGGTGTTTTATATTGCACAAGTTTCAATAGTGCCGGCGAGCTTCGTACCAGGCACGGGGTTCGCTAGCCGCCTGCCTGAGCTGCGCAAACACGCTAATACAATCAATACCATAAAGAGAAGCTAATTTGCACCCCTATACAAGCCCGTAAAATGTTATACATTATGTGAACACATAGGAAACTTTTTGTCATCAGAAAATTAATATCCTGCTAGTCTCCTGTTACAATGTAAAAGTAATTTATCAATCTAACCAATGTAAGCATATTTCGACGCTGACAATCCTCCATCCGGGCCTTGGGCTCTTCGTAAGCCAAATTCAAGTAAAGAAACATTTTTCCCAGCGACCATTCTATACCGTGCAGCGTTCGTTGCCATCAAACTGTAAAATGCAATAAATATTACAAACAATTTAGGGATATCAAATCTCAGTCATTTTAATTGAAAATATGATGAATAGCTCAGAAACTATTATAAAGCAATGGCCATTGAATAAACAAAAAACCCAATGGCATAGAAAATTGAATATATTAGAATATAGAATATTTATTTTCAGGATGCTAGATCTTTTAAAACTTATGAAAATTTCCATTAGAATAATATTTCCAGCTGAGCTTGATGCTTTTCTCTTTTTTAATGACTTCAGTTTTCGTCGCATATAGGTAGATTTCAATAGCAACCTAGAGTTGTAGGTACATAACCTGTATCGTGGATTTGTATTATTTTTATTATCTTTAGTAAAGGTTAATTAAGGTTTCGTCACAAGACTTTTCTGCCGATTAAACAATGGAAACGTCCTTCATCATGAAACCATTCTTTGTCGCTAGTAGGAGCGTAGGTAGGTTTTATTGTTAGTGCAAAGTGGATAGGTACCTATTGATTTACATACCTACGATACTACATCCACATGAGTAGCACCAACACGCTGTGGTACCTACTTCTAGAGATAGAAATGACTAGCACGTACATTTTGAGTACCTACTTTATGTGGCCTACCCAAATGTCTTTTCTTTGGTATTGTTCGTCGAATCGTTGTGCTCCATAATTATGTTTTGAGCTGAGCTGCACTATTACTGACAGATGCGTGCGCTGACTGGACACTCCACTAAATCTGTGTGGTTCTTTCCTCAAAAGACCATTTCAGACACGAATCTACATAATCTTCACATGCTATGAGCAAAATTATGTCTCGACTTTAAAAGCGACGTCTGAGTTTGTTTCGGCCTTTCTTCTCAGAGTAGTCAGATAGGAAACGCCGACCTCATCTAGATTTTTTTTTTTATATGACTGATGTGTAAGTGTTTGTACAAACCTAGGTACTTACAGAAATAAAATCATTTATCAAAACAAATGGTGACATAGATACCCCATTGTCAAACTAATGAAAGATGGCTTGCAATTATCTATAGCAGCCATGCCTGACCTAACTCGTATCTGATAAGTGTGACATTATACGTAGTATCGAAGAGCAAACACTCATATCTAAGCACACACAGGAAAGCCTTGACAAGTATGATTTAACCGATTATGCAAAATATTAAGGGTGCATGCTTCAGCTGACACGTGTAGAACACGAGTCTGACTGAGCGTGAACTTACTCGTAGTGTAACGAGTTCGATGTGGTAGGCATAGTGATTTGAACTTAATCTAACTTTGCGTATTCTTCATGCCTGCGCCAATTTTGGCAACTTGAACATCTCATTTCCTTTTACTAACAACTTAATTTTAAGTTTGATACTTAGTCGTAAGTAAAAGGTCAAACGATAACAAAGTAAAGTTTTAATTTGGAAAAAATAAAGTGCGACAGATGCAACCGACATGACCTACAACTAGGGTTGCCAACTTTTACTAGAAGAAGTAGAGTATTTCTGATTTCAGACTGAGTAAATGAAGAGTACAGCAGGCTTAGCACGAGCACCGATTTGTCGACGGAAGAATAGACATGACTATTAACTAAATAATGTACAATAGGAGAAAAAGCTATGTTCTTCTATAAATTATCACAGTTATGCGTTCTAAACGAAGGATGATTTTGTAGATACTCGTATATACTTTGTGGCCGTCGAGTAGAAAGTTTGTTGTCAATGTGGTTTGTCAGTTTGGGAAGAAATATTCCTCTGAAATAGTCTACATATAAAAGGACCTAGACAAAGATCGTTAAAACGAAAGACAAAATGACAAATTGTAGTAGGATGTCTACGGTGCGATATCAAAAATGGAGAAACGAAATGTGACTTTGTATAGAAAAATCACTGTCTATTCTTCGTAGAAATAAAAAGCGTCATGCTAAGCCTGCTGATTAATAAAATGAGTACCATTTCTTCATTTCTCTTCATGTGTTTTCTAGCACTTTTTGTGGTACATAACATTTTTTATTGATTTTACAAGAATTGTAGGACTTCAAACATCCTAATTCTACGTTAACATAAGATCAGGAGCTAATTTTAATAAATATTAATATGTAAAGTCCTGTTCCTCTCTTCTCGCCACTTCACATTCATCATGACAGACAAATAGTCAAGTGGAAAATATAGTAAAACCGCAGTAAAACGAAATCATTTGCCTCAAAAAAGTCTGTTTATGCAAAAAGGGTATTTTGGCGTACTTACTCTATTAGTGTTATAGATTAGTGTACATCCGTAAGAAAAAGAGTACATTACTCTATTTTAGAGTACGGTTGGCAACCCTACCTGCAACTGACCGAAAACCGAAGTTATGACATAAATGATACCTACTTCATACCAGGCGCGGTCCCAGCCAAGGACTTGGGGGGGGGGGTCACAGACAAAGACTACCTACATATTAATAAGAAAATTTATGATATTTTCGAAAAATTACTATTTTAAGCTTTACGTTTACGGCTTTGGGGGCGGTCATGACCGCTAGGACCCCCCCCCCCCCCTCCGACCGCGCCTGCTTCATACATAGTTTCTCTATGAATAAGCAACATTTAGGTACCTACCTACATAAGTCAAAATAATGTAGTGCAAATTGTTTCGCAGCATTAATGTTACGTTTATAAATAACTAGCTGAATCGACAGACGTTGTCCTTTCTTAACGATGAATATTGAATTCGCATTTCATGTACATTTACTTTTAAGTTACGCGCAACTTTCTAAAATTTTTGTTTCTTATGAACCTTCTTCTGACAATCATCATCTGCCTAGCCTTTTCCCAACCATGTTGGGGTCGGCTTCCAGTCTAACCGGATGCAGCTGAATACCAGTATTTTACATGGAGCGACTGCCTATCTGACCTCCACAACCCAGTAACTGGGTAACACGATACCCCTTGGTAAGACTGGTTGTCAGACTTTCGGGCTTCTGACGACCCGTTACGACTGCCAAAGATCCACAAATGACAGCCGGGACCAACGGCTTAACGTGCTTTCCGAGGCACGGAGGGGTCTTGGTATGTAAAGATGGTCACCCATCCACGGACCAACCGCGGCAAGCGTAGCTTAACCTGATCAATCGACCCGTGCAGCTATTGTTACTTAGCCACAAGCCCCTACTTCTTCTGACAATAACAAACACAATAAAAAAAAGAATTAGCAAAATTGGTCCAGCCGTTCACGTGTCATGCCGTGATCAAGGGAAATAGGGATTGATTTTTAAATATACCTATAGATTACGTCGATATTGCAATACTTGATAACAAGTGACTTACCTTGCAAAGTTGACGAGAGTTAACAAAGTGGTTTCCAGCAACTGCGCTACAATTAAAGGTCCTTCAACTCTTAATAAGGGCACCCTGCAAGATACACAACGTCATAAACATAGATGATTGTAAACAGCTTAATTATGTAATCTTTACTATTAGTAGGTATCTATTTGGAGCAATGTTTGTATTGGCAAATATACTTAATAGATAATTTGCGCTCCTATGAAAACAGTATGTAAACGGAAGTATGCGTACGTATAAAGCAAACTGTATATGGGGTTCCGTAGTAATTGTGCATTGTGTTTGTCCTTTGAAATTGTCAAAGGAGTTTTTTGTTGAGTTCTTAGAGGCGAGGAGAAACAAATTTCGACGCCGACGCCTTTTTATTCATTTTATTATTTTCTGAGTAACCTATTTAATATTTGATGGATTCATATCATGGCGCAATAGTTGTGCTTGACAACGGTTTTAGAAGAATTTCAATTTGAAAAAAATAAAAAAATGGCTTTCTTAATCATTTACTTCCTGTTATTTGTGAATTCATTTTTGTTCATTTCATTCAACAGTTTCGTTTTCTTACACAATTCTATACCTACTTACCTAATCATTTATATAAAGTGTCAGCTACCAACGGCAATATTTATTTTCTAAGTCATTTAATTTGGTATTCTATGGATAGATTGAAATAAATTATTAAAGAAAAAATATTTTTTTCAAACTATTATATCATTATACACTACTATTATATTATTATACACTACTATTACATTATTATACGCTACTATTATATTATTTACACATGTATTAATAAGGTTTTTACATTAAAAAAATAACGTCTTTTATAGGCAAGATTATGTGCATTATCGATTCAGATTTAGGTTAACTCGCTTGTTAAGAAAATAGGGATTTAAAAAAAACGTTGTTCTACGAATTCAATAGACAAGCAGACACACTATTGATTACACTATGACCAGAATATGATAAAACAGAAATAGAAAATAAAGAAGAATAAACTGATAAAATAAAAACAAGTCTGTTGCATAGATTTTTCTAAACTTTGAAATCCTTACTGAAATAACTCCTATGATGAAAATCTGACCAATATACCGCCTTTCCTTTTATTTTTGCTTCGATTTTGCTTCCATGTGTGTATTATAAAGTAGTAATTAAGTGCTTGGATATCACAAAAGTGTATCCACGAGAACATTGCCGACAAACTGTACAGCAGTTTGGCAGAAGATATATGTATTTTTCTTCATGAATAAATGAAAAAAAAAAGATTTTTATTAATCTATGAATTTGATCGTTAGTATTTTTTTTAATCCGCCAGATTTGCCCACCATCTGGTATCCGGCCAGAAGAAATAACGCGACCTACAGAATAGTTGAGAAAGTAAATCTACGGAAATGAAGCCCATTACATCATTGGACAAACATACATAGTTACTTAGCCATAGTTAATATGCTGACCTTAGCCTCAATGTTATAAACAAAAAATATTTTAGACTGGCCCTCAAACTCCTACAACACTACTTTAATACATTCTTTACAGTATTTCTATCTGAACAAGACACATATGAGACAGGGTGAGGCTTAACAGTGACTTAAAATTTGTTCCGTTTGAATATTTGGCTGTTTGTCTATAATGGGATAAGTGTAAGAGTGATGAGTGGTGGGGGCTATTGCAATTATTTAATAAATCTATTGTTTTGTTGTTTTTTTTTTGTGGGGGGAAGTTAAGCTCTTTTTGACTGGCAGAAAAATGGAATACTTCCAAATTTAAACAAAAAAAGTTTTTACTACAGGTTTCATCAGTATATTATAATGCTAGAAGTTAAATTATTATTGTTTCACATACCTTGGGAATACTACAGAACCTTCTTCAATAGCGCTTACTCTAATATCCTTGCAAGTTAAGTCTTTCAAATATACAAAGAATTCTGGTTCAATGTTGTCAGGTAGAGTCTGCTTCAAATATTCAATATCTGAAAAATAAGAGCTGTTGTATGTCTTCTGTAAAAAATATTTTTAGTTAAACTGACTTAAATAAAACTACATACCACTGTCAGAATAATGGAAGTTTTCTAAAAACTTAAGGCATTCTTCAAGACCGGCGAATATGGTGAATTCCCCTTGGAATGGATTTGCACGGAAAAATAAATCAAACACAGCAACATCATTGACTTTTCCAGATTTCCAATAAGCATAGGCCATTGTTATTTGATAGAGATCTGTAGAGAACATAAATTGGTAGATATATTATTAAATAAACCTCCATGATGAGAAAAATGTCTCATTTTCCAAATGATAGATTTATTTCCTAATTAGTACATAATATATTTAGGAAGAATGTAAATAAGTCTTTCCTAAATCAAAATAGGTACATACCAGTTGTTTTGATGATTGATTGAAAAGTAAGTAATTAGCTGACATAACTTTATACATAGCTTAGTTATTGTATTCTGAATTTTATTAGGCTATTGTCTTAAAAAAATGCCTTTTGGGTATTATTGAAATTATTATTATTGAATTATTATTAATCTAAAACGCTTAAATTATCTACACGACATTCTAATTACTTAGTTCTAAAGTACACTTGACATTTAAAATTCGCTCCAAAATATATTTTATTTCACTCACCAGTCAATAAAGGTTGCACAATACCATTTTGTCGTGCCATCTTTCTCTTGATATTTAATTCTTCACTAGACATTTTCGTTGTAAGTGATGAAGTAAGTGCAGAAATTATTAGAAACGTGAGCTTTATAAGGTATCTGTCGAACGACTAAAACAAGTAATTTCATCGTGATCAAGTGATCGTGGTTATCAGCGCGCCAAACAAATTTTGACGGATATTCTACGCATGCGCATAACATTCATACTGACTGTAAAGTTTAAAGGTCATTTCTGAAGGTCGACTTAATGTTTAAGCAAAATTGAATATTTTTGGTAGTACTTAACACTACACCACCGCGTATTTATTACAAACAACTTTAAAATTAAATTAATAAATTTAGATTACAAATCACTCACACACAAATAAAAGAACATTTCTTATTTCTTTTTAACACTGGGTCTTTTGAGACTGTTTGTTATTTCAAGGTGATAAGTTCCATGAAACTTCAAAATGTGAAGGACTCGTGACTAATGCTAAATACACACGCAACGACTTCCTGGAGATTTGAAAAAATGGTGTGTGGACGTGACTTTATAAGAGATTAATGTCGCTGATGATCAGTTGATCACAGAACATACGAGGGTCATTCAATAAATACTTAGCCGAAAATTTTGGAAAAGTGGGAATTTATTTTTCAACATAGTCTCCTTTTAGTTCGATACACTTAGCCCAGCGATGCTCCAACTTTTTTAATCCGTCCGAAAAATAGTTTTTGTCAAACTCTGCAAAATAGGCCTCCGTGGCGGCGATGACCTCCTCATTCGATCCATATCTATTCCCGGCGAGTGATTTTTTCAGATTAGGAAACAGAATGAAGTCACAAGGGGCCAAATCTGGAGAATTCGGTGGATGGGGCAGCAATTCGTAGCGTAATTCGACCAATTTGGCCATGGCAACGGCAGACGTGTGAACCGGTGCGTTGTCGTGGTGAAACAGCACTTTTTTCTTCGCCAGATGGGGTCGTTTTTTCTTTAATTCGGCGTCGAATCGGCCCAATAAATCGGCATAGTAAAGCCCTGTAATTGTTTTACCCTTCTCGAGGTAATCGATGTAGATCACACCTTGTGAATCCCAGAAAACGGTGGCCATAACTGTTCTGGCCGATTTTACAGTTTTCGCCTTCTTTGGAGCACGTTCCCCGGTCTGGATCCATTGTTTTGATTGCTCCTTGGTCTCTGGTGTGTACCAGTGGATCCAGGTTTCATCGACGGTCACAAAACGACGCAAAAACTCCGCTGGATTCCGCTTAAACAGCGCCAAACACGTCTCCGATGTGGTCTCACGGTTGCGCTTGTTTTCTGGTGTGAGTAAACGCGGCACCCATCGCGCCGACAGCTTTCTCATGCCGAGTTCCTCGTGAAGAATATGATGCACTGTTCCTTCTGAAATGCCTACAGTCTCAGCTAGCTCCCGAACCTTCAATCGGCGATCTGCCAATACGAGATCATGGATTTTTTTAATGTTTTCCTCCGTAGCAGCTGTTTTCGGTGCACCTGGACGTGGTTCATCAAAAACCGACGTACGGCCACGTGCAAACTCGTTGAACCAATTCTTGACGGTGGCCATCGATGGAGAAGAGTCACCGTACACAGCATCGAAGCGCTCTTTGATTTCGATGCGCGTTTTCCCTTCCAAAAATAGGAATCGAATCACCGAACGATATTGCTCTTTTTCCATTTTTGTAAAACCGATCGACACGTTCGCTTCCATAAGTTGTCAAATTAAAACAAATGAAGGGATTGGAATGAAAATTTGAAAAAAGAATTAAAAAAGAATGTGCTACACTGTGGTAAAACTCTTTTGAAACTACAGCACCCTCTGGCGATGAGGCTAGGTACTTATTGAATGCACCTCGTACATACCTCAACTGATGATGCTGCAATGTAAATCGCTGCAGATCTAAAAAGATGCATCAATACATTATATAATAATATCAGTCTGTGGATGAGTGGAAATCTAGCAAGTGACATGAGGGGCAAATGAGATGACTATTTCGAATGTTATTGATGAAAAATATCTATCTATACTATCTTCCATCTATATCTTCTATAACTATACTAATTATAAAGCTGAAGAGTTTGTTTGTTTGTTTGCTTGAACTCGCTAATCTCAGGAACCAATGATCTGATTTTAAAAATTCTTTCAGTGTTAGATAGCCCATTTGTCGAGATGAATTTTTCAAAATGGGCTTTTTTCCCCTTTTGAGAGCTTCCGCTGCGTGCGCAAAAATCATGTAAAGCAGAATTGCTCCCCTTTAAAAGTTCTAAAAAAAGTCCGCGACAGCATATGCCTATCTTTTAATTAAGCTTGGCTCACCTTTTTTATGCTAACCAAATTTGTTCTAAAATAATGCATTATTTGCGAAGGGGTTGAACGCGCTAATCTCAGGAACTACTGGTTCGAATTGGAATATTCTTTTAGTGTTGGATAGCCCATTTATCGAGGAAGGCTATAGGCTATATAACATCACGCTAAGACCTTCAGGAGCCGAGCAAAGAGGAAAATTTTACGAATACGAAGTACTCGCATGGGCAGATGAGGCGAGCGACGGGGTGGGTCGGGGAGCAAGAAATTTAACGCGAACGAAGTCCCGGGCAGAAGCTAGTATATTGATAAAATGATATTGATTTAAAAACTTAAACGTGAATAAACTATAGCTAATAGATAGTAATATAGATGCTGCTTATATATTATCACGCCTGTATTATCCGATGGGATAGAGAACAGTTAGGTGTACAATAGATCACCCACATGTAAGAAAGAAATTATACGAAACACCTCTACCGTCACATTAACGTGTCTCACATGTTGAAAACGTTACTTACAGGTAGATTTGTAAAAGGATGTATGTATGATGTACTGAAAAAAATCAAAATCAAAATTCATTTATTCAAACTAGGCTGAAAGTCAGCACTTTTTGAATATTTGCTTTAATATTTGCATGCCAATTTATGGCGAAATGTATCATCGCACTAACAATTTATATACCTACCACATTTTGTAGTACCGCATTTCATCATTTCAGCCGAAAGATGCCAATTGCTGGACATAGGTCTCCCTAAGCTCCTCCACTTCGGCCGGTTCTGTGTTTCTTGCATCCAGCGGATTCCTGCGGCGAGCACAAGGACATCGGTCCACCTTGTGGGAGGCCTTCCAACTGTACGTCTTCCGGTACGCGGTCGCCACTCCAGAATTTTTCGGCCCCATCGGCCATCTGTTCTGCGAGCAATGTGCCCTGCCACTTAAGTTTGGAAATTCTTTGGGCTATGTCGGTTTGCCTTGGTTCTCGTGCGGATCTCTTAATTCCTGATTCGATCACGTAGGGAAACTCTCAGCATAGCCTTCTCGATTGCCCTTTGGGTGACTTTTAGCCTTCTGATAAAGCCCATTGTGAGCGACCACGTTTCAGTGCCATAGGTTATCACTGGCAACACACACTGGTCAAAGACTTTTGTCTTTTTCGTAGTCCACAAACGCTAAGCAGAGAGGCAAGTTATACTCTTCGGTCTTCTGTATTACCTGCCGCAGCGTATGTCTGTGGTCTACGGTGCTAAAGCTTTTACGGTATCCGGCTTGTTCGGGAGGCTGGAAGTCGTCAAACTTGCGCGCGAGACGGTTTTAGGTGACTCCTGAAAACAGCTTGTAGACATGGCTCAGAAGTGAGATGGGCCTATAATTGTTAAGTAGGGTATTGTCACGCTTCTTAAAAAAAAGTACCAGCACACCTGTGATCCATGCCTGTGGCGTTTTGCTTTCGAATATGGCAGAATTGAACAGCTTCTGGAGGGCCTTAAGAACGGGTTTTCCGCCGGCCCTCAGGAGTTTGGCCGTAATCCTATCATCACCCGCCTTGTTTGTGTGCCTTGTTGTTCTTAAGTTGCTTCAGAGCCTGATTAGGATGGCTCTGAATCAGAGCCATCATAATCTCGTACAAGCTGACGTGCGGGATGTCTTCGGTGTAGTGTTGGGTCAATCTGGCTCTTAGGTCATTTGCCACATTCGTAACGGGTTGCTTGTTGACGTGTATAACTGTCCATAGAATCTCTAGAACTCTCTTAACAGTTCAGGTCTGGCGGATACGATCCTGCTATCATCGGTCTTCAGTTTCGGAAGATGACTCTTACCAATAGATAGATCTCATGCAAAGACCTTGGAGCCCTTGTTCCGCTCTATCGCATACTTGATGCGGTCCGTATTAAAGCGACGAAGCTTGCTCTTCAAGGATCCGTCTATAGAGCTGTCGTTATCTTAGCGCATCGTCTGATGACTGCAGGATAATTTCACGTCTCTCTTTTATTATTTGCAGATTAGAATCAGAGAGTTTCTTTTTGCCATTTGTACGATGGGTCTTAAAGACCTTAGACCCGACCGTAGTTTCCACGAACCCATCGTTATAATCGTCCACGGAGCTCCCTAGGCACTCGAAACGATTCTGGAGTTCGAGTTGAAAACTCTCGGGGTTTTGGACTATGATCGGTGCTGGACGGAGCGTAGACCTCAACAGCCGACATCTTTTTAGCTTGATATTGATATTCAATGTGCATGCGGTGATCGCCTTCGGTTTTCACTGCGTTGATCGCAGACATCATTGAATATTTGCTTCTTCGTCGAAATACTGAAGACAATCTCGTTTTTAGTTGAACCATCAGGACTCGGCCAGGCCCACTTTCTGTGCTCACGCTTTCTGAAGGAGTTCATCGTAAAGAGGCCTTCCTTCTCTATTAAACAGGCCAGTGGTTCTGACGTTCAACTCCAAATTGCCCCACTCTCAGCTCATCATCGCTTCGTTTGCCCAGTTTCGCGTTGAAGTTCCCCATAACAACGTTGAAGTGAGTTTTGGTAACGTGCATGGCTCTGCACATATCCTCATACATGGTCTTGACCTCATCGTTGGGGTGTGACGAGGTCGGGCCGTAGACCTGTATGACCTTCAGCGAATATCTTGCGGATTTTCTCAGTATGAGGTCCGCCACCCTGGCCAACACACTCTCGATTTTCACCACGTTGTTCACTAGGGAGTTATGGACATTAAACCCAACACCGCCTTGAGACTGCTGGTCGCCCTCCCGGAAATAGACCAGGTTACCGGATTTGTGGATTATCGAGTATTCCCCCTCTCTTCGGACTTCAGATAACCGTACTAAACCCCACTGTAACCGGCTCAATTCTTCCTCCAACTCGGTAATCTTTTCGTCGGTCCGGAGTGTACACATGGCTACACATCAAGCTATACATTTCCAGTTTACGCTGATCTCGCCCTGTACGGAAATACTATACAATGTGTGTTGTAAGTTGCCAGGTGCAGTTTTCTGTTGTTGTGGTAGCTAGATCTCTTCCGGAGATTCTTAGCACCCCTTGCCTCACCGTAACCTTGAACACTACCGTAGCCAGGAGTAGGAGGGCCGCCGGGTACTAGGGGCCGTTTCACTTTAGGGCTGCTTGTCATTTTTAGAGGTGTTTTGCCATAATTGCCACGCTTGGCAGGCGGGTTGGCGACCACAGTATGGTGGTAAAATGAATAGAGAATGCTGCTGCCCATTCTCTAGTATGTCTCTTAGTCGCCTTCAACGTTTGGGGCGTGGTATAATATTACTTTATAATGTTTTTTCAACTTAGAAAAGCTGCAACTTTGGATGGTGTGATTGATGTGTCGTCGTCAGGGGTGTCAAAATGAAACAGACGCGACTATCTTTAAATCTGCGCGGCCGCAATACCAGCTGGTAAACCGCAGCATAATTCACAGTCTTAAATGGTGGGATAACATTCAGTTCTAAAATGATTACTCCATTGGTAACATCAAATTGAGATTACTAATGAAATAGTTCGGTTTTACATGGGGTCGTTCAACTATCGATGCTGCCGGTGTTGAAATCTTAGGGCATATTTACAATGCATGGGAAAATATTAAATACGATGCCTTGGGCATCTTTTGTGATTTATTTAGAGCATTCGATTGCTTGTTTCACGAAACTTTAATCAGGAAACTCCGCCACTACGGGATCCGGAACATAGCTCTGAATCTTTTTATTTCATACTTGAGTCATTGAGTCTTGGTTCTTTCTTGTTTCTTGTTTATATTAGTGACTTGCCTTACCTCTTATAGGATAACATATTCACCCATATATTCAATCTGTAGGTTTTTTGGTAGTGTACATTCTCTTGTAAGAAATTAAAATTTGAGTTTTCTTGCAAGGGAATGGATCAACTAAAAACCATGCTCAATAGGCTAACTAGATCCATATGTTTCAATTTACCGCCATATGATTTTTTCCGAGGGGCGAATATAGATGGTGCTCACAGCCGTTCTACCACGTTGTACTAAATATTGTAAGGTGTTCGCATTCTTCTCCGTTAGCCGACACCGACAACCGCCGACATCTTCTTTTCCTTAGTCTGAGGCCGACATTGACTATCTTTGTGTTGCAGAAAAGAGTTTTCGATCAGAAAAAAATATGGAGATTAATGTAATGACTGTGCCTTCACAGTATATTTTTGGAAATCTTTTATAATAAAATATTTAATAGTATATAAAATATTTAATAGTATATAAAATATTTAATAGTATATAAAATATTTTATATACTATTAAATATTTTGTGTATCCTCGGTGCGCTACCGGTTAAGCCAATAAAATATTAAATTGTTTAAAATACAGTGAAATCCATAGTATAAACATTAGGAACAAACACAAATTTGTTGTATGTACAGACGCCAGCACGCTCATGTTCAATTAGGAAAATTTGACAGTTTGGGGTACCTTGACGTGTTGGTGGTGCTAGCGCCTGTACAATTATTTTGAGTTTTTGACACGTACCCATCGATCACTAATGATCGATGCACGTACCCATACATTAAGGCATCTAGGGTATAGTCTAAATACTCCAAGGCTGAGGATAATGGAAAAGTCATTGTGCGTAATAATTATATTTGAATGACTGGAGGTAGGCAGTGGATGTTATTTTAATTTTCGTTTACGTTTCCCGTCATGGTAGTGAATTTAAAATTTTCTTACATTTTTTGCAATTTGCAGGTCAGTGCAAGGTTCTATGTTGAATAAAATATGATTCGCGACCGTAACAATGATGGCTTTATGGCTTTACATAGTTATACCGCGGGCTATCCTGGTCCTCCTTAAGTGTATAACTAGCTTTACCTTAACGGCCAAATACAAAAAAAAAGATTACCGTTAAGTGAGTTGTGTGTTTTTTTTTTTGAGTTTTGGCTTCGCACGGTTTGTGCATTTAGCCAATGTCAAGTAATTTTTCTTTTCCATCAAGTAAATGGCCCGATATCGGGCACGAAGTTATAAAACAGTCATAGTCGTCTTTAGTCAGTCAAGTCAAAGTTATTGTAAAGCGGTATTAACTTTACAACAAGCTATTAGGAGTTTTGGGGGGAACACGAAAAGTCCACGTTAGTCACTTATTTTCACCTTCACTACATTTGTGCACTCACACGTAATTAAATTGCATAATTCACTACCAAAATTATACAATTTTATTCGCTATTTCACTAAATTTCATGAAAATAAAAAGTCGTGCGACATGTTCCAACGCGATCCCGCCAAAAACTCCGAGTCGTGTGATTGATTGAACAACTGTCACGTCACTAGGGATGAACGATACCATTGAGGTATCGATACTTTTACTTGATACTGTATCGATCGTCAAGTATCGATACTTACTCGGTATCAATTGAAAAGTTTCGATACTTACTCGTATCCAATCGTTTTTGGAAAATTTGGAGTAAAAACCGTAACAAGTATTGGTATTATTTAATGATAATTACAAAATTATAAGAACTTATAAAAAATGTCAGTTTCTGTTGTGCTTCCCAAAAATATTATTTTTTCCAAATGTTTGCGTGTTAGGCGATTTCTGGAAGCAGTGGTTGTTGCGCTAGCTTTGGAAAACAGCCTTTCGCAAGGTACAGATGTAACTACTACGTTCAAATATTATGCGTGCTTATTTAAAATTGACACCTCACCGGCTTTTGAGGAAGCACGCCTCCCCTTTTGGCTAAATGCGAGTTATTTGTGATGTGACCAAAAATTAAAATCTTCGTTGGCGGTTTCATCTTCAGACTCTACACAAAACTAAGACTAGGATGCGTTCAAAAACTTCAACTTAAGATATGCAATTTTTTTATCAATGTTAAAATGAAATAGTGACATTGGAATACTTATGAGTACTTTTGACCGATACCTACTCGACACTTAATTTCAAAGTATCGATACTATAAGTACTTGGTATCGGATAAAAGTAACGAGTATGTACTAGGAGTGGGTCGTTCACGTATTTACCGTCGACGAAACGAAACTGGTTTATCGCATACAATAAACTAGTTGATAAAACAGTTTAATTTTCGACTAGTTTACATAATAGACTGAACAGCATATAAACGAATTTATGTTCACGGAGTTTATCCACCGTTTATTGTACGATCAGATTAGGTCGTTTAGTTGAAACTAGTTTACTAATCGATGGATAGATGAACTGTACTTGGGAATCGAAATGAACTTCTCTTCATACTTTTTCCAGGGTTTGGACTGGCAGGCTGACTAATAAACTTGTATGTATGATAAACTAATTCAACGAAATAAATAGAGATCGGTATCTATCGTTGTATTATAGAGTCTATTTTCATTTAACAGCGTTCGCTCAGTGAGATGAACGTTGGTTTCTGCATGAGAGAGAGAGAATCAATAACAAACGGCCTTCGGCAGTGTTCGTGTTCACTCGTTCCGTTCCGTCGAGCGTCGACTACGTGTACGGCGAAATCAAGTTGTCGCCGCCGCCGGTCGCATGCGTAAAATGTCGTCCACGAATAAACTGGTTTATCTGTGGACAGTAAACTAGTCGAACAGTTTAGGTCGAATAAACAGTCTAAAAAACCAGTTCGTTCATTCAACGCTCACCACTAGTATGTACTTGTATTTACTCGAATACTCGTATCGTTTCATCCCTACATGTCACTGAAGTCACCTGTGGATAGATTGAAAGAAAAGAAGATTCAAAATTTGAATTTGTACATTTTTGTTATCACACACGTTCGGTACAGTACTCTACTTTTCACCTTTCAGTGTTTGAAATATAATAATTATAATGATATTATGCTATGCTTTATAATTGGAAATAATTATTATTAGAATAGTTTTGTTTCTTTTTATAATCTCAACGTCAAAAAGAATAAAACGAATAAAAGTCAACATTTTTTATAAAAAGGTATGTATTGCTATGAATCCTAAAATTACTATTTTTTATTTGAGCAGACTCTTTTTGCAGTGGAGTTTGTTCGTCCTCTTTATCATTAGTTCCTATATATATAATGTATAATCGGTGGGGAGTCCTAGGGGACGAATCTTGTCGGGGTGTTTCTTGTCGTGGTGGATTAGCAAACCTTTTCTGGTCACGTAATCTTCTGAGCAGTTCGTGCATTTGAAAGGTTTTTCTCCCGTGTGTTGGTACATGTGGTACTAGAAAGAAAAGAAGTACAATACAGACACGCCATAGTGGGTAGTAATAACATAATGGCTAGTACCTAAACAGTTTTTGTTTTAAAATCGCATTTTATTATTTTTGCGATGTGTACAACTTATCAAATTATTGGAACTTTCCTCAATAATTCATACAATTCATGAAGGCATGAAGAACTTCAAGTGAATGTCTTAGTAAATGTTCAAACTTACTACTCTTACATAGGGTTGCCAACATTTTCTAGAAGAAGTAGAGTATTTCTGCTTTCAAAGAGAGTAAATAAAGAGTACAGATTAATATATAAATAAGAAATAGAGTACCATTTATTTATTATTTTTCATATATTTTCTAGCATGGTTGCGATACATATCTTTATTATCTGATTTTATTATGAATTGCCGGACTCCGAACATCATAATTATATGTTAATATAAGATCAGGAGCTCATTTAAATCAATTTTTTTTAAAGCCCTGTTCCTTTCTTCTAGCCACTTCACATTTCACAGTGGAAAATATAGAAAAACCGCAGAAAAACCAAAGCACTTTCCCAAAAGCCAGTTTATGTAAAACAAGTATTTTAGCATACCCTATAGTGTTATAGATTATAGAGTACACCCATAAGAAAAAGAGTACAATACTCTATTTTAGAGTATGGTTGGCAACCCTACTCTTACCATACTTTATAGCATACTGTAGTAATACTTACATTGAAATTTTCCTTCTTCACAAAACTATGCTCACATAAGTGGCATTTGTATTTGATTACACCATTTATAGTCGTAAGGCTATTATATGCTGCATTTGTAAATTTCGGTTTAGGTGCAATCGGTCGAAGTGTTGGAGGGCTAGCAGGGGCAGGGATAATTCTTTTATAACCAGTCTCCTTTTTTTCATCAGGATGCATTCGATTTCTATGAGAGTAACAATTTCCAGAGCTTGCAAAAGACTTGTCGCAGAATGGACATTTGTAAGGTTTTGCCCCAGTGTGTTGGTTCATGTGAAACTGAAACAATATTGTACAGTCAGTAATAACATTTACTCTTTATCTGCATAGCCTCTTCCCTTCTATTTTGGGGTTGGCTACCACTCTTAACTGGATGTAGCTGAATACCAGTATTTTACATGGTGCGACAGTCTATCTGACCTCCACAAGCCAGTTAATGGGTAATAAGATACCTCTTGGTTAGACTGGTTGTCAGATTTTCGGGCTTCTGACGACCAGTAACGATCCTACCATGACAGTGGGGACCAACGGCTTAACATGCATTCTGAGGCACTGGGGGTCTCGGTATGTAAAGATGGTCACCTGTCCACGGCCCGACCATGACAAGCGTACATTTACCGGATGATCGTCCCATGTGGCTATTATAACTTAGCACCGAGCCCCTCAGTAACAAGATTTACTCATTGATGTTATGTGACAAAATAATATAACAAAATTTTCACTAAAAGTAATTTAATAATATACATTGACCGAGCAAGCAATTATGGACTGTATCCAATTTGAATGGAATTAACAGGTTGTTTATTATTATTATTTTTACAGAGAAATATAAATATATACATAATTTAAAACAAACACAATTAGAATAATAATAATAATAATGTACATGTATAGTCATAGGGCGTCAAACAATTTGTCTGCATTGCTGTCAGCAGGCAATGTACCCACAGGCTGGAAGCATTGCCACATTAAATGGCAATGATGTTTATGTGTTGTTTTCATTTATTTATGAATTATTATTTTTAACTAAAAGTTTTGTTAGAAATAGGTCACAGTTTACCACTTACTTTTAAATCCTGATTTCTTTTGAAAGTCTTCATACAGATCTCACATGAGTAGGGTCTGTCACTACTGTGAGTGACACTGTGTGTCTTCAGCCCCCCCCATGTGTTGTATGATCGACGACATACCTTGCAGGTATATGACTTGCTTGATGGTAAATGTACTGACAAGTGGGCTACATATGTTCTTTCTGACCTAAACCTGTAAAGATGCAATTTTTCATCTTAGAATCACAGCCAAGTCTAGTTGTTTGAGAATATTTGAAAAAAAAATAAAGTCTGAATATGAAAGTTTTAACAAAATAATTAGAATGGGCAGATATTCAATTCAACTCTGGATACAAATTCATAAGTATAAAAAGAAGAACTTACATCCTTCCACATAATTGGCATAAGCCATTTGTCCGATGCTTCTTCAGATGAGATATTAAGTCATACTTATAAAAAAATTCTTCTAAACATGTGTGGCAATTATATTGTTTCTCGTCCCTACTTTCGGGAATGTGGATCCAGGCATGGTTTTTTAAAGCCAAATCTGTATAAAAGCTCCGGTCACATGAACTACATTTAAAAGGTTTCACTCTTAGATCATCTTCTTCACTACTTTCATTTACTGTTGATTTGGTGGCGTCGTCTTCCTTCTCTTCATCTTCTGAATTAGAGTGTGAATCTCCCTTCTTGATTAATTTTATGGTCACATTTTCTGTATCCAGGCCATGTAAATATGTAACATCATCCATTGAATAGTTATGATCGTATGGGGGCGAGAGAGTGACTTCGGAATTTTGAAGCACCATCATGGGATCCACGCACACTTCCATTTCAGTATATTTATCATTTTCATAAATTTCTTCTGACTCGGGCTTTTCTTCATTTGTTACTAAAGATATCATGCACTGGTTTGGAATAATCTGATCCATCATAAAACTACGCTGGAGTAGCACATCCTGAGCGTTTCGCGCTGTATCTATAAAATCACACACTGATTGTAACTTTGTACAGCATTGTATACATATGTTTTTGGGCAACTTGTCATCTTCGTCCACCTGTAAATTTTAATATTTTGTTAGAGTTAAGTATTACCTACTTCTAAAAATAGCGTGGCGCGATATAGTACCTTACCTCAATTAGCAAATATTTGTTGAGCTTGTTTTGTAGAAGCATTGCTTCGGCTTCTTGACTAAATATCATAATCGTAACATCTTGCTCTTCAGCGCAAAGGCGACAACATCGGTCAAAGCTGTCCTCGAATTTTAATGTTTCCGTCATAACTAAACAGTTACGAGCATAAATGTTGTGGCACTGTTTTTACTTATTCCTCAGAATATGATGCACTGTAATGATTTTTCCCGTCGTAACCATCCAGCGACTACTACAACAGCGCATGCGCGTTGAAAGATAGCGATACCCGATGCCCAGCATTGTATAATTCGTTGCTATTGATACTTTTTCCAAAAAAGTATAGGCACCTAACAGTGCATGTGCCGTGTGCGGGTACTGCGCAAACTCGAATCTGTTTTGCCTTTATTACATAGACGGTTACGAGACGAGATTTAATTTGATGACGTCGCAAAATCGTAGGTAGGTGCATAGTTTGTTTGGCTAAATAAGACAGCATTTAAAATCAGGGAGATTTTGTCACTCTATTGCGGGGTAGTACATATTGTCTACCTACCATTTTAAGGCTTAGCATGACGCTTTCTATTTCTACTCTACCATAGAATATAAATCGCTTGTCTACATTTCTCGGTACAAAACTGTCAACTGTCTACACAGAAACGTCATTACACGCTTTATATTAGCTTCACTTGTATGTTTGTTTTTTATCTACTCTTCCGTCGACAAAACGCTTCTCTACGGTTCTCGTGGTAAGCCTGCTGAGGTGCTATATTGACCACCCTGTAGTGAAGGTGGCCAGTGGCCCTAAATGATAACAGCCGTACAGATCGATCGAAAGTTAAGCTATGCTTGCCGCGGTCGGTTCGTAGATGGTTGACCATCCAATATATATCGAGAGCCTGTCGTGCCTCGGAAAGCACGTTACCGGCTGACATTTGTAGATCTTTGAGTCGTTATGGGTCCTACCTGTCCGTACTGCCCGGTAGTCTGTATTCTGACAATCAGTCTTACCAACGAATATCGTGTTTTTTCAATAACTGGGTTATGGAGGTCAGATACGCAGTCGCTCCATGGAAAATACTGGTATTTAGCTGCATCCGTAACTAGGGTAGGGCAGGCAGGGCACGAGCCCTGGGCGCCTATCGAAGGGGCGCGCGAAAAGGCACCAATTATTTTTTTATTTTTAAATTTAAATAGTAAAAAAATTATTCAATAAACCATTTCAATCTATTATATCTAAGAAATCTGAAGAGCTACTTGAATTTATTGTGCAGTGGGGATGAAAGCGTATTTCCAAATTCGCCCATTTCTGTTCAAATTCTGATTAAAATTGCAGCATTGCAAGTTGTGAGCGATTTTTTAGCAAGTTGAAATGAATACCTTTGTTATTGAAGGCTATAATTGGTCAAGAAAGGTTATGCAACCTAGCTTTGCTCAGTGTAGACCTTGAAGATAATTAACGAAGGGGCGCAGATGTGATGCGTGCCCTAGGCGCCATTTTCTATTAGTACGCCTCTGGTGTAATGGCACTTAGGAGAGTTAGTAAAATGTACAGAAGCCAGCACATCAAGCTACCCCAATCTGTCAAATATCAAAAAAAAAATTATATATCAAAGAAAATTTGACAGTTAAGGATAGCTTGATGGGCTGGCGACTGTACATATCTAAGTGCCTACCTCATCATAGCCTAGCTTTTTCCGACTATGTTGGGGTCAGCTAATAATTTATTTTAATATTATCACCATGAATTTGAAATACCTACTCTAGCGCTGCCATTGACCACGTATTACCTACATAGTAGCTAAAGTTATGTTATAACTTCAAATTGTAATAACTTTTAGGCCGATGAACCGATTATAACGAAAATAAATAATGCGTCTGTGTATCACCTCCATAAAAATATTTTTTTGAGACAAAAAGAAGCTTATGCCATTCCCATCTATCTCAATGCCAAATTTTATCGAAGTCCTTTCAGTGGTTTAGGCGTGAAAATGGATAATACAGACAGTTACTTTCGAATTTATAATATTAGTATGGATAGTATTGATATCCAAGACAATAGTCAGATTCTCATACAATTTTTACTGACTAATCCAAACAAAAACATTAGGGAGGTGCTGTTTTTTTAGATTTTTCTGAACCTCATGAAGCATAAGATCGATTCAGCCATGAGAATAGGTATCTGACTTCAATCCAATTCCAAAACAATACCTATGTTCTGGATTCCGTCGCATGTTCAGTAAGAAAAAAATTACATGGTTGATATGCTCACCAAACAAAGGTGTGCTGATGGGGTTCATATGAATACTTCACTGAATTCGTACTATTTTGGAAAAACATAATATTCTAAACATAAAATATCTCTATCGGTCTGACCCTTGCAATAAAAATTGTTTAGATCTTTGGCAGGAGTGTTTTGATGAAATATTAAAAGAAAAAAAGGGAACCGCCCTCAAAAAACCGACTCACTGAAAAGCACAAAATAATTTTTGTATGCGCCACCCCTATCCTCATCCAGTCCCTATCCCGTCTCTATTCCTACCCCGTAAAGCAAATTTCTGCCAAAAACTAGTTAATACCTAATAATAAGATACTAAAATTAATAATTATGTGGGTAGGTAACTACTTATTTTTTGAAGTCGTGGCGTATAAAAAAAAATATTTAGTGCTTTTCAGTGGGTCGGTTTTTTGAAGGCGGTTTCCTTTTTTAATAAAAGAAAGAAATTAAATTGTTTTTTTTTTGTTTTGGCTTAAAAAACGAAATTGAATTATGTACCTATCGTTGTTTTGCTGTTTTGGATTTTTTTTCATACTTTTAGTAGAAGTACCTAATCCTTCATTTACTTTAGGTTTTGAGTTATTTACTTTTTTATTTATTTCATACTTTTTCCTTAGTGATAGGTACTTCATTTACTTTAAGTTTTGGGCTAATTACTAGTTTCTTCATAGTTAGTTAAGTTCTCCATTTATTTTAGTAATAGGTTTTTTTAGTGATAAGTTTTGGGCTAGTACTAGTATCAGTCTGTAATTTCGACTTTGACATACCTACTATTATACGGTGTGTCTATGGGCCTAGGTAGAAAAACGAAGGATGCTATAAGGAAGAGTAGCGCTAGGGAGAAAAAAATTCCCGACAAAAAAAGCGACGACTTGATGCTGCAAGAGATTGTAAACATGCTGCTCGTGCTGCAGAAACTGATGAGCAAAGAGAGGTTGCTTATCAAAACTTCGTGCGAACACTCATTCTATTAGAATCTCCGAATCCGAAGAGCAGACTAGTCAGCGCTTGTTGTCCATGCGGGAACATGCTCGTCTAGCTAGGGCAAACGAAACTAAGGAGCAAACTAGTCAGCGCTTGTTGTCCATTCAGATGATAACCGCATAAAAATCCGTTTAGTCAAACGCGAGATAATCGCGGACAAACACACATACATACGGGTCAAACTGAGGACCATTTTTTTTAAGTCGTTTAAAATACCAAAACCTTCTCCTAAATATACCAAATACTTTTCTGAAAACTGCATCATCATCGGTTCAGCCTAACACGAGATAATCGCGGACAAACATACATATACATATACGGGTCAAACTGAGACCCTCCTTTTTTTGAAATCTGTAAAAATACCAAAACCTTCTAAATATAAAAAATACTTTTCTGGAAACCGCATCAAAATCGGTTCAGTCAAACGCTAGATAATCGCGGATAAACGTACAGGTCAAACTGAGAACCTCCTTTTTGAAATGGGTTAAAAAGGGGATATGGTATCCAACTATTCACACAGAGATTTACTTGTCCTTCATTAAACATATCTAAAAAGAGCCGGAACGAAGTCTTAACTTCGTTCCGGACATATTCCGTCAAATGATGATGGACTGTCTCCGGAATAAAATTACGAGAATGAATGTTTTGGACGATTTATAATGTATGATATTGGAATTTGTAATCCACCAACCTCGCGTTTACAGTACCGATAAAGTAAAAAAAATTGTACGAGTTAGGTATTTTACTACACTGGGCTATGCGACAAAGCCCTTTTTACAAATATAAAAAAAAAAACATAAGCTAGAAAAAAAACAACATTCATGATGATGTTTAACGCCATCTAAAGCGGTATAGCGAAACTAGTGTCGGTAGTCACTAAACTTATATTTCCCACTGTCAATAGATGGTGTTACTACAAAAGGGGGTTGGGTATTTAATTGTGTTTTAAGAATGGCGCTGCGGTTGTGAAATCTAGGAGCAATTATTAGGATTTAGGTAGATACAATAAATTTAAAACCAGGACGTTGCTTCATGAAATAGCTACGCGTTAACTTAGTTTGAGCAAATACCTGTCTGGTCATTGCAGTTTCCAACTTTTACATATTTTCATAACATATTTAGTGGACATTTTCCCTGATTTCGTTAGTTCGGTTAGTGTGATAGGGTTTATTACCTTGGTTTTTTGATGTTGACTGTACATTTCGCACTCAAAACAAAATGCATATTGTGCTTTTCCACAATACTGATTCAAGAACCCTTGTTAATTGTGTTTTTGCGATAAATGCAACTAAGTTTACTCAAATTTGTTAAATTTATGCTATGGTAAGTTGTATACCTACTGGAATTCGGTAAACGTACCTAATTTTCAATGCGCATTCTTAGCCATGTCTTAAAAAATAGAAGACTTATTTTGAATATGCATGTTAAAGTTTAAAATCGCGGCAGTTTATAAAAAAAAATGTGTTAATAAATTGGAATGGTCTGTTTCAGTGCCTTAGAGGCAAGAGGTGCTAAATATTCACCATAAAAAATGTACAGATGTACAATTTTTTTATGAAGTGAATCTATCCGGCCCGAGACCTATTACGGTGGTGAATACTGGTGAATCAGACAGTGGTACTGCCTATCCTTTCACTGTGAAACAGGCCCTTGGGGTTCTAAATTTTTTTTAAAACTATTTTGTTATAAAGATCAATATAATAGTGGCATCTTATCAATAAGTAATCCGCAATATTTGAAAAGAGACTTCAATGCCATATTGCCATCATACATCATCGTAGATACAATAACATACTGAAGACCATGAACAGTTTTTCGTGAGATGAAAGAACAAAAACTTCTAACATTCACCTGTTTTATCCAGTGGAGTTAATTAATCTTTATTTTCATATAAATAAAGATTTAGACATATTTGTGCGCTCCCGTCACAATGGTTATAGGTGCCTAGCACAGTATTTTATGGTGAGCCAAGGAGATAGTGGGTGAGCGGGGTGAGGGGCATCATTCTCGAAGCGAAGACCGGTCTGTGCACCATACCTACATACTATGCGCAGCGCGGGTGGTGCGGCGCGGCGGGTGCGCGTGGGCAGGGAGACTTGGCGGTGCGGGCGGGGCGCGCGTCAGTCGCGTAGCGAACGCTATATTACAAGAACGTCGGGTGGCGTCGCGCCAGCCCGTCGCGTGCTAGTGTTGTGTCACAGCGGTGGGCCAGGTCGGTTTCGAGATTTCTTCGTTCCGACGTAAATCATGGCTCTCAACTCGGACGCTGAACAGAAATCGAACCTGGTCCTCCGCGTGGACCAGGATTCTGACTCGGTTCTACAGTCATTGTTCGACACAGTGCTTAAGCCGGACTCGAAACGACCGCTACAGGTGCCTCTTCGAATGCGACAGCTTCCAAAGTCGTTCTTTAACCCGCCGTCAACCGGTTCCAAGTCGCCATCTGTGTCTCACTCGCGAGAAAACTCGGCTGACTCGGCGTTCGGATCGTCGTCCGCGACTGGCGCCTCACCGGTGTCGCACTCTCGGGCACATTCGTCACCCGCAAGCTTGCAACAAACTTATGCCGCTGGACAACAAAACCAACAACCGCCGCTACATCATCAGCACACAAAACAGAGATCCTATGACGTCGGAACACATCTCCAAGACGATCTTGGTCCACTCCCGCCTGGTTGGGAACAAGCTCGTACGCCAGAAGGACAAATATATTATCTTAAGTAAGTTTTATCAGAATAATTTTTAATTGTATTCTTAGACCGTAATGCTAGTTCTTAATTTGCTGATAAACATAGCCCATATACCTAATCGAAAAGTTCAAACATGGAGAAAATCGTTTGTTGTATAACAAATATACCTAGCAGTAAAAGCGTTACCTATTGAATGTTTTGCATCTATTAAACTGTCGAAAACGGAAAACACTTATAAGGTAAAATACTAACTACGCACAAAATATCTACCTATGTATTAGATATCTACCTGCTAGTGACTCAGAAAATATGGTTCGCGGTATATTTCAATAATGCATAATGTCAACTTATAACTGAAGCCTAGTTATTTTATATGTATGGTTGTTTTCATAATGAAATAACTATTTCATTTACCTAAACAAGAAACTTATAAAAAAATTGGATTGTCAGATACTTCACCTGGAGTAGGTATCTCTGGTATAACTGACAATCTTTTTTTATTTACCGCCTAAACCGATAATACGTTCGTTAGAAGTAGTTACTTCAGTGAAACTGAAGCCTTTGACTTATAGGCTATTTCTATGGTTTCAGTTCATATGCACGACATAGGGAAATCACTGTCGGTAATAATAGCACCTGCCAATAACCCCAAGATGTAAGGACAAACTTATATTTCAGGTCATCCTCTCATAAATCTGCTTTTTATCCATAGATAGGTAGGTAGGTATTACATTTATTTATCACAGAAGAAATTAGATTATCATTTTTGCCATGAATATCTTGCTTAGGTAATTAAGTAATCCCGTGGATTGATTGGAAATGATTATCATCATGCGATATCCTCTTCTTTTTCACCTCACTTTACTTAGTTCTATTTTCATAGAAACTGACCAAAAATCTTAGAACAACGAATTATTAAAACTCAGCCCTTTTTCTATAAGTAGATTAAGTAGGTAATATGCAATGCACTTCGATATTACTTAAAACTAGATAGCAACTACTAAACTAGGTAGTTCATAATGTGAACTCTTCTTATTGACAACACATTGTCGTCATACGCTATCTAATCGTGAGATACCTGCCGTCAGTACATGATAAAAACTGATAAGACCTACTTAATGATTATAATGTACACCTCCGTATTATATATTCTGTGAATCATTGGTTCTTCTAACCTTTATAAACGGTAATTTACCGTTTTTGTAGATCCGTTTATTATCAATTTACGAGGTTAGTCTGATTTTAAGAATTGCATTCCTTGTAAGCCTTGTTTTTAGATAGTCATAAAGGCGTCATCGTTAAATGCTTGGTGGTTAGTTGTTTTTTTTTAGCATAACGTTTCATGGATAAGGTTTTTGCTGTAGGGCCTCGTAAATACCCAGCAGACTGTAATCTATGACTAGTTGTTGAAGAACTTGGAAATCCACTATGATTTGTAGTCCTTTTTGAAGAACACTACATCATTGGGCCATTGGGCAGGGTAAAAGTATGATCTGACTGACGAGCTGGATTCTATACATAAACATATTTTAACATGGCAATAGATTGGACGAAAAACGGGCTTTAACCTACGACTAAATAAAATAGCAGCCGAACTTTTCATTAACAACAAGAAGAAACAATATTACTGGTGGCGCTTTATACTTAGAAGCTTGACTAGCCCTTACATACGAGAACTTAATATTCCCAAAGTTAATGTGAGTGTATAGAATAGAGACTAGTCGACTAAATACGGAAGAATACGAGGCTGCAACTCGTAGAATGGAAGCCACCTATAAAATTATATGTGCTATAGAAGCGTAGCCGAGTCCCGGAAGTTCCCAAAAAGTGTCAATTATTAAGAGTTAGTAAAAAATTGGTCTCTTTACTGCATTTTACTTTTAAAATTGTCTGTAAGCGTAGGTACAAAATCAGGGGTACCTCGGTAAACTTCCGACCACCAAGCTTTCTTCCTCAATTTTTTACATGAGTTCCCTACTTACAAATATATGCCCAAAGTTCTAGATGAACGGAAGAACAGGCAGGTTTCTGAAGCGGAAACTGCTGCAGGTCATAATTATTCAAATCTCGAAGAAATTGATGAAGAAATTCAACGAGTACAATGGACTACTTTCATTATTATCTGAAAAGGTTAAGGAAACGTCGAGTATCGAGACGTTTCATATTTTTTCACACACACACATGGATGATCTACGGGAGCCGTAATCAAAAGTTACTGATGTTTATTCTGCAACTGGCCCTCTGCTAATAAAAAGAGCAGTAAGATAAAGGGCATGCTATTCCACTGCATGTCACTGCTGTCTTTAAGAAAACATAATTATTTGTATGGAAACCAAAGTTTGTCGATGTCATGAATCGGGTTATCCATGAAATAAAAAAAATTTACCTAGAGTCCAAGTTGCTAGTTCTACCTACATCAAGGACCTAAATGTTTAATTGAAATTAAATTTAAAAAAAAACAATTCATTAAAGTGCAGGCAGAAGTATACATAAATAAGGAGAACTGCCACAGTATAATATTATTGTTGTTTAGTAATATCTTACCAAAATCATAGGTGTTTTGTTAGATTTCTGATTTTGTTATCAATTCGGTAGCTTTATAAATATTAGTGAGAGTCATTATAAATGATGACCACTAAGTATTTAGTTGTACCTTGCCTTTGAAACATTGTAAACCGGCCTTCCCTTTTCTCATGGGTTCCAACATTCGTAGTAAACTTATAGGTAATTGGGTCGACTATCGCACACGCTCCGCTCGCCAATATGATGTGAAGCCTTGCTTCACGTTTGAAGTCGGTTGAGTGATTCGAAATAATTATATCGATAATCGGTAATAGCTAGTCGGTAGTCTGGCGCCGTTGCCATTATTGTCACGTTATGTTTCCAGTTGCGCAAACGGCGCGCAATAATTCATAATCTAATACCTATCGGTGATTTAATATCAATATTCGTTTTATATATGTTGCAAAACATAAATGTAAAGATGCGTAGGAACTTATAGGTGGTATATTCAGTCCTGGACTTATGTACCTACCTACCCACATTGCTGGACAAGTCATGATCAGATGGTGGACTACTTTCCCATCATTTATTCAATCATCAAGCTTCAATCTAAATACCAAAGAATGATTATGCCCATATCTAAGCGTAAATACCTACGTACCTACTCGCATAATCAGCCTATAATGTACCCACTGCTGAGACAGGGCTTCTCTGTGAGAGGGAGTGGACCGTAATCCACCACTAGGGCCCAATGTTGGTGGATACCTGTCTACTTATTATCTGAAAACTCAAACATTGTCTTGTGGCGATGAGGTCATGTGACTAAATCATCATAAGCCTAGCCTCCTACCAATTATGTTGGGGTTGGCTTCCAGTCTAACCGGATGCAGCTGAATACCAGTATCTTACATAAAGCGACTGCCTATCGGGCCACCAGATCCCAGCTACTGGGTAATATTAAAAAGGTGTATCGCCCCTTGGTATGGCTGGAACATTTAACCAGATACGCGTAGGTACGGGCGTATTTATTAGAGCTAACCTGCTCATTCTCCCTATTCCTTAGGTTTTCTTTCATTGCGGAATGAGTGTTACTTAATTCACGCTAGTTGATTCTTGAAACAGGAAATTTGTCGTCTAATACAAAAAGAGTTTTAATGTTCTAAGCCCGCGTTGTAGTTCGCGAAAAACAAATTTTCTTCCAATTTTTTGCAATTTGCCGGTCAGAGTCATGTTGAATAAAATATGATTCGCGATCGTAACAAATATGGCTTGAATTCTTTCAATCATTAAAATCATCAATACCTACAACTGTAAGTTAATTAATTCCCACTGAATTACTATGTCATGTAAAAGTCATTCAATGGAATAAAGAAAAAGAGAAAGAGCAAAAATCAAGCGAAACCAAAGTAGGGCTGTTCTTGAGAGATCTGGTTTAAAGTCAGGTTTAGCACAAGTTTTGTAATGAGACCTTTTCCGTCTTATTCATGCTTATTACAAAACGAGTTCTAACTTAGGAACTTCATTCCGAATTCGGTAAAGTTCTTAATACAAAAACTATAATTAAACCCCGTTGTCAATGTTGTAATACTGAATACGGAATAAAGTTCAAAACACAAAAAAATACCTAGTAACTTGAAAGATGTGCTTGAAGCTTGAGCTAAAGTTAGAACTCGTTTTGTAATGACACTGGTTAAGGTTTTTTTATTTTGACATATTATTTTTTGTCATAGTAGGCCTTACCTGTATAAAGGCCCTTTGAAAATAACTAAAACTGTGATTAGTTGGATCTTGGGTTCTTCACATATATTTTCAGTGAGAATTCGATGTCACTATTTAGGCAGTTAGGTACTCCCAGGTTTCCACGACGCTATTCGGCGTTAGTCACTTCGCGGTGTGTGGAAGTTAGCCAATGCGACATCAAAGCTTTTGCCACCTCATAAATAAACACTACCTGTTGTACTACACGCTCGGGACTACGTAAATATAATTTTATGTTATATTTTGACAAAATAACTCGTGAAAATATCATCGACTAGGCTTAAAAATTGGTTGAATTTTGAAAATATCCCTCGATTATGTTGTATTTGTTGGTTATATAAATCGAATATTGATACTTTTATTACAGTTAAGAATATAGATCATATTAGCTTACACTGTTGATAGGAAAATAAATACTTCATGAGATTTATATGTATTTCGTTTAACTCGGTTCGTTAGAGCGCATTAGGACTGCCAACGCGGAAGGCCTGCATGTTACATCTACAACGACGCACTTCATAAGCTCCCTTAAAATATTGATATTTCGAATATCAAAGGTATTAATTTAGACGGGCGGGCGCTTGGCTCTGCTCTCGCCGCCGCCGCTGCAAGAACATACCGCGATGGACCATTGCAAGCGGTGCGTCTCTTCCGTGTCGGTAAATAGACGTGCGCGTCGTTTCTTAATTGCGAGCTGGGGCCGATGCTTTATAAGCTCCATAACGTCCGTCGACGTGCGTCTCGACTGCGAAATGTTTGCTTTAATTATTATTGGAATGGAGGGTAATTCTCTGTGGTTTTGTTCGGCTAGACTTGGCGATGTTCCGAAACGGGTAGCGATGCAAATTGCCTTGGCTGACGCCCAACGCGGCGCCATCAGGCCCAGTAGCTCCACTGCGTCACACCTTCCTCCTGACTCTTGACCTGAACATCTTACCTGCTTAGGTCACGCCACGACTGAAAACACCCTATTTGTTTTGCATTGCTATAGACACCGTGAAATTTTAATGGTTGTTTTCCCGCAACGAAATGGTTTTGTCTTGGTAAATACAGTCGTTTTTTAAACAAATAAAATATTAGAAACAAAAAATGGCGGATTAACCATTGTGAAAAATCACCATGTGCAAGAGTATATTTTGCTTTGAACATTTATGCATCGCTGTTCCCTTTGTCAGAGGTGCGTGCGATTCGAGTAGTACCTACAAGTTACCTCTAGTGTTACTATTGAGTAGTGTTTTATCGAGTTGATGAATATTTTTTAAATTATTTTATAACAAAATAATCTCTTTTTTTTACTTTTACTCTATCCTTCGAAAGTACTCCTTATGGCAAGTTGTTCTGCCGCGGGAAAACAACCATTTAAATTTCACGGCGTGTAATCATCATTGTATATTACTGTAGAATCCGATTTAACATTTTTTGTGAGCATTCCATGATTTGACTAGGTAGTAAGTAGTAAATAACAATACTAACAGTCACAATAATTTGGAAATTGAATGTATTTGTATCTCTTATCTTTATTAGGTTGAATTTTCTTTGTTAGTTCTTTAGAAGGAAGGTGGAATATTGTATTTTCGGTTACCATTTCGATTTAAATTAAAAAGTCCCTGTTATTTCCCCAAGTAATTGATATTTACAGATATTTAAGTACATACCCAACGCCAACGAGCAAATTGACCGGTCCTCGACCAATATTTCCTTTTAAATGTCGTCCTTTGAATGCCTAATAAGAGAAACTCCTTGCGCTGAATACAAAGAATGAAATAGTAGTAACGAAAAAATACTTCCAAAGTTCATTCAACTGTTTTTGTAACCTGTGTTCTTGTTATCGGATTCTTAAAATATACATGAATTATCAAATTAACTAAACAATCATATGTATCTACATAATTGAAATTAACGCTCACAATTACTATGAATTGGCTAATCAAGAAGTTCCACTACCGTTTTAACTAAAAAAGAAATGAACAGTTCTACATCCATTCTCATCAAGCAATGGAAACAAACGATTGAGTTTATCAACTACAACAAGTAGTTGATAAACTCCTGTACGAGTTGTAAACGTCAACTGAGGCAAACATATTACAATTCTTTGTGGCGACGCGAAGTCAACTAAAGGTACATAAAACGAACTTAAATTTATTTTTTTGATCCGGCAAAAAGTTTAGATAGGTATAATCGGTCATCATCTGCCTAGCCTTTTCTCAACTATGTTGGGGTCGGCTTCCAGTCTAACCGGATGCAGCTGAATACCAGTATTTACATAGAACGACTGCCTATCTGACCTCCACAACCCAGTAACTGGGTAATACGATACCCTTTGGTAAGGATGGTTGTCAGACTTTCGGGCTTCTGTCGACCCACAAAGACTCAAAGACCCACAAATGACAGCCGGGACCAACGGCTTAACGTGCTTTCCGAATCACGCACCAACCGCGGCAAGCGTAGCTTAACTTGATCGATCGACCCGTGTGGCTAATATTACTTAGCAGCAAGCCCCCCACAAGCAAGTGTTGGTATAGGTACGAGTTTGAAACATAAGTCTGATCACCTCTGACACAAAAGCCGCAAATATAGGTACTTGCCTACATAAATAACTAACTAGCCTGTATTGTTCACTGCAGGGCATAGGCCTCTCCCTCCTCCACACAATTCTGTCCTTTGCCAGTACTGGCCAGTCCCTCCAAAAGGAGTCAATCTTCGTCTCGGCCTACCGCGATGGCGTCGTGCGTTTAGTGGGGCCAAATCGGTGGTTGTTTTAGCCCATTGTTCGTCTGACATGCGGCAGACATGTCCGGCCCAGTCCCACTTAAGCTGAGCAGCTTTCTGATTGACGTCCATGATCTTGGTTTTCGCGCAGTGTTGTGTTCCTGATACGGTCTGAAAGCCGAACCTCCAGGATACTCCATGGCTCACTGGCAAACCTCGAGCTTGGACCTCTGCTAAAGTGTCAAAGACCAGGTTTTGGCACCATATGTGAGAATGGGGAGAATACACATGCCCATAATTCTCCGTTTGAGCAATAGTGTAGGGTAGATGTAGTAGGGTAGATCTCCTTTCAGAACATTTTTCATTGACCAATAACTCCTCCAGGCGCTCTCGGTACGTCATGCTTTGTCTTGTCGCGTCTGAAAGGAGACTATTTGGCCCAGATAGATATAGTCTTGGACATCCTCATCCTTTTGGTGCTGTTTGTCATGAGTTTGGTCTTTCACATGAAGCCCAATCTCGGGGCTTGCCTTGTTCAAGTCTACGAGCATGTTACCCAACTCAAACGCTGATGAGGAAAAAAGTACAATGTCATCGGCGAAGCGGAGGTTTGATAATCTTTTTTCACCGAGAACTAATCCCTTGTCTGTCCAGCTTTGTGCCAAAGTTTTGAAGGCTTCCTCAAGAGTGGCAGTAAAAAGCTTACGGGACATCGGATCTCCTTGAATAAATAACAAATATCTACGTAGGTAACTAACAATAATGAGGTACATGTTGAATATCCGTGCCACGTTGATATATTATCTTATGTATAAATATACATAGGCATGGCGAAAGGAATAACCTTTTAAACGTCTTTGGCAAGGCCGTTGTTGTCTGCGTAAACTAGCCTAGCGGGTTCGGCGCTCGATAATTAAATTATTTGAGAGTTGTGTATGTGTAAAAATAGGTTTTTTTATTAAATCTGTCGATTTCGTGACAAGGTTTTTTAATATATTTTCCTTAACTATGTTAATTACAATGAACGTTCAAAGTTCTTGCTGGGCATTATGCTTATCTACACTCTCGCCGTCTTATTTTGTTTATTAATAAGCACCTACTGAACATCTATATAGTCATTAATTAATAACATGTCGCGCAATAGATAATGTTCGAAATGTTTACCTGACGTGTAGTGCAGTAAAATTAACTAACTAGGTAATTAGATAAAGCTTCACAATCGTTTCTGAGAAGAGCATGGTGGAGTAGTCACATGCGCAACAAGTGGACTTATCGCACTGGTGTATTCACAGCGATAACATTAAAATACAGCTCACTATCGCCTTCTAAGAAGTCGCCCGTCGCGTTGCGTCGTCGCGTCGCGGTCGCCGGCGGAGCTGCGCTCGCGTACCGATCCACCGCACCGAGCGACGCGACAGGTAGCTCTAACGGCACTCGCCTGAGAATACAATTTTAGTTTTAGAACAAAGTATAATATGCCGTTAATATACTTTCTCTTATCATTAAAACTAGCATTGATTAACATAGTGAAATCTATTCTCGGGGATGGTGGATTACAAAACGTATTTTAACAAATTGCTATTATTTGCCAACTTACGCTAATGTACTAACATAATAAAATTAGTATCTGTCTTAGTCATGATTCTTGTTTGAAAATGTCTTAAAGGAGTTTAATAAGTATCACCAGATATTTCCAGCATACCAAAGATACCGACTATATGATCTGCTTACTGACCCAACACACTATAGGTGCTTGGCCTAAAAATTGGTTATTCGATAACTGTAACGGTTGAAGAGTTTGATTATAATTTAAATAAAAACAAAGATAATCAAGTTTGATGATTGTTATCTTTTTGAGTGACATTTTCAATGAAATCAAGGCATGAATTAACTAATAATCTTATCTATTACAAGACATGTTAAATTTACCGATGCCAATGTGACAATGTTACTTCCATGTGAGCACGTCGGTAGCGTTAAATATTGTGCTGTAGAATGCTTCTTTAGCAATATGGACCCTAAGATTGCGTCACAGAGCTGGTTATTCCTTGCAGCATAATAGCAACAAGGTACTTACTCAGTTTCCACGCTCTGATTACTGGATGTTGGCTCTAGACAGCGTCTTTATCGGCACCGATCAGAAACTGAGCTCAACGGGAGTGTTGTGAGAAATCGATCCAGCGCCAGTGCTAAATTCTGGTAACACGGCATCTAATTAAACTTAATATGCGCAGTAAAGGAACTTGACGTACTTATCATTAATTGGGTAGGTACTTCTTTTATCATTCATAATTCATGACTATCCAGTTTCGTAGAAAATACCACGTGAACATAATAGAATCAAGGTAATTTCTTTTAAGTTATTATGGACATTGTGAAGTTCCAATAGCTAGACACAGTTATACAAATCCCTTAACTTTTTTCTTCTGGGAAGTTGTACTATGTTAAACAAGTGGTTTACCCAAAGTATTATCGATTCTGGATAAGCAGTTCATAATTCTCGAAGAATGACGTCATTGTAACTTTAACCTCAAACACTTCGAATATTCAAATTCTTAAGTGTTTCCTTACAAGTGCATCTAATTAAGAGTAGAAACATACATACATGTACCACACTATACGGGTTAACCGTCGTCCGCCGTAATTCCTTCAAGGGCAGATCTTTGTTCGTGTTGCGCTGCATTATCAAGCCTTGTAGACACAGTTGGCTCTCATCGTCTTGTGTCATCGGTATTAATGTGTTTCCAATAATACTTGCCATGATTAACAAAGCAGCTTGTTGCGATAAATGAGACAGAGTATTCATGAGACCACACCGGGCGGGGCACCGGGCTACTTTATGTGGAAAGTTCTGTCTTGACCTATCAAAGCATTTTTGTTTTCAATGCTGATAATGCAGGTACAAACATTAAATTGATAATAATTATGCGCAGATGCATCATTTTAATTGTGCTTATCATGATTCTATAATTGTTTTAATTGGGTATTGGGAGTTGAAAATACTACTCAAATACTTTAGTAGATAGGTAGGTACTTAATGTAATTGTCTTATTCTATATGTTCACATACATTACTCTGCCCGTTGGTTCCTTGTTTCAGTAGTTTCATAATACATGCTTTCTTAACTAAAAGGTACGTAGGTATCTACGTACGTAGCTATTTCAGTGTTGTCTCTTTCATGTATGTAGGTACCGCTGTATGTCCCATGCTTCTTGGGGTCAACGCAAAATCTTATCTTCTTCCATTCTTTTCTACTAGCCGTCAAGTTATTAATTATCATGAACTCCCTTTTTATGCGTCCTTCAAACTTTTCTCTATTCATCTACGTGTCTGATCATTATTTCTGCAAATATTGTACTAGTTACCTGTTATTGTATTTGCCTTTAATTTTCGTACCTCCTCAGCACATGCCCATACCAAGACAAACAGTTCCCTTTTAACTTTTCTGAAATTGGCGCTAAAATCAAACATCCTACTACACGTTCTTTTCTCCGTCTATCAATATCCCTTGCTCCTTCATACAAATAAATAACTTCACATATTTTAATTTGGTTTGACTAGCAAAACTATTTTTAGTTTACTTTGGAAAGACCTTAAATAACAAGTGACTAGGTAACTTCCAAGTAATTTATCTAGATGAGACTAGATAAATGGTTTACACGTAGATAATCCTTACAATTGTTGTAACACATTTAGAAACAATCCTACTAATATTATCTACAAATGTGAAAGTTTGTCTGTTTGTTACTCGATCAGATTAGGATGCTATTTGGCACAGATAGTTTATAACCTGGATTAACATATAGCACACTATTTATCTCGGTAGTACGTTCCCGTGGGATATTTTTCGACGTCCACACGAGCGAAGCGCTGGCAAAACCTAGTACAAAATAAATATCGAACTACTGAATGTTGTAACAATGATACTTTTAACAAACATTAGCTCATCACATCATCTGTTCTGTTATACGTGAGAGAGCGGACAGTATCGCCATGCTTAATTGTAGGATCAAAAGGGGTCAAGTGTGTATATTGACAAGCGCCTTAGGGCCAACGTCATGCCCAAGAAGGCCCGACCCGTCACGTCAGCGTTCCATTACAAAGAATTCGCTAATAGCGTTTTAATTAATGTATGTATAATAAATTGTTGTCTACACAAAATGTGACAATATCCTTATTACTGTGATAAGTCTACGTGACTTCTCATTCGACTTTATTGAATGGTTTTGTTGGTATGTTTCATATTTGTTAGGTATTGGAAGGTAACGTTTCTTTCGGAATTATCCGTTTGTCTCATATTGTTTTGTAAATCTCCATAACTAAACGTATCTACCCTTGTCTGACTGTTGGTGATATTGAAAACGCGAAATAAACTGATGATAATATAAGAAACTGTACCAAATTATAAATGTATAGTTTTAGTTTCTGCTATAGTATGTTCTAACTCCTTGATATATGATAAAACTAACTACTCATACCTAATTGTTTGTCTATTTTTTTATAAAAATAAGTAGGTACCTAAGTTAAAGCGCGTACCTAGCATATTTTTTACTCACATTTTTTATTCTTTTTAAATACTGTGATCATGTGATGTGATCAATAGGAAAATAGTTGAAACCGGTTGTTTTATTGAAACATTTTACCTACATGTTTCAATGTTGTTTCATGTCAATTATTCAATTACATGTAACATGAACAATATTAACATATTATAAGTAGTAAAAAAACTTATATCTTACTGCGTATTCCATCATTTAACTCATTCAGTGTGTATAGTAGTATTATGATTTTTTCTTATGAAATCTAAGCTGTCTGATTCCAAAGAAGCTAAATATGCATTATGACATTTATGGAAGTAACGTGTAAGCATAGGTTAAATGATAAGTTCGTGAGTAATAGCATTAATATCCTATTTGTCTAACCTATCATCATCATGTTAGCTGAGCACTTGGTTTCCCCTTCCTCAGTTAATTCTTATTAAATTAATGTGTATGTGATAAAAACAATTGAAGAACAAATAATAACTTTTGCTCGGAAAATTCGAAATAAGATATGTACGTTACCGGTATAGTTCTTATGTTCACAATTTCACATACAAGGGCCTCTACGTGTGGCACTCTACGTGTCTCAAGTCACAACACATTTGGCAGAGTTGTTGACGGCACGTTCGGGATTTAGGGTGGGAGATGATTTAATATTTATGATAGGAGTCAATGTCTTCAATTCCCATTGTAGCAGGTTTGTTGTACTCCTGCTATTACTCATACGATGTCGCAGCGCGGTACGACTCAGTTACTGGCCGTTTGCTACCGTATGCGCCTTTATTGAATACTGATAAGTTTACTCATACCGCACCGTGAGTTATTGTTTTCATATGGCAATACTTTAGCCAAGGCCGAGTTCGTTATACGTGTATATTGGACAAATTTGGTTATGCGCGTAACGTTTCCCGGGCGATAGCAATGTTTATGAGGTAGGTAATTCAGATTAGGATGTATTTTTAGGAATTTGCTACACCCGAGTAAGTACATCGACACCGCCCATATACCCAAGTACTGAATGTTGAAAACATGTTCTGCTAAAATATTATGTACCTATCTGCCAATACTGGGCACCTACCTGGCTACCTGTTTGTAACCTATCTAACGCTCTAAGGGCTATCCTTAAAAACAGTTCGTTAGAAAAAAATTGTGATCACTACCGTCACCAATTTACTTACCACTTATATTAGAACACATGTCATATGTTTCCATTAGCTAGTAATTCTTTAATTTTGTCTTCAATAAGATCAAGAAATAGTATATTTTCTTGTCGAAAATGATTTTTTTTATTTAATTATATACCTGATTTTATACATCCGTTTCTTAACACAAGCCACCTTTTAAATAATTCAATGAACTATCATGGGGATATTATTGTTGTTATTGCCATGGTCTCACTTGGCAGATCGATCGGCCGTAGCGTATGTTATTATCAACAGACGTTGCTAGCTGCCATCCATCTTCTTGAGATGATCGTTCGGTCCTTTTTCACGACACCCACGTAACCTATTCTTTTTTTGGAACCACGTGATTTATTTTACTAGGTTCGTTTACTAGTAGGTACATTATCATCTTGTTTAAGTACCTAACATCATTTGTGTACCTTTCCAAGAATGTAATAGTTTAACTGTTGCGTAATGTCCAGCAGTGGACTACTTTATCCGTCGGATTTTGAAAGTGGTAACTGGTAAGGGGTTAGATCTTACCCAACTAGCAAAAAAATATCTTACAAATATCTCAAGACCATTTTTTTTTCAGTCTTATATCACACTTATAGGCACATATAAGTGTGGATTTGGGCGCACTTTATAAGTATACTAGCTTTTGCCAGCGGCTTCGCCCGCGTGGAGGTGGGTGTATTATACATATAAAACTTCCTCTTGAATCACTCTATTAAATCTATTAAAAAAACCCGCAACAAAATCCGTTGCGTAGTTTTAAAGATTTAAGCATACATAGGGATATAGTGACAGAGAAAGCGACTTTGTTTTATACTATGTAGTGATTTGCCCTTGCAATTGCCTTGTAATGGTCTCGCGAAGTATTTTTCAAACTTACAAGTGACTTACAATGGCATGTTTTAAGGGCAGATAAACTTGAAGTCCTCTTACTAATACTAGGTATATTAAGTGTAATATCGCTATTAGTCCTCTTTGTGATCACCTAATAAGAGTGCAATCACAAACCGCCGTGAGGTTGCGAAGTCCTTTGAAACTTAAGCGAAAATAATCAAAAGTCGGATATTATTTCACTTTCTTACAAAACTCTAGTGTGTATATTTTCTAATTTCTTACTCATGTATTTGTCACGCACTATATGCGATTATTAAGTTGCGAAGTAGTTATTCTCGATTAGTTTGAAAATTGAATAACAATATTTTCACGGGCCTTTTCAAAAATGTGTTTTTTACTTTAAATTATTTTAATTATTTGTTTATTAATATCAAAATGTAGCCATTACGACCAACCACATCTTATAAGGGCTTTATTAGAACAATTCAAGTCCAGTACTGTGTGTAAGGTTTATATCGCACTCTATAAGTCAAACCTAAAACCATTGTCTCCACCGCCATGTACTGCTCATAATTTTAAGGCTCCTTAGTAAGTAAAAGCAAGCCAAACGTCGTAGGCATTATGGGTATAACTAATTAATCCACAAAGTTAATTCAATGGAAACACGGTTATATTATGTTTTAGGACAAATATACATACAGTATGGTTGCGATTATGAATGTCGACTGTCGAATGCTTAAGAATGAAAATGACCATGGAACATAACGCACTTTGTATTGTGTGAAAAATGTATCGCCTGTGGATATCTTACTTCAAAGTTCCTGCCCCAACATTTCACAATGGCCCAAAATTACATAATTACTTTATTGTATTTGAATTTCTTCTGGTGCGCAGGCTGCACTAAATTTGCAATTTACGACTTAAGTGATGAATGTGAAGTATGTAACTGATTAACCAATAAACATCTATTGATTACATAGTAGATTGAAAAAAAATCGATAAGTAGACTTTTAATTTGACTTTTATATTTCACTACTTCAGTCACTGGAATCACTATTACTACTTCGTTCAAGGTTACCAAAAAGTCGTCGATATTTTGTACGGAACCATCAAATATATTGTTTGTGTCAGTTGCTCGAGATGATCGGAGAGACGCTGATTTTGGTATTAATTCCAAATATTTTCTACGTATGTTTCTTCGCTTATTAATTTATCTGAAGGATATAATAGAAGCTTAATGATAATATGTACTAAATATTAAAATGGTCTATTACCTGATTTTATAACAAATTTTGAAGTTAGACACAATAAAGTAAATAAATTACTCGTAATAGAGAATTGTTTAAGACACTTGTAGGACTTTTAAAGTGCTAATACTGTCTTAGGTGAGATAAATCACACTTAAAATTCTAGTTTTACAGAACTATAAAAAATACTTGGTATAGTCACTTCTAAGATTTAATGTACTTATAAAATGAATTTATAAGTTTTATTTAAGAATCAAAGGCAATTAGGCTTGTAAAAGGCGCTTATAATGCCACTACTTTTATTAATATTATAAAACGTTTTCTTATGGTCTATAAGAATAATGTTAGAAGTATGAATGCTCTTAAAATTTAAATAGACTTATAAAATAATACTATTAGAGTTTTATATGAAACCATAGCTCTTACAAGCTTTTGTTTGTAAGGGTATTAAGGGTTTCTGGCTTAATCAGAACACTTATAAACCTTATATGAAACCATAGCTCTTACAAGCTTTTGTTTGTAAAGGGTATTTTGCTAGTTGAGTACAGTAATCGAATGCAATATCAAACAACAAACAAATCAGTAAACAAGTTTAGTCACAACGGTTGGTTCTCCGCTGTCCGCATCTCACGCTCGGTGCCCCAGATACCACACCATAAGAAAGGTCTACGTTCAGCTGAGGAGTGTGAAACACTGAATAAAATAATAATTGTAGGCATCAAAGTAGTAGCCTCACTATTTTTCAAAACTCTCGTCTCTGTCTGTACCGTACAAAATGAGGATAAGCGCTCTCGATACGGATAAACCAGACGTATGCCAAACCGTATGTTGAAATTTCAGTGCTTGGATGGTATTATAGGTGCGTGTTGCGCAGAGCTAAGTGAGCGTCGACGCCGGCGGCTCGGCGGCGGCGCCTCGTACCCGTCGTGTTTACGTCTAATTTAGGCGCGAGCGCCGCGACGTCGCCCCCGCGCCTCCCGCGCGCTGTCCATTGAACACGCCGGTACGCGCGCGGTTATTTCGGCATGCCGAACGCGGCACTGCGACGCCACGGAATATCCTCACACTGCTACTTTCTTGTGGTGTCGAAGTAGGTTACGGAATAATATTGATTTATTTGCGTTTAAAGGGTTGATTGATTACCTTTGTCTCATCGAGATTTAGCATATTAGAATCAATAATGATGATCTCCACTACGGCTACCAATCGTAGGGAAAAAGTTTCAGGGAGGTAAAATCAATAATCGGTCCAATGAAACTTCTAAAATAGAACACCACATGGACGATTTGGGCATAGTCCATGGACAGAGCGAGATGATGACTTAGAATCAGGTCCAAGGCTAGTTGTATAAAGCCTTCCCAATATTAGCTGAAACTTATTTGGTTTAGAAACACGTAAATTGTAATGTTTTAATTTTAATATGTAAACAATTTATCACTGGCTTCGGTGAAGGAAAACATTGTGGGGAAACCCACACACTCATAATAAACTCAGAAACGTGTTGTTGGTAATGTCCTAAAAACAGTTACCCACAGGTAGAGTCATCTGGCATGAGGTGCAAAAATGATGGTGAATAAGTCAGGGCTGGTACCAAAACACTAAACTGTACCTACCTTGATTCATACAGTTACTGCCGGTTTTACTCACAAGAAAACAAAGACAGTCAGAGACGTAGAAAAGGATTTGATGAGATGAGATTCAGATTTTCGGACTATTCAAATAAAAATAAGCAGTTATAGTGACAAATTTTGAAGTTTTATAGTAAAGCAAAAACATTGATTACGTACTTACATACACATACTTATATAAATCAATATAAACAAATCAAATGAATGAATATTATTATGAACACCAAACGCGTAAAGAAAGACAGTCTTCGAAAATCTTGTTTCAAGTTTAATTTAATCTGTTTAAAGTGGCTGGATCGCCGTTTTTCACCTCGAAGAGTTAACGAGCCCCTGTCCTGTGATGTTACCGCGGCTAGCCTTGGAGGCTGCGGTGCGATCCGACTTCTCGGAATCGCTTCGAGCCCTCCCCGACACCCCCGCACCCCACGTAATCGCTTTCCTGTCAGGACACGCTTAGTTGTTTATGGTACCTGAGAGGGCAGCCCGTCACAATATCGATACCTGTCGAAAGGTGTAAGTTTTATATTTATGGTTACGGTTTTGTTACGTAGGTACTCTCTCTCTCTAATCTTGCTTAAAAGACTTCTTCTTTTTCTTCATCCTGCTAATATTATAAATGTGAAAGTTTGTGAAGATGTTTGGTTATTTGTTACTCAATCACGCAAATACGGCTGAACAGATTTGGATGAAATTTGGCACACAGATAGTTTATAACCTGGATTAACACATAGGATACTTTTTGTCTGGGTAGTACGTTCTAATGGGATAATTTCCGAACTGCACGCGGGCTAAGCCACTGGCAACAGCTAGTATTTAATAAGTATTCGTTCTTTGATAGTAGTTTTGGCTCTCAGCACATATCAAGTTACACATAAGTACATACCTTATACTAAATCTATTACTTGAGTGAAATTCAATTTTGTTCAAAGTCTTGACATTTTTGACACCGTCTGCTATTCATAAGATGATAAATAACGATAAACGTTTTCCTAAAGTTTTTAATGATATTGGAAAGTCAATAAATATTGTGAGATGTTTTCAAAAGTTATCGATAGTATTTGCATCGTCACTAGCCACTGTCAGTTCAACTTGATCTCCTTTTATTTTCTTTTTGTACACCTGAGTTGTTAGTAACAAAGGCATTGATTTTTTCTCTCGACTCCGCCCTGGCCTTTGAGTGCCTCGCCGCGTTTCTTGGTACCGGCGCCGATCATTCAGTAATCTTCGATAGTCGGTCGATAGCGCTCTCTGCAGTGTACCATGTTGCTCCACATTCAAACAGGCCATATATTATAAAAAAAAAGTAACCATATTATAGAGGCCGCCCGTAGAGCGGATTTTAACGTAGGTAAATTGAAATTAGCCGAAGTAAAACTGGGTTTTACTTGTGAGCGAAAATTGAACTTGTCAGCCTGTAATGCTACGATGATAAGAATACTCCTATCTACAACCATGTAACTATAGTAAACAATAACACTGATTTCAATCATATTACAAAGTAATAATCTCTTTACTATTTAGTAAGACCAACGCACAAACCACCAGCGCGGATGAAATTTTTCGTAGGTTATTAAAACAAAAATTGGTGTTTAGTATATTTTGACCGCATAGGTATTGCTCTTTTCTATGAAACAGCACTATTTTTATGTTACCATTGAAAAATTTCTACAATGTGAATGAATGGTTACCTACAATTTGCGCGTCGTTGTCTCTGCCGCCCTGTATAACCTATCAAATCACGAGAGGTGAGTAGGCTGCAATTTAGAACGACACTTGAATTAAATATATTATGAAATAAACAACCTAACATTAAATCCTTTTACCACAGATTAAATATCTAGGTACCCACTCAGCTAGAAAGGTGATAGCAATAATATGGTAAAGCAGCTTTCACTTGTTTATGTAGGTACATGATTGACAGATGTTGCTATCCCTACTCGTGTACCTACTAATACTAATCCATTTCGTATGGCCTATTCAAAACCGAGAAAGTAGTTGGCACTGTACTAAAAACTACTTTCTCGATCATGTACCAATTCCAGAATAAATGGCAATGTAGACCTCAGGGAGGAAACAAAAGTCGTACCTAAATTCATGCCGCGGCACCTCAGGGTTTCATTCATTCGCACTGTTAACTAATAATGCAATTTCATATAACGACCTTGATTTGTCAAACAATCGAATCTGGGACGAATGTTATGTAAATCAGTACTTAGTGTAGTGTAGTGACATTTTACATCTCGGGGGCGAGGTGTCTGCGTTCCCTTCTCTCCTTTGGCATTTCGCAACTGAAGCTTGCGCTTTGTTGCGAATGTTCGGCTGTCCTACATTTTAACATTAAATTTGTTTTACCGCTTAGCTACCCATCTAGTTTTTTTAACATGCAGCAAGTTTTGTTATGAGTTATCCATAAAATGTTTATCCTCCTCTGAATTTGTTTGCCATTATGAATCAAACGTAGGTAGGTGGTTTAAAACTTGTAAAGCAATATTAAAACTGGTCATGTAAATCTAATCGGACAACTTTACGGAAATTATTATCATCTTTGGCTCGCTAGACGTTAGGTATATGGTTTGACATTTACAAAATTCTGTTTTGAGAGAACTTTGTGGTAACATTTACTTACTATAAATAAACGAAAAGACAAAAGTTAGAGTGACGATAAGATTGTAAAAACAATCTAAACGAATGAAAATCATCTACCTGCTGCTTGGCTTTATCCTGTGGCATCAATGACGTAGCTATAGCGCAGGAGGGTTCAAGGACCGCTAAGTCATTTAGTAGCCAGGTACAAGCTACTTGCCCCGAGGCAGGCGGCCGCCGCCGACACACTCGCTCAGCTCTGGCTGCGTGTGGGAAATGGTCCTTCGTCCTGTCGCCAACGGCCTAAAGCGACATAGTGTGACCAGGATGAATTAGCAAATTATTAGTTTAAGGTTTAATTTTAAATATTTAAATCTCTTGGTCCGTAAAAAACCAAAGGAAAAAACGAAACACTTGTTTCCGTTTGCAGTAAAAAGTATCAAAAGGATTCTGCTTAAAAATGATTAGATAAATGCAAATGGTTTTGGAAGTGCAAATGCCATGAAGACGGCCAGAATCATTACTATTAAGAAGTGCAACACCTTTGGAATGTTGGTCGTTGATAATGATAATAACTTTATGGTAAAGTATGGCAATGTGCTATCGACAGCAAAAAATGCAGTAATACGAATCACATCTCGGGCCGATTGATGAGGTAATGCGACGATGGTATGATGGACGGGAATGATGAGTCGTGAGTGAGACACTGCACTGGTTGGAGGGAGTGAACGGGATGCAGATATAAACACGGTCGGATCCAAAGTCCGCGACCGGCGACCGCCGAGCGGTGCAGGACAGTAGCCTCGAAGCTGGAACGACGCGAACTAGACTGAGACGTGTCCCAACAAATATAGTTATCTTGAAAACAATAAGCTCCATACCTATGTAGTTCATAAGATCTAAGCAAATAAAGGGCTTAGGTAACCCGTAAGAGACATTTGTTATACAAAGTGGCATCGACGCGTAACCTGTAACCATGAATTCAACACATGTGACTCTAGACCCCACCAACCCCACGGCACAAATTTTCGTCGAAATGTCTACTATTTCATAGAAAAGTGCGTGTAGGTAACGCGGACAAAATGTATGGCACAGCAATTTTTTTTTTAATAACCGACGAAAATTTTCAACGAAGAGGGCCTCAGAATCATGCATGGTAACAAGTTCGTCAATGAGGGACATTGCTGCCAGACTGTATACATTTAAAACAAAGTATGAGGTGATGATTATACCATACCACCCATCCACAAGGGCATCCAATGAATCTAAATCAAAGGTTTATACTTGCTATCATCACGGCTTTATGCGTTTACCTATAACCCACCGCTGGCGCGATACATTAGCTAATGTAAAAAGGGCGTCCTGTCCACCGTGTTAACTGTTTAGTTCCTGCCTACATCCAGTTCCGGTGCAGCAGCAGCGAGCCAATGTCGACCGCGACCATTAGAGCTTCCTGTGCGTCCACCAGTGAATGGGCGCACTATCCGCGACCTGGCTCGTTCGCCTTACATATGAATGGGTAGTGCGTACTGCACAATGAATTATTCGTGCTAGACTGGCTTCCGTTGGCGCCGGACACATGCTCCGTGTTCTGCCTTTTTCGCTGATTAACGTCTAATTATAGGGTACAGCTCTCCACCACATGACTCCTAGTGACTCACTCCGACTTAATAACTGCACAATGCCGTTCGGGACTTATTAGTAGCTGTGCTGAGTTTAGGAGCGTTGTGGATTTAGCTCAGTGGGTGTAAGTTCATGACTTCTCAGTGGATTATACTACAAATGTTACTGTGATAATATGCGAGTGTAGCACTGTCACTGATTGTGTCATGTTGATTACGAAACAATATATCTAATTATACTTATTTTTCTCTTTCAATGTATTTATCAATAACTAGCTGACTGACGTTGACTTAACTCTGACTATTGAATTCGCATAGCGCAACCTTTTTTTTCTTTCAAAAGAGCCTTCTCCGGACACTAACAAAAACAACAAAATGAAATTAGCAAAATTGGCCGTTCATGTGTGATGCCATGACCAAGGTCATGGCATCACGTGAACGGCCAATTTGCTGCGGCCAACTTACCCTGTATATATCAAAAATAGGGAAATAGGGAGACATAGGGATTCATTTTGATATATACAGCGTAAGTTTTTATCCAGTGTGCAAACTGTAACCATGAATTCAGCATATCATTCTAGACCACCCCAGCGCAGAAATTTTTGCAAAAAAAATCTGCTGTTTCATAGAAAAGTGCAATACCTACGCGGTCAAAATGTATGGAACAGTTGATTTTTTATTGTATTACCGACGAAAAAATTCTGCGCTGGGGGTCTATGATATGCTGAATTCTTGGTTACAGTTTGCGCACTGGATAAAAACTTATCCTGTATAGGTGACGACCTGCCTTAGGTACTAGTTCAATGTCGCCAACACAACATCTATTTCAATGGGTTTATTTATGTTATACTCAACTACCAAATGCCATGTTTCCAAGATAGCATGGTGAATAGGTATTGCTGGTGTGTTACAAAATTTGCTAAATGTTGAATAGCCAGCTACCACTGATTGGACTAGCAATTGGATCAGCATCTTTTCTTTTCCTGAAACTATCGAATGGATGCCATACTAACACCGATTCATTCGGTTTTTTTGAACTCATTTACCCTACAACTTTATACAACAATTTAATTTAATGTAATTACATGTCAGTCTGCTTAATTTGTCACACTAATTAAACCCAACCACCCAGAAACTACAGATAATGCCTTCTTTTTGTGCTATTCTGGAACGGCATTAGTGTGATTGACGTAGTTTGCTCCACAGATTCCCTTTACACTTTTCTAAAAATGACTTTTATGAGCAATTTTGCGAAATATTTAATGACGTTTAGAAATAACTTCGTCATAGCTTCTATTATCTCTTCGTAGTCTGATAACGCTTCAAAGTTGTCTGTTATGTTTACCTTCACCAATTAATTTTCTTTATAATTGTGCCCTGTGTGCTAGCCGAGGGAGTATAATTTGTTAAGAGAATATTGGCTGCTAAAGGCATAGATACCAATATACCATACTATTTTCAATAGGTTGATGTATGGACGAAATTGCAAATGTTACAGATTTTTTTTGCAGAACGTTGATAATCTAAGTATGTATTTTTACGTAGGTAGGTACTTGGATTGGGTGTATAACTATCGACTTGTTGTTTAATTTCTGGGAATCTTTAGGAAATTAAAAGGAGTCAGAGATAAAGCGTTGTGCCGTCGACCCGGATGCTGTCTCAATAGCGGCCCCTACCTAACTGACTCAACTCGAGTCGGAGCCAGGTCACGATGCTGCTATCCTTGTTCCACGCACGAATATAACACAGTTCCTCCTATTTTACATGTTTTGATACAAATTAAAATAAGTTGGCATACAAAAAACAATGTTTGATTCATCAGTGACTAACTTTACTTCAATTTGACCTGCTGACTGAGATAACTATGGAATCGGTCGGCGCAAGTTTTTGCCGAAAACACATCTTTGCAATTTTTGTGCGTGGGCACGCTTGAAGGAATGACAAATCATTTTTGAGTTTACAATATTCTCAGATAAGGCCAACGTTGTATTATCTCTTTACTTTCTAAAGCTAGATGAAAAAACACGTTGTTAACCTCTGGCAGCGAGAGGCAGGCCACCGCGCGGCAAGGCCGACTGGTCCGGTTGCCGCCGCGCCCAGCTTGCGCCCGCGCCGCAGCCGTGCGTGAGTGCGTACGCACCGACACAATATGTCTATTAGTACATAAACGCCTTAGCACATTTATTATGCGTATAGCTAATTTTGACGAGACTGATTTGATTAGACTTGGGTCCAGCCGCAAAGTAACTCAAAAGCTCTACCAAAGACTCTACATATATAAAGTAATAATAACACAATCTGTTTTAAGTTGAAAATTCAGTGAATGTTTTGTGTTGTTGCTGATCACAATAAGGAAAGCGTTGGCGATATGTACTTAGTAATAATGAATAAACGCTATCAGCGTTTTCTTTCAACAGTTATCCTTTCTACTGTTCTTGTGTTTCTAATTCTGCGTGTTGATAGCATGCCATTGATTTAAATAATGGTGGTCCAAAAACTTTGCCATCAGTTCTTCTACTAAAAGACTATGTTTTTTTTTCTAAAATCCTGATATTCTACATTCTGCAGGACGTGTTCTACCGGTTCTACATTCTGCGTTTTAGAGAAGTGGTTTCAGACGCCGAAATCCTATATGCATACTGTACATACAGGTTACGGGCGCTCCCAATGTGGTGGTGTCATTGGCGCCTTTGGAATATCTAGCCTTGCCAATCAGAACGTTTGACTAACAAATTCTCAAAACAAACCTTCCCAGAATTGAGATTGGTGTCATCAAAAATAAAAGTTCAAAGAAAGTTGTAACGAGATTGTGATAATTCATTAGATCGCCTAAGGAAAATACTTTAAATACGTTTTGGCTGGAACAGTAGATCCCATAATAAAATCATCGGCCGGAAGTCGATGCGTCACTAGTGCGTTTTCGTCCACTTCTGTTAGTGTGAGTATCATGTGCGCTCCACAGTGTAGGTAGTACCTACGGCGTAGACACTATTATATTATCGCTGCTGATTGTCAAGAGTTTGCGAGAGACAACCGACTTTCCTGGATTATAAAATAAATGGTCTTGGATTCGACTTAAAAACATACGAAATCTAAATTAACTGTTATGTAGTCGTGTTCATTTGTGTGATGTAGTGGTTACACGTTGCTCTAACGCTTGTATAGTGTTACTGATTATTCGTGTGTGCGTTTATTTACGTACGCGAGCGCCGACTCGTCCGAGATTCAAATTTAGAATGCCGTCTCCGCCATGTTGTTCTCAGTGAAAAACCTACGATCCATCGTTTGGAAGCCGCGGATCTGTCGCAAGATAACGTGGCGAATCCTTTTCGGTTTTCCAATTTATACCTTTACTTCCCAAATATATCTAAGTTTATCGATTGATTATGATAAGGTCTTGACATGAATTTCCTCTGGTTTCAATACCTATCTATTTACAATTTCTAAATGGACACAAAAATTTAATAGTTTATGTTAGGTAGAGTTCTTTAGTTAGCCGTCTACAGTTCTGTTATCTTGAGGCCGTCTGAAAATTCAGTTAACGTAAATAATTATTGTTGGTTAGTAAAACGTAAGTGTATTCATGTGAATGAATGAGTCACGCTCAGAATTGGTTTGGTTCAGTTATTCGCCAGATTGTTGCGAAGTAACCGCTTAGATCTGTTGGAACATACGTTAATGTCCCTTTGTCCTGCGTTTTCATGAAACCACTATAAATTGTAATTAACGATCGGTTTTAAGATGTCTTGTTGCTGTTAAACTTATGATTGTTATTCTTATAGCTAGAGATGCAATGCTTCGATAATTGACACATGTATAGATACCTACGGAGAATATAATATACAGCTTCCTGCGATTGTTCAATTAGATTATTTCTATTAGGTTTGTGAAGGCATTATTGGCTATTTGTCGTTTTCATGATCTCTTAGTGTAGGAGTAAGCAACGATATCGACCAAACAAATTACTAGTTGTAGTGAAACAGGTTTCATGTTTATTGCATAACGCACGTGTTTGGTGACAACAACAATATTCACATTAATGGTGCAGTTTTATTTGCACAGATACTGATCACTGACACTAGAACAATGTTTGCCAACAGTAGCTTTGTTGACGAAACGAAACACTTCGGTTAACGGTACACATACGTACCTACTGTTTATGCTACCATCTATTGCATTACCACTACAAAGAAACCATTTGCATGTCAATATTGTGTCGATATTCCACGATTTCCACATGAGGTGCTGATTGTTGCAATTCGGCCGTTTTCTCAATTTGTAAGAGAAAGATAGCTCTCATTTATTTATTTATTCAAATCATACCCAGTCCACACTCTGTTGTTGACGAAGAGTAGATTGTAACTCCATTCACGCGACAAAATAATTTTATGTTCGCTACGGAAAGTAAATAATATTTTATTTAATTTGTCATTGCCTTGTTTCAAAACAAATTTGTCTCCCGCCTAAGTTGACGTGGTTTCCGGATAGCGTAGAACGTAAATGCTCTATCCCCTCTTCACGTAATATGATTGGTTTTTGACCTTAACATTTGCAACAGTGAAAGACCCGTTTAAATCTGTTTAGCAGGTTTTAAGTGAACTTGTAAACAGAAGCAAACATCTGTTCAAAATGTGGATTTGAAACTGTTCTTACTGTAAACTCAGATTGAAGATATGGTTGCGGTAGATAGGCTACCTACCACTAGATATACCTACTTACATTTAAGTCTGTTTCATGATCATAAAGAATTGTCATACAGAGTGCAGGGCATCGACACGTATATTGTAGGCAACCATGAATTCAGTCAGCACTTGATTCTAGAAAGAAAGAAAAGTCTCCTGTTACATAGAAAAGTGTTTAGAACAGCAAATTTCTTTTTAATAACCGACGAAAAATTTCATCGCCCTCTGCATTGAAATTTAACGGTTCAGAATCATGTGCCGAAAATCCATGGTATAATAATCCTGAGAATAAATTTTGAATTTTTGACAGATTTTCCATAGTAGAATTGTCAGACGTACTTAAATTTTATTCTACGGATAAAAGATGTGTCAAGCATGGCTTAGTACGCTTATTTCACAAACAAAACAGTAAATCCAGCGAATACGAAAAGCCACAAGAGAAACAAAATCGTCGCCTTTTAAAATAATTGATCTATGTAAAAGACAAAGCGTCCTCATTGAGTTTTACCTATACAGTTAACACCGGAATCATTTATGTGCATTAGTTACCTTTAGCGTATTCTGTGGCCTTCAGTTTTTAATTTATTTACGTAGGTGAATGATGCCCATTATTATTGTTTCATCGGATAACGATAAGCGCTGTCAGGTTAAAGAAAAAAACGTAGTATTCTAAGAAATTGTGTATAACGTCATTCTACATTACATATTGTAACCGCACATGAACTTGATTATGTAATCAATCCAGGAATAAATAAAGCTGATTCGTTTCGAGGTTACTCGGTTTATGCCTCGTGTTGTTGTGTATCGTGGCGTCTATTGTGTGGTGTTGTGTGCAAGTGGAGAAGTGGGAAAATTGCGCACCAGACGAGGATGTACGTCCGATATGACGCGTATCCGGTGCAACCAGAGCGGCGTCTTACACCCGCCGCCAGCCGCTAGCCGCCTGGCCGCAACATGCACACTACAGATGCTGCTTGTGGAGATTCGAGATTCAGTGTTTGGATCGTAACATCGTCTAGATTTAAGTGGTTTCAATTGTAACTGATGCGGGCTATAATTACGTTTATGACGTCACCACGCGATTTAATTCCAATCGATGTTTTGTAGCTACTGAATAATGGAAATGATTTTAAAATAAGTACATATTTATATATTACCTACATGAAGGTATAGTAGCATTATTAGGTTAGGTACTTGTGTAGTAACAAATTTCGTTTATTTCTTTGTCTTGATAATACGTACGTACAAAGCACTAGGGTACTGAGAATGTGTTTAGTAAAACTAAATGCTATGTACTTACTTAAAATGATCCAAATATATCTTTATATTTCCCGTTTTTACCATTATGTATTTGATACGCATATAACAACTGCATGCAACATCGTAGTACAAAAAATGTTACGGGCGCCAAATTTCTTAATAGATTTGTTGATTTTGCACTTAAAGTCCATTACACCTACCTACTTACTTGATGACAAAGAGTGAAAACATTTTATGTGTTATCACAGCGTAGTCCCTGTTATATATCGGCGTCTTTATGTAGGTACGATAGTGTATTGGCATCTGAATGAGATTTTGCGAGCTGCTACTCAACCATCATAGTTATTTTAATGTTTATGCTACGTCGACGGACGCGATGCCAACTTTATTTTCCGTTTAATTGAAACACGAGGCATTTCACCGAATTCGTCATATTGTGCTCGCGAATCTGTTTACGATACATAGTTAAGGTACTTTGTTTGCGATGCGAAGTTCGTATTGAATTGAGTGGCTTAAACAGTTTTCCTCTTCTTTATTGTACCTAAGTAAGTCCCTCATTTGTACCCGTCCGACTCCTAATTAGTTACACTGTCAAAATGGAGTGTCCTCCTAAAATAAGTTTCAGAACTGGTTAAAATAATGCTCAACATTTGGGGCCTTACTTAACCTCTGTTGCGATTGAGACCAAAACCTGTTGTCATTGCAAGTGGTGTGTTGGCTACTTGGTTCAGTTAAAGACTGGTTAAAGCAGCTTGATATTAGCATCTCGATAACATTCAATTGTGACAGTAGGCCGACTGGCATCTGCGGCGCAGACACCAACACCAGTGCGTTGTGCAACAGTGGAAGGCCTTCGCACGAGAGAAATGGTGGCTGTTTCTTTACGCTCCTTGTCATATGGCGATTGTTCGACCATAATGCATTTAGATTCTAATTTTGCGACGCTTTGTGCGTATGTACTGTTAGCAGCTTAAGAACGTTGCGTTATCGAAACAAATTAGGTGGTTGGTATCTTGCTTTAGAATTGCCTTCTGTGAGGTCACGTTTATTCATATATTTAATTTGAATTTAGGTTGGCACCTGTGACGCCGTCGCGAAAGGAAGCTCCTCATTCAATGCTCTAACTTCGCAGTAACAACAACACAACCCAAACATTATTAAATTAAACAAATGGTTTCGTAAATTAATTATGCATTGTTGTTATGTTTTCTGCGGTAACACATTCGATCACTATGGATAAAAAGTGAATATGCAGTTTTTCACCTGGATCAGGGATGACGCAGATGATAGCGTTATAACGGTGACATAATGGTTCAGCACAAGTTATACTTTCTCTTCACTGATTCATAATTTTATTTGCGCGGAGGATACAGTCGAAACGTAGGTAAAACACTTTCTCATTTCAGCTTTGCTTTTTTTCATTACGTACGTGATCTGCACTTTGCGTGTATAAGACATATAAGTAAAAATACTTTTTTTTAAACATTTGGTACCATAAGCGTATATTTTGAATCTTTTCAAGCGGTTTCCAATTCACTGTGAAGATGACTAAAGCTAACCAGGTATCCATTCGTGTTGCCAAATCCAGTCATCTGCGTTCTGAGAACGATCGATTACGTGTTTGCCTTTGCAGATTGTGGGCAAAATAATGTGAATGTGTACAAACAAACACGGTGCGCGCGGGTGGCAAGTTGCATGTTAGATATTACAGTTTGGTCGGTGTTATGCAACTCGAGTCATCCTCTCCCCCACCTCCCGTCGCCCCCTTCACCTCCTCCCTCCCCGCGCAGGCGCAGGCTCCACCGCTCCACTGTAATTACACACTTGCCCGCACACCCCGTCGCCCGCGCCGCTGTTCACCTGAAGTGGCGTGATGTGCCTACATCACACATTTCTTCCATATTGCAAACCACATTTTATTCATTAAACTTGAATATTGTGGTCAGACAAATAAATATCAATTTTTTTCTTATGTTTTTGCAGTTCATATTTACGGTCTTCTGACAGTTTTTCAGTTATTAATATTTGGGATGTTATTTCAGCCATTAGGTGCAAGTAAAGCTACCTATTCTAATAACATTGATTAGAAGTACCTTACCTACCGCCATCAGTCCGGTGGGGGTGATAAGGGAGTTCTAGTCATTAACAGAAGACTAAGAGGCATTACAAGACTAATCTTATAGTTCCAAAATACATAAATCAAGACGATCGAACCTCTTGCGATGAATATGGCAGAAACAAGCAAAGTATAGATACCTACCGAGACCTTTTTCTTTTTTTTTTTGGGTGGGAAAGAGCGGAGGCAGGCGGTGGAGCAGGAGGGCGTGTCAAACTTTTACTGAGTAATACCTAGCCGTGTTCCCTCAGTAGCCTCTTGGGTAACAAACCTTTGCTTAATCGCTATCCCAATCCTTAATCAAGTCAACTTGTGCACTCCACTAGTGAACATGAACCTGCCCCAAGTAGCGCAAAATGAACAGCTTGGCGGATTCCGTTTCACGTGTGACCCAAAGATACCATCTTTGATGTGCCGAACCTGCATTCTTTAGGTGTTGGATCATTGGTTTATCTAGTCCACTTTAGGTAGACTAGTTTACACTCTCTACCACTTCAACTTAGAATATCTATTTGAATACTTATAAAATGTTAGCATTTCTATTTATATCTCTATCAAAATAATCTTACACGAGGCGATCGAAAACAATGGCTTCATCTATATCTAATTAACTAGGCATAGGAACTCATATATTATTGCCCATTGAAGTAAAATAAACCATGACTTACGTAATCGCTTGTCAGGTAAACTGTGACAACAATTATTGCAGCATTTCTATATAGAACGAACTCCATCACATATACCTACCGATGCCCCATATACCTACCATATCATATCGCATCTATTGATATAAGACCTGTGCAACTAGCCCACGATATATTTTTCTTCTGAGTCATTCGATTTTTACACGCTACTTACTCTATAGTCATGCATGCGGGTCAGAGAGTCAAAAGTTAAAATTATGATGCTTTTTGTAGGAAACCACTTGGAACATAACAACTCTAAGACACACCTGAGTCCCAGGCAAAAAAAGTAGGTGATAACTGGTAGTACCTACTTCTTGCATTTTGAAGTTATTTAAATATGTTGAGACGATTATACATGTGCGAGTATTGCATGTGTAACCCGGTTGGTCGCAGTTGTCCAGCTGACGTTTTTCCTAAAGGTTACACATAGTTTGGAAGTAATGAGGAATTAAACGCAGTTGATAAGTAGCGGTGCAGGTGCGCCTGCGCCGTGCCACGTACAGGTGCCTGGCGTGACATCGCTAACAGCTGATAGCGCGCCCAAGTTCATTACCGTTCCGTGCAAATCGATTTGTCGTGGTAATGCCCCCATCCGCTTTCCAATGCACTAAGTTTTTAGCATGGCAAAATAAGATTTAAAGTGCCAAAACTCAATACATCTGGTATATAAATGGCAAAAATAATAAGAAAAACGTTGCAACTGTGGTCATCGCCGTAATATAGCCGTCAAAATATAATCGCGGGTGCAACCACGAATGTGATAGTGCCTACTTTCAGTGTAAAGAAAGTAAAAGAGTCATTCATCATGGCGGTGGCTATTCAGTGGGTCGCACTCGCACACTCTGTGTCCGGTTTTGTCTACAAATTGGTCACATCGACCGCTAAGTGGGAAGATTTGGCTCACACGATGCCGATGTTGCTAACGGGTTTATAATGAATACTTTACTATTCACAAGTAATGTCTTTGTTCGGAAAATACGTTTCTATTACAATTTATTTTATAGTGTCTCATGTACCTAATGTAGATAATTTTGGGAGTTCCCAGAGATAATTTTCAAACAGTTTCTTACATTTAAGATGTTTACAGTGTTAATGTTTGTTTCCAGTCACATAACGAAGACGACGACATGGGACGACCCGCGCAAGACCCTGGCGGCGCAGTCGGTGGCCGGCAGCGTGCAGCACCAGAGCACAGACGCGCTGCTCACGCAGGCCGCCCCGCCGCAAAACATACCCAACACACCCGCACCAGGTGCATATCTATTGATCTTGATAAACTTTACTAACAAAATCGTAGACAATTCCCTAAACATTTTAAGATAAAGGTAAGGACTGGATTTTGCAAAAATGCAAACTAACGTAGGTGAACAACAAAACATCGTCTGCAGGATGGATTTAGGAGAAGGGGCAGTAAGGGCAGGTACCTTAACCGTTGCACCTACTGGAAAATTTTCTTAGAAGACTGTCTTTAATTTTTTGAAGAATGGCTAACTGCATTCAACTGTTTAGGGACAATGCTACAGTTAGCTAGAAACAGTCAATTCTCACGTTTTAATTTCATGTTGCCAATCGATGCAGTCTCGTATAAGGATTAATATACTTCTTCTGTATCAATAGCGGTTAGATTGCCAGGTATTAGAAAACTCACAAATCGCAAATACTCTTCCCATACATTTCGTTCTGACCATCCGCGTAGCCACGATCTTATACAAAGTAATTAATTATCAATGACTTATATACAAGCGTCTTCGACACAGTTTCTGAGAGAGATACTTACAGTAAATAAATAAATATGTATAGGTACTCGTAAATCAACACTGATATCTGTGCAAAGGATATAAGGAAATTCATTCAGACCGACCGATTGTTTTGGAAACGTCAGTTTTAACAATAATTCATTGAATTAAAATATACCTACAACCGACTTCCTGCTGTTGTATTAGTTAGGTGCATTCAACTAATGTTGAAACCTGATCAAAACTACCGACGGTAGCTCCTGTGGTGCTTTTAACAGCGGGGTAATGAGACAGTTCAACAACATTCTTTGCGTTATTTTCATTGTTGAGCAAACAAATTTTTCGAGTATATGCACCACGGATAATACTAGTAATGAAATCTTGTGATATAAGATTAGCGGCAAAACTCCATAGTAAAGCGGAAAGCCAAATTGTGCTCGCCTAGTGAAGAGCCTTTGTGGTTGACCAATTAAAAGTATCCACTAGTGTTTACTTATAACATAAAGATCGTCAGCTTTAGTTAGATAACTAATGAAAACTATATAATAAAAATAATTCCATTGATGAGGAAAAGAACAAGCGGTTTAGCTCAATTTCCTGTGAATTAAATATATTCCAGTCAACAACTTAATTAATAAGTAATACTGTATCTAATTAATTACGGTACATAAGCACTGGAATTGCCTTAATGCTGTAATTAAAAGGCTCATGTTTGTACCCATATCGTGCCATAGCACTGAATGACGTCTATGGTATTTCCATAACATAAAATGTATTAACAAAATACTGATATGTTTGAGGATAATAACAATTGTTTGAACCTGATGGCGTAAATCTGAAACTCGGTTCGTTTTTAATTAACGAATTAATCATTGTCCTTTGTCCTTGTTTTGTTTTTAACGAGAAATGCAAGGAAAATCTGCTAAATGACAAAATTCAATGGTGTTATCCTGATCAATACCTAGAAATATCGATCGATAAAGTGCAAATATTCTGCATTTTAACTAGATTTTTAACATTTCGATAGTCCTACAGAGTCCGTCTTGGAAATATAAATAATGGTGACCTGTTTAAAGATTTTCTTACTATGGGATCATTTTTTTCATCTAGTTGTAATATTTATGTACCGTTAACTGCTATGGCCAATAGTTACTTTATATATTCGGTGGATTTCATTGTCTTTAACTCTGGATTCAGTTATCACGTGATCTAATTGGCCACAGTGGCATGTTTAAAATTATCATGGAACTAAAATAAAAAAATAACCCGAATTCTAAAACTGATTTTATGACGGGAATTAACGCGTTGTTTCCGTCGGTCGATGCGAGACGAGCGTTGAAAGGTGTTCGGAAAATACATCGGTGTCCCGGCGCGCGGCGCCCGCGCAGCCCGTCGGCGGCCATGGCGCCCGCGCCTTTCAGCGCCTTGCGACACATCCGCCTTACTCTACACGCAGACTACTACACCACAACTAACCAAACTTCTCATAAGAAATAACAAATTTTGCTAATATTTTTAATAGTATTGACTTCTTTTGTGTCATACGCATCACTTACGCACTTAGCACTAGAGTGTTTGCACGTGCTTACCTTTATGAGTTCATATTTAAAGATATGATAGTTTGTTAGTACGTGATCTATTCACGTATCAGATCACGTTCAGTAAAGCTGAGCCAGCGCCACCACGGCGGGCCGGGCGCCGCTCATAGCGGCAAGTGACACTGTTACATCTAGCTTTATCTTCGCCTACAAACACCTATGTAGATCAGGTGACAATACAAATAATTGTGTTTCCACAGCGCGTTCCTCCTTAATCTCATGTCGCGATAACATACCAAAACTCGTACGACTGAATATCTTTCGTATAACGCATCTCTTGTCAAAAGAAGTTGTTTTGGAATCATCTATCAAAATCTCAATGGGATTAAGTTTGACAACAGTAGTCGCACATTGTTGACCGCATTTATTCGGGGCAGTGTATAGACAATGAAGTGTTCAAGTAGCAATAATAATTATTCTCCCTGTTTCGTAGTTAAATCTTACAGCAGGTAATAGAACAAGCTGGCGGTAGAGGCTTTCATAACGTAATACTAACGTAATATCGCGGTTAGTCGCCGAGCCCGCGAGCCGTGCTGCGCTGTGTCGACTGTTGAGTAATGATAATTGTAAATAATGTGTAATTACACTGCACGGACCGCACAAAGGCAACATAGTTAATAAAGAAATTATCTAGATTGCAACTATGATAAAGTGTATTGTTTTTATGGGCGGTCACAAGAACTTACTTGCGTATATTATTATGTAAATGCTGAAGATAATGATACATAGGGATCGTTAATAAAATAGGCTTAAAATTAACGAATCTAATAATAACTTTGAAACCCCTCTTAACACAGTTTAGCTGCTAAACTTAGGTACGTTCTGCGACCGAAGATACGGGCTGCTGACGATGAGACAAGAAATACTATGTTTCTGAAGAATTTAATTGTATTTCCCAAAAAGATCTAGGAAAAGAAGCACGTAATACTTAGATGTAATCATACATTTAGACACAATTAGACTAGAGCAACTTTAATAGCGATGATATTGGCGATCAATCAGTCGCCCGTGTATCTGTGAATTGTTTATGAATGATCAGTTGTTTGTTGCGCTGCGCGTACACAAAGCGTGAGCGCGCGCGCCTCCGCGGCACCGCGGCACCGCTCCGCGCGTGCGCCGTGATTCATTTTCGGAGGCGATTGCCAAGAGCTGGGCAGCTCGCACTCGTCTGGCGCCGTCGTTTCTTGGAACGAGCTCTCGCCGACCTTCCCGTTGTCCACCTGATTCTCAATCACGTGTGCGTACGTCTTAGTTCATAATGTGCTGGCTTGCAACTAGTCGCTGTTGAGAGAATCATTAGTTGTTTTCCTACAAATGACAAGTGTAACGTTTCAAAGGTACTGATTACGTACGTTTGATTGATTTCAGCAGCGAAGAGTACAAGTAGTAACACACCGACGGATCCACTAGGGCCCCTGCCGGAGGGTTGGGAGCAGGCCGCGACGGCGGAAGGAGAAATCTACTTTATAAATCATGCAGCTCGCACCACATCCTGGTTCGATCCAAGGATACGTAAGTATACAACATGTACAGTGAATGTCAGCAACACATAATTATCTCGTACGATTGTATAATTATACTTGCTTGAGTAAAAAGACTTATATCACGAAGGCAGGTGCTGATCCCGCAGTGTTATAGGAAGTGTCGTGCGTGTGTGTGCTGATGGTGTTTGTTTCTGTTTCTAGCGCAGCACTTGCAGCGCACGCCGGCGGCGGGCGGAACGGGGCCGGACGGCGGCTGGGCCAACGCATCTCTGCAGGCCTGTCAGCAGAAGCTGCGGCTGCAGTCGCTGCAGCTGGAGAGAGAGCGCCTTAAGCAACGCCAGCAGGAGATCAGACTCCAGGTACTAACACAAAAAATATAACAGTCACGTTAGTAGCTAGTTTTAAGTTGTAGTTGTGTCCCATTTTAGGAGGTCACGTTCAGATTCAGATACACAAATCCAATTAAATTTTCAGCCGCTCTTACATCTAATATAGTATAGTCTTCGTCACTATGAAATTACATGTGATAGTGAAAACATACGAATTTGCAGGTTAGCCTAGTATTCAACATATTAATGGATTGAAAACTTGTTTATCATGTTCGTTTTTATGGGGTAGGTTATTATAATGCACTCATTTACATACGATAGTTGATTCCGTTTCCTCAATACGATGACTTCCGCATTTATGCGGAACAGCTAGTTGATACGTCTGACCTTTGTACCACTTCGAAAAATCTGTTTTCTTCGTAATCTGCAGAAGTATTTCAGATAATACTGGAAGACTGCCCTAAGATCGATATTCATCTTCTTCTTTTCGTGTCGATGGCAATCCTACACCTTCTACTTTTATATAATTTGAGCCCAGTAAGTGACCACCACCTAAGGTCGATACGTATACGTAACTTTTGGTATACCGAAATGTCACACCCACTTTCATTCAATATAGTCTCAGTTAGTCTTAAGAAGAGTAGACGAATGACTGTGACAGCATAATAGTTTCGAAGCGCGTTCATGAACGAATCAAGCGTTCCGAAAATATTTAGCAAGCTTAATTGCAACATTGCAAGTACCTTATTAAACAAGATGAGAACCACGTAGGTTAGCTTTCTAAATGATAAGCAGCTCGCTAGCGGTGCGTTATCAATGTTATCTTCAAGTAGTATCCTGTATCTTATGAATCATTAATAGGTAATGCGTGATGTTATTAGGTGCTCTAGTTTATTTGTCCGTTTGTGTATCAGATTACATTTCACCTTGCTCGTCAAAATTACTGATCGATCGATTGCACACCTGCGATATATAATATTTGCTTGCTTAGGCTTAAAATGAATTAAGTTTTGGTATAAAGTAATTGTTTAATTTTTGACATCTCAGTTCATGGAAACAGTCACAATAGTGAACTGTATAAAAACGAACATGATCCCAAATGTGCCATAAAACCACAAATTCATTATTCGGATTTCGATTCTAGAACGAAATTGGAAACATAAAATAAAATCAAAATATTTTATTTCACGTAAACCTACAAGGGCACTTATGAAACGTCAGAAGCTAGGTTGACGGTTCCAATTTGTCGTTTACTATGGAGAAGAGCCGGCATGAAACTCCACAAGTACCTTACCTACATAAATCAATATAATAATTAGTTAATAATGGATATTTTCCCGTATTCCAGCAAGAGCTAATAATGGCGCGGCAGTCGTCGTCAATCGTCTCGTCTCTGTCAAGCAGTACGGGCGTCACGAGCACAGACCTGCCCCTGGATCCGTTTCTGTCGGGACTATCGGACCACCAGCGGCAGGAGTCAGCTGACAGTGGGCTGGGGATGGGAGTCCCGCACTCCTACTCCATGCCACACACGCCTGAGGGCTTCCTCGCCGGCATGGACGACCGCATGGACTGCACCAGCGAGACCGGCGCCAACCTAGACTCCACCGACATCACGCTAGCCGACAACCTCGACTCTACTGACGACTTGGTACCTTCTTTACAGGTATTTTTGCCTGTGTTATACGCTTAATCTAACATTCTAACAACTAAATACAACAGCAGCATGACTGTGGCGCGTAACCGCGTAGTCGTAGTGTTCGATGCACTACGGCGTAGCCGACGTGGGGTCGGATTTCCTGATCGACTACGGCGTAGTCGAGAGAGACCCTGGAGGGTTGATAGACTATGCCGTAGTTAGCGTTGTCGTAAGCGCAGCCACTTCAATAATGTGCCAATTTTTGTTTTTCACGAATTCAAAAGTAAATTGCCTGTTTTGATTTTATTCTAAATAATTATAGGATTGGCTTAAATAATTGCATATTTATGTGCACGTAACTAACAACATTTACTGCGATTTTTTTTAAACCTCTATAAATATCTCTTAGCAACAAAATTTCCGAATGTTTGTTTTGATTTTGCTAATAATACAAAAATAACAACGATGACTCGCATGACTGCTATGTCGTTAAAACGTAAAAAAACAACGTCGTTTGAAGACATCCTCGAGGTGATCGGTGCGAAAGGATGTATAGAATGTTTAGTGCTTCATTTACGGTTGCTATAATGTGCGAAATATGGACGTTTCAGTTGAACGAGTTCACAAACGACATACTCCTGGACGACGTGCAATCGCTCATAAACTCGACGCCGAGCAAGCCCGACAACGTGCTGACGTGGCTGTAGGCGGCGCGGGCGCAGCTCGGGCGCGGCTCGTGTACACACCATGCTTACAAACTTTCAAATTAGGTATTATGTTTAATGTAGCGTACTTACCGCTTGAATGACGCGACCGCTTTATCAGTGTCGGTGACAAAACGGTAACGATGGTGTAAATTTCAATTTGAAAATGACAATTATAGCATAACATGTGTAATGACTGATGTGGGATTTTGTGTGCTTATGATTTAGGATAGTTAGATACTTTCAGAACTAGTACGATGGCTTCCATGAGAGTAGGTGGACCGATGCGGAATAACGCATTTGTTGAAAATGTTCTTTCAGGTCAATCAATGTAATTTCGAAAGTTGCCCGCATTGGTTTACCTATTCCCTATTATATCTGCTCGCTTTTATGCAGAATTGGTTTTATCTCTGTCTCTGCATTTATTCGAATGAGATAGCAATACAAAATTGTGTGAGTTAAATAAGTGTTTCTACTTCGTTGTGGTGAACATGTGTGGAATCTTGTATGTCTGACTTTACAACACATACTCGTCGCAATTATTGACTTAGACTGCTAAGTATTGTAAATTAGTGCCTTTTCACCCATAGTTAGCGCAGAAACGCTAAAGTAAAGTAAGGAAATAGTAATAATCTTGTCTTTTGACGTGACTTTTTGAGCAATACAATAATGGTGCTCAGGTTCTATAAAGTTTCACCCTGTTCAAGTAAGAGATGAGCTACGGAAACCAAGCCAAGTATCGCGAATCAGTAGAGCAAGACTATCACGAATGGCTAGTCATGACGTTAGGTGCGAGTGCACGCGTGTGCAGGAGTACAGTGTGCATAGTGACGAGCCGGCACGACTCGGCGCGCGGTGGCTGCAAGCCTTCTTTCGTAGCAGAAAGCAGTGGCGTTGCAACGCAATCATTCGTGAACTAAGTTTCCCATATTCTTTTCATAGAGACTATCGGAAATCGTATTCTGTAAAACGACAAACAAACAATATTTTATGATATATTTTAAAATTAAGATTGTGATAACATCTTGATGTAACAGTGCCTTATTGTGCCTTGATAAAAATTATTTATTGTTGTAATAATTTAGATAATGTTGAGATATTTTTACAATTTTCTATTGTCGAATTATTGATGTAATAGTGATTTGACAGAAAATAAACTACTTATGTACTTGTAGAACGTTGTTTGTCAACTTACACCGTCCTTGTGAATTTTCGAGATTATGAATAGACGTTAAGTTTTAATAGTTAATCATGAAGTAGGTAATAATGTTGGCAACTATTAAGTTTACTTATTATAGTTGAATTGTAAGTGAACAATGTGACTACCTAAGCAATATTCAAGTGTATGGGTGCAGCTAGCTAGATAATGTTAGAGAGTAATTGGAGCTCGAAATTTTGTCTCTAAGTGCCTTACTCAAAATAATGTTATTGTCAGATATTATAGATTATGAATTATGGATTTATTGAAACAATAACATTGTTAACTGCCTCCGAGCAGGCTCTACTATTGGTGCCAACAAAGTATAAAATCTATTTTCGATATCCACTGTTATATAATTAGTATTACTATATTAAAATTAGTAATCAATTCATCAAATCATCTTGCATATTATTATATCAACAATTCAAATATATCAAAATTTTGTAAGCCCACCTAGTCTTTAGATTTTTGTATGAGTGTATTGAATTCAGCTAGCTTGATTGAATAATATGATAATGGAATTAGGCCTTTAATATCAAATGCTACATTGAAAACTTTGCCATATTAGTAAAAGTACTATTATTCTTATAAGACTTTAATATAATCTTCAGTTATGACGCATAGCAATAAATAGCATCTGTGTAACTATTGTAATTAGACGTAACGGTGCTGGGTTGATGATACATTTAATTTTGTATTCTGTAGATCCATTTGTTGTATACTTTATATTTGTATTTGTCGTGTATTAATTCTAAGAGTCCGTAAGTTTGGATGCTTCTCATATTGTTCGGTTCATTATTCTTCACTCGCTCCCTCCGCGCCGTGTTCAGTGGGAGGGAGAGGGTGACAGCGGTCGAACACTCCCGTCTCCCAGTCGGTCCCAGTGCCGCCCGCGCGACACGTCGACACACATTCCATGTTACAGTAGCGGCGCCGGCGCCGCGCACGAGCACGAGCCCTGCCACTCGCTACAGAATAATATTCTGAACAATATCTCAAGTGTAAACTGTAATCAATTATTTCTAAGTATAGCCTTTATGAAAAACATATCTTTTCAGTCTGATAACAGATGCAAGTTTTCTATGTAGTGTATGTAACTACGTGTATCAATGTTATAACAATGAAATTACGTGTCAAAGTTATTAATTTACTATAATTTCATTGTAAATAATTCGATATTCTTATAATGAATTAAATAAATATTTGTTTTAATACCTATTATATATTTTACTTCCCATACTTTAATAAATTCATTAACACGTACAACACATATTACAATTCAGTTCTGGGTGTTGATATCTGTTGAAAAAAAAGGAAAAGTCAGTGAAATTCATTTTAAATTGTTTATTTTTTTAACGATAACAAGCAGTGCAAGCAAGCCTCCTTTTTCAAATAAATATGTTATGTACAATATACTAGATGTTACCATGCTCGAGCCAACACCCCCTTCACTGTCGTGCCACCTGTCAAAACGTAATAAAATAGGGGTTTGTACAAATGTTAGTAGGTATTTTAAAAACCATCAGTTGGCATAAGAATAATAAATGAGACAAGACAGATGTAAGAAAAGGTGACAGTTCAAGCATAGGAAAGGCCATGGAAACAAGCTGCTCAACAAGCTGTTTTAAAAGCTGAGTTCTGCCGAACTATCATGCCTACCATTCCATGCTTCGACTATTCGACTTCTTTCGTATAGCTTCTTTGTGACCAAAGGCATTATAAACAGCATTAAGAAAAGAAAACTGAAGTAGAAAGCAATAGGTAGGTAATAATCATTTTAACAAGCATTACGTTCATTTTATAGCACTGTGACCTAAACCCGCACTTAAGTCACGCTTTTCTGTGACTTAAGTTGTCCAGTTTTTCACACACTTAAGTCACAGAACAGCGTGACTTACTTACGGGTTTGTGCCACATGAGTCAAAAATAAATTGTATACGAAACATGTGACTTAAATACTCCACGGCGTTTAACACAGTGCTATTTTATGCCGTGCAATAATGGACTACTTGAGTCACAAGGTATTATATTGTAGATACTATTTCAAACTTATTTGCATTATTTTAAGGACGCACTAAATACTTTGAAGCTGATTTTGTAGCGTACCGATTAAATAGATTTTTTTTTAAGACCCGCAGAAAAAAATAGTGTCGGTTTAGAACTGTAACTGCTAAACTTCAATTGTCCAATTTCACTAACACTAGATGGCACTTAAATGAATGTCACCAGAATAAAAGCACACTGCTGAATTTTCAACGCTCAGCTTAGCGCCGAGAGTTGAAAACCCGACAGTGTATCCAAAACGTGTACATATATTTTTCTATTAACTGTTCATTTAAGTGTTTCTTAGCGTTAGTGAAAACGGGCATATAATACAGGGTGTAAGGGGAACGCTTCCGAAGCCAGAACATAGGTTATAAACAACCTAAATGCAAACGGATACTAATAACCTTTCGCCTTAAATTGGTTATTTTGCATCAATTTAAAACGTTTGACGCTTCTGTAATGTTTTTACTTATTTTATTTTTGCGGTGTTTACAAAGGATATCTAAACGTAAAGTCGCCGCCTGGACTTGGGGTCGTTTCTTAATGTGTTTAATCCCAAATAATCGTCCATTTAACTATTCTCACAGCATAGTGTACAAAAAACTTGATGTAAATTGTAAAAAAAAATAGATTTTTTTATGGTACTGTATCGACAATCACTAGCCATATCACCTGTCTTCATTTTCGGAAGCGTTTCCCTTACACCCTGTATATATAGGAATAGATGAAACTAATTTGGAAGATCTTAAATTGTTCCGTCTTTTTTTATGTAGAGTTATTAAAGTATTAACTATAGTAAAAAAAAATCGGTACGCAACTGAATTTGGGCTATTATTTGCAGTGACTAGGTCTAAGGTCGTTGGTCGTTTACTTGTATCGAACTAAAATATAAGGTAATACACCACGGTAGGGACAACGAAGCGACGTGTAAACTGTAACCATGAAATCAGCAAATGATTCTAGAACCTAGAGCATATACGATACTGGTCGGTTATAAAAAAATGCTGTATCATAGAAAAGTGCAATACCTACGCGTCCAAAATGTATGGAACAGCTGATATTTTTTTATAACCTACGAAAAAAATTAACAAAGGGGTATTCAGAATTATGTACTGAATACATGGTAACAGGTTGCACGTCGATGGCCCTGCCACCTACCACTGTATAGGACTTAACTTTTATACTATTAAAAATGCATGAGCCACCGATTAATTTCTAGAAATGAAGTTACAAACTCCTGCTTTCTGATTGGAAAACTACTGCTAAGAGGGTTAAGTTATTTCATTTGCCGTTATTTAATTAAGCCTATCACAGGCTTTATACGAGTTTAACAATCAATCAGCTAAGTTTTGTCTTCATTGACTTTTCAGATACTGGCAGAAAAAGTATTCTAGTATTTACAACGTGTCAGTGGTTTTAGTTGCACTAAGTAAACAGTTAGTTCTTACAGCAGGATCCTTGAAGCGAGCATCTTGCGGCAGTTCGCGGTTAGCGATCAGCTCCTTGTAGTAGTCGGCTGACAGCTTCGCAGTGCGCGGGCGAGCCGGGTCCGTGATGTTCACGTGATAGAAGCCGAAACGCTCGCTGGAAAATTATAAGAAGTTTGGAACAGGGTGCACTTCTTATGGCCATATAGCAAATGGGTTCATCACAATGAGCTGGCCTCTTTGTATGTGTCACAAATGAAGCATACGTAGTTTCATTTTCAGACTGCAAACGACTCCATTCAAAACGACATGAGAATAAAATCTCGGACTTATCAGAGGGAGGATCGTTAACTTCCAAGAAATGAGAAACGAATTATCTTACACATTGTGCGGTCTGTCGCCCTGGATAAATAGTTATTTTTTATTGTAAATTAAATAAGTACCCAAGCCATTAAAACGGCGAGAGAATTTTTGAATCAAATAACTTACGAGAATCCAGCCCTCCATTCGAAGTTGTCCATTAGAGTCCACGCCGTGTAGCCGAGAACTTTGACACCGTCGTCGTAGATCACGTTCAGGATCTCGCTCAGGTAATCCTAGAATTTATTAAATTTATATATTAATACATGGAGGAAATACTGTGTACCCGATTTTACGAAAATTACGCGGACGGAGGAGTGTGAAATTTGGCACAGTTAAAGGTTTCAAGTCAGACCGACGGGGCGTAACTTCGCTGCCGCGAGAAATAGCGGCACAGCGGACAGACCTCCGGCGGGATCTCATGGCGACATAGAGAGTGCGATTGTCGCAACCCAGTGCTGGGCACGCCACGATTGCAGCGGAAGTCCCCTCTTTGAGGAGCGGCTTGAGAGGCGGCACGGCGTCCTCACCTTCCGCCTGACGCAGGTCCTCACCGGACACCGTTGTTTCAGGAGGTTCCTGTTTTGGATAAGGCGGGAGGAAACGCCCGGGTGTTTCCATTTCGAAGATCGCCCTGAGGACACGGTGGAGCATACGGTGGAGGTCTGTCCGGCTTGGGCGGAGCACCGCCGTGTCCCAGTGGAGGCGATCGGCGGCGGCGATCTCTCGCGTCCGGCCTTGGTCCAGGCCATGGTACGGAGCGAGAGTGCATGGTTAGCCGTCACCTAATTCAGCGAAGCTGATGCTCGCAAAGAGGGAGGCGGAGCACGTGAGGGAGAGCCAGTACATGCGCCCTCATGGCCGTAGCCTTCGCAGGAGACGCCCTGGGCGTCGGGAATCCCAGGCTGATTCCCGGCCATCGTAGGCGCGGGCTTGCGGATGGCGAGTAATGGGTAGCGCGCTGTCCGGTAAGGACCAAGCCCGAGTCGACGGCGGCAGTCACAAAATGTGCCTGTCACAAATAAGAATGAAATTCATTACTTACATTGAAGTAGCTGATGCGGCCATAATCGAGCAAAGTACCGCGGTCAGAGAATCCGTTCTCTGTGATGTAGATCGGTGCGTCGTTGTATGAGCTCTTGCACCAACGCAGCAGGTTCGCGAAGCCAGTTGGTACTACCTGGTGGTGATAATAATAAAATATGTGAATTACATACTAGGTAAGACCTAAGAAGACCTAAGAAATCGAATAAAAGATCACTTAAAGGACTTTTGGATATTTTAATTCTAAAAATTTAATTTAAAATTTTAATTTAATACACTTGAAACAGCATTACATTATTTGGCAACCAATAGGTAAATCTTTTAAAATCAATTATACAAAGCAGGTATTTACTCTGAGCCATTCCGAAGCAGAATCGCCGCCGACTTCCATGGTAGTTACTGCACCGATGTCCTTCAACCATGAAGGTGACTTAGCGATAGGATCGACTCCAGCTCCAGTGATCAGATGCGTGGTGTAGTGGTTGATGCCTAGGAAGTCTGATGTACCCTTGATCCTCTGGATCCAGTACTCATCGAACTGCTCTAGACGTGGTTTGGAAAGACCTTCGGCTGCGCTTTGGCTGGCTACATTCTCTATCATCACAGCTGGGTATCCACCTTCAGTCGTGAAAATAGGGTGTGCGAACCAACCAAACTAAACAGAGGAAAAAAAATGCTGTTATAACAATAAAAGCAAATTATCTAAGTTTAAATGCACTATTTTATCTCCTTACTTTGAATTGATTAGCAACTTCAGCGAGCGCCACTTGCTCTTCATTTGCTGGGTCGCTGGGTTCATACCAGATGGAGTTGATGGAGATCATGATCCTTCCATTTTGAGATGGACGGTACTTCTCGTTGTACAAGTGGTAGGACTCAGCGTGGGACTTCAGCAGGTTGTCACTGCATAAGTAGTTACCAACACCGTGGCTGTCGATCGCTGGGGCTTTCTTATCGTCGCCATAAGCATCTTCGCAGATCTCATAAGGTTCGTTGAACGTGATCCAAGACTTGATTTTGGTTCCGAACTCTCTGTAGCACAAGTCAGCGTAGTCCCGGAAGTAATCAATCATCTTGGGGTTCGACCAACCTCCGAGATCTTGAAGGGTTTGGGGTAAGTCCCAGTGAAACAGAGTGACCTGCAAGCATTACAAAGTGTTTTTTATTTTATTTTAAAAATAAAACTATCAACGCTTTTGCTTGACGTCTAATCATAACCAGTCATAACATTATCTTTAATTCGATCTCTTTTGTCACAATAACTTAACTACTAACTGGCCTCATTAAGTCAAAAAATGTGTAACTCCATTAAAGTTTTATTTTTTAATTTATTTATTTTGCTTTTAATTAATGGCTTTCTTTATTTTGTTACGTCAAGCTCAGCTTGTATTTAATAAAAGAAAAACTTTTTAATTGGATCCTCTTTGTTGCAGAATAGTTTATTTCGAGCAATTTATGTTTTTTTGTGTGAATGAAATTAGATTCAAGTTGAATCATTCAACAGTGACGGGAAAGGTAACTGTTTAGAACTTACAAGTGGTTCGATGTTTTTCTCGGCCAAAGCATCAAGGAGGTCGTTGTAGTAGCGAATACCGTCAGGGTTGATTTCATCAATGCGGCCGGTGGGCAGGATGCGGGCCCACGACAGAGAGAACCTGTAGAAGTCCACTCCGAGGTATACCAGCTCCTCCACATCCTCCTGGTAACGGTAGTAGGACTCGCAGGCAACGTCGCCATTGGTACCGTCAATGACCATCTCAGGTCGCGAGTGCGTCAAGCGATCCCAGACATTTTCAGATTTGCCTGAAAACATTTACAACTTTTGAAAAAAAATTCGGTTTATTTGAATATTTACAACAGTAGTATACGGTATTACAGCAAAGGCCAAGCCCAATGCAGTAATAGATAATCTATGGTACTTGTAATAGTATATTTCATTACAAGTGCGGAAAGGCTGTCATTGCAAAGAGTTCCGACAAATGTCTACCCGAGCCGAGGCGCAGCCGAAGGCGAGGGTTGACAGTCGGAACAAGTTGCAATGACGGTTCCGCAGGTGTACTGAACGACTATTTTTAATACAGTTGCGAAAAAATGAAGCAATTTAATAAAATAATAAAAACACAATAAACTCAACTAACTAATCATTTATTTCTTATAAAAGTTATAGTACACATGTACATTGAAATTGGTACAGTTTTTTAAAGTAACTGGGGAAGTTTTAGGTTGCATATTTACTGTTTGAGACAAACTATTATTAATTTCGTATGATTGTTCATGTATATTTGTCATACAATGGCGTTTGCTAGTTGATGGAATTGGATCTGATGAATTATCATTATCAACGAAGGTAGATGGACGAACGTTCTCTTCAACATGTGAAGAAGACGGACTGGACCTTAAATTAATGGATTGTGTGATTTTTTTCCCAGTTTCTAGTTTGTTGTTTAATGAATCACCAATATAGCTTTCTGCAACTTTGTCTGATTTCCAACCTCCTAGTCGCTTTAAGGACGTCAAATTGGCTCCTGAATCTGCCAATAATGTAGCAGAGGTCCTCCTGAAGCTGTGCCCAGTATAATACTCAGCATCCGGCAGACCAAGAAACGTTGCTATTTCTTTTGGCATATTACCAAATTTGTTTATCCCGATTGCTTGAGCTGTACACTTCCCTTTTTGGTAATTTTGAAAAAAACGGTCGGTTTTTCCTTTTTGGGACCGCTGATTCATATATTTTTGCACTATTCTAAGAAAATCTCCTTCAACAACAAAGCTTCTCGGTATCTTATTTTTTGTGTTCGGAATCTTGATTAGTAGCATTTTTCCATGGGCTTCAATATCTTTTAAAGTAATATTGGCTAACTCTTCTCTGCGGCAAGCTCCAACAACGCCAAAAATCAGAGCAACCTACAAAAAAAGGGATTTGATTAATATTTTTTTAAATAATGTTTTGACTGTATTTTGCGATTTCGTAAACTGAATACTAAAGAAAAATATAAGTACTTATTAATAAATTACCTTTGTGGCTAAATAACGATCATCGGGAGCTTCGTTCAAAAACCTTTCCACTTCATTGGATGTTAATATTTTCGACTTTTTACTTGTAAAACCGTCTGATTGTCGTTTTAAGAAAGCATTTAATTTTGGGTATTCACTTATATCCACGTTGTTCCTTACTTTCAACATACTTTTTATCATCGAAAATCTCGACCATAACGTAGACGGTTTTAATTTTGCTGAGAGTTCGGAGAAGTATGCCAACATAACATTTTCTGAAAAACTATTTGCTTTTTTCTCTTCTCTCCACGCAATAAATTCGTCGTATGTAGATATGTAACGACTTTTTGACTTTTCCGGTAAAATGTTCTCCGAAGCATTTTGTGCAATTATACTGAGTTCCGGTGGTGTTAATTCAAAAAAAATTGGGTCGAAATTACTCATTTTGTGCAACAAACAACTAAACTCGCAAAGAAAATTTCTGGAAAATGGCGCCAACCGTATAATATAAGCAGAGTTTTTTTTTTCACCCATTTTGGTAGGCAAAGGGAACTATCCATACAGCTTAGTCTTCAGTAGATTTTTTTTATTGATATGAAATGAAAATGAAATTTAATGAGATGAAATGAAATGAAACCTAACCTAACTCATTCAATTAAATCATTAAATCTGATATTGAAATAAATTAGTAGCTTCCTTTTAGAAATATACGTATTTGTATGAATCACAAAAACTCTTTAGTAAAAACTTCATGGTTGGTTTTTCTTTTTAATAGACATTATTTTGACAGTTGGGAAAGAGAACGCACGAGTTCGGGAAAGGTAAAAAAAAAGCACTAGTATGTAATAGCCCACATCCCGAACGCTATACGTCCCTGCAATACACCACTTTTTGAGCAACTGTATTAAAAAATATTTTGTATCACTCATGATTCACCTATTTATATGGTCGTTAACCTTAAAAGATGTAGATAATTATATTTTCTGTTACTATCTTCGAATTTGGTTGTGAAATCTATTAATAAATTAGTAGTAAGTAAAGCTGTGTTGATTTTACAAATATCTATGTATTGTTTTTCCTGTAACTAGTGTAGTTTTATCCCATCTCGTATTTGTGCAGATAAAACTTGATTGAGTATCTGTCGAGATAGATAGTGTCGTAATTCCACTTCAAGATAAGATTTTGTCACAACTATGATGTTATGTATTTGATGTTTTGATTATATCTACTATCAGAGCATCCTCTTCTAGGAATGTTTGCTTAGGATAGGATTCCAGCCTAACGATAGTCATATTGCGGTTGTTGTCAAAAACTATTTTTGGTACCGGTAAAAGTTTGAATTGGTTTGCCACTGAAATTAAGGGCACAGCTGAGACTCATTTTATCTTAGCCATTGGGTGTTGGTCGTCACGTGTTAAGAATTTATATTATTAACCATTTCAAAAAACATTTATGATTATATTGTTTTCATTCGAATATCGAGCTCAATTAATAGATTACTAAATTAATATATTTTTTGTAAGATGGCAATAATTAGTTAGGAGGGAATGTTGATGATCGATGCTAAGGTCAATCGATGGTCATTTCTTTTGTAAGAGAATTATTTGAAAATATAACTGTTTTGCGGGAACAACGCTTACAACATACGCATTTAGTTTTTATTTATTTTTTTATTTTGTTTTCATTTAGTGAGTTCTATTTTAAACATACGATGACCCCATCATATCCTACTGCGTAGATCGCCCTGAGGACACGTTGGATTGCCAGGGGTTGCGGGTTGTTCAAAAGAGATACGGCGGCCCCTGGCATACAGGCAACTGAGGGAACACGGGTGAGTTTTAGTCAGTAAAAGCCTGACACGCTCTCCCGCTCCACCCTGAGCGGGAGAAGTTATTTGATGTACTTCCCACCATCGAAAAAAAAAACTCCATCATATCCTAGGTGTGACCTATTACGAAGCATTACAGTTAATGGGCCAAGGAAAAAGCGATGGAAACTTCGGTAACTAACTATAGAGACTAAAGTAAATATTGTGTATGAAATCGAAGATTGCCGAAATTGTTTTGCCCGAAAACAGTAAACGAAAATAATCTTCTGTTAGAGACTACTCACCACTGACGTTCCATGCTCCCTCGATCTGATGGGCAGCTGTCGCAACGCCAAACGTGAACCCTTCAGGGAATTTAGTGTATGCGATGCTCCTGTAACATTACATAATGCTGCTTAATTATTTGAAATTATAATAAACTAGCTAATTGAAATTAAAATATACTAGCTATTTCACGACTTCGCCCGCGTGGATGTCGGAAATATCCCACACGGGAACGTATCTACTACCGGGATTAGAGTACCTCATTTGTTAATCCAGATAAAAACTTTCTGTGTGCTAAATTCCATCCACATTATTACTCTATTGATTTACGCGGCGCGCGCCAGTAAACCTCTCCCAGTCGTCATGATTTCTTCCGATATCTTCAACAATCATCGTCATATTTCATCCAATTTCCACGAAACCTTTTCAAAAAATATACACCTAAATCTAGCTTATAAATCACTAGGGCTATCATTATAGCTTCTTCAGACAGGCGCGACGCGACAGTTGTGGCGTGAGTCGCGTCGCGCCTGTTTGCAGGAGCCTTTAACGAAAACCGTATGAAAATCCGTCCGGTAGTTCTTAAGTTCATCACGTTCAGACAGATAGACTGACGCGGCGGTGGGTTATTACACTCTTTATATTAGCTTCACTTGTATGTTTGTATGTTTGTTTGTATGTAACCGACTCCTTTCGATGCTATTTTGACCCACTTTAAACGGTCAGATTTCATTTAAACTTTGTAGACTTATCGAGGACCTATGACAATTCAATAATTAAAAAAAAAATAGAAAATAAATAATAGTTTTAAAAAACACGCTTTAAAAACCAAACTAAAAAGTAGAAAATAATTTAATTCTGTTAAAAAGCGTGGGGTGCTTGATATTAATTGATTATAAAAATACCTCAAAAAGCACCCCACGCTTTTTAATAGAATTAAATTATTTTCTACTTTTTAGTTTGGTTTTTAAAGCGTGATTTTTTTTGTTTTTTAAACAATTATTTATTTTTTATATATTAGCTTACACTGTCCCACTGCTGAGCAAAGGCTTACCCTAAATCCTTCCAGGCATCCTTTTCCAGGGCCACCTCGATCCAACCCTTGCGATTGTGATATAAACATAACATCCGCCTTGTATTTCCAGAAGGGGTAGACCGATGGGTCGGTATTACCTACACCCAGATTTCGACTGTATAGGTAATGAAGTTAAAGTCTAGTACCATAAACCGGGCATAAATCCTAACATCGTACTGCTACTGAGAAATTGATGTAAAGCCCAATTCCACTGTGCAACACCTAGAAATCAAACCCAGAACCTCACGTTCAGCAGCCGCGGTTGCAAATTGTAGGTACAGGCAGTCGTTTAAAGTCCAGTCTACCAATTCTTAGTACACGTGACAGTATTGATAATGTTACATTAGTATGCCTCACTTGTTGTAGGTACCTAACACCCATTGGTCGGTCACGGCATGGTCATGAGTAATGTCAAGGGTAGCAGTTAAGGCTATCCTGTACTAGGAAAATAATAAATAACCACTTCTTCTTAGTGCGTCGATAGCAATCTATACAACGTTTAACGGAAAGGGTATATACATAACAAGGGCACGGCTTCTTTGGATGATATCAAACGATATTGGAAGGGTTTTTTAATCCTATCTCTACATGTTCGGAAGTTATGAGAATTTTTAATACATTGATACCAGAACAAATTGAAACAAACACATCACTCGGATGAGATTTATCGTGATATTTGTTTTTTGTTTTTTTTTTTTATTTTGGCTTCACACGGTTTGTGCATTTAGCCAGTGTCAAGTAATTTTTCTTTTAGATCAAGTAAGTGGCCCGATATCGGGCACGAAGTTACAAAACAGTCATAGTCGTCTTTAGTCAGTCAAGTCAGAGTTATTGTAAAGCGGTAGTAACTTTACAACAACCTAATAGGAGTTTTTGGGGGGAACACGAAAAGTCCACGTTAGTCACTTATTTTCACCTTCACTACACTTGTGCACTCACACGTAACTAAATTGAATAATTCACTATCAAAATTATACAATTTAATTCGCTATTTCACAAAATTCCATGAAAATGAAAATTCGTGCGACATGTTCCAACGCGATCCCGCCAAAAACTCTATCGTGATATTGGCAAGTAACGTGGAAAGTTATTGATCTACGTAGTGCGGTGACACGTTTGTTATGATTTGAATTTAAGAAACATATGAAACCGAAAATTTGGTACCAATTCTTAGAGTATTTTATTTTGAGCTGAAACTATGTATAGTGATTCTATACCAGCAATTATTTAACTTTTTAACTTTTATTTATTTTTTGTTCAAAATATACAACATTTTATTACAGGTGATACATTTTATGACACTTTTTACTATATACAGATTGGTACCTACATCTGTGTCTGAACTAGATAAAAAATATCTGTATTTCAGACATCAGCGCTCATCCTTAGTTATCATTATCTTTAGTGCATAGGGTTTCTGTTACACCATGTATACAGTTAGCCAAGAATTTGACTACGACCTCGGCACTCCAGGGCGGAGTCATCTGTGAATCTCCACCTGAGCAGGTTTTGTTTGCTTCGGCCTACTTGAGTCCGAAGTCTATTTAAAGATTTCGAACCGACGAAACTCAAGTCCAGGTGCGAAATATTCAGGAGGTGGAACGAATGGGTTTGGTAGGCAAGCACTGTCTCGCCACAGCTTTAGCCTTTCTTTAAACGAGGGCAAACTCTAAAAAGCTATAAAAAGCTGGAGGCATGAAAGGAGCCTCCCCTAGTGACGTATCTACTGAGCCATTACTCGACATTCACACGGACGTAATAAAATCGCGGCGGGATTTAATTAATACGTCATGCACAGCCTGGGCTATCAGAGACTTTCCACGCTGATTGGCAAATCCTTTCACCACGATGGCTATTCAATCCAAACAACCACTATCAGTGTGTGAGTATGTACAGTGAGTCATCTGAAATGTTCATAAATGTTCTGCTAGTAACGGTATGAAGGTTCATGTATATAGGAATTAACACAATTATAAAATATTGAACGGTATAAAGGACGTACCTATACACAAGGCTGTTTTAAGGTTGAGGAAAATTCAATTTAGTAAAAACATTGCAAAACCTATTTCGTTTCACGCGACTGTTGCCTTAGTTTCATATCTGATGTTATTACGAGTACCTACCTACGGTATCTGAGGACTATTGGCTATAAGAATATAAGATAGATTTGATAGACAACCGGATAAGATTACCTATAGGTGGGTACAGCGCTAGTTAACGTCCCCATAGTGCGAAAAGTAGTAGTTAGTATTTTATGGTGAATAGTCAAGTATGTAAGGCCTACAACGTTCTCTCATTCACAATATTTAAAAGAATTTACAAAAATAAAATGAACCTATTTAAACCAAGTGACATGATTTCCATGACAATCACTAATAAATAGTCGATTAGAATTGATGTATGTCAAATAGTGACGAGAGTATGTCAGACATTGTAAAAAATAAAAAGAATAAAAATTAACATTGTAAATTAGGAGCAGTTAATAGACTTTCACATAGTTATGCTGTTAATGAGGTACCTGGGAAGCCACATGTGCAGAAGGAATTAATGCCAAACTTCCCTGTCTTCAACGCAGTCTTTTATCTTTTCTTATGCTTTTTTTTGATAAGGACACGCTTGATGTGAGTTTTAAATTTTCCATCGCTAATTTGTTCTGTGGTAGGTACCATAACTAAAAACTGAAAAACTGAAACGTTTTTACCAAAAAATAAACAACTATCAACTTCCAATAAAAACACTATAAAGTAGAAACATTACTTTAATATCGGAAGTCAATGGTGCCGATTCTCTTGTCACAAAATTCTCTAAACTAAACTAAAAATCACCAAAATTTAGTTTATTCCTGTCAAACGACGATTTCCCATTCTGAAATTGACTAAAGTGACACATAACTATATTTTAGTTTAACAGTACTAAGATTGCACTGTTTTTAATTTAGTGGAAATGGTAATTTTGCTATTCTGTTGTTGTCAATTTCATTATTATATTCAACATAAAATTTTGATTGTCTAACTAAATCTGACTATTTTTAAACGCGATTAAAAATGTGTGGAATAAAATTAGTTGTCAAGAACTAAAATTCACACCAACACCTCGACTCCGGGCGCAAATACAGTACTGTATCATTTTTTCTTTTCTTTTGCCTATATCTCGAAAATGGTGTGTCCTATCGTAAACATAATGAAAATTTCAACCCCCTTTATAAAACTCATAGACCTCTAAAACTCAACATGTAGGTAATCATTTTTCATATTTCCTTACAAAAAGTAAAAAAGTCCATTTAAAACACGTCGAAGCTGCCCCCCCCTGCGCGACTCTGGCTCTAAAAAAATCACGGGGTAGGGCAAACAAGTACACGTTGAGTTTTTGGCGGGATCGCGTTGGAACATGTCGCACGAATTTTCATTTTCATGGAATTTAGTGAAATAGCGAATTAAATTGTATTATTTTGATAGTGAATTATTCAATTTAGTTACGTGTGAGGGCACAAGTGTAGTGAAGGTGAAAATAAGTGACTAACGTGGACTTTTCGTGTTCCCCCCAAAAACTCCTATTAGGTTGTTGTAAAGTTACTACCGCTTTACAATAACTTTGACTTGACTGACTTATGACTGTTTTGTAACTTCGTGCCCTATATCGGGCCATTTACTTGATCTAAAAGAAAAATTACTTGACACTGGCTAAATGCACAAACTGTGTGAAGCCAAAAAAAAAAAAAAAGAAAGTACACGTTGCGAAGCCAAAAAATACGACGTGGAGTCGCGATTGTCAAATTCGATTTTAGTTGTGTCAAAATTATTTTTAAATTTAGAGATCTTTTTTGCAGAATAGCTTTAAGATTCTCATAGCCAAAAGCAAGGATTTTTTTTGATAATTTAGTTAGTTTAGTTCGTTGTACAAGAGAATCGGCACCAGTGGCAACAAACTAAAATACGGATCCAAAGACATCGATTTCCGATTTCACTTTGTAGTACCTATTGTTTTTGGAAGTCGGTTGTTTCTTTTTTGTGAAAAGTTTTTTTTCTTACTTACTCCGCTTTAGGCATTCTTCCCCATTTTGTGGCAAATTTTCGAGGTCTAGATACATACTAAACAAAAGTACATCTTTATAGTCATTCTACGATTTAGTCTATTCGCAGTTTCGGCGATAAGGTACCGATATAAATAACAATGACTGATTTACAACAATCGAATCTTCTACAAGCGATAACGAAAGTTGCAAGAGTCAGTGTCATTTCACAATCATAAAGCAAAAGTTTTTTAGGAAACTGATAATAATCAGGTCAGTTGGTATTGAAAATGCTAGAGACAAATATGAGTAATTTGTATCTAGGTAAACCCTTATTCAAACGCGAGCCTGTGGAGGAGTTTTCAAAAAAGTAAGAATCGTTCCTGGGTAATTTTGGGTCGTAGATTTCAAAAATACACACAAAAGAGGGGTTAGTGGGGGGGAAATACCCTTTTCTTGGTGGGAAGTATATATCCCGTCGTCTGTTCTCTCTTGTAAAAAAGTTGGAAAGGTGGGAACTATAGCTCCCAGTGTCCAGTATGACATCAATATTTTAAAACACTAGCTAGTTGCCCTGGCTCCACTTGTGAATTAAATTTTAACTTAAAAAATTACATAGATCGTGATTTTTAATAAAGGAGGTAAAAGTACTCATCAATGCAAGTTGGAAGAACTCGGAAATTGAAAAATGAATGACTTCACCATACATTTTTAGTTGAGTAGCTCTAGCTAGATATGAATTTGTAGTAGCAAGTTACTTGTATTGGTGAGGACTTTTCGGCACTCGGGTAATCAATAAAATAAATTATTATAATAGAACTTTTTTATTCATATAGTTTGAAATTATACTTATTACGTATTAGAGACTGTTCTATCACATTGATCAGACTATCCTTTTCGTGTTGATCATGAAATAACGAATAATAACTAATAAGTTGCAAATACCAAGTTTTTTTAGACACACCGATTCTATATGCAGAATTTCCGAATGTAGTGTGCAGTAACGAACACTGGGATGATATCTTCCCACTTAGAGACTCAATTTCAATCGACTCTACCAAGGTATAAACGAAAGATTCTGGGCATTTTTTACGTTTCACACAACCGTAATATAGTCTAGTTTACATAGCTAAAACTCAAATCTGCTTACCTAATTTTTTTTCAGCACTACACAAAAAACTAAAAAATAACGGTCGTTTTCGGCGGCAAAATCACGTCAACTGACTTTGACGTGTGTTTACCATGACATGTAATAATTCTCTGAAAAGTGTTGCCATTAAAAAAGGTTGTCTGAAATGTTAAGATTGCGTAGATAAATATTACATTGCATTAGGTTTATGCAAATAAAAATAAAACACGATTTCCTTCAATCTGAGATGTGGGAAGTATAGCTCCCAGCGTTTTAATAAGGGTTAATTAACAATACACTCGCATTTAAATTCAAGCATCCAAGCCATTGAACGTTGAATATAGGTCATGGTTCGCCGGGTTGGTAACCCCTGTTTCCGCCATAATTATATATCAGAGACGCGAAATCATGCTATGATTGAATTTTAATTAATTGAATTGCATTTCAAAACCGGCGCTTGTTCGCTTGTATGGGTGCTGATTCGAAATAAAGTTCAATTCGTAACACTGATTTAGGCCAACCTTTTATTTATTTTATCCGTCCAGAAGTTTATAGGCAAGTGAATAAAAAATAAGTTATGCTTTGGAAAAAAAAGCGTCTTGCTGCTGGAAAGTGAACCCCAGACCCAAAGTAGAACAAGTAACAGTGAATTGTAGAAGGTTGCATGATTTCTATTTCGATGTAACCTACCATCATTTCTACCATCGGCTAAACAAGGTCTACTTATAAATTGATGAGCAATCGATTCATATTCAAGTGCTGCAACACGGTCATCAATGAGAATGCGAATCTATTAAATCCTTGAAGAATGCTCTTGACCTTCGAGATAAAGTGTCATGAATTGGTGATTTGTTTTTATTATTGAAAATTGTGCGAATGTAAATAGGTATCTATACAATCAGAGGGGTAATTCTCGTAATTTTAAGAACGTTTCACAGTCTGATCTCAGTCTCAATCTGCCAAAAACACCTCGGAGTTTCCATACATTTTTGACATTTGATTATCGCCGAGATGAGACTGCGACTGGAGTTTAAACGTTATTAATTACGAGAATTGGCCTTCAGGTTTTGTGACTTGGATTGTATGTATAAATAAACAGACTTACGAGTGGCACAGCGCCAGAAGCCCGATAATGGTCCAAGTAGTCGTCACCATAGTTCCGTGTAGCGCCGTCGACCTCCTCCGACGAACTGCTGTGTGGCGACACCCACCAACACAGGTTAGCTTGTCAACTTGTCAAGTGCCCCGAGAATCTTTGTCGGTGAGATAACTTATTTATCGATATTCTACATTGGGTTTGGTACTCACTGACAAGGGATTAACGCGTTTGTTCATATCAAGTTTCCGTAGTAACAAAACACGAGTAGGAGTATCTCTTAAATAGATACGGAAGCTATATTGCCACTATAAACTGAAGAAAAAGAACCTTCATGTATTGTTAGCAGTGAGAGCCACATTGACGTGGAGTACCAATGTCGTTTTGTGAAATAACAGTTTATGCCACTGATTATTCGCGAAAGTTTTCATACGTGTCAAAATCACTTTATTGCAGACCAGCGACCTTATTAATTGCACCAGATAACACTGAGTTTGATTAGTAAATGAACTAAGTACCTATTCATCACTTGTTTTCGATGGCTCGCAAAACCAACGTACTTACGTACGTCCTTAATGAATATACCTTATTAATATATTTAAGGACTATAATGTAATCAAGTTTTAGGTTCTAAAATCTTCTATTATGTACTTCACATTTGGCTATAGGGCGATTTTGAAGATACCAGCACAAATAATTGTACATGCAGGCAAATTGTGTAAACCTTGGTAAATGTTGACGACTTATCATTGAGACTTTTCTAACGAAACTAACAGTTTCTTAACAAGCGAGTTAATCGCTTTACAGCTGCATAGGAGTATGTTTGCGTAATGTTTTTTTGTATGGGTCGGGGATTGTTCTCATGCACTTGTAGTTTTCCTTTGTCCATAATATTTGGACCAGGCAGTGCGTGGTATACGCTACCTAAAATTTATATCTAAACTCATCACTATTGTTAGGTCCAAAATTCGACAGAGAATGGATCCATGCATATCTAAAGTAGTCAATTTGTTTCTTTGTCCATAATGGAAATTAAACTTGCTAATTAGTTTGTTTCTTTATCGTCCTCTTTCATGACTTCCATTAGTTCTAATGTTTTAAAACGAACCTATTTATGGTATTTATTGATGAGTATTTAAATTAGACCTTGAGTTTGAAACACTCAAACTCACAGAAATCTTAATGATAAGGCAATAGAAGTGCTATCTACTGTCTTTTAATAATGGGACGCGTGTCGCCGGTTCGCAGCTATCAACACATAGCAAAACAATAAATACACACTATCGCCTACACATGCATTTTGCATTGTTGCAACAAAAATTAAACTTTTAGCAATGACATTACGCAATATTTTCTAAAAACGCATAATTTCAGGAGGCGCGGCCCCTGCAACCAATAATAACCGTGTGCGAAAAGCAGAGAATGATATCGCGCGCTCACTCTCACTGCTGGAATAGTGCAGTGCAAAGCTCGTATCGAAAATTTTTTGTTGAGCGTTAATCGCCAAGGAGTCTCGCAACAATAGATAACTAATTTATGGAAAGTGTTTCATTCCTATATCGAAATCCATTTATTTTTAACATCCAGATCTTTTGGAAACCTGTAATAATGGCATTGGATAAAGTAAACAGATGCATAAACAATATAAATAGTGTATCTTTTTTCTTTATCTTTTTCTTTCCCGGCTTTTCACCGATCGAATTTAATCAACTATCCTTACAATATAATAATATGTATAATTATTCTGACATCAAAAAAAAAAATATACGGAACACGGCAATGATACAAGCACACTCACGCAGACTGTTTTTTTAACTTACCCAGATATATAACAATAATAAACCTACCTCCTATACATTTTCTGAATGAAGAAGTAGTTTAAAAGTACGGATTAACAGATACTCGTTGATAAACGACTTTTTATAAACTATTTAAATAGGAAGAAAACATACATAATGACATGTAATAATTAAATATTTAACGAAAAATCATATTTCATTCGCATTTCGGTAAAACTAGGTATTACGAAACGAATAAATTATCGATACAAAATAGTAGTGGCACGTCACTAATTCACGGCCAACTAATGCGGAGTGTTCCTGGAATTTACGTACGTGGCGATATTGTTTATTGTGCATGACTATAATTTCATTGCTTTTAGCAGTTGAAATAGTAGACATGAACAAGCTGAAGTATTTTAGTTATTGAATTGAGAAAAAAATCGTTTTTCTGCGATAATCGTAGTAGTGGTGGTGAAGACATTTGATTTGCCTATATTTATTAAAACTACATTATTTCAAAAATTTCGTACTTACATATGAAACGTTATCCCTTTATTTGTAAAGTTACAAATTTTGGAAGAATTTCCGCAGTTGGATATGCTGCAAAACACCATGTTTACCTCTCCGCGTCCCAAACAACACAAATTACCGCAACAAACGCTCCACGCGCACTTGTGTTCTACGAGACTCATGCGCGGCGACAAGGTCACGCGTTTGTGCGACTTCTATTGCCTTATTATTAAGATTTCTATGCTCAAACTCAAACTATCCTACTTTTGAATAGTATATAATTATTTAAACTTAACCTAAAAAGTATGAAGTTTTCTTAAAAAATATAAAATACTCACCTAACTAACTTCGTAATTGTAGACAAAGCAATAAAAGAAGTATTAGCATCAATATAGTTTATTACCAAATAATGTTAGTCATAAAATTGGCAAGAACTTCGAATAAACCTACTTAGTTGATTTCATTACCTATTTTATTAAAGTGTTTGATAGGCAAGTAATTGGGACATAAGGTCTAACATAATACCGTAGGATATTTTAAAGGGTGATTAAACTCGTGTATATGAGCAGAAAAGCTGTTTAAACATCATTTCATGAGCATCATGACCCTTGGAAACAGTTTAGACGATTTTAGCTAGACTTTATTGTTCTAGGCTTCATCGAGCAGTCCCTGCATGACGCACAGGTAGTCGATGGAGGTGGCCAGCGAGTGTGTGAGCAGGATGCCGCGCGTCAGCACCTCTCGGACCTTCCACACGTCGGGTGCACTGCACGGCCAGAATGCCGCGGACATCGCCCTCTTCGCTATCGCCGACGGCATAAACCGCCAAGGCTGGTCCAGCCACCAGCTGTGAAAGTGCAGGGGTTTCTTTGTCAACACAATACCATTTGATTATAAGTTATAATTAATTGGTGTTGTGTTGACAAAGAAACCCTATAACGCTGTTTTCGGTTTAAGATTATACATAATTACTTTGGTCATGATTTAATAAGATGTTTTTTGAACTGAAATGAATGAAATTATTGTTTTATTTTTTTGTTGACATTAATTTCGGTCATTTAAGTTGTTGAAAAGTTAATTTTGCAATTCTTAGATAAGTTTTATCTGAGGAATTAAAGTGATGAATGCAAAATATATGTCAAACCCCCATAATTATTCATCATTCACTTGCCTTATCCCAATTTATTTAGGGTCTGTGCAACTTTTCTTTTTCTTCTTTACTTCCCTTTTTCTTCTATACTTATCTATTAGTCGTCATATCGGTAATCAGTAAGTAGTCACCCCCATTTTAGCTATATCATCTCATACAGTCCATTCATCGTTTCTTTAATCCACATGTCCATACCATTTTTTTTTTTGGTTTGGAAATTATCAAATAACTTCGCTCGCTCTGGGTGGAGCGGGAGGGCATGTCAGACTTTTACTGACTAAAACCCACCCGTGTTCCCTCAGTTGCCTGTGTGCCAGGGGCCGCGGTATCTCTTTCGAACAACCCGCACCCCTGGCAGGCATCGTCCCTTGCGCCCACCAGTTGGTGCTGACATCTCTTTGAGGCGCGCGTGGAACACAACGCGCCGTCGACCCGGGCTTGGTCCTTACCGGACAGCGAGCTACCCATTATTCGCCGGCCGCAAGCCCGCGCCTACGGTGGTCGGGAATCAGCCTGGGATTCCCGACGCCCAGGGCGTCTCCTGCGAAGGTTATGACCGTGAGGGCGCATATACTGCCTCTCCCTCACGTGCGCTGCCTCCCTCTTTGCGAGCATGACTGCTTCGCTGAAGGAGGTGACGGCTAACCATGCACTCTCGGTCCGTACCGTGGCCTGCACCAGGGCCGGACGCGAGAGATCGCCGCCGCCAATCGCCTCCACGAGGACACGGCGGTGCTCCGCCCAAGCCGGGCAGACCTCCACCGTATGCTCCACCGTGTCCTCAGGGCGATCTTCGCAGTGGAAACACCCGGGCGTTTCCTCCCGCCTCATCCGAAACAGGAACCTCCCGAAACAACCGTGTCCGGTGAGGACCTGTGTCAGGCGGAAGGTGAGGACGCTATGCCGCCTCTCAAGCCACTCCTCAAAGAGGGAACTTACCGCCGCAATCGTGGCGTGCGCAATGTCCATACCATGACAAGTGATTTTCGCACTACTTTTCAGTTACCGGTGCCACTTTTAAGCGTCCTGTTATGTGATTATTTCTTATTTAATCTATTCGTGTAACACCACACATCTCTCTTAGCATTCTCACCTGAGCAGCATGCAATTGCCTTATATTTATCCCTTTTCAAGCCCAAAATTCTGATCCCATATTTACTCTTCTGATAAAAATTATCTGACGATTGAAAAAATGGTTTTTAGAGAAATAATCCATGTAAACTTCTCAACAAAGAAAATTGAATGAGAAGCATTTAAAAGTAGTTTGACTACTAACTTTTAAAGCTGAATCACTCACCTCATGAAAAGACTTTCGTACGTAAAGTAGGTGACAGCGACGACGAACACTGGGTAGACGAGGGGCAGCACGATTAGGAGGCATAGGATGAGGGTTCCGATGAGTTTGAGGAAGGTGGGGAACGGCGCGCCGTACCGCCAGAGGGAGCGCACGTCGCTCGCAAACTCCCGGGCCAGAACACGCACGCGACCCAGCCTCGACGCTGAGCGTAGCTGCTGGAGACACCAGTTACTAAATTGACTCCGGTTGGCTCTCAGCTATCCATTAAAACGTACAGAACCATGAACATTCCGTGCGAAATCGTTTTGACGATGCCCTCTCTTTCTCGGTACATTTATTTGCTAAATTCTCGGAAATTATAATGGTAAATGATGAAAATAGTTAAATTTTTATACTTCTGGGGCTAATTCTTTCGGCACAAATGGCGACCAATATTGCTTACTTTTATATCTAACAAGCTGACCCGACAGACGTTGTCCTGTCTTAACTATGAATATTGAATTCGCATTGGTATAATATTAGAAAAGTTAATATGGTCGTTAAGTTTTCTTACATTTTCTAATGTTACGCTACGTTATGTTTTCTTTTGTTCTTTTTTTCTTTCATAAGAACCTTCTCCTGACAATAACAAACACAACAAAAAAAGAATTAGCAAAATTGGTACAGCCGTTCACGTGTGATGCCGTGACCAAGGGAAATAGGGATTCATTTTTATTCATCACAACATCTATATCTATCTATTATGTTTATAGATAGATATATATGTTGTTAATTAAAATAGAGATGATGTCAAAGAAATGAGCCTGATTCGAAAGAGATAAAGAAAACCAAAATTCTAAGCCTCGACAACCATGTAGCAAAATAGTCAAAGTCGGGATCAAGTATCCACCTCACGGTCCACAGAAACGCTATTTCTTCCACTCAACTTGACATAATAGACACTGAAACGTCTTCCAAGACTTGGAGTAGCATAAACTTCTCCAAGGAGCGTTGGTCTCCGCCTTAGCATCGTGTCGTCTATCTATTAATCTATCTTCGATCTCCTAGCATCTATCTATCTATGTCTATCTACTAGAGACTGATGCTGATCATACTTCAACCATAAAAACTTTATTTGATCTGCGATATGGTTTCATGCTAATTTTCTTGACATTACATTATTTGTGCAAGCAGCATTTTTGTAAGATGTTATGTTGTTCTGATGATTTGGATTTATCCATGATGTTTTTTAATTTAAACTTGTAATTTTTTGTTACATAGCGACAGCCACACAGATTTTTCTTGTGAATTGTCCTCAATTGGCAGTTAGTTGATACCGCTGTTGACGCTTCAGTTGACAATTCAGTTGTCTGTGATATAAACGTTTTCCTTTGTATAAAAAGTATTTATATGGCCGACTGGAATTATTAATGAAACTCTTAGCAGAACTCTCGTTTCACTCCCTTTGTAGATCGAGATCATCTAGCCTTTTCCTAACTATACTGGGATCTTCTTCCACGATGCAGTAGGTACGAGTATTTTACATGGACATACTGCCAATCTGACCTCCACAACCAAGTAACTGGGTAATTACCGCTTAGTAAGACTGGTTTTCAGAGTTTCGGGCTTCAGACGACCCGTAACGACTGATAACCACGAATGACAACGGGGACCACCGGCTTAACGTGCTTTCCGAGGCACAGAGGGGTCTTGCTATGTAAAGATGGTCGCCCATCTACGGACCAACCGCCGCAAGCGAAGCTTTACCTGATCGATCGACTCGTGAGGCTCTTATTACTTAGCTAAAAGCTCCCTTGTGGTTCGAAATCCAACGCGAAAGGTGTTTCTGTCATAAACATTTAAAAGAGAATTGGGACGATGCTGACATTCAACGTAATAGTAAGTGATTATGTGATGATAGAGAACATCAGCATTACATTTCATGAGATTAGTCATCACAGATATCGCAGAGTGTAATAGATACCAAACAACCTTGAGTTGTTGTTCAATTGTAGATTATCGGAACAAACACGATGTCAAATTACAGGTGCTGATAAATTTTCGACATGAGTCCAATAGCCCAAAAATCTGTACTAGTAAAATCTTTCAAGTATGTATTCATAACTTATCTCAAAAAAAAAAGGGTTTTTTTTGGATGTAAGAAGAAGCGTCAGAATGAGAAGACGCAGTTTGGCATGCAACAACTATGTTACTAGCAAAATATTGATAATGGCTCACCTCACATCTTGCACCGCATGCCCTGTGACCTGCACACTTGAGGACCTAATGGCTGCGTCAGTCAGTCGACGGTATTTGCGTTACTGAATTTGAAGCCAAACCAATTTAAAAAACGATACCTACTTATATATTTTTTCGTGTTACTTTTGCCAATGACACTAAGAAGAAACAACAGATTAATAGGTTTAGGGTAGGGGCTGTAAATACCTTGTATCCGGGAAATCTACTTTTCTGCCTTGCCCCAATAACAAGAAAGTATTTATATTACTAAGCTGTATATTTTTTTTTTAAGCTGTTGTTAGTTCATAACGACACTCCTCAGTCTTCCATCCTTTAGCCCTATTTCGCATTCATTGACAAGTTGCTCATTTAAAGTGAAATTATGTTCTTTGCTAACGGAACAATGGTAAGGTAACAACGGAAAGGTACTATCCTACTTGTATGGTTGCTATATACGTACATGTATAGGTATCATAGGTATAAATTGCATGGACTATTGAACAATATGCATGACTACAAATGACAATTAATAATGCTCGTCTTGTTGTAAATAGCCTCGTGCGTCAATAAATCGATAGTGCAGTAATTATGAGGTTTGTATTCTTTTATTGCAATGGCGCCGCTGGTTGTTAGTTTATGTAGGTTGTGTAATATGTATTTTGTTCTGGAACTGTAAGTATCTACTAGCGTTCCGAAGCTTCCAGCGGGCCACCAACTGACATGGCTCACCTGGAAATCTCTTAATCGACTAAGAAGCAAGGTGGCTGCCGGTACAACATGGTCTGGTGAGGGTACTCCGATGAGAGCTGTGTGACTGTGGAGTTACATCGCAAACTATGCCCCACCTCTTGACGTGCTCTCTTTGCCATAACACCAGCACTATGGAAGACCTTTGCGAGGCCAACGATGTTCCGATCGAAGATTGTCTAAAACCAACAATTGGAATCATCGATACGACGAAAAAGAAGCGTTTGCAGCACAGGCACAGTGGGGAAACTTAGGGCACAATAGATACCATATGTAAATATACATGGCCGTAAAACTTAAGTTAAAGTCAAAGCAGTTATTTTAGATAGGTACATAAAAGTAACTTGATCGTCGATCGCCCCTTCCAGAAGTTGTTTCGTATGGAGAAGAATGGGCAAGATCAAACTCCACTGTACAATATAATGTATTCATTAATAACCCTATTCTAATTACGTAAACTTTTTAATATAATGTAAATTAAATAACTAACTAAATATACAAATAAATACAAAAACAAAAGGACTTAGGCGTCGAAGTATTCGTCCGCATCGCTGTCATCAGGAAACGTGCCCAGAAGACTGGCAGCATTGCCACGTTTAAAGTGCGTGAGTAATCATCATCTTTCCAAACGCGGCCCAACTCAGCTGAATGCTTCTGTTACCTTCCTTTTCAAAGTTGTTCTTACCAAATTGCAGAGTTTGCCCGAGGTAAAGGTATTCTCGAAAAACTTCGAGAAGACCGCCACTGACAGCAATATGTCCCGAAGTGACGTGTTCGTTTAACATTTTCGCTAACATCTTATATATTAGGCAAAATATACATTTATACACTAAAAACAGTGATATTCATAATATTAACACTAGAAATAACGACAAACTACGTGCTCCCTTTCACCGGCTTCATAAGGTTCACAACTCATTTGTTGGGCTTGGTATAACCTTTTATTATTATTATTATTATTTATTTATTTACTAAGGCACCAAGTCCAAATCACAAACACAAAATTCATACAACTCATTACAACATTAAAACCAAAACATTAAAAATTCACTAGATCTCTAAAATAAAATACATTAAAATTCATTACATCATTAAAATAATACAATAAAATTCAATATATTAACATTAATAAAAATTTCACAAGATATTTTCCCAAAAAAATAAAAATAAAAGATATAATAAAATATAACAATAAATATCTTTATCGTCGGTTGGCACTCCGATGAACTTTGACCCAATACCTGCGTATCGGACTGCTCCAGTCCTCACTAACGACCTGCAATAGTTGATTGGTCGATTTTCCCAGAGTGCTGGAAAACGATGCTATGCGCGATCGAATAACGGCATGAAAGTCCGGCCACTCTCGCTTCAGCGAACATGTTGGACGCGCTACAGTACCGAACAAATTTCATTAAGATGCGGAAGGCATCATTGTACTGTACACGCATGGTACTCAGTGTTGACCTTTTAAAGTTTGTCCACAGCTGGCATGTATAAAAACAAAGGCAGTACCTAGGCGCGGAACAACGTCTGTTTAACACACGTGCTACAAAGAGAAAATCTGCGCGCAAGCATATTGCACCTTATCGATAGGTTATATGAGTTACTTCATATAATTGTTTATTTTATTAAACTGTATAAATAATTTTATTTTTTAATTTTTTACGAATGATATTTTCATTTATTATTGACATAATCTAGTCATTAAAATGTTTTTTTTTATGAGATATATTGCAACATGTGGTTAGATAGCGACCTCGATAACTGTTGATATTATTCTTGCCTGAGCAACCAGCAGCGAGTTTGTCATGCTCCCTTAGACGTCACCGCTTGCGGTAGCGTCCGGGGGTCGGGTTGCCTCCTTTCCTCATTAATGGCGAGGCGGGCAATGGGTGATCCTTGCGTTATGCTCGTGAACGGGTGCTGCTTGTGGTGACTGGTCGTCTTGCTGACCATGGTTTTGTCATTGTTATTAGTAATTAACTGTTTATTTATATTACTCCAAAGGTCCCAGGGGCGTACCGATAGAAACTGGCGCCTAGGGCACGTATCACATTTGCGCTCCTTCGTTAGTTATCTTCTCAGTCTACACTGAGCAAAGCTAGGTCGCATAACCTTTCTTGACCAATTATAGCCTTCAATAACGAAGGGATTAATTGCAACTTCTTAAAAAATCGCTTGCGATGCTGCAATTTTAAATAGAATTTTAATAGAAATAGTCAGATTTGGAAATACGCTTTTATCTCCATGCTACACAATATATTCAAGTAGCTCTTCAGATTTTTTATATATAACGGGATATTAGGAAGGGCCGGGCTGTTTCATCTGATTGCTGATTCGTGACTTCGTCAGCACGAGAATCCATGGTGGGCGTTAAACTTCAGGAAACGTTGAAATAAATACGCTGTAGCGTTGACTGTTCACTATTTTAATTTTACAGACACTTAAATGACTTAAACAATTAAGGATTGCAGCAATAATTAACGATTTAGAGCCAATGGGTTTGCGAGTGACCATCACGTGCAACGGCTGTCTACAACTTAATGAACTGACACGACGTCGCCCGCCATGACAGACGCAACTCCATTCGGTGTTACCCGCTCTTAATTACAATTACCATTTAGTTGAATTCAAATCGATTAATCGTTAAAATAACAGAATAAATTACAACTCTCGAAATTAACTGATTTTCATTATTTAATAATGCCACGCGCCGTTATATATATTATGTAGTTAATTAACAGTATGAAATGATTTATCAAAGTATTTTTATTTTTAATAATTGCCGACATTTCGCGCTCCCTTCGATAGGCGCCTAGGGCTCGTGCCCTGCCTGCCCCACCTTAGTTATGCCTTTGGAAGGTCCTAGCTTAACATTTATTACTGCAAGTTGAATCTAAATGAAAATAATGCAGCATTGCATATGTAAGCGGGCACACCTTTTATGCGTGGAGGCTTTTATGTGGGTATTGAGTTCTGCTTTTTTTTTGGGTGGGAAATCATCAAATGACTTCTCCCGCTCTGGGTGGAGTAGGAGGGCGTGGCAGACTTGTTCCCTCAGTTGCCTGTGTGCCAGGGGCCGCGGTATCTCTTTCGAACAACCCGCAGCCCTGGCAGGTATTGAGTTCTGTTTACGTTTATTGTTAAAAAAAAATATATTTATATCTGCTTGAGTTTAGTTACTATGTTTTGTTGGTATATTGATGAGTGCTAGCTGACATATGGCAAATAATTTAATTTTATGTTTTATGTTTAGTAATGTTAATTACTTATCTATTATTGTACAGAATCAAGTTCTTCTAACTTAACAGCCAGCTGTGCTGCTGGGGAGTTTGTTGCGCCACTTCTTCTTCCTAGCTAAAGCACTAGGAAGTGGGGTACGTTTTGCGGGGACTCTCTTATATAATTTTGACGTTCAAAAAGTGCTGACTCTCAGCCTAGTTTGAATAAATGACTTTTGATTTTGATTTTAATAGCTTTGGGTTTCTCCCAAGTTCATCCGGAGACCAATGCGTACAGAAGAATCGTACGCATAAGAAGTCATACAGCGTTTCAGAAAGTATGACGATATCATCTGAAAATCTCTTGTGTGAGATGTACTCGCCGTTGATGTTAATGCCGCGTCATTCTCAGGTTAGTTAGAGGACGCTAATGCGTTAGAGAATAATTTCGAGGAAATTATGTCCCCTTGTACCCCGATGCAATATCAGTTCGCTGATTCTGAAATTGGACGGTCATTGTCGCGTTTTCTTATAGAAATCTAAGCTATTTTCTTCCACAATCAGAATAACGAATTTAATTAATAAAGAATGTTTTATATATAACAGTATAAAATCAGTGTGCGTATTATAGTTATTACATAATATTTTAATTGGGGTATTTGGTGGTGGGCAGTGATTCCGGGACTTATGTAATGAAAACATTCCGACGGGTCACCTGATGGAGTCATCACCGCCTCCTATGGGCATAATATGCAAAATCAGAGATGATTCGCAAATGCTGTTACCAACCTAAAATGGAAAATCACGCAGTAGCTACATAACTGATCATTAGCGGCGAACCATTTCTAGTCTATATGTTTTAAGAGACGCTGGCTGAAGCTGATATATAGTAATCTGACAAGGTACCCAAACAGTGTTTTTTTAAATTTATTCTCATCATACCCTTTAAACAGAACTAACAATTGAAATTCTCATGCAATATTGAAAGCACTAGACCTTGATTGATATATATCGACATCAGTTACAAACAATATAAAATAACGAAAAACCACTATACAATAACCAGTGAAGCTGATTATTATGACCTATATATAGCATAGGTTGTGCGTCGCTTCGGTTCGAGTGCTCGGTGATCGATGTGCCTACATACTAAGCGGTGATTGAGGTCGATTGAGTGTTTGCTCCTACAACTAATGTCAGGCGCTGCTTTTTATTAAGAGGTTTGTTTTTATAAAACTGTACAAAGTATGACGGCTATTTTCTAAAGGGAAGTAGAGACAATGAAGTTTAGCATAGCGGTTAGTAGGTATGTAAAGTATCCTAAAATATTCACGCTCCGATACCCTTCTGAAAAACTTTTAAGTCAAGCAATTAAGATTTAGCAGGCGTCTCTCTTGACGTCTTTGTTTCAAGAACAAAACAGGCCTTATACACTTCGAATTAAGACAATAGCAAGCCCAATCCACAATGAAAAGATTCGCCGACAACATAAAAATATTTTTAGCAAACATTGAAGTGGTTGCAGAAATGTGGGTGTAGATAGGTACTACAGGTGCACCTCTGCCTAACCCTTCGGGGTATACAGGCGTGATGCTATTGCTGCGTATATACCTTGTGTGTTAAAACAGACCTATGTATACGAAGACTCCATCTCATTGAATTGTTCTTAACATATAGTGCATACAAGCATTTAAAGATAAACGTCCCACTACTAGCACATACAAATAAAGCAGGGTTCCCACAAGGCAGCGTATTTGAGTCTATTTTGTACGCCTGCACCAGACGTTTGTCTAGAGTAGGCGTTAGTCGGACGTATGCACAGCACTGTTATGGTACAGCCTTGCTTGCAGCGCTGCCGCAACGGCGAAACAACGGTATGGTATTCACTAAGTTGCCAGTGGATACACTAGCGCTCAAGGTTGCGACGGCTGTGAGTTAGAACTACTCCCGTCAAATATTTAGAACCCATAAAGCTCTCTGTCGATGTTTTAAAGAAATTTGTTGCGCCTTGCAACTAATTCGTCTATGAAACAGGGACGGGAGGTAACAGCCTAGAGTTCGTCGAATACCGTTTGAATTAGCTCTGCATGCTTGGTCGATCTCAAAGCTGTATGTAGAGTACCGCCAAGACATTGTCTTTTAAAGAATAGCGTAGAGGCTGCATAGACGCTTCGTAGGCGTTCGTAGACGTTTTGTAGGCGCATCGTAGCAGCTTCCACTTGATCTATTTTAATTCTAGTAAGGCGGTTTTGTTGTTAAATACAAATTATGGAGAACGAAAAATACAAACACAAACACATATTGTACAAAATACACCTTAAAATGTACACAAAAAACATTATTTCTATCAACGAAATTTTAATTACGGGAGTCATTATGTTGTTAAAAGTAAAAGTCAAGCGCTCATACAAAAAGGGCGATGCGGCCCGCCTGTAGTGTAAAATTTTTCGTAGAAAATGTACGACAGTGATGAAGGATGTACCTATTTTGTAACGAGTTGCATTGCGGCGCGGCGCGCTCTAATCTGCGCTAGCCTTTAATATAATGTATCTTTTGACCTTGTTCGTAATATTATTTGTTATTGTTTTCTTTATATCAACGAGTAGGTACCAAAAAATCACTAGTTAATTAGTTATTCAATACAAACAATCATGTAGGCACCTAGGTTACAAAAACAGCATATTCATCGTGCTTCATGCACAGCCAGCTTCTATGTTCTCCTCCACATAACCCGCTTGCGTTCCAAGCAAGAGTGAACAGGCATCTTCTGGGCACGCTCGTCCCATCATAGATCTCATCCATCGCTTTCCATCAAGAGTGATCGAGATCAAGAGCAGGTCCATTCTGCAATATAAAATAAAACGTCAAAATATATCAGAATGTAAAAGCAGTTTAAGTTGTCACAACAAATAGTCTCATTTGTTTGGTTTGCACATTCTAGTTTAAGCTAGCTAAATATATTTGTGATAAGGGTGCATTCACTTCATTGGGCTAAGTTCAAACTCCGTTCGACCTTTCGCCTACCCTTAGTCGATAGCCGGATCTGCCCCAGCTTCAAAGATATGACTGAAACTGCAGAATATGGACAAAAAGGCGGTTTAAACAAAAAATCTGCTTATTCCGAGGATTACTTTGTTTTTGGCCATTCGACCGAAATATAATTGACCAGAATCTTCACTACATAGTATAAAACAAAGTCGCTTTCTCTTTCCCTGTATCCCTATGTATGCTTAAATCTTTAAAACTACGCAACGGATTTTGATGCGGGTTTTTTTAATAGATAGAGTAATTCAAGAGGAAGGTTTATATGTATAATACACCGACCTCCACGTGGGCGAAGCCGCTGGCAAAAGCTAGTAACTTATGACTTACTACTTACCCAATGGTTTAAACAGACTGGGGACTGGGTGTAACGGACATTGACGAGCAAACTGTTACCATTAATTAAGTAAGTAAGTGCCTACAATGATGTCGCTCATTTAAAAAAATATCGTTTCACACATTTTGGCTGTATTGCACCTTTGTTTGCAATAGGTATTTTTTTTTACTTTTTTAGGACTAGAATCATGGGCTCACCCGTGTAGATACTTCGTGTCACACTCAGACCCAATATGCTATGTTAGGTCTGGGAGTCTGGTAATTAGGACACTTGGATTCCGAATTTAATACCTAATTTTATAAAACTGAGGAAAGTAATTGTATTGTTTTGTACTAAATACAACCTCCTCCGAGTGATAATAAAGTTGTCCTTTTTCTTCGAGGTAGCCTGGTAGGTATCCATGCTACTTGTCTATTTGCACATTAGCAAATAGATACGTTAGGCGTAATACGTTATGAAGACCTAAACACAGACACATTTAGCTCCCTTTAGCTTTTACATAGTTATCAGTTGATGTCACAACAAAGGCTAGACGAAGCTATTATAGGGCATTGACAGTCGACTGATAAGGAAGTGTTAAGTTCAAAATCTACTCCGTCGAACTATTGAAGTCACTTCAAACAGAACAATGTAGAATTACAGGCACTCATGTCTCGGCATTAATCATGTCTGACAATAGAAGTAAAAAATCTGATTTCGTTTTTTTGTCACTCTTATTTTGGACATTTAAAGTCTGTTTTTAAAACTCGTCGAGGCATACTTACTTATAAGGCCCCTAGTATTTAAAATATTTAGGTACTAAAGATATAACTCTACGAAGCTTCCGATAAAAATTATTTCAAAACAAAAAAGAAACTATCTATACACTATACACGTTCTACCGACATGACATTAAAATTCTAGAAGAAGATCAAAATTTTATAGTGAATAAGTTAGTAATATTCATTTGCAATTTCATCGTCTTAGAGCCAGAGACGATTAATAAAAGATAAAGAAATCATAATGATATATTATCTCAACTTGCAATTAATCAATTACAGCTAAGCCTGCCAGTCCGCCGATGCAAATATGTTCAATTTCTTGGATGTAAGATTTAAGTAAGTACTTATTTAGGTTGGAAAAGAATGGGTACAGATTAAAACACCTAAGTTGCACCTGGGTGATGAAATAACAACGTAAGTATTATAAGTTTAGGAATGACCTAAATCATGACGAAACCCAACCAGACCCCCTGGAAGTATGGTACAAAAGGGAGGTGGCCTATAATCAGCAGTGGTGGAAAAAGGCCGTTAATGGTGATGATGAAAAAATACCCTCTAAAAAGTATCATCATCTGTCGGCTTCCAGTCTAACTGGATGCAGCTGATTACCAGTAGTACATGGAGTTACTGGGTAACACGATAACCCTTGCTAAAACTGGTTGTCAGACTTTCGGTCTACTGTGGACCCTTAACGTGTATCAAAGATCCACGAATGACAGCCGGGACGTTCGGCTTGTACCACAAATATGAAACTAGTAAATATTCACACCTGAAAGCTGTGGTCATGTTCCACTTTGCCTAGTTGTTTGCCATTGTTTTGTTTTGTTAGTCAAAGTAGCTGGCATACGTGATTTTTTAGTAGTCAGGTTTTAATTTTTGAACTTACTTTTTATTTAAACTATTTTGAGGTTTTTGAAATGTGCTAAGTAAGCAGTTTCATTTGCTACCCATTTTTTAGTTCAGGACTTTAAGTCGTCTAGAGGACGCCATGGCGTACAATTTAATGTAACCAGCAAACGATCAAGACGCTACCAACGATACCACATTAATTGTCAAATTATGTTAAGTAGTTTAGAAGATATAAGTTAGAGTTATGTCAAAATCATAACCCTCTTTTTAGTTCGACGTAGTCGGGTTAATAGTTACCAAGACGCGCGAGCCTTATCTGACCGTTGATAATGGTAAATGATATCAATCATTGACGGTCAGAAATGACTTATGGTCATACGCATAGGTCAAATTAAAAGACATCGTAGCCATTCTGTTCCGTCTACCCTTGACCCGCAGTTACGTAAACATGACTGTTTTTTACTTGTCGTACAAAATTACCGATTGTATGGTCTGATTGTGCGAAACTGCCTGTGTGCATGCACCTTAGAATTATTTTATTTTTAACACCCTCTTTTCCGGTATAGACGTCTGTTAGAAGTCTCGTACACATTTCGTAGATGTCGCGTAGTCATCTCATAGTGGTCGCGTAGACATCTCACAGAGGTCGCGTAGACGCCGCCCATTCAATGCAATCATTGAAAAATGATGAATTATGGATTCTCACAAATAAACACCATTGCCGGCTCTATTGCTAAACAAAAATTTTCACAAAAAGAAGAGAAATAGAAAGCCATCGAATGCCCTGAAGAGTTTTCAGTGTTATGATTATTTATGTGTTAGGTTGTCTTTATTTTATTGTGGGTGCTTGAGGATTGAAGAGTTGGCGAGATGACCTAGGCATGTACCACAAAAGTTGAATCGAGGTGGCTCTAGAAAACGATGCCTTGAAAGATTTGGGGGAGGCCTTTGCCTCAGCATGGACAGAGCAGGCCCATAAAAAGTTTTTCTTTTGACGTTCATTTACAATTTCTGACCCAAAGTTTACAAATATAAAGGCTGTTTGTAAACACTTACGAACTTTGTCATCCTTTTTTTGTTGTTTTTGTTTTAGAAGTATTTTTGTATTTCCAATCGTATTTGTGCACATAGCCTTTTTTGCTATATTTTTGTAACATTTATAACTGTAATTCAACTTATGATATCCTGTATAATCTATTAATTGCTCTGCTAGTGCTATGTACTTCTGTAAGTGAATATGTTATGGACCAAGTGATTATTAGGACATTATAAAAATGGCCGGGCAGTTTGAAATATGCCCAATATGAGAGGGCAGTGTGATATCAACTACTGAAATAATCAAATCGACCGGGCATTTTTTATAATGCTAGTCACCTATGGGGCAGCACAATTAAAATCACCTGCTGCATGTTGCATGCTGCATGTATGTTGCATTCTTGCTGCATGCATGGTGTATGCTGCATGTTCTAAAACTATTATGTTATAATATCGAGTACTATAATAATTGAATCTCCTAATTTTGTATGAAATAAAGTCAGATGTCCTAAGTATTGTATTATATAATGTGTATTACTCCGAATTATTATTTATAAAAAAATGTTAGTCCAAAAACATTTTCTAAAAATTAGTTTTAGTGACAGAAACGAATCGCTGTAAATCCGACTCCACGCAATCTTGTCTGCGAGTGTAATTTAAAATCGCGTAGGCGCGGACCGCCGCACACTGGTCCCAAATTAAAAAAAAGTGGACATTGATAGTAGATCGCTGATATTTTTTTTATTGTTGATACAATGATAACAGATAAGGCAAAAAAATATTATTGTCCTACTTCAAATACTTTTCTGTAAAAAAAATATTTCTTTTTTTTTTGTATGGGAGCGATTACATTTTACTCAATTTCTCAAAAACTTTAAGCGATGTCGAGATGGCAATCACATATGTTAGAAAACTAATAATTCTGAGTATTTGGCTCGAAGAAACTTATTGCTTATCTCTGCGTACTTTCGAGATAATAGTGACAGAAAATAACATTTTTTTTTAATGTTAATTTTTTGCTTTTTTTAAATCATAGCCTTACTTTAGCACATAATTATAATGTATGCGTAATGTCAAATAAGTAAAAAGAGACTTCTCTGTAAAAGAGGTTATGGGGGCTCACTAATGACAGAAAAGCTATGACCTTTCTGAAGGAGTACTTTCATCAGTTCTAAAAAACAATCAAAATGAAGACATATTAAGCTGCAAACATAAAGTTGAATATGTTCACAAACGATTCTGAAAAAATATTATGGTGAAAGATTAATATTTGGGTCTATATTCTCTTGAGAAATCTCTATTTCCTCGTTTTCCAACGAAAGCAATTCATTGTTCAAGATCAAAGCACTAGCCTCTGGAAACAACTGTTTATGTAAACGAGCAAACTTTGGTTTGATATGGCTGATGTAAGGATCTGAGCTAATTAGAAAGCTGTGGATAATGTCTAAATTAGTCTGAACTCTACCGATTTTTCTTGTATGTGCCATTCTAACATTCCGGAAATCTTTATTCCTCGCTTCGGAAGCTTCTTCGGAAAGCATGCCTATCGGAATAAAGGAGAAATTTTCACAAATATCAGCACCGTGTATCAACAATTTATGGACACTTGAAGGCATGTAATACCATGGATATAAGTTTACATATAGCATTGCTGTTTCTTTACAATATTCCCTAAACAAGTTGGTATTAATAAGTTGACCAGATGAAATTGTTTGTAAAATGACTGCAAATCTCTTGATTAAATCAGGGTGGATACCCGTTATTTCAGCAGATACTTCATAATTTTCAAAAAACCTTCTTGCCGTGTTACCGTCATTGGTTGTACCAAATCCCTGTTTTACTATGTCAATTAACAAACCAGTTCTTTCCCGGAATTCTTCTTGTGTCAAATTCTTTTTAATTTCTTTTAACAATTTAACTTCTTTTCGTGCAGCCCACTTTTTGAAGTCTAAGTTGTACGAAATGTGTAAAACACATTCCATACATCTTATCCACATATGAAGCGAAGACAGACCATATTTATACATATCTTCTCTGATGAGTCTTTTGGATACAAAGTCCAAGTCATTCATTTTGCTAGGTGGGGTATTGCAAATATTACAAACAGCTGCAGAAGAAGTATTGGAAATCACAGTAGAAATTTTCCCATCAATCATAGTCATGTACAAATCATGTTTAATATCAAAATTATCTACAATTGTGGGAACAAGATTACGAATTTCTTCCTCTAAGGATGCACTTTCCTTCTTTATCAATTCATTTGTTTCTTTTGCAAATATAAAGCCAATTGGACGACAATAGTTTGTTGAAGAGGGAGCAGGATTTTGCCACAAGATAGTACCACTCTCTTCTTCCAAACGAAGCGGAACCAAACTAATCATGAAAACTGAAGAATCGTCAATTTTAGTGTCGGAGTGTGACTTTTGTTTATAATTACTTTGAGAAGATGACCCGTCAAAACCCCATTTGCTTATTAGTTTTATCGATTTTTTGTCGGCAGAGTTGTGCTGAATTGTTTTTAATATCCTATTAGTTGTCAAATCTAGAAGCGATTGAAGTCTTATCTTAGCATCAGATTCAGTTACAGTTATGTCTGACTCTGGAGGATAACAAGTTTTTTTAGCTTCCAGGAGCTTTTGATAGGATGGAAGACCATACATTTTCTCTGAAGCAAGAATAGTTCTTAAATTTCGATATTGCCATTTTGACAAATTTGTTGAGGTGTAAAGCGCTAACGTTTTATCATCTGGTAAACACGGTTTGTCAGTCTTTTTAGCGAATAGTACATCATATACCATCTCACATTTTTCCTTGTTTTGGCTGAGTTCGTTTAATATAGCTGCTAATTTTGTTTTTTTAGACTCTTTTAATTTGGCACATAAAGCATAAACTAATTCCTCCTCTGTGTGATCTAGAAGTGTTAGAGAACGCCTTTTCTTCTGTTTATCAGATATATCAACAAATGGTTTTTTACTTGTACCATAACTTAATTGATGAGTATCCACTTGCGTTTCGAAATTTGGAATTACTTCCTCGGCAACTTTAAAAATGCTGCTTAAATCGATATTTTGACATTTTGGCCAAACTATTTGGGATTGTAACCAGTCTGAATTTTTGTTAAGAAAGGTCTTTTGAGCTCTACTGGAAGCAGACCATCTTTTTGAGATATTACTTGAAAAATTACGACAAAATAATTTAATATTACTCAAATCTTCGGAAGACAATTCAACACCAATACGTTCAATAAGGGCATTAAATAAAAATTCGACATTTTTAAAACCACCTCCTGATTTAAGAACAACGTATAAGTCTAAGTTGGTGACAAATGCGGACATATTATAATTTTAAGGAAAATTGAAAACAAATTAGAATCAAAGATATCAAAGACAAAGTGACTTTGATTTTAACAAAAAAAATTACGAAAACAAATTCGACGAAAGAAAGACAAACAAAAATTATTTGATTTTAAAATCCAAAGATTCAAAATACAACAATAACAAAACAAACAAACAACAAGCATTTCTTCAAGCGCACAGAAAAAATAAGGACACGTCTTATCGCAACCACATTTAGTTGTACACTGAGTGAGGTGTACGCGCGCGATTCGTGACCGTATTACGTTACGTCATGAGAGGCGGCCATCTTGTTATCCCGGCAAACTCGCGTCGAAGCTCCATTTTGCTGGCCAGCGGACCTATTGCGATATGAGTAAGGCTATGATTAAAAAAAAGCGAACAATTAACATTAAAAAAAATTGTTATTTTCTGTCACTATTATCTCGAAAGTACGCAGAGATAAGCAATAAGTTTCTTCGAGCCAAATACTCAGAATTATTAGTTTTCTAACATATGTGAATGCCATCTCGACATCGCTTAAGGTTTTTGAGAAATTGAGTAAAATGTAATCACTCCCATACAAAAAAAAAGAAATATTTTTTATAGAGAAAAGTATTTGAAGTAGGACAATAATATTTTTTTGCCTTATCTGTTATCATTATATCAACAATAAAAAAAATATCAGCGGTCTACTATCAATGTCCACTTTTTTTTAATTTGGGACCAGTGTGCGCCGCCGCACATTGGGGATAGAGCGAATTTTTTGTTCAAAACCACCTAGAGATCGCAAAAATAAACCAAATGAGATAATTTTTGGACAGAAATGTTTGTAATTAAATTCTAAAGAGACTGACGGATGTCTAATATTCCTTAAATCTAAAAACTTACTAACCCACTAAAACCAAGGTAAAGCGAGTTTTACCCTGTTCTTTAACCCTTTCAGTCACGCATTTCAACTAACACTTGTGAGGAAGTGCAAATATACGCTTCCGATGTATTTTTCCTCGCTGAAAACGAATCTGATGTCAAAAATGCAATAAACCGAAAAACATCCCCTATCGTAGGGTGGAAACAACCTTTTTTTCTCATAAAAAATATTTATTTCTCTAATATATTCATTGTTTATTTCGTATCAGGAAAAAATCTCATGATCACTAAAGTGTAATATAAAATCAGTCCTAATATTAAAAAAAAATATTGATTTCATATGCATTTTTTATAAAAAAAAAATACAACCTAATTTCGCAAATCATTTCTGTGTAAAAATGGTTTAATTTGGTTAATATTTGAGGTCTCTAGGTAGTTTTGAACATTCTGTCCCCAATGTGCGCCGGAGCCCCGCAGCGCTGGAGCCGTGACAGAAACCATGCCCTGTATTATCAGATTGCCCAAAGACCACACGGCAATATTTATAATGACGAGGCAATGTGATAAATAAGGAAGTTCAAATTATAATTAATTATTTCGCCCTAAGTCATCATCATCATCATCATATCAGCCGGAAGACGTCCACTGTTGGACATAAGCCTCCCCAAAAGGGAGGGACTGTCAGGGTAAGGGGAGTCTTAGTGACTGTTACTGTGTAGTGCCGGACGTAAAGTATAGCACCATCCCATTTCTTCCCGTGGGTGTCGTAAAAGGCGACTAAGGGACTTACTAGAGAATGAGCAGCAGCGCTCTCTATGCATTTTACCACCATACTGCGATCGCCAACCCGCCAGCCAAGAGTGGCAATAATGGCCACCTCGCCCCCCTTTCGGGGGAGGCCTATGTCCAGCAATAGACGTCGTTCGGCTGAAGTGATGATGATATCTTATGGAGTGCCTTATCAATAAATAAATAAAAATATTTCCGAAGGTCCTTTTGCAAATTAATAATCACATTTGTTCAGAAATTCGATGTGATGCACTTTGATCTTCTCACAAGAGTACCCTTATCTTAATGTAAAAACGTGTAAATTATGTTCTTTCGATAAAGCAAAAGTTATTATATACAATGCTGCGATTGAGTGGGTATCAGTAGTGCTTTTATTTTTACTTCAATTAGACGTTTCAAAACATGTTTGTGTACTTATTGGGAATTGTAATATTTCTATGTGTTCTTCACATTATTTTCAACTACAATGAAACAGCTAGATTGGTCAGGAAGATACCTGGACCTAAAGATGACTTTATCGTTGGAAATGGATGGACTGTTATACGATCTCCAGGTAATTACGAACGTATGTATGTAGAAGTAGATCTTAGAATGTGACTCATTTACTTACTGTAGATACAGTAATAACCTCCTGACACCCGAGCATTTACTGAAATCACTTTCTACTACGGCCGAATGTACTTTACAAAGCATTCAACTGTTTTTGTTGCAAAGGCCAAGACCTTGCTTTTTTGTCTTTTATAAAGGACTTTAGGTCATAAACCTGGGATGTGCAGTTCAGATAGGCTGACGCTCGATGATACTGGTATTCAAAATACTGGTATTCAAAATACTGGTATTCATCTGCATCCGCTGAGACTGGAAGCCTTTTTTTTACGTGGAGAAATGCGCATACATTCTGCGCTACCACGGAGAGATAGCGCAGTTATGTGGAACTCTAACCCACTAAAACTCCACGCTATCCTCCAGTACCGCTTGAAGCGGGAATACGGGAATGCGAAAGCCATCCGCGAACCCGCCGCAGCAGTCCGTTACCGGACCCTTCTCTGGGGAGTAACTCCCATCACCGGCGCACCAGAACACATGGCACGCCGTGACTACCCCAGGGACCAAATAGCGCATGGGTGCCAGACGACCCCGTGTATGGCACCCTTGGTCCCCCTGCGGCGGGTCGGGACAGTGGCCCCACCGCCTACCACTTTTCGGCCGCAGAGGATAGGGAGAGCGGCTTACGCAATACCAACACTCCTCCCCTGCGGCCCTACTACGTCCGCCATCAAACGCTGGCAGCCCCGTCCAGGTCACGGAAGGAAAGAGCGCTGCTCAGAAACACCGGCACTCCTCCTCCGCCGCCTCCTGTAACCCTAAGGTAGCCCCCATTCAACATCGCGGCCCACCTCAGTTGCGATGCACCTCACCGTAGCCTACTTTTGGCCGCTACGTCGTCGGCTTGGCAGCAAAAGCCCTGACGTACGGCCCCACCTCGGGGTTGCTCTTCGCTTCACCGTGGGTGGGGAAGCCACGGCTACATAGCCCCCCGCAACGACAATGTGGGAACCCACCAGGGGGGTGAGACTGGAAGCCTACCTTAACATCTTTGGGAAAATGCTAGCCAAAAGATTATTATTAAATCTATATCTGCCATGTACAATTTTAAAAATAATGTATTCTTTTCCAGTTGAGATTATGGAACTGGGAAAAACACTAAGCAATGCGTTTAAGGGAATCTTTAGAGTATGGATATACCCTATGGGTGCTGTTTTTATATACAATCCTGAAGATATTGAGGTACATAAGTTAGTAAATGAATTGGATATTGGAAACTGTGGTAGGCACTATAAATAGTATGAAATCGTAATGTAATTTAATATTTTCAGATAATCATGTCTGGTATGAAGTATGGTGAAAAAAGTTTCATCTATAAGTTTTTGAAGCCCTGGCTACGAGATGGGCTACTTGTCAGTAACGGTAATAGTATAGAATGTTAATTTAATTAAATATGTATAGTAAAAAATTACAGATACCAAGTCGCACTTCCGACTATGCTGCACTTCCTATAACTATTTCTGTTTGTGTCCATCAGGAGCAAAATGGCAAGAACGCAGGAAAATCCTTACGCCTGCCTTTCATTTCAACATATTGAAACAGTTTTGTGAAATAATCGAGGAAAACAGTCACAAATTCCTCGATAGCCTAAAGGAAACCGCTGGAGAAGCTATTGATATTGTACCTGTACTCTCGGAATTTACACTCAACTCTATTTGTGGTATGTATACCTACCTACCTAAATGATAAATATTTTTTTCTGTTAGTGGGTGTGTGCAAATACTGGGATCCCGCCGTTTTGCCAAAATGATCTTGACAAAATTTCATTATCCAAACAAATTTTAGCAACACTTTTCTATACCAATGCAATATTTGGAATGATTTTAGTAAGCACATTTTCATTTGGTCAAACTTTTACTCGGCAGAATATTACCAAGGATAATGTCATTAAGGCATTTGGTGTTTAATCAAATGATTTATTACAGCAAACAATCTTTAGACAATAAACATTTAGTGAAATGATTTGTTATGAAAAGAAATTAAAGACAAAAATAAGATTTTTTACGTATTAGGTTAGGTTAGGTTGGAACTGTGACCACACAACGCATAACGCCAGAAACATATTTTTGCATGTAAAACCAGAAACGACTACCAAAATCTTAAAGTTAATATTATTATAACCTGACAATACTAAATATTTGGCTTATTTTATTTTGCGCAAAATATGTTATACCATCTGAAATATTTACTACATTAAAATTGGTAAAAGTACTAAACTTGCTTACCAACTAGGTAAGCAAGTTATTGTTTAAACGTTCACTTGCCAAACATTAGGTTTGCGTTACAATTATTTGTACAGTTTATTTGCTAAGTAATAATTTGGCAAATAAAATTATGCGGAAAATTGTTTGGGAAGTGATACTTTGTCAATTTTTTATTTTGATGATACCAGGATAACCTACATATACTTTAACACGTTAATTATATTTTAAAAAGTAGATGAGGTCGGCATTTCCTATCTAACTACTCTGAGAAGATAGGCCCAAAAACTCAGAGGTCTTGAGGTCTCTTTTAGAGTCTAGACATAATCTTGGTCAGATCATGTTTTTGAACACGATTTAGATTGAGGTCTGAAATGGTCTTTTGAGGAAAGAACCACACTGATTGAGTGGACCTGTCTAGTCAGTGTAAGCATTTGTCAGTTCACCTATTACTTATTCCTGTTGTGCAACTAAATGTAACTGCTATTTACTCTTTTATTATTTCATGATAGAAAAGAAGAAAAGGATACATTTTGTAGCATACAGAAAAAAGGAAAACACTTAACTGCCACATTAATGTGTCAGAGATGGGCCGATTATGACTGGCCGACTAGCCAACTAGTCGGCTGCAAAGTGGCCGACTAGTCGGCCAAGCCGATCATTGCTTTCGTTTGAGTTCGGGTGACATCGGCAATGTTCAAAATGGCAAACCTACTGATTGACATTTGTTTGCTATAGAGTTTCTACTTTTGACGTGACGTCTTATAGTTCTGTGTACTGGTACTCTGGTAGTAAGTTCAATATTTCTGAACGATAAAAACATGTAAGATTGAAATCTTACCGCTAATAACTAGGACAAAAGTGCTAGAGTTATAATTGAGCATTCAATAGATAGATCATATTTACAACAATTTTTAAGCGGGGCATTATTTACCTATGACATCACACTGCGCGTGCATGCATGTTCGCGACCCTCTATTTTTCACTATGAATCAAAATTCCAATTCGTATAGCGCAAAAACGTGTTCACTAGTTCTGAAATCGTTGTCTAGAGTTGACAAAGCACTACTAGGACATAGAGAAAAACAACAAAAATATTGGCCAAAATAGGGTTAAAAATAAATTTTAATATGACATTGACAGTAGCAAAATAACTCCATATATCGTATCATATCGGCCTTAAATATGCTCAGAAATTTAAAAAAAAACCCAATTTAAGAAAGCTTGCATCAAAAAGACTACAGTACTAGATTTTTAAGCTCATTGCAAATGAGCTTAAAAATCTAGTACTGAGCAAATACATTACCTGCGGCAGTGCCTGAAACCTTAACCAAAATTTGTTGCAAATAGGCATAATTATGTTGCAATAATCTAATATTGGCTGTATATCTGCTCAAACAGAAAAAAATATCATAATCGGTGAAAGCTTACTTCATAAGGAATGCAATGAGCCTACTAAATCTAGGGCGAATACAACGACTACAGTTATATCGGGAACCATAGGAACATTTGTTACCAAACCCTAAGTAAAAACATCTAGTATAACGTTTTTTACGAAAACAAACGGTACGGACTCGAATTGCACCTGCTTAATATTTTTTTGTTACAAGTAGGTATTAATTAATTATACTTTATTTAATTTCTGGATCTAAGTCCAATTAATTAATGGACCAATTCCTTCCTATTCTAATTACCACTGAAAGTACCTACTAAACAGTAAAATAAAAACTGATTCTATAGTAAAAAATAATAACAGTAAAGATTTCAATTATATTTGAATCACCGTCTTTAAAAAAAATAAGCATAATAATGGGGTGACTATTCGGCGGTTTCCCGACTAGCCGGCGACTAGTCGTTACATCACTAGTCATTATTAATACGTATAAACTAATTAAAAAACACCAAAGATATAAAAGGTGAATAAAAATTGCAGATTTGAATTTAATTGTATGATAAAGAACGAGTCTAACTTAGTGATTAATCAGGTTTTAACGAAACTTTATTGGTACACGACTGATTTGGTATATATCAAGCGAGTCCTACTGAAAAGGAGGCCTCTACAACTTATTTTTAAAAACCTGTTGATTATTGAAAATCAACTTATTATTATTATAAGAAGGAAGTTTATCATTTGTTAACACCTTGGGTTGAGTTTTAGTGTATCTATTTAATCAGACATTATGAACACCATGTTTTAGAAACAGCAATGGGGACTCAACTCAGTGATGACAACACGGCAGCAAAATCCTACAAGAATGCCATATACGATATGGGAATGGTATTCTTCAGTAGGTTCGTCAGGATATATCTGTACGCTGACTGCATTTATAAGTGGTCACCTTTGGGAAGGAAACAAAATAAATATTTGAAAGTAGTTCACAACTTTACTGAGAAAGTAATACAACAAAGAAGGGAATATATAGAGAAACATGGATTAAATATAAATGAAGAAATCGAAGTTGATGATGACTCTTACGTGTACAAGAAAAAGAAGAAAACTGCAATGTTGGATTTACTCTTATCCGCTGAGAAAGTGGGACACATTGATAGAATTGGAGTTCAAGAAGAAGTGGACACATTCATGTTTGAAGTTAGTAACTATTGACGTGCAGTTGGCGCCAGTTTACGTATATGCAGTATATTTTAATTGTCCTGATATCATTTTCAGGGACACGATACTACTGCAAGTGGATTAACTTTTTGTTTTATGTTGTTCGCCAATCATAAAGAAGTTCAGGTTAGTTCCTAAAGAGCGTTGTCGATCCGATGTAATATGCTGGCCCGTTGCTATCCATATGCTGGTGCACGATGAGAAGTGAAACTCGCTCTGTTCAAGGCGTTTTGCCAGTCTTTCTACACGTACAGCCTGAGGGTTCTAATCTACTCGTATGTCCACATACGCAGAGGGTCCACTACGTTCTTCGTGTGTATAATACCGCCTTTAGGTTGCTGTTGGGGCTCTCGCGGTACTGTAGCGCATCGGGCATGTTTACTGAAGCAGATACAGATAGCTTTGAAGCTATTATGCGAAAAAGAACAGCATCCGTGATGCGAAGGATTCGGTGGAGCGCTAACAGCATTTTAAAGGTGATAATAAAAAAGTCTGATTGCCTGTTCCTGGGGCACTGGACCATTATGCACAGCCGCAGGTTTGGTGCAGCGGGAACCGGACACAGGTTCATGAATTCGTTTTATTTATTTTTTAGTTTTATTTTATTTTAATGAGAAATGTTACTAGCATAGTTTTATAAGTGTTACTAAAAACTATATGAATAAATTGTGTTCGATTTAAATAAATAATTAAATAATAATCCCTCCAATGAGTCGCCAGACTACGGAGTAAAACAAACACACGCTTGTATGCCAGACCTTTTTAGTGGTTAGAAATCGAGTAGCCCACAACTGAAAGCACACCCTGTAAAGAAAAACGGAGGATGACTGAAAAAAAGAGAAATATTGTCGTAATAGTGAAACATGTTTCAGGATAAAATCATGGAAGAGCTAAATGACATATTTGGTGATTCGAACCGACCTATTAAGATGGAGGATTTATCAAGGATGAAGTATTTAGAATGCTGTATCAAAGAATCGTTGCGACTTTACCCTCCAGTACACTTCATAAGTCGCAATTTGAACGAAGACACAGTATTAAGTATGTACCATTCTGCTGAGTTATCTTGCCCTCTCTCTTCAGCTTGACTACTTACTGCAGGGTCAAATAAAAATAGCAAGCTAAACTCCGCAGACGGGATGGGTAAGATGGGTAAGATGGGTATCGATATCTGATGAAGTTGTAACAAAAAAATAAAAGATTCATAACTCTTCATTTCAAGTAAGCTGATTATGAGTTTAGAAAATTATTTATTTTTATCCTCATTAGATATCGATACTCAAGAGGGCTTGTGGCTATGTAATGCCCAAGTAAACCGCCGCATGGGAAGCTACGCTTGCCGGGGTGTTCCGTGGATGGGTGACCATGTGTTACATGCCAAGACCCCTTCGTGCCTCGGAAAGCACGTTAAGACGGTGGTCCCGGCTGTCAGTTGTACATCTTTGACAGTCGTTATGGGTTGTCAGAAACAGCATCCGGTTAGACCGGAAACCGACCCCAACATACTTGGGGAAAAAGGCTATGCATAATGATTGAGGTATCGATACTAATTACTTTCGTGGAGTTTAACTAACTAATTTAGTTTGACCTTGGTATATGTGTGTAAATATTTTTTCAGGTAACTACACAATTCCAGCTGGCATATTATGTCACATCCTTATTTTACATCTGCACTATAGGGCTGACTTGTTCAAGAACCCGAAACAGTTCGACCCGAACCGGTTCCTGCCTGAGAACAGCGTGGGTCGTCATCCCTACTCGTATATACCCTTCAGTGCCGGTCCCAGGAACTGTATAGGTAACTTTAACCTTCATTAGTATTACTCGTCCGAATTAAGCCTAGGTATGATTCCGAGCTCCGCTGCACGCAGCAGTGCTGCCGCAGCACTGAGATTGCATTCGGAACTACGTAGCAATATCATGGCAGCACTACTGCGCGGCAGTATCGTGTCGCCCCATTGCCGCGACAGACCAGTAGTGACGTGTTTGCCCGCAGCACTGCTGAGTGCAGCGGAGTTCGGAATCATACCTTTAGATGTATTCTTAGTAGCTTGTGGCTTAGTAACAGACGCATGGTTCGATCGATCAGGTTAAACCATGCTTGCCGCGGTTAGTGCGTGGATGGGTGATGGATCTTTATACACCACGACCCCTCCGTGCCTCGGAAAGTATATTAAGCCGTTGGTCCCGGCTGTCATTCGTGGATCTTTGACAGTCGTTATGGGTCATCAGGCGCCCGAAAGTCTGACAACAAGTGTTACCAAGGGGTATGGTATTACCCAGTAACTGGGTTGTGGAGGTCAGATAGGTAGTCGCTCATTGTAAAATACTGGTATTCAGCTACATCCGGACTAGACTAGCAGCCGACCCAGTTGAGAAAATGCTAGGCAGATGATTATGATGTATTGTTAATGGCACAGGACTGTGACGATTGCGAGAACAAAGAGAGGTGAATGCAATGAGTGGAATCGGGCTAGAGACAATGATGATTATAATGTCTAATGAATCTGGCAGCTGGCTGCGTAACGCACTAACAGTCAGTGGCGTGCACAGAGTTTTTAGAGAGGGTAGGCAGAAATTTAAAAAGGCAAAAAAAAAAACAGAATAACCGATTGCTGTACCTACACAGCAACCCGCACCTACCTGTGAGGCAATTAAATTAATCATATTGTTGTGTATTGAATTTACGATCGACTTTACCTTTAGTTTGTATTAATTGAAAATCCAAACTACTTTTCACGATCACAAGTTTTGTTTATGTTCACCGAAAGATAGTTTTGAAAATGCATCATTTTTTGTTTTCCCTATACACACACCACCTGAACAACTTTCACAGTAAATATGATCTATTTTTCATACTATTACCAACGTTAAAACCTTAAATACATGCTATCATAGCTCACAACCAAAACAAAAAAATCAAAACAAACAATGGCGTTGGAAATTGGAATATAAAAATAATACAACAAAAAAGTAATGGTTTTTTTTTTTTTTTTGGTGGGAAATCATCAAATAACTTGACTTGAACGGAGGGCGTGTCAGATTTTTACTGACTAAAACCCACCCGTGTTCCCTCATTTGCCTGTGTGCCAGGGGCGTCGGTATCTCTTTCGAACAACCCGCACCCCTGGCAGGCATCGGCCCTTGCGGCGCCGTGGAACACAACGCGCCGTCGACCCGGGCTTGGTCCTTACTGGACAGCGAGCTACCCATTACTCGCCGTACGCAAGCCCGTGCCTACGGTGGCCGGGAATCAGCCTGGGATTCCCGACGCCCAGGGCGTCTCCTGCGAAGGCCACGGCTGTGAGGGCGCATGTACTGCATCTCCCTCACGTGCGCCGCCTCCCTCTTTGCGAGCATAACTGCTTCGCTGAAGGAGGCGACTGCCAGCCATGCCCTCTCGCTCCGGACCATGGCCTGGACCAGGGTCGGACGCGAGAGATCGCCTCCGCCGATCACCTCCACGAGGACACGGCGGTGCTCTGCCCAAGCCGGGCAGACCTCCACCGTATGCTCCACCGTGTCCTCTGGGCGATCTTCGCAATGAAAACACCCGGGCGTTTCCTCCCGCCCTATCCGAAACAGGAACCTCCCGAAACAGCCATGTCCGGTGAGGACCTGTGTCAGGCGGAAGGTGAGGACGCCATGCCGCCTCTCAAGCCACTCCTCAAAGAGGAGACTTACCGCCATTAGTGTGTTATTGTAGCCCTATGTCATCAGATCCCAATATTACTGTACTTTTGGAGAGGTAAAACATACTATTAACTGAACTGCTACTAATATTTTTAAAAGAGTAACTATGGAGTTACTTGCCGGCTGTTCTCCATAAGAAGGAACAAATTTTACTAGAACCGTGCACCTAGCTTCTGACGTGTCTTAAGTGCCCTTGTAGTTTTATGTGTTATAAAATATTTCGATTTGATTTGATTGAACAGTCTCTAAGAAATGTTGTGTTCTATCTTCCCAAGTTTCCAGTCAATCGACTATTATAACCATTTTATTATGCATATTGCTCTACAATATGACACACAACAAACACGTTTATGTAATTTAATACCTAATCTAAGATAACTTTAGTTTTATTTTTTATTATTAATTCGTTTGCACGCGTCAGGACATTTAAGTGCAAAAGTACCCCGTTATCATTGCCTAGAATCTAGATCCTAATTATCTAAATCAACTGTATCTCAGCTTATAACCAGCTAACATATACCAAGTCCTACTAATTAATCGTTTTGCCAACTAAGATATAATTAGATTTAGATAGAATTAGATATTGGTATGAAAATAGCAATCATTAGTAAACTATACCTATAAGTCAATCAACTTGGTGTGCTGACTACCCAAGGTATACTGAAAGTGCGTCCATTCACAGACCGCACTTTGACTCTCCTGTTCCAAGTAAGCGGCGCATACGATTGTGAACATTAGAAGTAAAGCATTTCTGTTTATATTCAAATGAATCTCTTACTCACTTTCGCTTATACGATTATGAACATTATTTGTATTGAGACAAGTTTCTTTGAAGTTTAATTATCCGTGTGGTGCGGGACTTAAAAGAACCACCATCCCATTTCTTCCCGTGGGTTTCGTATTAAGGGACACCAGAGAATACCACAGAGCAGCAGCGTTCTCTATGCATTTTACCAACATATTGCGATTGCCAACCCGCCTGCCAAGTGTGGCGATTATGGCAAAATCCCTCTTGTGGGGGAGGCCTATGTCCAGCAGAGGACGTCTTACGGCTAAAATAATGTTGATGAATGAAGTTTATTAATCGTATGAGACACTTACATAACCCAGTAAAGTTAAACTACGATCTGTGTAACTTGCCCAAAATATCGTTTCACGTGTAGGATATTTTAATGAAACTATTATGAACTTTTTACAATACTTTCAGGTCAAAAATTTGCAATGATGGAGATGAAGATTGCCGTCGCGAACGTGTTGCGGAAGTTCGAGTTGTTCCCTGTCACTCGCCCCTGCGATATCAGATTTACTGCTGATTTAGTACTTAGAAATGATGGGCCAGTGCTTGTGAATTTCATTAAGAGAGAAAAATAAGAACATAAAAATAACTGTAGGTTTACCTAATATGTTTTTTTTTTCCTATTTACGTACAAGGTAGATTTTTATAACGAGTGACTCATGAATAAATGATGACAAGTTTTTTGTTTTTCTTTTTTACCCGCTGAAACTTTTTGTGACGAATTTTAAAGAAAGAAGTGATCAGTGAATAAATAATCAAATTGTACTTAGAGTTAATGTTGTTAATGTTGTCCAACTTAGAATTGTTGTCACCTTGGTTTTCATTAACCTTCGGTTTCGAAAGTAAGTTGTATAATTACGATTATACTACTAGTTACCAGCTTTTCTGATTCTCGTCCCTCGTCCCAAGCAAACTGCGGTTCTCTTTGCAAAAGCACAGTGTAGGACATTTATAAGTTCACCTACAGATATTTCTTGGCCAATTATAGATTGTTACTCAAACAACAGACAGGGAAAACAAGTCAAGAAATACTATTAACCTACTTACTGCTTATTTCTAAAATTTCTTTACCAAAGTTAACTCTATGGATACCTACCTTTATCCTAATGAAATTATTGTTATGTTTTCGATTTGTAATTAATTAATAATAGAGGTCTGTCGGTGTCGGGAACAGGGTCCGAACTACCGGTGGTTAGGGTGGTTAGGGCTCCAGATACAGGAACTTCCTCACGACGCGAGCCGTATTAAGGAAGAACTGCCCTCCGAATAAGGCCCTTATTATAAATCATGTAAGTCGTAATATGCGCAGACCTGACTCTAGGTAATAGGAAGAACTGTGTCGGCGTCGGCGTTGGTAGGGGTCGAAAAAATACTGCGTTCAACCAGGAAGGGGAAAATTCGAATGGGTTTCATAACTGAAATTTTTACACGGAAAAAATCCTGATGATTGAGTTATAGGTACTGTGACAGTGAACGGCCACCACCACACAGACCACACTTTTTTGAACAGATGATTGATTAGTTCGAATAATAACTAACCTCTTTACCTATTTACTAACGCGCTTTTTAACGCTTAAAGTTAAGTAAGTTTAACCATACATTTTTGGCGTTTAAACATGTCAAAACTTTAATCAACGTTTATTAATAAACCGCTAAATGTCGATCGGAAAGTGGTTACTAAATACCTAAGAGACTCGCTCTCAGGGGCCTCCCTATTCAAGTTGTCTTTACCTAAGCAAATTATGGTATTGCTTGGAAATGTACGAGAGGAAAAAACGGAACGAGCGAACTACAAAGGCGGAGAGTAAGTTGTTGTGGCTGCTCTGGGCAAGGTCATATCATGAATTGAACTTCGATAGTCTGACTTGATAAACTTTGACTCACCTTTTTACAACACTGTGTTTGGTATCATTTAGTTACTGTATTGTTATTTGGACAAAAGACCTTCATTTTTAGAAAAGCGCCGTGTAAAATAAATAACTGGCTAAGATTATTTATGCATGCAAAAAAAAATTATGGAAAATATTTTCTAAGATAAGTTGTATGTTTGATAGTTGCTTGTGTCCAGTTTGGTTTTATTCATTGTCTAGCTTGGACGTTATCTGATAATATGTTGGTGTATATTTTAGTTTTTCTAACAGTTTTGTGTGTTTTACATTTATTGTTTAATTACAATGAACGTGCTAGAATGATTAAGAAGCTCCCAGGGCCGCCAGATGACTTTATTATGGGAAATGGACTCCAGATTATGCGGTCTCCGGGTGAGGGTTAAAATTACCTTTCAAAAACGTACTTAAGTATTCAGAGGGGTCTAGGGGTGCGAGTTGTTCGAAAGAGATACCGCGTCACTGGCACACAGGCAACTGAGGGAACACGGGTGGGTTTTAGTCAGCAAAAGTCTGACACGCCCTCCTGCTTCACCCAGAGCGGGAGAAATCATTTGCTGATTTCCCACCCAGAAAAACAAAAAAAAAAATATTCAGAGGAGTTATTGCGTAATACATTATCAGTAGGAATCGCTGTCATTTTGACAGTTCCACAAAATTCATGGGGTTGTTTACGTTGCTATGCGGACAATTTTTTCGAACATACCTATTAAAGAATGGATTAGCAATCTTAACCTTCAAAATGGTTCAGATTCTGATTTATAATGTGTTACTCAATTAGGGCGCAGATATACAATATTAAATGCATAAATACCATGCTTTATTTCTACGTTTAAGACGTATGGTACGACAATTTTAGATAAAATCACACGGAGCAGATATACAGAATTACAAACTCCAAATTGACTTCATAATAGGGTAGTTTACTCTACGAGAAAAACCTAAAAATATATTATTGAGATAGCTTAGGCAAAATGCAGTCGGAAAATGTTAGTTTTAGTTCATGAAACAACAAAATCAATTTTAATATACAATTTAAAGATTTCAGTTTTTGAACACCATGAAATAGTAGCCGCCATGTTATTACATCAACTGAGCTACTTTGTCCCATTATTATTTTCGTAACCAAAGTAATTTTCATTTAAATAATATTTTGCATTCAGGAACAGCAAACCAACGATAACTAAAAAAATAACATTTTTTTAAATTATAAACAATTGTCTTTTAATTTATCAGCGCATTTGTTTAAATAGCAAACTGACGTCATACTCACAGAACAATATGGTGTCCACTGCGTCCAGCGTTTTCGTTAAATTACTTTGAAAATGTATAAATGCATTTTTATGGCACTAATCGATTAAATAAAAATGTTGTGGTTTTTTGTGGTTTATTAGCACTCTACAATCGAATTAAGACACTTTTCAAAAATGAGTGTAATACCCTATTGGCTTTTCCGGCAGTCTTTGAAAGTTTATTAATTTTAGTTTGTCGTTTGATTCCAGTTGAATTAATGAATTTAGGAAGGGAATACGCCAAAAAATGGAAAGGAATATACCGAATCTGGACATGGCCATTCGGTGCAGTAGTCATTTACAATCCGGAGGACATCGAGGTTGGTATTATAATGTCCAAATTATACACAAAAATCTAAGAAACTTGTTAACTACTAAAACCTCATTAAATAGGACAAAATCTGGTTTTGGCATCAATAAATTTATATGAATATACAAATTACGTCTTTGTCGTAAATTACTCTGGGATTAATAAGTACCTACTGATATTGTTATCAAATGAAACCTGAGTTTGATAACAGTGATACAGGTATAGGTACCTAGTCGCTACATAAACATTACTAAGTACTTACTTATATTTTAATAAGAAAATTGCATTAATTAGGTATCTCATTTTTTATTTTCAGTTGGTCATGTCTAGTATGAAATATGGTGAAAAAAGCGTGGTCTATTCGATTCTAAGACCTTGGCTAAAAGACGGACTATTACTTAGTAATGGTACAGTATGATTATAACTACTTATGTATGTTTCCAGCTTTGAAATGAAATGAAACGAAATGAAATGTTTATTTACGTGAGTAGATCTTTTAAGTCACTTTTACACGTCAATATTTTGTTGGTCAATATTTTAAAAGCTAGATGGCGCCGGCATTTCCTAGCTGACTGTTCCCTGAGAAGAAAAGCCGAAACAAACTCAGAGGTCACGGTCTCTTTTAAAGTCCAAACATTATATTATTTGAATTTTATGTGAGTCTAACAATGCAGGGCAAAGTCTGGAACTGCCTTTTGAAGAAAGAGCCATTGCAGCTTTGAGCTGAGCAGCAGGCCTAGCCAAAACACATTTCTGTTAGCGTTCACGCCAAACGCTACGCCAAAATGTACCACATTAACTGCGGAAAGATTACGTCGTGTCCTTTCCGCAGGTATTGTCATTTCCATACATTTTGGCGAAGCGTTTGGCGTGAACGCTAACAGAAATGTGTTTTGTCTCAGGGCCCTAAGCTGAGCTTTTTTTTTTTTTTTTTTTTTTTTTTGATTTTGGCTTCACACGATTTGTGCATTTAGCCAGTGTCAAGTAATTTTTATTTTAGATCAAGTAAATGGCCCGATATCGGGCACGAAGTTATAAAACAGTCATAGTCGTCTTTAGTCAGTCAAGTCAAATCAAAGTTATTGTAAAGCAGTAGTAACTTTACAACAACCTAATAGGAGTTTTTGGGGGGAACGCGAAAAGTCCACGTTAGTCACTTATTTTCACCTTCACTACACTTGTGCACTCACACGTAACTAAATTGAATAATTCACTATCAAAATTATACAATTTTTTTTTTTTTTTTTTTTTTTTTTTTTTTTTTTTTTTTTTTTTTTTTTTTTTTTTTTTAAAACGTTGCCCCACACTAGGAATTTCTTCCTGTATCTTATAATTAATATTAATTTAATGCGCTATTTCACTAAATTCCATGAAAATGAAAATTCGTGCGACATGTTCCAACGCGATCCCGCCAAAAACTGAAGCTGAGCTTTGAGTTAACTGTGTTAGAACCAGTGTTGGCATTCATCGAATAATTTTTCAATCGATTACTTAATTTGATTAATCGTAACTAAATTAATCGCAATTAAAATAGTAATCGTAATCGCGATTAATAAAATTAATCATTAATCGTTAATTTGATTAAACAGATAAAGGTATTTTTAATAGCAAGCAAAAAATTTACGTAGCCTCAAAATTTTAACCTAAAGTAGATGCCAGATGGCGCTACTTAACATACAAACAAACAACAAACCAAAGTAATCAATGCGGTCTATAAGAAATTCACTAGATGGCGCTGTACAACCATTCGGAAGCTGTCAGCTATTTTGTTGTTAGATCGTATCAGTAGTCAGTACAATATAACGGATCTGGGACACTTGCGCGAAAGACACTTGCGCGAAAGACATTTTCTTGGCTGCCATCTTGGATTTTCATTTTGACCCCACCATCGGCTTTAGATCCCCCTAAAACCCTGAAAACGACACCCATGATGGAAAATTCAAAAATATAAGTACCTACCTAATAAACAAAGAAAAAAATGTGCTGTAAAAAAACTCGACGATCACTTTTGACATCTAATTGGACAGTTTATTTCTAGTCTGCTACATCCCTGCCCAGCCCTTTGATAGAATACAGGCGTGATTTTATGAAGTAATTTCATTTTCGAAACTTTTTCGCGCAACTCTCCGTTCGCGCATGTGGATTCGCGCAATTGTCTTTCGCGCAAACGGATTCGCGCAAGCGTCGTTCGCGCAACTGTCTTTCGCGCAAGTTTCCCTTCGCGCAAAAGTCCATGCGCGGAAATATCTTTTCGCGCAAGTATCGCGCAAATGTCTTTCGCGCAAGTGTCCTGATGCCCAACATAACCTGCCAACGCGCACGAGTTATATTTCGTTGTTAAATTGCTCGCTACACAAGTGATACTGATAGTTACCATGAGTTCGGATAATGAAATTACTGTTAAATTAATCATTTACCAAAATATATATTTTTAAAGTATTAATTTCTAAATTTATGTACCTACCTATTCTAATGACTGTTCGTGATCAGTGATTTTTATAAATACTCAAATTAAAAAATCTTTTTATTTAACTATGATTATAGGTAATTTTTTGCGTTTTGGCTTCGCACGGTTTGTGCATTTAGCCAGTGTCAAGTAATTTTTCTTTTCGATCGTAAATGTTCCGATTTCGGGCACGAAGTTACAAAACAGTCATAGTCGTCTTTAGTCAGTCAAGTCGAAGTTATTGTAAAGCGGTAGTAACTTTACAACAACCTAATAGCAGTTTTTGGGGGGAACACGAAGAGTCCACGTTAGTCACTTATTTTCACCTTCACAACATTTGTGCACTCACACGTAACTAAATTGAATAATTCACTACCAAAATTATACAACTTAATTCGCTATTTCACTAAATTTCATGAAAATGAAAATTCGTGGGACATGTTCCAACGCGATCCCGCCAAAAAAACCATGATTATAGATTACCTATGATTTTTTTTTCAAACTTGTTCCTACTATATTAATCATACATTTTTAATCGTGATTACCAGCAAAATTTTGGTTTCGTTAAAATTAATTTTAATTGAAAAAGACACGATTAATTTTTTAATCGTAATTTTAAATCGTTAATCAGATTAACTTTTTGCCAACACTGGTTAGAACTTATTCTGACATTCATTCTTTTTTTTTCTTTCTTTATTCTTTTTTCATTCTTATTATCTCCATAAAATAATTCCTTTTTTTGTTCCACGACGTGCTTCTTCTTTTCGTATCGTCGCGAACAGTATAATATAAATGTCCAGTATGGAGCCAAATTTATTGCGGCATCCGATGCGTGGTGGTGGGCGCCGAGGGTGCAGGTGAACGGACATTTGGAAAGGGCTAAAGTAGTAACCCTTTCTCTTCATCTTGAGAGCAGTAGTGGCCCAGTGGTAACGGCCTGACTTACGTGTCGTAGGTCGTTTGTTTGCACCCAGGCTGGCACATGACTTGGGTCATTTATTTCGTCACCACTTGTTTCAAGACGGTGAAGCAAAACATCGTGAGGATACCGGCACGTCCTAGAGCCAAAAATTCCAAGAAATCATCGTCCCTAACCGGCACTGGACCTGCGTGGTGGATTATGACGCGGTACTCCCTTTCACAGAGAGGAGGCTGATTATGCGAACCCAGTATGCGAAGGCTATGTTTAAAAGAATGAATACCTCAAATTGCATTGACTACTTCGTTGGTCTTGTGGTCGCAATTGCGACTGTTGAGCATGAAGACCTGGGTTCGATCCACGAGGTCACGGAGTGTTGTTGGGTTTTCTAAAAATTATCGAAGTATTAGTATCCCGTACTACTACTTACATGGCTAGAAGTTCGCCCCCTAAGGGCGTACGAGGAGCGTACTGACTGAGCAGACTTAAACATAACTGTTGAAAGTGGGTGTTACTATAAACCACAGGCTAACACTTCGAAGCATGTAGATAAGTGACAAGAGTCATGTTATGTTACACATTTGTTAAGCGCTAGTCAGCTGTGTTACCTAGCGAGGGTTTGAGGCTTTTGCATACAAAGGCCTCAAGCAAGACCAGTTTAACGTATTTTTTTGACATTAATTGACACACATTTGCAAAGTAGACTAGCTACTCGTCAACCTACCTATATCACTTTATATTATTATTTGATTATTCGCATAAATTAATAGATACGTAATCTCACACGTTTTTCTCATACGGGTGTACGGGGTATACCCGTATGAGAAAACGTAAACGTGTTCTTTATAGAACGCAACTTGCTACAATTCAGTTTAGCTTAGTCCTGGATTTCCTCACAATGTTAACCTTTTCCGTCTACAATATATCCGTGTTATGTTCATTAACTACTTGTCGTCCAGTGGTAAAAATTCGACCTACTACATTGGTTTCTTCTTCTTAGCGTCTTTTGTAAAAAGGGTTACAGAGTTTATGCTTCACGTATTAATATATAGATTAGAAGTTTAAGGCAACACAATTTCAGCCAAAGTACCGAATCAAACACCAACGCATCTTTACAAAAATTTGCCTTGAAATAAAATATTATTATTTAGATAAAATGGACCTTGTAAAAACTGTTAGTAAGCAAATGTCTTTTAATAAAATAAAAAAATCGTGAATATTAATAGGTAATGAATACAGAATGCAGGCGTAATGTTGGTAATATTTTATGCCAGCACCTTTTATTAGAATAAATAAAAGCGAATATTTGTTTCCGTATAATAAATAAACCTTTGGTGTTTTAGGTGCAAAATGGCAAGAGAGAAGAAAGATTCTGACGCCTGCTTTTCATTTCAACATCCTCCGTCAGTTCTGTGATATTATAGAAGAAAACACACAACGATTCTTGGAAAGACTGAGGGAAACGGCTGGGCAACCCATTGATGTTGTACCCGTCCTCTCAGAATATACGCTTAACTCTATTTGTGGTAGGTAGAGGTATAATAGGGCAAGTCATCCAACTCGATAGACACAACTCTGAGAAAGGAGCCAACATGAGGATCCAGTTGGGTTTGGCAGCGTTTGGAAAACTACGTCAAGTCTTTTCGTCACCTATCCCGCAATGTTTGCAGACTAAGGTCTTCAACCAGTGCGTCCTGCTCATTATGACATACGGTGCCGGAACATGGACACTGCTAGTTAGGCTGGTCTACAAATTTAAGGTCACTCAGCGCGCTATGGAGCCGGCTATGCTTGGAGTTTCCGTGAAGGAAAATCCAGAATAAAATTATCCAGAAAAGAAACGGAGTTCCCAACAATGCTAGCAGAGTAAGCAAGCTGAAGTGGCAGTGGGCTGGCCATGTTTGTGTAAGGGCTGAGTGGAGACCGGGTATCGGCAAATGTAGTGTAGGTTGCCTCCCAATTAGATGGACAGACAACCTTAAAAAGTGGCTGGGACACACTGGATACGGAAGGCGGAGGCGGAGTGTTGTGGCGCAGCCTGGGACAGGCCTATGTGGGCCAATGGACTGCATTAAGCTAAATAGATTGATTGAGAGGCATATTATTTCAACTCTAAGTATTTCCTAGGATTGTACCTTTAAAACAATACTGTAGAATCGAAGTACAACAGTATTTACGTTGAACAGCGTTCTGAGAAGTATAAATAATTGGTAAAAATGTTTTCAGAAACTGCAATGGGCACACAACTAACTGAAGACACCTCGGGTACTGGCAAGTCCTATAAAAAAGCTGTTTACGAACTCGGACATGGTTTTTACCAAAGATTTATAAGAATTTACTTATATCCTGACTTCATGTTCAATGCGACGTCATGGGGACGAAACCAAAACAGACATCTAAAAATAGTGAAAAACTTTACCGAAAAGGTCATAGCACAAAGAAGAGCGTACGTAAATCTTTACGGATATAACGTACCTGACGATACTACCGAGAATGATGACATTTATTTGTCCAAGAAGAAGAAGAAGACTGCCATGTTAGATCTTCTTTTATCTGCTGAGAAGAAAGGACTCATAGACAAAGCAGGGATCCAGGAAGAGGTCGACACTTTTATGTTTGAAGTGAGTTTCCAATCACGCAGCGTACCAATAATAACTATTCACAGATTCACTGTTAAATTAACGGTAATTATACGTCACTTTCAGGGACATGACACTACAGCATCCGGAATGACCTTCCTCTTTATGTTGCTCGCAAATCATAAAGATGTCCAAGTAAGTGGTAGAATCTAAATATATTACTAATAATAAAGGTGAAGAGTTTGTTCGTGTCAACGCGCCAATACCTGGAGCTACCAGTCGGATTTGAAGAAAATTTGTTTTCCTTTCATAGCCAAATTCTGGAGGAGGGCTTTACGCGATTTAACATCACGCTAGAACTCTTAGGAGCCGACCAAAAAAAATAATTAAAAAACGGTGAGCAAATACGAAATAATAGCGCAGGCAGGCGGATGGGACGGAGTGGGTCGGGGAAACAAGAAATTTGAGAGATTTCGGGGAAAATGAAATTTCACGCGGACGCAGTTTCTGGCAAAACGCAGTTTAATAAAATGCAGTTATTTGGTGCATTACTCTGGAGTAAGAGGGTGTCTGGTGTAATGGCGTTCATCATATGTGGCCTACCCGAATTGCTAGCAGCAAAAACTTTGCGACTGCCACGGCGGAAGATCGATGGGCGGAGTTTTAGTCTCATGAACTTTAATATAATCTAACCAGGTGTTCAAGCCAATATCGTACGCGCACGGTCCATATGTCACTCAGTCGTTCGGAAAACGGTGCGACCTTAGGGGTGCTTTGTCCATTATATATGTGACCTGAGACATCAGACTAGTACCCAGGTGGATCCATCACAAAGCATCATATTTGTTTGCCTAAAATACTTTTTTTCCACTTGGTATTTAATATTTCACATTTTTATGTACAGGATAAAATTATGACTGAACTGAAAGAAGTTTTTGGTGACTCAAATCGTTTGGTTCGCATGGATGACCTGCCTAAGATGAAGTACATAGAACGTTGCATCAAGGAATCATTACGACTCTTCCCGCCAGTGCATTTCATTAGTCGCAAATTGAACGAAGCTACAGTATTAAGTAAGTGTTAATTAAGCTTATTTAAAACTGCAACCCTAATGGAACAATCGGGTGATCTTTTCTAAATGAGAAGAGGCTTTTGCCCTGCAATGGTACAATAATTACTGGTATTATTATTTCGTTTATTTAATTGTACACACACACACAATCAAAAAAGTTGTAGCCCATCGGCATTAGGAACAGGGGGCAAGCTGCCGGTGGTGAAGGCTCTAGAGAGACGAACCTCTTCACTATGGATGCCGTGTCCAGGAGTACTGCTTTCTATAATCGATAGACAGAGATTACAATAGGTACAGGTACAGTGTAAGTACAACTTTGACCTTTTGATTTGATTTCTTTCTTTTTCAGGTAACTACACAATACCACCGAATACATTGTGCCACATCCCTATTTACGACCTGCACCATAGTGAAGACTTGTTCGAAAACGCGGAGGAGTTCGACCCTGACAGGTTCCTGCCTGAAAATTGCGAGAAACGACATCCTTATGCGTACATACCCTTCAGTGCTGGGCCCAGAAACTGCATAGGTAGTATTTTCATCCGACTCTGATTGTTATATTATTTTACATCGTACTAAATGTTATTTATTATACATCATTCTGAGTTTAGCCCGGTATTTCTTAGAGTCAGGAAACACGAACATCTACGTAGTTTTCAAATTTTATTTCATGTAAATAATGATAGCGATTGTTAAACCAATTTACTTAAATAAATCTAATTTATCATTAAAGCGCGGACTCAGAACCTAATATTCTGAATACGTTTTGTTTTTTTAGTCAGCTTTACGTTGTTTAAAGATATCTGCTTTAACCATAAAATTAAATGAAAACACCGATCTTTTTCAGGTCAAAAGTTCGCGTTGCTGGAAATGAAGATCACGGTAGCAGAAGTATTGCGTGATTTCGAACTGAAGCCAGTGACAAAACCATCTGATATTCAATTTCTAGCGGATCTCGTGTTAAGGAACAATGGACCAGTACACGTTAACTTCGTTAAAAGACAACACTAGTTATTAAAATATTAAGTAAATTGTGTTTTGTACAATAATGTCAATGTAATAAATTTTGGGGGTTCCTCATACTGAAACTCAATTTTTTTTTCTTCATGTCTTTAAAAATGATATTGAGGTTTCCAATATCATTATTTTCGAAACTGAACAGTTTGCGCGAGAGACACTTCCAAAGTGGTAAAATGTGTGTAAAACTAAAAAAAAAAATATTATGTACATTACCATGTAAAATTCCACCGAAAATTGGTTTGAACGAGATCTAGTAAGTATTTTTTTAATACGTCATAAATCGTAAACCGTAATTTACCTTTCATTCAATCAACTCAAATATTAAAAAAAAAAACATTTAATTTCATAAACATAAACCTTATGCATAAACCGTGAACCATTATTTTCTAATAATAAATCTGTAATAGGTGCCTAAGTAAATAATAATTATAATTCGCGCGTTACTTGCTGCTACGGAACCCTTCATGGGCAAGTCCGACTCGTACTTGTTTATCTAAGTATTTACCATTTTTAACATTTTTATTCCATCGTAAGTAAGACAATCACGTTCACAACACAAAACATAATATAGTTTGGTCGGGCATATACTAGGTCAAGTTATTAATTGAGTACCAACAAAGATACGATATCAGTATGATATAAATAATACTTTACGTAGTGAAAAAGTTTGGGTAGACTTTGACCCCGGGCTTGTATAAATACAATGTAGATTAAACTCGCTTATCACACTCCTATTGTATTGTAACCCCGCGCGACATGCGTCTTGAAACAGCGCGGGAGCGACTGCGGAGAAAACAAACGAAAGAAGTTGTGTAGAGCATGCGACAGGCACCACAACGCGACTTGCGGATCGACAATAAGACGTCTACTCCTGAAGCCTTGCTTATCAAGCTCCTATTGTATTGTAACACAAAAGGTATACAATCAAGCGACGTGCGTCTTGCGACAGCGCGGCGGCGGCAGCGACTGCGGTGAAAACAAATTAAAGAAGTTCTTTAGACCATGCACCAGGCACCGCGACGCGAATTCAGATCGACGGACGGAATCAGGACGTCTATTCCCGAAGCACGAAATCCGTAGTTACGGGCGATTCCTACTGCGTATCACCTAAGGACGTATGATTAGTTTGGGGCATATTTGGAGGCGTTTGGTCCAACAACATATTTATGACTTCCTAAAGACTAACGCACGAGAGATTTTGACAGCAGGCGAGATCAGCTCAAGAGTAAACCAGTTTGACGGCACGGTTGGCGCAGCGGTTAAGCGATTGACTGCTGCGCTGCGTGTCGCGGGTTCGATTCCCGCACGGAACAAATATTGGTATGACCTACAAGTAAGTTGTTCCGGGTCTGGCTATTTGTGTATGTGAGTTTAATGTTTGTAAACGCACCCACAATACAGGAAAAAATCCTAGTGTGGGGCAACGTTTAAAAAAAAAAAAAAAACCACCCTCTAAAATACAATATCATTACCACTAACGTGTCTAAAGTGTCCGCAATATACAAAAAGAAGAAAAAAACAGCTATTCCTAGTTAATTTGTAGGACTACTAGGTATTAGGAGGCGATATCTTGGAAAAGAAGATAAGCCCCAGAGCTCATCTTCTTTGGGACGTTCGGGCAAATGACGGCGTTTCAACCTATTTCACTCTAAAATATGAATTTTAATAACAATATCGCGGGGTGAAAGGCTATTTGTTTGAAGCGACATTTTGGACGACATTGAGTTATATACAGTATTGAGTTAGTTATTGGGTATATAACTCAATATCGTCCAAAATATCGCTTCAAACAAGTAGCCTTTCACCCCTCGTTATGATATGTAGAGACAGAAAGATGTAACGAATATCAAGGAATCTGGTCAAACTGGTCATTGTTTTGCGTTCGTACTGACAGAAAGATAACCTGATAACCTGTAAAGGTACAATAATGACTGATTGTTCTATTGCTTCACCCTAGAATCTTGGCCCACCTCTGCATATCTGAAAAAAAAGTCAAGTCATCTTCACAGAGATGTTTCTGTGTATTTATTCCGCGCGTGTAGCTACATTCTAACATATAGAAAAAAAAAATCAGTAATTACTTATCTGAAACTGGCCACAATTCGTAAATCATCCAAATAAAAGATAACGGTCTCTTTAGTACACAGTGTTCCAACGCAGTGCGTAGACGGTCGCAAAATGTTCTGGTATTTATTTCTTACCGTAGGCTTTCTATGTTTCTTACACATTTTCTGCAACTATAGTGAAAGAGCCAGAAAAATTAGAAAAATCCCCGGGCCGCCGGACACTTTTATTTTCGGCAATGCCGGGGCTTTAATGCGCTCATCAGGTATATTAGGATTTTCACATTTTTCGCTTCTTTTCAACTTTTATTTTATTTTAATAAATGTAATAAAAACGATTTTTAATGTGTTCATTTTTTTTTAGTTGAGGTTATGAAATTGGCTAGAAGCTTAGCTAAAGAAAATTCTGGAATCTATAGACTTTGGTTATACCCGTTAGCGGCCGTGAATATTTACAATCCTGAAGATGTAGAGGTACCTATACAGATACAGTGGGATAAAAAATATAGTCGTTATTTTTTTAAATGTAGTAGTGATTTTTTGTGATTTTTAATCTTTCCTTAATATTGCAGACAATTGTATCAAACATGAAATACAACGAAAAAAGTCAAGTTTATAGAGTGTTAAAGCCTTGGCTTAGAGATGGACTTCTTGTAAGCAAGGGTTAGTACTGCATGTAGTTTATTTTTTTGGATATAAGGATCAATATCAACAAAGTGCATTCTTTTTTCAATTTTGGTGGGGAAATGTTTTCTTTAGTTTTCATGAAAATTAAGGATCTGGTATAAAAATGTAAAGTCCAATGCTAGAAGGATTTTCAATAGGTCTGAGAATATCTCGATAACTTTTTGAGTTATTTTAGTTCAAAGTCTAGCGTGGCCACCAAAATTGAAAATCGCCCACCAAAATCGAAAGTGCTCACCAAAATTAAAAATTATTGGCACCAAAATTGGATTTCTAGGTCACAAACCTTAATCTTACTAAAAACGCTCAACTAATCGGGAATCATCAATAACTCTCTATTATTAAAAATATTTATCTGATCAATTCATAATGATAATTATGAGTTTATGACATGAAAACAAAAAAACATTAATATTTTCATTGTAAACAAAATTACTTGCTGACAACTAAGACGAAAAAAACATAATTAACCCTAAAATAAAACATGGTTGAAAAAAACAATAACAAAATACAATATTAAATCCAAGATGAAGACAGTGGAATAGCCAACAGCATCCTTATTGCCTATCGCACGACCAATCATAATCTGAATCATTTTGAAACAGATTGCTAACCCATTGCTTCATATGTTCGAAAAATGTGCCTGCTCAACAACGGAAATAACGCAATGAATATTGTAGAACTGTCAAAATGAAACAGATTATGATCGTCATGTGTTGGGTGCATATCACGACCATTTCACCAAAGCTCTTGTTCACTAAAAAACCTTAACAGTTTTGGTCTTTAGTATTTTAGTTTCAGCCTGTTCGGGATTTCTCTTCATTCTTACTTTTCTCCTTCTTTCTGCCAATCTCTTTATAAGCAGCCTCTGTTAGCTGGTCTGTTTTAGCATTCTAAAAAACAACAAAATCAAAATATATGAATAAAACTTAACCATAAATATGCCACCCTTAAAATAATAGGTCTTACTTACTACCGACTACATAAATTGTGTCCGTATGGATTAAGGAGCCATGTCTCAGATTTAAACGAGGGTACTACCAATATTTAGTAGTAAATTTGCCAAATTTGTAGCCCCGATCCTGGAATTTGTAGTAAAACCCTTCAAAAGTTACAGAACGTTGAAGGTGGCCCCTCAATTCAGACGTCTGGATTGAGGAGCCACCTCAGAACTCGAAAACTAGCCAATGGATATTGCTAAAACTTTGGTAGGAATTAGTAGTGATTATGCTTAATTTGTACAAAAAAAATGGGGTTTGTACGGCTGAATTTGAGGTAGCTACAATGCTTTGATTTATCTGAAAAATCCATAAATTTCCTCGCGCTGTTTCTCGGAAACTGATGAAGCAATTAAAATAGATTTTTGGTATTATTTAGTAGTAAATTAGCCAAATTTGTAGCCGCGATCCTGGAATTTGTAGTAAAACCCTTCAAAAGTTACAGGACGTTGAAGGTGGCTCCTCAATCCTGACGGTCTATAAAAAACAAATGTACGTAGCTACTAAAGTAATTGATCAAATCGAAGTTTGATTATGCCAATATTTAGTAGAAATTTCTACTAAATATTGGCGTAATCAAAATTCCTCTACATTCAGTATTTCAAAAGATATTAACAATTTTAAAATTCCTAAAGAATTTTCTGTGTAGGGTGACCATAAATAATTGAAACTGCGTTCATAAACAGAACTTTATTTACACATGATTCATTCTTCACCAAATCAGTACCTACTTCAAAAAAGAAACAAAATATATTAAACACAAAGAATAAAAAAGACAAATAAACTAAAAGCGGATTATCCCAAATTAGCTTTTATAAAATCTCTAATCTCTAAACATCATCTCTATATTCCCCCTTATTCTATCATTAATTACTAGCCTTCTCTAATCTTTACACAATTTTAAATAGGTGGGTACATCCTTTGTCCCTAATTTTGGTTACTATCCAGTTTCTAAAGCGTTCAACCGCAGAATAGTCTCGATGTCACCAATCTATTTCCAGTCCTCAGCAACATACGTTTAACCTTTAACACTGGATTGAGTTTATGGTGGTAAATTGTCGGAGGGTGTTGAATATTCATAAGCAAATGTCGAGGAGTCGGTTTTGTTTTATTACTCATTGGAAATAAGTCATGTGGGAATATTTTCTGTGGGTGTCGTGGGGTTTTACGATGGATAGTAGGTCAGGTAGTAACATTATACCTAGATAAGGGAAATTTGAAAGAGGCAGTGACAGAAAATCGGTTTATCGATTACCTTAAATTTTTTCCAAACACGAATTTCTGGAATTATCGATTAGCCCACAAATAAATTTAATTCGTGCTAGACGCCTATAGAAAATATTATATTATTTAAAAGAGACCATTCGCTCGATTCGGGGGAAATGTGAGTCGACTAGTAAGCCGTTAAAAGACACGTAGCAAAGTGTAAAAACGTAGACATACCAGTATAAAACCGCCAATGCGCATAGTGATTTAAAATCATTTGTTCACCGTTTCAGAAAAAGTTATTGCTCTGCAGTGGAAAAGTTGAAATGAATGAATTCCAGAACTTTTGAAGAGAATGATTGTTTGGCAAAATCAGCCTATAATGTTCCCACAGACCTCCTCCCGGTGAGAGGGAGTGGGCCGTAATCCACCACGCGGGCCCAGTGCGGGCTGGTAGATGTCACATGTCTTAGAATTTCTGGTTAGGACATGCCAGCTTCCTCACGATGTTTTTCTTCACTGTTTTGAGAGCAGGGATGATAAGATAATTTACACAAAGTAAAGCGCCTGCCTGGGGTCGTACCTACGACCTCCATCTCGTGAGTCCAGTGGAATGAGCTTTATTATTGAGTTTATCCGTTCCTATCCGATTGTATCCATATATACAATTGGGTATTTTGCAATTTAATAAAAACTATTTTAATTTGAAGATAGGAACGATATATTTAACAGAAAAATTGGTTGCCTGTAAAGTCGGTATACGGGCGAAAGTTTTACGTGACAACGACTTTGAGTGGTAAAATAATTTTAATGTGAATATTCATTCGTATAGTAGGAAGAAGGATGAAATAATAGTAACAATTTAAAACATTTATTTATACAAAGAATTATATTTAAAACATTAATTTATACAAAGAATCTCGCACTGAATTTCATATTAACAAAATTTTATTTTTACCTTTACACATACATACGTATTTATATACAAATATACATACAATAACTTGCACTTTTTATGTCTGTCTCTCTCGCTCTTAGGCGGGCTAACCATGCCCGAGTGGAAGGGACGCGTGCCTCTCACTCGCTCTCATTGTGAGCGCATAACGTGAGCGGAGCGTAACGCAGTTTCTTGAAGTGTCACCCGGCAAACCAATTTATAAGACGTTGTCACGTCAAAAATAAAACGAAATTTATTTATAAGTATCCATTTTCTAATTAGAAACGATTAAAATTTAATTTTCGTTGTTTTGAATTTACCGCCAAAACGCTCATAACAATGACTTTTTTATCACGTGACATCGTGACGTCAGCTTTGTGTAAACGGCACCGGTACAAATACGTAGTTTGGCGCAGTTTTAGAAGTATTTATGCACAGAGGCACCGCACGCCAGTAACTTTCTATCTATTAAAAATCTTGTTAATTATAAACTCGACATTCATTTCTTTACTTACTACAATACTTTAGTTTACACAAAGTTGACGTCACGTGTGGTCATGTGATAAAAAGTCATCGTAAGAAGCTTTTTGGCGGTAAATTCAAAACAACGAAAAATAAAATTTGGTTCAAATCGTGTTTCATTGAGAAAATGGATATAAATCAATTTACTTTTACATTCTGTTACATATTTCGTCCCAATCTTCAAATTAAAAGGGTTTTTAATAAATTGGAAAATACCCTACTGTACAGATGCTATTGACGCTCTAAGTCAGTCTAAATCTATTTGCAGGACCCAGAATGTCTTCTGGGTCCTGCAAATAGATTTAGACTGACAATGTTCCAGTTATTTTAGATCTTATAGTAAGGATGTAAGGAGCACAAGAGTTATGATATAATAAATACGTTGTTGGAAGTCGGAAGTAAGTCTTTAAGCTGACTATTTAAAGAAGTTTATAATTTAAACTGAAACCTACACTAAAGCATGTTATTGTTTTTCTCCAAAACATCGAACGTAATAATAGTAAATGAAGATTATGTAAAGACGGGGAAATTAATTGCTTAACAAATTGACTTGCTACTTAAATTATCCGCATGTCACCACAACGGTAATTCTTTGATAGTTGTACAAAGCGGTAAAATTAAATTTTTCCCTGACTTTATTTGACGGTAAAAGTAAGCTCTTTGTTTCTGAATTGTGGAATTACAGCAAATTAATTAGTCGTTTTCAAATCAAATCAATCAAATCAAAATATTTTATTTCACATAAACCTGCAAGGGCACTTATGAAACGTCAGAAGCTAGGTGCACGGTTCCAATTTGTTGCTTCCTAGATAGAGAAGAGCCGATAAGAAACTCCACGGTTACTCTTTTAAAAATAATTGTCTTTTACAAAGTTTCTAAATCACAGTGATAATAAGTATGGAATGAAAATAAAGAATAGAAAATCGTCTACAAATCTACAATCTGTAAGCTTCACAATATGTAAAAGAATCTACATGAGTAAAATCAACCTGTTTAAACCGAGTGACATGATTTTCAAGAGAATAAATAGTCGTTAATATAAGTTACGTATATTGTTAAATAATGTGTCCGTATGGATTGAGGAGCCATGTCTCAGATTTAAACGAGGGTACTACCAATATTTAGTAGTAAATTTGCCAAATTTGTAGCCCCGATCCTGGAATTTGTAGTAAAACCCTTCAAAAGTTACAGAACGTTGAAGGTGGCCCCTCAATTCAGACGTCTGGATTGAGGAGCCACCTCAGAACTCGAAAACTAGCCAATGGATATTGCTAAAACTTTGGTAGGAATTAGTAGTGATTATGCTTAATTTGTACAAAAAAAATAGGGTTTGTACGGCTGAATTTGAGGTAGCTACAATGCTTTGATTTATCTGAAAAATCCATAAATTTCCTCGCGCTGTTTCTCGGAAACTGATGAAGCAATTAAAATAGATTTTTGGTATTATTTAGTAGTAAATTAGCCAAATTTGTAGCCGCGATCCTGGAATTTGTAGTAAAACCCTTCAAAAGTTACAGGACGTTGAAGGTGGCTCCTCAATCCTGACGGTCTATAAAAAACAAATGTACGTAGCTACTAAAGTAATTGATCAAATCGAAGTTTGATTATGCCAATATTTAGTAGAAATTTCTACTAAATATTGGCGTAATCAAAATTCCTCTACATTCAGTATTTCAAAAGATATTAACAATTTTAAAATTCCTAAAGAATTTTCTGTGTAGGGTGACCATAAATAATTCAAACTGCGTTCATAAACAGAACTTTATTTACACATGATTCATTCTTCACCAAATCAGTACATAAATAAAGAAACACAATATATTAAACACAAAGAATAAAAAAGACAAATAAACTAAAAGCGGATTATCCCAAATTAGCTTTTACAAAATCTCTAAGCATTATCTCTACCGAGATTTTTTAGCTAAATCTTAGTTAAATATTAATGTATTAAACGCACAATTATGTTTTATTTTGTTAGTAGTTCTAGTTAAGTTAGCATGTGATTTCTATTTGCATTGTTTAAATCGCTTAAGTTGATATTTATGTACATTTCGATTCTGATTAAAATTAAAATAAACAATAAATCAATAAATTTGCTCTAAATAATGGTGGAAACCACATTAAACTCCATCTGTCGTTTAGAAGATCTAAGCGGTCACACAGACAGACACAAAAACAATTTTGTTTTAAAACATGTAGGTATAGATAATAGAGATTTAAAATTAGTACATTGCACTCAATGTACTAATTTTGCTTCTTTGCCTACTTTCAAATTTTAATGATCTCACGTTTTGTGGATTTCTGCCCGGTATCAATTTTTATAGTAGGTAATAAAAGAGTAAGACTCATTACAATCATTCATTACGACACAACTAAAAACCGTATTTTTTATGACATAAGAAAACGGCAAGATTTCTGATACGTTTACGTAAATGTGTATTAAATGTATTACATACAAAAAACTTCCAAAACAAATTCTATAAATGATGGTGAAAACTGGTGGTATTTTAAAATAAAGATTAGAGAAGGCTAGTAATTAATGATAGAATAAGGGGGAATATAGAGATGATGTTTAGAGATTAGAGATTTTATAAAAGCTAATTTGGGATAATCCGCTTTTAGTTTATTTGTCTTTTTTATTATTTGTGTTTAATATATTTTGTTTCTTTTTTGAAGTAGGTACTGATTTGGTGAAGAATGAATCATATGTAAATAAAGTTCTGTTTATGAACGCAGTTTCAATTATTTATGGTCACCCTACACAGAAAATTCTTTAGGAATTTTAAAATTATTAATATCTTTTGAAATACTGAATGTAGAGGAATTTTGATTACGCCAATATTTAGTAGAAATTTCTACTAAATATTGGCATAATCAAACTTCGATTTGATCAATTACTTTAATAGCTACGTACATTTGTTTTTTATAGACCGTCAGGATTGAGGAGCCACCTTCAACGTCCTGTAACTTTTGAAGGGTTTTACTACAAATTCCAGGATCGCGGCTACAAATTTGGCTAATTTACTACTAAATAATACCAAAAATCTATTTTAATTGCTTCATCAGTTTCCGAGAAACAGCGCGAGGAAATTTATGGATTTTTCAGATAAATCAAAGCATTGTAGCTACCTCAAATTCAGCCGTACAAACCCCATTTTTTTTGTACAAATTAAGCATAATCACTACTAATTCCTACCAAAGTTTTAGCAATATCCATTGGCTAGTTTTCGAGTTCTGAGGTGGCTCCTCAATCCAGACGTCTGAATTGAGGGGCCACCTTCAACGTTCTGTAACTTTTGAAGGGTTTTACTACAAATTCCAGGATCGGGGCTACAAATTTGGCAAATTTACTACTAAATATTGGTAGTACCCTCGTTTAAATCTGAGACATGGCTCCTCAATTCATACGGACACCATAAATTGATTTGTTTGCTAATCAAACTATCTTGCGACGTAAAAGCTAGCTAAATAGGTATGAACAATACATATATAGTGTACCGTACTGTATTGTTCATTCCTATATACCTAGTTTATTTAAACTATATAGCTAGTCAACCTATATAGCTAGTCTCCATAAAACTTGGCAGCTCGTTTTTCAATTCGGTGGTGTGAAAATGCCACCAAAGCCACCAACCAAATTGGAACCAGGCATAAAAAATAATTTCATCCCCCATCTCGGAAAGAGTATTTTTGCTCTTCGATATCTGAGTGCAAAAGCCGTTTTTATCCGCTAGAGGATAAAGTAAATTGAATTTAGAACATCGTGTGCACTAAGTTTGTGACATCATTAAACCTATTTTCCCTCCATGGTGCCGAATTTATCATACAACCTTTTTTAATTTGTTAAAAATTCAGATTCGGAACCTTCGTGGTGTACTTTTTTTGATTTGCTTTGCGCGCGCGCCATTTTCTTTTCACGTCATATTGTTAAAACCTTAGGTTAAAAACAAGAAACTTGAACACAAGTGAAAAACCTAAAATGAGTGGTTCTAGCGACGAGCACGTTTATTTGACGCCAACAGAATTGACTGAAATTGTTAATAATACGCAAATGAGCTTTCTCCCTCAACAATCACGCGAGAAGTATTTGAAACTACGATATGTTTAACACGTGGCGACCAGCTAAAGGATCCAAAACTTTCTCAGAAAACGTTTTGCTGGCATATTTTATTGAATTATCTGAGACCAAGAAATCAAGCATTCTATGGAGTACGTATTCTATGCTAAAAGCAGCAAAAAAAGAGATACATGTCGACACCTATCCTAAATTAGTGGCAGTTTTAAAAAGAGCCTCATCTGGTCATCATCCAAAAATGAAATCCGAAATTGAAAAGTTTCTAAACGAAGCACCTGATTCCGTATATTTGGCGACAAAAGTAAATCAGTTGCACATTCAGTATCTACTTAAGTATATTAATCAATTACTTAACATAATCTAATACGTACTTAGTAGATGTTGATAGGCGTAATTATGCATGCATATGATAAATTAATTCATGGGTGCCGAGATGGGAAGGTGCCGAGATGGGACTAAACCATCAATTTTATTAATTTATCTACTACAATACTGTTTACGTTACAGATTGTTCTTATTGTTGGTATAAACGGAGCATGTCCAACTAATGAACTAACACAACTTAATGTCAAAAACATTGAGAAACATTCAGATGACTTACTATTAATTAATTTACCTAATACAAAGACAAAAAGAGACCGCAACTTCGTCATTCGCAAGGAATACATAACAGTTGTTGAGAAATATCAAGTCTTACGCCCGCCTAACACTCCAATTAATCGTTTTTTTCTACAATACCGCAACGGAAAGTGTGTTAGACAGCCTAAGTGCTAATAAAATTGGCAGTATCCCACGAGAAATAGTAACATTTCTAGAACTTCCAGAACCCCTGTTGTACACGGGTCGTTGTTTCCGACGAACTTCAGCGCCATGGAGGCTGGAAGTCCAATGCGGTTGTAGAGGGATACATGGAGGATTCCATCCAAAATAAGTCTAAAATATGTAAAGGCATCGTAGGAGGCTTTACACTGAAAGAGCCTCAGTCAGATCCTTGGACTGGCCCTTCTACATCAAAAATGAGCCGTTACGAAACACCTAACCATCGCCCTCTCTCGCCAACATTTACGCCAAGGGAATCCGATGAATCGGTACAACTATTAAGTATGATAGATAGTTTACCGAAAAACAGTACACAAGTCACTAACACCAACATTACAGTACCTAACAAAAATATTACACTCAATTTAAGTAACTGTATGGGCACGCCACGATTGCGGCGGTAAGTTCCCTCTTTGAGGAGTGGTTTGAGAGGCGGCATGGCGTCCTCAACTTCCGCCTGACACAGGTCCTCATCGGACACGGTTGTTTCGGGAGGTTCCTTGTTTCGCATAAAGTGGGAGGAAACGCCCGGGTGTTTCCACTGCGAAGATCGCCCTGAGGACACGGTGGAGCATACGGTGGAGGTCTGCCTGGCTTGGGCGGAGCACCGCCGTGTCCTCGTGGAGGCGATTGGCAGCGGCGATCTCTCGCGTCCGGCCCTGGTCCAGGCCATGGTACGGAGCGAGAGTGCATGGTAAGCCGTCACCTCCTTCAGCGAAGCAGTGATGCTCGCAAAGAGGGAGGCGGCGCACGTGAGGGAGAGGCAGTACATGCAGCCTCACGGCTGTAGCCTTCGCAGGAGACGCCCTGGGCGTCGGAAATCACAGGCGGATTCCCGGCCATCGTAGGCGTGGGCTTGCGGACGGCGAGTAATGGGTAGCTCGCTGTCCGGTAAGGACCAAGCCCGGGCTGACGGCGCGTTGAGTTCCACGCGCGCCTCATAGAGATGCCAGCACCAACTGGTGGGGCACGCAAGGGCCGATGCCTGCCAGGGGTGCGGGTTGTTCGAAAGAGATACCGCGGCCCCTGGCACACAGGCGAGGGAGAGGCAGGTATTGTGTCCTCGCGCCTCTAGCTGCCGTAAGAGACGCCCTGGGCGGCGGGGGTCCATAACGGACTCCCGGCCACCGTAGGCGAGGGCTTGCGGACGGCGAGTAATGGGTAGCTCGCTGTCCGGTAAGGACCAGGCGCGGGTCGACGGCGCGTTGTATTCCAAGCGCGCCTCAAAGAGATGTCAGCGAAAATTGAAGGGGTCCGCTAGAGCCGATGCCTGCCAGGGTCGCGGTTTGGTCGAAAGAATTACCGTGGCCCTGGCACAGGCAAATGAAGGAACACGGGTGGGTTTTAGTCAGTAAACGTCTGACACGCCCTCCCGCTCCACCCAGAGCGGGAAGAAGTTATTTAATGATTTCCCACCCAAAAAAAAAAAGTATTATTTTTTATAATTTAAAGATTATTCTGTAATACTTACCTATCATAATGTAGTAGTTAATCATCATCATATCAGCCGAAAGACGTCCATTGCTGGACACAGGCCTCCCAAAAAAGGGAGGTTTTGCCATAATCGCGGCCGCTTGGCAGGCGGGTTGACGATCCCAGTATGGTAGTCAAATGCATAGAGAACGCTGCTGCCCATTCTCTAGTAAGTCGGCTTCTACGACACCCACGGGAATAAATGGGATGGTGCTATTACTTTACATACATTTTACATAAATAATATAGGTACTTATTCTTAATGTGATCTGTGGCTTAACTTTAACATAGGCACTGTAAAAAAGTCCCGTTCCTTCTTTAACAAAATAATGTCAATGTATGACACTCACGGGAAGAAATGGGATGGTGCTAACTAAGCTTTTACGTCCGGCACCACACGGAACGTAGTAGTTAATACCTAAACTGAAATAAAAGTATCTTGTGTATTTCATGAAATAATCACGAAAAACCGCCATAAATGCGCTGTTGCCAGCCCGCGTGGGGAGAATGCTTTTAAAACACTTTAAAATCAACATCAAATCGATCTACCAAAAATTTAACAATTCTTGTCCCCCTTGCTACCCAAGATGATACTTACGTTTTTGGCGGGAAATACATACACACCTATTTACGCACAGGTCGGGCACAAGACAGAGAGATGTGAAATAATAAAACGCGATTGACCGCATACGCACGAATATTTCATGTTACAGTAAGTTGAACAAGTGCCACCAAAATTTTGATTTTAGCTAGGACAAACGTTGTTCGAGTATCCTGTGCTTTTTAATTATATTTTCTAAAATGGTTTAATTATTTTTAGATAATGTATCTTATGCATTTACTAACGAAACTGTTTATTTGATAATGTACTTTAATATTTTTTTTAAGGTACAATAAGGTACCTTAAAGTTACTTTGGTGAATGCAATTATATAAAGAATGGAGCTGGGGCAAGCCACCCAACTTGAATTTAAAGATTTTTTTTCTCTGATTATTTACATACACTTATTAAAAACAATATGTAACCCTAATTGAACTAAGTTACGTAATTCACTTAAAAAGAAATAAGAAACATCCTATCATTTAACACCTCCATTCTCAACGTGGACACCTGAAATTTGCCACGGGGATATTCACCCATAAAAGTCCTGTATGGTTATAACCATAAAGTTTTTTTTAACAATAATAAAACATACTCATCATTGTTATAAGGTTCAAAATGGCAAGAAAGAAGAAAAATTTTGACGCCCACCTTCCATTTCAACATTTTGCGTCAATTTTGTCAAGTTCTTGAAGATAATACTCAGCGCTTTGTGGAGAGCCTCAAACAGGTGTCCGGGCGGCCTGTAGACGTAGTACCTATTATCTCAGAATTTACTCTCAACTCTATATCTGGTAAGTACCTTCATCCTTTATTCAAACATACCTAATATTTCTACAAAAATCTTCAACTTTGCGATACTTTTTCATTGCCCTTTTAGGAGGTATTAGTTTTATGATATAATTTATGAGTATGACATATAATTCTCTCAACATTGATTAAATTAACCATATTAGCATTTGTAGATTTAGGGCTCATATGTATTCGACAAACTTTGACTTGACTCAAGCTCAGTACAGAAGCGCTTCACACCGCAACCTACTTCCTACAAGTGTTTCGTCTAACGATACCAAAAACATTTCTTCAGCAGAAATTGTTTGTCTCATTTTCATTCCCACAGTGATTTATGATTTCAGAGACCGCAATGGGCACCAAGTTGAGTGATTATAACAAATCAGAAATAGAAGCTTACAAAGATGCAATTTATAATTTAGGATATGTGTTCTACCAAAGATTTATCAAAGTATTTTATTTCTTGGATTTCTCATTTAATCTAACGCCGCTGAGCAGAAGACAGGACGGTTATCTAAAAATAGTGCATGGTTTTACAAAGAAGGTAATTGCGGAAAGAACAAAATCCATAGAAAAATATGGAATAAAAATATCTGAGTCGACTGCAGCGGATGATGATACATACGTGTACAAGAAGAAGAAGACGGCCATGTTGGATTTATTAATATCAGCCAAGAAAGAAGGACTGATTGATGACATTGGCATTCAAGAAGAAGTGGATACGTTCATGTTCGAAGTGCGTAAAGTCGTCAACCGATAATTTGTTTACTAAACATTACAGTTACATAGTAAACATGTTTACGTTTTGTTTACAGGGGCATGACACCACAGCTTCTGGATTGACGTTTTGCTTTATGCTCCTTGCTAATCATAAGGACGTACAGGTTGGTCAAATGAAATGGCTGTATTTTTTTGTTCAGTGGGAGAGGAAAGTGGTTCCAAGTACCGCTCCCTGTAGAAGTCCACAACCAATCTTTTGCACTGCGATGAGTGCTGCCCCTATTCTTTATTTCACATTAAATACGTTACGAATTGCGGTACCTGCCAGGGGTGCGGGTTGTTCGAAAGAGATACCGCCGCCCCTGGCAGTCAGTAAAAGTGTGACACGCCCTCCCGCTCCACCCAGAGCGGAAGAAGTTATTTGATGATTTCCCAACAAGAAAAAAAAAAAAAACGAATTGCGGTACACGTAAGCTTCAACCGAATCAACAATATACCGACTAGCACTTTAACTTCATGTATTTTTAAGTTAATGTATTTATAAACAGGAAAAAATCTTTGCTGAAATGAAAGAAATCTTGGGTGATTCAAAGCGTCCTGTTACTATGGAAGACTTGGCCAAGATGAAATACTTGGAACGCTGCATTAAGGAGTCACTGAGGCTGTATCCTCCTGTGCACTTTATCAGTCGAAGCTTGAACGAAGAGGTGATACTGAGTAAGTAAAAAAGTATTTGTAAAGCCTCCACCAGCCTTAACATGTTAAACACCATATAATGTCAGGTAAAGGCTCTTGAGTCTTGCGTATTCCAATACGTTTTGGATTAGTATACGTGTTCTCTGTAAACTCATGCTCCTTGTCAGCGATTATAGGTATACAGGGATATCTTATCGTCTGCCACGTCTAGTTGTCGTGTAAAAACGATTCATTAATAAATTAATCTCTTCATGTTTTTATCCGTGTAATTTTCCTTGCATTATTACCTACTTGACTCACCTACTATAAATTCTAGGCAATTATACAGTCCCGGCTGGAACGTTTTGCCACATCCATATTTACGACCTGCATCGGCGCCCTGAACTGTTCAAGAACCCTGAGGAGTACGACCCCGATAGGTTCCTGCCTGAGAACAGCGCAGGAAGACATCCTTATTCGTACATACCCTTTAGTGCTGGACCAAGGAACTGCATAGGTAAATTATTGTCCCTTTTTGACATTTTTGATAACTGTGTTGAAAGCAAACCCTCATAAGCTGTCCTTTCCTAATCACGATTGAAATACCTCTGAATGATCTCATATTATACAGAGGTTGCTGTAAAGCATCCACGCGGAAACGAAACGCGGTAACGCGGGGTACTGGAATACCATGTTCTCATGTTATACAGAGGATGCTATCAGCTGGGGTATTAACTGTAGCTGAAAACTTGGGACTGACCACAAAAGAATCATTTAAACGAAACATTCTCTGTAAACAAAATTACATTGTACAGGTCAAAAATTCGCCATGATGGAGATGAAGGTAGCCGTGGCGGAGGTGTTGAGGGAGTTCAAGCTGGAGCCAGTCACACATCCTGAAGACATTCAGATCATCACCGATATCGTGCTTAGACATGACGGGCCTGTCGAAGTCACCTTTGTAAAAAGGCATTAGAATAATCGTAATGCTGTGTAGAATTTATTTAACTTTTGAGAAATCCTGCTAATTCTACTAATATTATAAATGTATTTGTATGTTTGGATATTTAGATGTTTGGATGTTTGTTACTCAATCACGCAACAACGACTGAACGGATTTGGATGAAATTTGACACACAGATAAATCAAAACCTGGATTAACACATTTTTATTCCGGTTCTACGTTCCCGTGGGATAATTTTCGACATCGACACGGGCGGAGCCGCTGGCACATCCAGGTCATAAACTATCTGTGTGCCAAATTTCATCCAAATCCATTCAACCATTTTTACGGGATTGAGTAATAAATATCCAATCATACAAACTTTCACAGTTGTAATATAAGTTGGATATTTAAAAAGACTGAATAAAAGGCAATAATCTATACCAAAAACTTTACACCCTTTTTTTTCAAAAATTACACTGACATGGAGAGAGCTAATGTTTTTAATACATTAGAAATACATTAAGTTTAAAATGAATTACGGTTGAATTTCGACCTTTGGACGATCACTAGTAATTATAAATTGCGAAAGAAGCTACAGAACGCACCTGTTCCAGCACATTAGAAAACTAAGCACGTATAGCAGCGCGTAAAACTAGCTGCTACGCCATCCGTAGCAAAGTTTATACCCCCGGTTTTTAAAGCCTTCCTCACTGTTGTCACATCCCGTATCAGTATACCTAATTTCTTTTCCAGTCAACCGAATACCTCAAAATCACAATTAGCGCTGCGCCCATGCACCACTACGTAGATAGTTAATATAATAAATTGGGAAATTTACGGCAGAAGTAGGTATATGAAAAAAGTTAGAAGAAAAACGGTCACAGCGAAGTAGGCTTTACAATTTTACGAATAATAGTCGACCAACTTAATTTTGCAGTTGGAATGTATGGTGGAGCATGTTTCTCAACCAGAATGTTAAGTATGTCCTTGGGATAAATTCGTACCAAATACGGAACCCTTCCTTGTGCGTGGTTTGACACGCATTTGGCCGGGTTTTTGGTACAAAAACCACCCAGATACAATAAATACCAAATTTTACTACAACTTTGCACCTATACTAATAAAATATGATAAAACTTTTTCACCAGTCTATTAGTTTAAAGTTTAAAAGCCAGATCAAGTAATTAGTTTTGTTTTAATTAATAACATTAGTCACATTTTTGCAGTGAACTGTGTTGATTAAATTGTGAGAGGTAGCCTAGTGATATAGCGATACTTCGATTGTCTTTTTTTTGGATCAAACGTCTTTTCCCGCTCTGGGCGGAGCAGGAGGGTGTGTCAGACTTTTACTGACTAAAACCCACCCGTGTTCCTTCAGTTGCCTGTGCCAGGGCCACGGTAATTCTTTCGAACAAATCCGCGACCCTGGCAGGCATCGGCTCTAGCGGACCCCTTCAATTTTCGCTGACATCTCTTTGAGGCGCGCTTGGAACACAACGCGCCGTCGACCCGCGCTTGGTCCTTACTGGACAGCGAGCTATCCATTACTCGCCGTCCGCAAGCCCGCGCCTACGGTGGCCGGGAGTCCGTTATGGACCCCCGACGCCCAGGGCGTCTCTTGCGGCAGCTAGGGGCGCGAGGACGCAATACCTGCCTCTCCCTCATGCTCTCCGCCTCCTCCTTCCCAGAAGGAGGTGACGGCTTCCCATGCACTTTCACTCTACTTCGATTGTCTATTTATCATACAGACTGAAAGATAACCAAAAATACATTCATTGTCACTGATTTTTTAATTGAACCCACGAATCATAGCCAATATTCGCATGTTTGATACATATTTATCAAGTAATCTCAAGAGACGGTCACAACCACGGAAAAGAATCCTGTTCCTTCGTCACAACGAACACACAAGATGTTTACGGCTATACATTTATTCCGTAGGTAGTAATTTTGTCAAACAGAACATTTTAATGAATAATGCTTTATCTACTGATTGTCGGACTCAGACCTAATTTCAATAATACATAAATAAAAGATAAGCAGTGTCATTAGTATATAGTGTGTTGGCGAAGTGTTCTGACGTTCGCAAAATGTTCTGGTATTTATTTGTTATTGCGGGTTTTCTATGTTTCTTACACATTTTCTGCAACTATAATGAAAGAGCCAGGAAAATTAGGAAAATTCCCGGGCCGGAGGACACCTTTATTTTAGGGAATGCCCCGGCTGTAATGCGATCGTCAGGTACATATAAAATACAAGAGAAAAATGTTATATATGTATATATAACACGTATAAATAACATTTTTGGTTAGTACCATTAACAAATATTATGAATACTATTGTTTTCAGTTGAAATAATGAAATTGTCGAGAAGATGGGCTAAAGAAAATTCTGGAATCTACAGAATTTGGATATACCCTTTAGCAGCGGTGAATATTTACAATCCTGAAGATGTCGAGGTGAATATAGAGTGTTTTGGAGTGCAAAGTATGTTTTCTTGCATTTTGAATATTTCCTTGTAATTACAGACAATTGTCTCAAACATGAAATACAACGAGAAAAGTCAAGTCTACAGCATCATAAAGCCTTGGCTTAGAGATGGACTTCTTGTAAGCAAAGGTGAGTGCTGCATGTAGTTAATTTTTTAGACATTGGCATACCGATAGGTTTTTGTAGTAGTAATTACTTATATTCTATTTGCCTTTTAGGTTCAAAATGGCAAGAAAGAAGAAAAATGTTGACGCCCACATTCCATTTCAACATTTTGCGGCAGTTTTGTCAAGTTCTTGAAGATAATACTCAGCGCTTTGTGGAGAGCCTCAAACAGGTGTCCGGGCGGCCTGTAGACGTAGTACCTATTATCTCAGAATTTACTCTAAACTCTATATGCGGTAAGTGCCTACCTACCTTCACTATTATAAAATAATGTCTAAAAAATGTTGGTGCCATTATGTGATACATTCGCATTGCCATTTTAGACGTTAGGTACATGAAATGTTCTGATAACTTAAACATTATCTTAACATTTCTGTAACCATGTTTATAGACAATATTCGTAGTTGAAATGAAATTAAATGTTTATTTATGTAAGTAAAAGACACTTTTACACGTCAATATTTTGTTGGTCAATATGTTAACAAAAAAACACTAAAAAGTGAAAAATAACTTTAATTTCGAAAGTCGGTGACTTTGGATATGTATTTTAATTTTTTGTCACCGCCTTCCGAAATTAAAGTTATTTTTCACTTTTTAGTGTCTTTTTGGAAGTCGGTTGTTTATTTTATTGAAAAAAGTTTTTTATTTTTCACTTTTTAGTGGTTCCCTTTCGCTTACCCCTTCACAGCGTACCGGCGTGATGTTATGTTATTAACTGGTGTAAACAATTGACAGACATGAGATTTCAGCAATCCCTGTCGATTTGCTATCATTTATTGAGGAGTTCCGTTGCCTATCTCCGAAGTTCTTCATCAGATCTTCACCAAATTGAAATGGAACCACTCCGAGAAAGTACTCTTCCAAAAACTACACAAATTGCTTCAAGTGTGCCTATAAAATTTGAAGAGTTCTCTCTATTTCTCCAGGATCCCATCATCAGATCTTGACTTGATGATCATGGGACCACCTGGGAAGTATACCCTTTCGAACAAAAAAAAATTTATCCAAATCGGTCCAGCCATCTTCGAGTAATCGGGGAACATACGTAAAAAAAAAAAAAAAGGTTCCGACGAATTGAGAACCTCCTCTTTTTGGAAGTCGGTTAAAAACTAGATGGCGCCGGCATTTCTTAGCTGACTGTTCCCTGAAAAGAAAAGCCGAAACAAACTCAGAGGTCATGGTCTCTTTTAAAGTCCAAAAACTATATTATCTGAATTTTATGTGAGTCTAACAATGCAGGGCAAAGTCTGGAAGTGCCTTTTGAAGAAAGAGCCATTGCAGCTTTGAGCTGACCTGTCCCAACAGACGGCATGTATGTATTAGTCACCGTGTAGCTCAACCCTATTTTAGGGAGCTCAACGACCCGTCACAAGACGCTACCTGATTTGCAGGACATTTGCGTAAGCCATTTACAAAATACTTAAAACCACCAGACGAGTTTTAAAGTCATGTGTTTAATCTAGCCCGCATAGTAGTCACATTCACAGTTCGTTTTCTCTTTAACCGTCATCAAAAATATTGTTTCAAGTTCTAAGGAAGCTTTATAGAGGAAACTCAAGCTAAGTACGTTTAACGCGTTTGACACCTAAATAAGACTTAAATAATCTGCATCCATACATAACTGTAAAAAAAATATCTACCTTTATATATAAATATAAGTACCTACCTAAAAAGTTACGTATAATGATGCCAAAGAATTGTCTTTTGCAGAAATTGTTTGTCTCGTTTTCATTCTCACAGTGACTTATGATTTCAGAGACCGCAATGGGCACCAGGTTGAGGGATCATAATAAATCAGAAATAAATGCTTACAAAGATGCAATATACAATTTAGGATATATATTTTTCCAAAGAATTGTCAAAATATATTATTTTTTTGATTTCTTATTTAATCTAACACCGCTGAGCAGAAAACAGGACGGTTATCTAAAAATAGTACACGGTTTCACAAAGAAGGTTATTGAGGAAAGAACAGAATACATAGAAAAATATGGAACAACAATTTCTGAGCCGACTGCGGACGATGATGATACCCACGTGTACAAGAAGAAGACCGCCATGTTGGATTTATTAATATCAGCAAAGAAGGAAGGTCTGATCGACGACATTGGCATTCAAGAAGAAGTGGATACATTCATGTTCGAAGTGCGTAAAGTCTTCCACGGATAATATAATATTGTTTACTAAACATTATAGTTAAGTAGTAAATATGTTTACGTTTTGCTTCCAGGGGCATGACACCACAGCTTCTGGATTGACGTTTTGCTTTATGCTCCTTGCTCATCATAAGGACGTACAGGTTGGTATAATTTTGAAATGGCTGTATTTTTTTGTTCAGTGGGAGAGGAAAGTGGTTTCAAGTACCGCTCCCTGTAGAAGTCCACAACCAATCGTTTGCACAGCGATGAGTGCTGCCCCAATTCTTTATTTCACATTAAATACGTTACGAATTGCGGTACCTGCCAGGGGTGCGGGTTGTTCGAAAGAGATACCGCCGCCCCTGGCAGTCAGTAAAAGTGTGACATGCCCTCTCGCTCCACCCAGAGCGGGAGAAGTTATTTGATGATTTCCCACCAAGAAAAAAAAAAAAAAAACGAACGGTACACGTAAGCTTCAACCGAATCAACAATATACCGACTAGCACTTTAACTTCATGTATTTTTAAGTTAATGTATTTATAAACAGGAAAAAATCTTTGCTGAAATGAAAGAAATCTTGGGTGATTCAAAGCGTCCTGTTACTATGGAAGACTTGCCCAAGATGAAATACTTGGAACGCTGCATTAAGGAGTCACTGCGGCTGTATCCTCCTGTGCACTTCATCAGTCGAAGCTTAAACGAAGAGGTGATACTGAGTAAGTAAAAAAGTATTTGTAAAGCCTCGAACAGCCTTTACACGTTAAACGCCATGTAATGTCAGGTAAAGGCTTTTGAGTCTTGAGTATTCCAATACGTTTTAGATTAGTATACGTGTTCTCTGTAAACTCATGCTCCTTGTCAGCGATTATAGGTATACAGGGATATCTTATCGTCTACCACGTCCAGCTATCGTGTAAAAACGATTCATTAATAAATTAATCTCTTCATGTTATAATCCGTGTAATTTTCGACACTATTACGTACTTTACCCACCTACTATAAATTCTAGGCAATTATACAGTCCCGGCTGGAACGTTTTGCCACATCCATATCTACGACCTGCATCGTCGCCCTGAGCTGTTCAAGAACCCCGAGGAGTTCGACCCCGACAGGTTCCTGCCTGAAAACAGTGCAGGAAGGCATCCATATGCGTACATACCCTTCAGTGCTGGGCCTAGGAACTGCATAGGTAAATCATAAGTTTTGACATCAATAACTGTGTTGAAAGCAAACTCATATTACGTGTATTCCAGTCGTGATTAGGAATCACGACTGGAATACCATGCTCTCATGTTATACAGACGATGCTATCAGCTGGGGTATTAACTGTAGCTGAAAACTTGGGACTGACCACAAAATAATTATTTCAACGTAACATTCTCTGTAAACAAAATTACATTGTACAGGTCAAAAATTACATTGTACAGGTCAAAAATTCGCCATGATAGAGATGAAGGTAGCCGTGGCGGAGGTATTGAGAGAGTTTAAGCTGGAGCCAGTCACTCATCCTGAAGACCTTCAGATCATCACCGATCTCGTGCTGCGAAACGATGGGCCTATCGAAGTCACCTTTGTAAATAGGCAATAATATAATGAAGTATTATCATCGTTCGTGTACTACGTGCAGAATGTACTTTATGTATTTAAAAATTAAATACTTTTTTTACACAAAAGGTTTTTATTTATTTATATTATTTATCCTTACCAACTCAAAGTCAAATCATTCATTCCAAATGGCACTTTTGAACGCCAAAATTTACAAAAAATAGAATAGATTTTAGCTGCCCCGTTCCAAACGATAGTTTCTTATGATGAAGAATGGGCAAGAAACTCCACCGTTACTCTTTTAAAATGTGTCACAGTACTTTGTATACATAACTTGTATCATTATATGTGAAGAGAGTGCAACCTAGAAAACATCTATAAAATTACTGCACTACAATAGGCAAAAATAATAAAAAACAGGTCAGGTAAACAGATACAAGGCTATGTCATCTACCATATTTGAAAGCTACGTACGTAGCAGCGCGTAGTACCACTGCTACGCAGCTCGTAGCACATTATACACCCCGGTATTTAAAAGCCTTTTTTGAATATACTTTTATCGCCAATTTAAATAACATTATAATTCGTTTTTCGGTCAACCGGGTTACATATTGCACCTATTATATTAGAATACAAGCTTAAAAATGCCTGAAATAAGAGTGGGTTCTATGTCGAGTGGGGCTTGGACCTACGCCATATCACTCGCCTAGGAACACCATCATTGGGAATTTAGAACTGAATATCTCTATCGTCTACCATTGTTATAGCAAGTGATACATTAGAGTTTGTCGAAACATCGTTTGTTAGTTGATCATAATACCTACGTGCAACTTCAACTTTCTCCCAAAGAAGAATGTCATGACAATGACTGTTCTAAATGGAACTGTTCTGACAATATCGTACCAAATCGAAATGATATAACATTGAGCTTTATGTGTAAGTCGTAGGACATTGATATTGTATCAAATTATGTAGATGATGCTACGTACTTAAAAATAAAATGAAATAAACATTAAAGGCAAGCTAGTGCAAAATGAAGTGCTACTTACATAGTCAGTCTTACTTATTAGTATGATTAGGTTAAGTATGTCACCTGAAATAAATGGATTATTATTATTATAACTTATAATCTAAAATGGGGTATCAACCCAGTTCTGGACGTAACGGGTGTCCAGCCTATTCGCAATAACGTGTGCGTCCACGAACATGCCCGTCGCATTGCATCAAAGCGGCAGCTCCAACAAAGCACTGAATGATCGGCGGTGAATGATCTTTGTGATCTTTCCGTATAATTAGCCAGCAGCACGTGCGTGTATAGTGATTAACAATGCGCTTTGGACGGTGTTATTTTGACTTGAGCATTACAACGTTTAACTAGTGGGCTTATGTTCGCTCTGATCGTCAGCGCCCCTACTCTCCCTGTCCCTTTGCATAGCACATCAGTGACTACGTGCTCAAGATATTTAAAACAAGTAACCAGTTTCATGGGTGTTCCGTTTAAAGTCACGGGAGGAACCTGATCTGGTGACTTGGTACCTGCTTTAAATACCATGAGCTCACTTTTTTTTGACATTATATTTGAGGCCATGACTAGCCGCGTCTAAGCACAAGCATTGACTAATTACCTAAGTCCACTGATCGTTGGGCTCAGCAGCACCATGTCGACTGCATAACTTAGATTATTTACACAAATATTGTGTGTGTGACAGCCGACATGCATGCTGCTGAGCTCAACGATTAGAGCATTATACAGATTAAACAAAACTGGGGATGACAATCCACTCTGTCTTATACCACATTGTAGTGCATCAGGATCCGCTAAGGTGCCACTCCACTTTACATAATTGACCTGGCACTGATACCAAAACTTTAGGATAGCCATTGTCTCACCAGGTAAATTGTTTTTTTGAAGCTTATTCTAGAATTTATCATACGTAAAAAGGTCAAAAGCTAGAGAGAGGTCTAAAGAACAAGCATGAATAGGCGTTTTCCTACTCGTGTAATACTCAACAGTGTGCTTTAGGCTTTTTCTTTTTTACACGCTTTATATTAGCTTCACTTGTATGTTTGTTCGTTTGTTTGTATGTAACCGACTCCTTTGGACGCTATTTTGGACCCACTTCAAACGGTCAGATTTTATTGAAACTTTTTAGACTTATCGAGGGCCAATGACAATACAAAAATTAAAAAAAAAACAGAAAAAAAACAAAACAAAAAACTTAAAATCACGCTTTTCAAGCAAGCAGACCTAACAAATTGTAAATAAATAAAAAGCGTGGGGTGCTTGATATTAATTGATTATAAAAATACCTCAAAAAGCACCCCATGCTTTTTAATAGAATTAAAATTATTTTTGTAATTTTTTAGTTTGGTTTTTAAAGCGTGTTTTTAGTTTTTTAAACTATTATTTATTTTTGAGCTTAGGAAATCATCAAATAGCGTCTCCCACTCTGGGTGGAGCAGGAGGGCGTGTCAGAGTTTTACGGAGTAAAACCCACCCGTGTTCCCTCAGTTGCCTGTATACCAGGGGCGACAGTATATCTTACGAACAACCCGCACCCCTCCCAGGCATCGGCCCTTGCGGACGCCACCAGTTGGTGCCGGAATCTCTTTGAGGCGCGCGTGGAACACAACGCGCCATCGACCCGCGTTGGTCCTTACCTGACAGCGAGCTACGGTGGCCGGGAATCAGCCTGGGATTCCAGACGCCCAGGGCGTCCCCTGCAGAGGCTAGGGCCGTGAGGGCGCATAAACTGCCTCTCCCTCACGTGCGTCGCCTTTCCTTTGCGAGTATTACTGCTTCGCAGAAGGAGGTGACGGCTACCCATGCACTCTCGCTCCGTACCATGACCTGGACCAGGGCCGGACGCGCGAGGATGCCGCCGCCGATCGCCTACACGAGGACACGACGGTGCTCCGCCCAAGCCGGGCAGGCCTCCGCCGTATGCTCTACCGTGTCCTCCCGGGCGATCTTCACAGTGGAAAAACCCGGACTTTTCCTCCCGCCTTATGCGAAACAGGAACCTCCCGAAACACCCGTGTCTGGTGAGGACCTGCGTCAGGCGGAAGGTGGGGACGCCGTGGCGCCTCTCTATCCATTCCTCAAAGAGGGGACTTACCGTCACAATCGTGGCATGCCCAGCATTGGGTTGCGACAATCGGACTCTCCATGTCGCCATCAGATCCTGCCGGAGCTCTGTCCGCTGTGCCGCGATTTCTCGCCGCAGCGGAGTAACGCCCTGTTTGGCCTCCTCGCGCTACTCCCAAGTGTGCGCGAGGACTTTTGCTTGCAGATCCCATGGTGGCAATCTGGCAAGGAGGCCCGCCGCCTCCCCGGAGATCGTGCAGTATCTCCGGCCCATCCGGATGGCCATGACCCAATGGGACGCCTTCAACCGGCGGGCTGGTTTGCACCTCAATGAAGACGCCCACACCCGTGCCCCATATAGGGCCATGGACCGTACGACCCCCGCGTAAAGCCTCCGGCAGGAGGCGTTTGGCCCCCTAGATTGTGCAGGAGCCGATTCAAGGTAGGTGTGCTTTAGGCTAAGATAACATAAAACAACAACACAAATACAACATACAGTTGGAATCAATATAGATTCTAACATAAATAAAGCATCTAGCATAATAAAGGCTTTTTAAAGTGACAAGAAAGTCATTCAAATAAAAGCCGTATTAAAAATAAAGCCCCTGTCCTAATTATTTAAAGTGTTATTGTCGGTTACATAAGTTCGAAAAATATTTGACCGAATTTAATTTCAACTAAAACTTTTTAACTTTTATCGTTTCGTTTTTTTACTTCATCGAAGTCACGTCTGCCACTGTATCAGTTGACCTATTATCAATGATTGTTTCGTTACTCCAACGTTTCATTTGGTCGAAAAACTTTTTACCGAAGTTACACTTAGCCGAAGTAACATTTGTTCGAAGTATTATGTTTCCGAACATTCATTATACCACTGTTTTGTTTAATTTATTATTTAAATGTAGGTGGCACTTAATAAAACAGTTGATTATGAACAAAAGTGGTTTTAAGTGGTCCCAGTAAGAAGCATGCAAACAAGTATGCTTGCTTCAAGCATGCAGCGCTAGCAGGCATGTAAGCAAGCATGCAGCGTGCAAACAAACATGTAACATGCAGCAGGCATTGTTTCTGTCACGGCTCCGGCACTGCGGGGTTTGGGCGGGCCCACGCGAGCTTATCGTCGCAGATGGTTTTAACGCCCACCACCGCAGCTTCGGCTCGCTGGCCGGCTTGGCCGGCCAGCTTCTGCCGCGGCAGCGAGCCTTCATCACACCTGCTCTTCAGCTCGCGGCCCGCCCCACCCCTTAGTGACCAAATAATATTCCGTAAAATGTTGTTTCGGTGTGGTGAAAATATGGCAAATAAATCATTTGGCAAATGAAAAAAGTTCAAAAGCGGCATCGGCATAGTTATTTTGTAAATCGGCGAAACATAGTTCGGTAAAATAATAGATATGACACATGATACTTCGATGATCTAAAAAAATGTCAAACAATGCACATAGCAAAAAAGACGTCGGTCAATAGTTTTCGGTAAAATTAAATTCGAAAAAAAATATCGGAAAAGTGATCGGTTCCCGTTATTGTCAGTACAATGCAGCAAACTTATTTTAAACTAATAAAACCCATATGTATTGTTATAGTAAATAAGTATAGCTGCATTATTATTTTAAGCTTCAGCTATGCACGTAATCGTAGAAACAATAAGCTAATGTATAAACTTTATATATAGTTTCGCAACAGGCTGTTTCCACCACAGGTAAGAGGAATAATAATGTTTAACGTACAAATGTTTCTTCTTCGTTTTAAATTCTTTGAAGTTGTATCTCTTGACGCTAAGAAACACATTTATTTAAATGAACTAACGCCGAATTTGTTTTGACTGAAACATAGATGTGCACATTTTAAATCATACGTAACGCTCGTAAACCTATTTTAGAAGGAACGTAAAATAAATAGTTAACCTATTCATTTTCCTATTAAAAAAGTATTTTTCACGGGTTCTTGTAGAAATTTTGGTAGTGGGGTAATAATAATGACCTAATTAGACGTTAGAAAAATGGCAGTCCCTACTTTGTAATTGTTCCAATTTATAGTGTAAACTAAATATAATACGACTTGTTGCCTTCTATTACTAATTTGGCACTCCCAGTTGTAGTATATTTATAAACTGCAGACAGAAGGAGGATGGCTCAGTGTGTCGCGCGCGGAAGTGTCGGCCGTTTCGCACGATATTCGGCTCAGTTCGCGCGAGACCCTGCGCGTGCACATCCCTCGCGAACGTCCCGCTACTCTGGTATGCGGTACTTGTATAACAGTGGCTTTCAAGAATTCGTGATGGAATGTGATAATGGTTTTGAGGTGATTACAATTATTTTTTACATTTCCTCATTCTCAAATATCTAATCGTCATCTTTTCATTCATTACAAAGTATTAATGTATCTAGTTCATGTGCACTGAGTATGATTACTTAAAACTAGATTAACATTGTAAATAGAAAAACCCCCAATCATATTTCATCGAAATGCTAATACAGAACACAAGTATCGTTAGCAAGTTATGCGTATGATTCCAAGAATAAAACATTATGAATGCATAAATACTGAAATACTATTTTTATATTGAACCAGAGAAATTCCTACTAGGTTTCATTGATGTTTGTCTACTGATTGTCATAGGAATGCCTACCTTCTGAAATAATGAAGTGATATCGTATTTGATATTAGAAACATAAAACATCAACTTACGTCACTGTATTAAAATTAAAGGTGGGTCATTGACGGCTTTTTGGTTAATATAAGTAATTTAACTGTTAACAGGTTAACTGGTCAACAGGTTAAAATAGCTATTACATTATTAACAGGTTTTGAATGTTCAATCAGTAGCATTTAGCGTCAGTTTATGTTAACGTTTTCAATCATTGACAATTTTGTTGCAAATAATTAATTTCATATACGATGTTCGGTATCGTTCGGAAGTATTAGTTTCGCAAACTACTTGATGCTCAGAAATTAATAAAATTATAGTGAAATGATCCGTTGAGCTGTTGACGTAAATTAACAGCCTTAGCAGCATTTTATTTTCAACTGGTTTTATTTGGAACTGAATAAATATTATTGGCTATTCAACTAAATACGTCTTGTGCGTTGATGTAAATTAACAGCTAATATTTTCAACCTGTTTTTCGTTGATGACAGTTATTTCGTTGACGAATGATAAGTCATTAAAAAAACAGTTTATTGATTCAACGACCACCTCTAATTGAAATACTTTGGAAATGTAGGGATTGCTTAAATTAATGTAGATTACAAAATCGTGTTCGATTTTTTGTTATGAGGATCTATGGGGACATGCCTTGGTTTCTAGCTAAGAATTCATATAAATAAATATTAACTGCTGTTCGTAGATACGCGGATCATTGGCAATTTTTCGTTTAAAAATGTTCTTGATAGTCCAAATTAGGTTTTTAATGAAAGAAAAATAAGAATAGAGTCACAGAAAATTTTCAAAATCGCGAAATACTGAACGTCCTTTTTCTAACGGATTTTTGTATGAACCTTGTTTGGACAGGACAACGCTAGTCCATAATAGTGATGACGATTTAAATAAAACATAAAAGTATTTACGTAATCCATGTCCCACGTGAATAGAACAATAGAATTCAGTTATTCATAAGAATGTAGCATATGATGTTTATTATTTTGTGAGCGTATTTCTTTACCGTGGTAAGTAATCGATAACTGACATGAGTCTACCGATGACAACTGTAAAAAAAAAAAATATTAAGTAGGCATTCTATTTATAGTCTATATTTGTTAATTTAGTGGATCAATAATTTAAGTATTGATGGATTGTCATCCAAGACGGGCAGACTGATTACCTATTTTACTGACCGTAGCCTACTGCCGGTACCTATACCTAGCGGTTTTTTTTTGTGACGGCAGGACATTAAAATAATGATTTGGTAATTTGTTTGTCATCGGTAAATTTAATGAAGGTATGGGTTTTTGCCCGTACCTTTACGGGAAACACTTAAATTGTTTAAAAAAACTGGTATTTTTCAATATTTTTTTCCTGCCGTTACTTTCCAGGTACAGAATAGAGGTATAAAGATAGTAAGTACCTGCCTACTATAACACGTTACTGTATATTACGTATCATGCATGACCTCACTCACGCCTGGGTTACCTGAAGGATTAGTCAGAAGTCGAAGTAAAATTAGTTAACACCTGAAATTCGCTAGCTTTATGTTGGCCCCATGTATAAATAAGGAGGAAAACTTTTGCCTTTAACCGAGCAAAAGTCAAAACTTCGGGCCACTACGAATAAAATAATCCATTGGTGTGACTCCGCGTCAGAATTTTGGATTTATTTATTTATTAAGTATTTATTTACTATTTCCACTAAAATTTGTGGAACACAGGTGGGAACCCAGTACAACAATCTAGTCACAATTCAAAAACCAATCAGATACCTCCACCAATAAAAATATTACAAGAAATATTTTTCTACTGTCCAGACTGACAGGGTCCAAATTAATACACTTTACACAGATGATAATAGGATAAGTGTACCCTCTGGAATTCCGCCAAAGACCAAGTGAAGATATCCAATCGCAGAGATACGTTGTTGAGTATCTTTATTGCCCGCCCCACCGATGCAAACTTTAACAAGTTCGTTCGACCACTGGGACTTTAAACAGCTTCTCTCGGCCCTTGCCGTAGACTACTGTTTGGAAAGAGCAACCCCAAAGATTCTAGTAAGCTGACAATATTGACAATATTATTTACTGTTTTTGATGAAAATGAATGAGTTTAGATTAAAAAAATTGAAAAAATCTAATGTAACGCCCGACGGGCAGTATGTTATTTTAGTTCATTCTCGGGGGTCTAAGCACGAAATCCGAAGTTTCGGGCGTTTCGTACTCCGTATCACCTACGGACATAAGTAATATTAGTTTGGGCGCGAACTAAGAATGAATGACAATCACGATTTGCAAGTTGTCCTTCGCCTTACTCTCAATGTGTTTTTGCTCGGCCGGAAGAGTAAAGGGTTCATTCCGAAGTATCTAGCTGTTTTCGGACGGGCCCGTATCTTTGTTGATGGTCTGTCTTTTTCTCCCTTGCTTCACTCAGGACTTCAGATGTTAACTTAGAGCTCCCCCTTCACTGCGCTCGAGAACCCTAGAATCTTACGTTACGTTCAGTATTCAAAATATCGCTCGGGATATTAAGACACTACTTTATCCCGTGAGTGCATATTCTACTATTATTTAACCCAGGTTACGGCACACAATATGTTATATTGCAAATACGTTAAAATCTTGTTTTACTCATCAACGAGCATATCGTTTCCATATTTTTGGTGGCACCACACTGTCGCACACCAACCTACACTTTAAACGCGCATGCTACGAGATTGCTACGAACTGCTACGAATTTCGCAGAATTTTACATAATCACTAACCGGAATCCATCATATTGATCGTTTGTCTCGTTGCTATGGAGTTGTAAGCCGATTACTTAATAAGTATGTAGCGTAGGTATGAATAAAATCGATTACAAGACGCGAGCATTTTATTTGTATTACGTCTACCTATATCGATACCAAAAGGCTCATTCAGAAAGCGGTCTACTTTCTTATTAATTATCTTCGTGGTACTCGCTATAAAAGTACAATTATTATTCAATCGACGAATTTGTAAGTAGGTATTTTCACCAGCTAAAATTATAGTTGTTAGTTGTTATTATAATTTGATAACTTTCGTAACCTTTACAAAGTTTTAATTAGGTATCTTAAATAATAAGTTCAACGTAAACAGTTTGTTCTGATGTTAAACATGTTCTTTTATTAATTTTAAAATACTTGCTCAGATGTAACATAATTATGGGCCTTCCCCACTACGTAGCTCTATGTACACAATTATTATGATTATTATATAACGTGACTCAGGTGCTACTATTACCATGAATTATTCACTTAAACGTAACGCGTCAGCGGTCATGTAAACACTGAATGTAAACAAGTAGATAAGCGAGAGGTGCGCTGGGCACAGAGCCGTCAGTTGGCGCCTGCGCCTCGGAAGCGGACATAAACACGCCGCCGCGGCTCGCCCGCCTCCAGCCACCGTAGGGAGTACGTCGACGTTGGCACATCGCAAGTCGTGTCACGCAACCCGTCGCTATGAGCACCCGACAGCTGTGCCGGCTCGCGGCCGCACGCCCTCTCGCCAAACCCAAGCACTCGATATGCACCTGCTTTCGCCACTACAGTCAAGTGAGACCAAACTATGTTATAGCAAATCGTGAAGTGAGTGTCCTTTCCTTGTTTGTACTTCCGCGCTGACAGAGGGAAGCTTTGTGTCCGTCTCTGTATGTGGAAATCGTGGATAAAATAATCAAAAGTAACTCTTGACTAAAATGATTATTTTGTGTTTTCAGAAATGGCGCAATTCTGCACCGCACTTCTATTCAGTCCAGTCCCTGGATCTGAGGTATGCATGCATTACTTATTATTACGAATCAATGCAGAAATAGTGTCAATACACACACGTTTATTGAAAATAAATTGCTGTTAATAACCCACATCGACTCCTATTGATCTATATTAAACGGGCCGGCGCCGGTACTTGTTCAATTCACCCCTGACATTTGAAACTGGGAAACACTTCTACATAGTACTTACAGTCAGTATCTATAGTGCCTGCTACCAATTAATAATTAGCTTTTCCACAATCATGTGTTCAGTTATGCAACACTATGACACGTAACATAACTTGTGACTGTTGATAATGCAATACTATACGGAAAATCAATAAACATGAAATTTCTGTTTGATAAACCTGTAAAACGTATAACTGATTTGTCATTTAGTGTCTAGTGACGACAGAACATTACACACTTCATTTTCGGTCAAGTTCATGATGTAACACTGATAAGTAGTGATAAGGTATTCACATTTGTGTTTGTTCACGTTCCATGGCAGCAGCAAAATAAGAGAGTACTCGTTCGTGCATAACATCGATCCCGTAGCGTGAGTACATCTGGCATCTGCCTACCCTGCCAGTGTTTTGCATGGATCAGTATGGTTTCTAGTACCTAAAGTTACCCAATTTTGATTTTAATATTTTTATCGCAGTTATCTTAAAATATTTTGGAGCACGTCTGTTTGGTTTTATTGGTTCTTTATTTTGGTTTTGCTTCTTAGTTTGATAAGGCTTTAATGTAGGTAGTCGCTAGTGGGCACCCAAGGAAATCGAGTCCACAGTGTGTCACTGAAATAACCTAATAAGATCAGCAACATCGGGTTAGAATATTTTAAGTAGGTACAGGTATAAACTGTTATCTAAGCAGGCACTTACTGAAATCTGCCAATTTACCGAGTAAATCAAGGTTTTTTGGCATATAGACATAAAGATAAACCTATATCTAGACAAATATTGTGGGTTTTTTCTCTACGTTGGTTGTGTTGATTCTTCTCAATGTTAATTGCATTTGTTTTAGCTATCAAACTGGCATTGCTTTCGTCGTAGTAAGTTAGTTAACAAATTTTTGCAGCAGTTGCTTGTTTTTCTTGGCATTCTCGTGTCTAAATATAGCACCATCAGGTGATTGTAAACAGCTTTGTCACGGACTGTCACGGAGTGTGGTGTGTTCGTCGGAGACACACCCGCAGATCTACGTAGTCACGCTTCTGGTATTAATAGTTCGAGACTCGTGACGTCACGCGGGGGCGTTGGTGTACGTAACCAGTAACACAATATTTGTTCAATATATTACAATTGCTCTATTAGTAGTGTAGTGCTAATTGCACACTCGTGAACAATCGCGTCTATTACAGTAGATATCTACACGCTACACACGATCCCTGCATGAAAATAGGCACTTCATTTATTGTACAAGTTGTGACAATTGGTCGCTGCTTATGTCATGGGATGTACCATAATATTATAGCTGTAGAAGAACTTTGAATACTTACAAAAAAATAACCTAATAAGATTTCTTGTATGTACCCATAGACATAACTTCATGACATAACATCACGCCGTTTCCCCGAAGGCTTGTACAGAGGTGTACCTACACCCAAATTTTGCCAGCTATGTTTAACTCCTACGTAATAGCGGGCAACCCTGTTGCCATAAGCCGTACATAAATCTAGACTCACGGTTGCTACTGAGAAATTCCAGATAGAAAAACGCAATAACACTTTGCCCCACCTGGGAAAAGAACCCCGGACCCTATGGTCAGCTGTATCGCTTATGACTACTAGACCAGCGAGATAGCTCATGACTTCATAATTATACAATATATATAGAAAGGTATAAAACGGCCAAAACAGGGCAAATGTCGATCATTCCACATCTAGACCTTAAAGTGAACATGCGTGAACAACTTCAGCAAGAAAAACGACCTTGAAAATGGACACCACTCCAGATGAAGCCTCTCAAGTGATTGTCCTTACATATTTATATCCTTGCCTACTAAACGCTCTAATTACACCCTTACAGTCCTACCACCAGTTAAGGACCACTGTGAGTAGTGTGAGTTTATTAGGTAGGTCCTACTAAAGTAATGCTTCACATAGGTAGGTACGGTCAGCGACAAAAGTCAATTATGATCAGCCTGCTCTAAACTTTTTATTTTTTTATTTGCTAACTGGAACCCCTTAGGTATTGTAATTAGCTATGTACCAACCTGAGTTTAGCCTAGACTTTGTCTTCTTTACACAAAATGGTATTTAATGAACATGTTACTGCAGGGTTCGCGAAGGGCCGCACAAGAATTCCGACGATGTCCTGTTTGATATGTTCAAAAATGAAGACACAGGCCTCCTACCCGTTGGAAAGTTTTTGGCCGTAAGTTTTGTCATAGATATTTCTTTTTTTACCGATGTCTTTATTATGTACACGACACTAACATTCTTTCTGTGTTTACTTCCAGGCCTTGAGGACAACTGGCATTAGGAAAAATGACTCTCGTGTAAAAGAAGTGATGCACAATTTATACAAAGTCCACAAAGAGTCCAATTTCGAAGGCGGTTCACCAGAAACACTGAAACTAGACAGGAAGACTTTCAAAGAAGTAATTTCGCCCAACATCGTCCTGATAACGAGGGCGTTCCGCAGTCAATTCGTGATTCCAGACTTTCAAGACTTTATCAAAGACGTAGAAGAGATGTACTGGGCTGCAAAAAGTAACTCTGACGGTAAAGTGGCCAGTTACATACCACAGCTCGCTAAGGCTAGCTCAGAGAACTGGGGAGTGAGCATTTGCACAATTGATGGCCAGCGATTTTCTATCGGTAAGACTAAATTACGATACCATAGTTAATTGATTGCTTGTGTGACTGATATGGTACCTAACCATGTTCTCCTTTTTTAGGTGACGTGACAGTCCCATTCACTCTGCAGTCGTGCAGCAAACCACTGACATACGCGATGGCACTTGAAACTCTGGGGCCCGACGTGGTACACAAATATATTGGCACGGAGCCCAGCGGTCGCAACTTCAATGAACTCGTTCTAGACTATAACAGTACGTATCAACAACGCCTACATCTGTGATACTATTTGTTTTGTGAGACTATAACGTGACGGACCGAACATACATAAACAATTAGATCAACAATAACATTTGCCAACGTCGCTCTCAGCGCATCGTAAATAATATTTGTCAAAACTTATTTTCACAGTGAAGCCGCATAACCCTATGATCAACGCAGGAGCAATCTTAGTATGCTCATTACTAAAGACCTTGGACAGGCCCGAGATGACACTCGCTGAAAAATTCGATTATGTCATGTCATTCTTCAGTCGGCTCGCTGGCAACGAAGGACTGGGCTTCAATAATGCAGTATTTTTATCAGAACGCGAAGCCGCTGACAGAAACTATGCACTTGGCTTTTACATGCGAGAACATAAATGTTACCCAGAAAAAACGAATTTCCGTGAATGTATGGATTTCTATTTCCAGGTACAGTAGTAACCTATTCCTTCCTCTTGTGTTTTTAAATGTACCTATATTGGGAATATGCTAATATATCATATCATTTCCTTGATTACAGTGTTGCTCAATGGAAGCTAACTGCGACATTATGTCAATCATGGCTGCTACACTAGCCAATGGAGGCATCTGCCCTATCACTGATGAAAAGGTCTTACGGCCAGACTCCGTGCGCAACGTGCTCTCTCTGATGCATAGCTGTGGCATGTACGACTACTCAGGACAGTTTGCGTTCAAAGTGGGACTTCCGGCAAAGTCAGGAGTTTCAGGCGCCATGCTCATAGTTGTCCCTAATGTTATGGGCATCTGCACATGGTCACCGCCGTTGGACCCCCTAGGAAACAGCTGCCGAGGATTGCAATTTTGTGATGTAAGATCCATTCATTATTTTCTTTCTTCAAGTATTTACTAAGATAGATTTTTATCGTTAACCTGTATTTATTTTGTTTCAGGACATGATCAATAGGTTCAACTTCCACAAGTACGATAACATTCGGTACGCGAGTCACAAGAAAGATCCTCGACGTTACAAGTTCGAGTCTACGGGTCTCAACATCGTCAATCTCTTGTTCTCTGCTGCGAGTGGAGATCTCAGCGCACTGAGGAGGTAGGAATTATAACCTTTTATGGATACTTAGTTTTATTAATTTGACTGGGGAATTTTGCTGATAAAGATATTATTGTTTAACAGCCAAAGGTCTGATCCGAAACTTCTTCCCGTACCGGTGAACTCTATCAAATAGATTGCTTTCGACAAGTACTAAACTAGTACCATTACCTGCTTATCTAGTGTACTCAGTACTCACGTATGCTTATTGTTGTGCTTAATGGGTCTGTTAGTACCCACGTACCTCAAGTGCTGTTCCATGGGTAGGTAATGCTTAACGACTTAGCTCACAACACGGTGCTACTGTAAATATATTATCATCTTTACATTAGGTACAGCCGACGCAAAAGTAGTCAGTCCTTCACACTGTGACTTTCCTTACACTTTCAAACAGATTAGATATATTTTAAATCAGTATATTTTTCTCGTTTCTCAGGCACCACCTCTCTGGTATGGACATGACTCTGTCGGACTACGACGGTCGTACCGCGCTGCATCTGGCGGCTGCAGAGGGCCACCTTTCTTGCGTTGACTTCCTGTTGGCTCAGTGTGGAGTTCCGCACGATCCTCGCGACCGCTGGGGCAGCCGCCCGCTTAACGAAGCCGAGACTTTCGGGCACACCGCTGTCGTACAGTACCTGAAGGAGTGGGAGCTCACACATCCTTCTGGTCAGCCTGCAGACGTGGCACCGTCTACTGTAGACGACATACTAGAAGTTAAACCAGACGCTAACGACGCTGTCAAAGATCCAAGCATCCAGGAGATTGTCTCCAGGAACGGTGACAAAGTACAGTAGAATCTCAACCACTGGGATGATGTAATGAGATGATCTCGTGACTACTCAGGTGTCACTAACTTACTTTTGAAGATGACTCCACATCGTGTGGCGTTTTTATGCTCCGTAGAAACGCGGCAGACATGTTTAGGCAAATATATCGAAAAAGATGCTATTAAGACCATTAATGTATTGGACATGTTCCACACAATGCTGAGTTGATCTTATAGAAAATGAAAAGTTGTGTACCTACTTGTTTCGGTGTGTTCTCGATTTACATGGGTTCACACTACATGTAGGTACCAATCTATAATGTAAGTAGAAAAAAAACTATGCATTTCACGTTTGGACAGCTTTTCTTGTGAATATTTGTATACTGTAGATGTTCACTATTATTCACAAATTGCCCTAATACGTGGCTATTAGTATTTTGTATCAATATTTACAGAAAAGGATACCTTTTACATGATTTTACTGAAGAGAATTTATCTATGAATGGGTCTTAGTATTTTTGGAGGTATTGATACTCTGTTTGGCTTTGATGAGGTATTGATGAAGCAGTGAGCTCAAAGGTGTGATATTAAAATTACTTGAATGCACAAGGCAATATCTTGGAAAGAATCAATTTAAGGGAAAGATGCTTAGAGAAATAAATTTACGTTTATTGGGAAGATTGGTTATTCCGTTATTAATTACAACAATATTATGAATGAATTTAAGTATTAGAAAGTAAACAAAGTAATCTCTCCTCTTATGTTAAACCAGTTTTTAACCGATTTCAAAAAAAGGAGGAGGTTCTCAATTCGTTTGTATGTTTTTTTTTTAATGTTTGTTACCTCAGAACTTTCGACTGGGTTAACCGATTTTGATAATTCTTTGGAAGCTTTCCGTGTGGAAAGACAATTTCAATTTCATCTAGATCTGATGATGCGTTTCGGAGACAGACAACGCAACTCTTCAAAATATAACAGTAAATGAACCGCGATCGCTGCTATCACGTAAATATGCATTATTTTGACCCCAAGGATGAAGAAATTTCGAATTAGTGGGGTAGGTACTATTACTAAAAAAGTGAAAAATAAAAACTTTTACCAAAAAAAAACAATCGACTTCCGAAAAAACACTACAAAGTGAAAAATAACTTTAATTTCGGAAGGCGGTGACAAAAAATTAAAATACATATCCAAAGTCACCGCCTTCCGAAACTAAAGTTATTTTTCACTTTGTAGTGTTTTATCGGAAGTCGGTTGTATTTTTTTTGTAAAAGATTTTTGTTTTGAAGATTTTATGCAAATATATTGATGATGTAGGTCGTAGTGTAGCTACTGGTTTTAGATACATTTATCATTTACTAGACAAACATTATAAAACACCTATTTAGGCTTAAACCATATTAACTACAGTTTCTAAGTGTTAATCTCTCTATTGATAGTTCACCTAAAAGCATCTGATTCTTGATAATAATCCTCACAAACATGGTATTTTTAACATTCCATTTATTATATGACAAAATAACTTATTGTTCCAGAATCAACTAAAATAGTATTTATTCTAAAAAAAATATTAAAATATCTATTTCAAATTAAAAATTTGACACAGGAATGTTAAAAATGTTATAATTACTAATATTAAATATAAGTAATTACTTATAATTATTCTGACAATAAATAGATGCTATTTGCCATTATTGATGTTGTCCAAATGTTTGTCAATTAAATAAATTGTTGACTTAAATCATGTGTTGTTATTGGTGTGCTGGACAAAGTCCAGTTGAATGTCAGGATTGCTTACATATTATTCACTTGATACTATCTAGTGCTGTCAGCAGATGGTCTATGGATCAGCATTTGACTCAAGTACGAATTCAATGTGTTGATGTCAAGGTATATAAATAAATAATTATGGCCATATTTCAGTACAATTGTGGCTATGAGTGGCAGTAGATATTCTATACTGAATTGTGTTCCTGAGTTCCTGGGTCAGGCAAAAACCTGAAAGTTTGAGACCTTGCCACTGCCAAAGAAATAAATACAGAAAACAAAGTAAAAGAAGTAATTCGAGGAAAGACGAAGATTGTTATCTCGTTTGTAGTTTTTAAAAGGTAAAATACTATTCTACTTTAAGGAAGCTAAAAGCAAACAACAGTCTTTAAATAACATTATTTATTTCTTTTACATCTACTTACTAAAAATAAATACTAAATAACATTACTTATCACTTACGGTGACTGCTCTAGTGGGAGTAGATATTATTCCAAGGAGCTTGCAGTCGGCTTCCAGCAGGGTGAGGTCTGTGCTGGAGCCAAGAAACCGGGAAGATAATTCCAAGTCTTTGATCTGTATCCTTACTCTGGCACCCCTCACATATTCGTCGCCTCGTACAGTAGGCCGGGTGCTAACACAGTGGAACTTCCATCCAAAATCAATATACAAGTCATCCTCAACTACATGGAATATTTTACCGATCACCACTTTGTTGGTAGGGTCGCCAATCTGAAAATAACAAAAAGTAAAGATATAGAAACTTAATGGACACATGGAAAAGGGTTCATCAATAATTGCTTTTAGATAATTATGATCTACTAACTTATGCCAGTGGCTTCTCCCACATGGAGGTTGGAAATTATTCCACGGGAACCTACTACCAGGATAAAAATATCCTATGTTTTAAACCACGTTATAATCTATCTGTGTACCAAATTTCATCCGAATTCGTTTGTTGCGTGATAGTGTACTAAACATCCACACAATTATCATATTAGTAGGATGAGATGCTCCCTTTAAACATAGCAGCCAAATTGTATCTGGTAGGGATTATGTAAGCATAATATTTATTGTAAACGATCAAATCAAATCAAATCAAATCAAAATATTTCGATCAACTCACATCCATCAATTTAGAATTCCGTAGTAATGAAGCAAATGTAAAGTTTTGTTCTTTGTCCTCAATATCTAACATTTGTGATTGTTTATCGAAGGCCTTAGCAAAACCGCTAACTTTTACAGCAGCCGCATCAGTAGAAACATTTCCCGATTCCTCTTTAATTGTACCAGTGGGGCTACAAAATGTTCGTGAACTAATCACAAAACTGGTTCTCTTTATTTGTCTTGATAGTCTTGCTGTATTAAGCATGATGCCGCCAAGGTTTTGAATAGTTTGATATAAATACGACATTAGTTGAAAAGCCTTACTAGTGTTTGTAGTTGGTTTATTTCACGATTTTATTTTGTAAATTTAAAAATCCAAGAGAGAACACCAATAAATAACCTAAAATTGCATCTACCAATTTTCAGATTTTGACAGCTGTTTTTTTTAAATCATGTTGTACTCAAAAGTCACCCAGTCAGTCGAATATCGAATACTCGACTAAAATCATAAAAACTAAAGTTATTTGGTAAGCGTTACTGGGGCAACCTCCTTGGGGTTTCTAGTTAAGATGGGCGTGCCTTAAAGATCAGATCTTGGCCTTCTCTTATTTCTAGTTAACATGAATGACCTTCCCTTACATGATGACTAACTTGTCGGTTAAAATTCTGTTCACTGAAGTGATTACATTTTTCTAATTTGTCAAACTAACAAATTAGAAAAATGTAATAATTTCAGTGAACAGTAGATCCCTATTTATAACTGTTATAAACAGGGATCGGATAATCGGATGCATATTTACCTAAAGTTAATTTTTAGTTATGAAAATATGGAAGCGGCTTCTTAAAATATATTTTTTGTACAAAATCCTGGGATGCCAACAACACCGGGAATGCATAACTAGTCAGTTGTATAGTATGGAAGAGGCTTCGAAATGATTAGGATTGCATAACTATTCAGACGCATATTTATTATAAAAAATTAACCCCGATGGAAATTTGATACCTATACCTATTTGCCGATAATGTGTTTGGTTGTGTGAGAGTAATCAGAAGGTTTGGCAAATGAAAGAGCGTGTTCTCTGTTGAAGGTTTACTGAACGACTGGCGTTCTAAACAAAGGTTGAGAGGACTTAGAATTAACTTACGAGCTACGTCATACATTGCCTAAGACTAAAGATATTTAATATGCCTACGCGCTACACCTATGTACCTAGGGTGTAAGTCTGTAAGAGTAGGGCTGGTGTGTGTTAGTAAAAACTTTTTTTTGTACTTAATTTTTTTTTAAGTCGGTAGTTATAAAATGTACAGATTTCTTACAGTACGTTCGCACCGGTGAAACATTTAAAAAACTATGCTGAAAACGTCTCTTTAACGTCTTACTGTTAACATCATCTTTAACATCTGCTGTGCATCTCCTTGCTTGAGACGTTTCATAAATCCCCGTTTTTTTTTTAATGAATTTGTACAAGAGTATCTTTATGCTTACGAAAAGCTTTGATTCAAGACCCTCATGTTTATGATATATCCATGCTAATAATAGTAAAGTTTTAACATCGGTCACCAAATTAATTAATCGACTAAAGCCGAATGAAAATACATCTGCCTGAAATTAGACACAAATTAAAAACATTGACACTGCCATCTGACAAGTAAATGTCAAAAAAATTACACACGACACACGGTTTTTTGATAATGTTGAGCGATTGCCTAAAAAGTTGAGGGATATAATCAATTAAATTGTATAATGACTGAAGATCAAGATGCGAAAGACTCACAGTCAGACTCGGGCAGTAAAACGTTTATTAATAAAAACAAGGACAAGAAAACAAAAACCCAACGGCCGCTGACCAAAGTGACTGTTTGCTTAATATTGGAAATTGTTGTCTGTAAATAAATTATCGTTTACAGCAGCGGAAATTAAAAGAGGTTATAATTGTTTCAGATAATTCTTCGGCGGTTACCGCCTAGTATGACTGAGGAAGCATTCTTGGAGCAGGTCTCTCCAATACCTGATCATGACCATTTCTATTTTGCCAAGCCAGATCCTTCGCTTGGCATTAACCTATATTCCAGAGCTTACATAAACTTCGTTAATGTTGACGATATTTACCTATTTAGAGATAAATTTGATGGATATGTATTTCTTGATGAAAAAGGTAAGGAACCTTTTAATGGTGTCAAACAATTGTGAAATGTGAATTCAAATAACTACCACTACTAGTAAAGTATTGACTCAGTTATGTTTATTGTTGGGTTGTTGTTTTTTCTATACTTAAATGTGCTAAATCAGCTTCTTAGAATTAGAAATATGTACAATAATGATCTAAAATCAAGTAAAACAAAATGAAAGTTGACTATTAAAGTATGCAAACAAGTTTAAAGCATTGTGAGTGTAAAATTTCTTCTTTACTGAACACAAGACATTATTTTAATTTATTCTTAATGTGATTTAATTTTGTCTGCTTTCTATTTTTTTAAACACTGCCTCACACCAGGAATTCTCTATTATTGTGTGTGCACTAATGGTCACTCAGGCAAATCTGGAAGAACTATTTAATGCAGGCCTTCTTTAATTAAACCCGATACTATAGCTGAAAGTGAATTGCCCAGTCACTGCCTTAAATATTACACAATATAATAAAATAATGTGAAAAACCATGCTCTGCACTAGAATATGCATTATGTGGCTTTCTTCCATTCTATATGAATTTAATTTGTAGAGATTGAAATTATGTAGTAATATGTCTCACAAAACTAAAGCTAACTTATAATATCATGTTCATAGGCAATGTATAACACCTGTAATTCCCAAAGGGTTAAGCAGAGGTGTACCTGCGGAGTACCCATATTTCTGCATGTTTCATGCTTGACCTAAGAATCGAGCCCAGGACCTCATGCCCAACAGCTGCTCTTGCATTTACTAGACCAAGGAGGCAATTACCTTTTTTTTTTTTTTTTTTTTTCATTACGGGGGGAAATCCTCATGGATGTCCTCCGCCCCGGGGAGGGCGGAGGGGTCTGTCAGACTCTTACTGACTAAAACCACCCCGGTGTTCCGTCTCTCACTTGCACCGGGGATCACGGGAACTGATGTGACTTCCGCGATCCCCGGCTAGTGCCGGCCCGCCTCTGCGGGCCACGTCGCGATAGGGGGGGAGTGAGGTGTTAAAACTCCCCTTACGTCATAGAGAGGCGCGCGTGGAACACTACGCGCCGCCATCTCGGGTCCAAACAAGTAGAGGGCGACAGATTTCCCCGGATCTGTCGCCCCTGGACCCATTTAGGGGGGCTGGAAGAGGGCGTTATCCGCCCTCCGCCGACGCCCGGTGCGTCTGCTGCGGATCGGGTTAGTGGAAGCAATCTCCCGCTCCCTCTCCGCAGCCTCCTTCTGCGACATGACTGTTTCGCAGAAGGATACCACCGCGTCCCAGGACTCCTCGCTGCCGACCATCGAGTCGACAACGGCCGGCAGCGACAGGTCACTGCCTACTCCTGAGATGAGGGCACGGCGCGGCTCCTCCCAAGCGGCACACTCTGCCAGCGTGTGCCACGCCGTGTCCTCCCGACAGTCGACGCAGTGGTGACACCGAGCGTCCGGCTCCCTGTTTATGCGACACAGGTACTTCCCGAAGCAACCATGCCCCGAGAGCACCTGTGTCACCCGAAACGACAGGGAGCCGTGCCTCCTCCCGAGCCAGCGCTCGAGTACCGGCCGGACCGCCCCGATGGTAGCGGGGCCGGCGGTAGGGCGTGAAAGCCTGTCCCGCCATTCCGCCACCAGGGCTGCGCGAAGCTGTGACCGACGCAACTCCAAATGTCGCTGCGTCAGCCACTCGCCCCGCGCCCTCGAGTCCTCGCGCCACCGGTACAGTGACGCGAGTACCTTCGCCTCGAGGTCCCAGGGCGGGGATCCGGCCAGTACACAAGCCGCCTCGTAGGAGATCGTGCGATACCCCCTAATAACTGTGACGGCCATCGCTCGCTGTGGCCTTCGCAGGACAGCGATGCTGCCGGCCGTCAGGTCAGCCGCCCAGATCGGGGCCCCATACAGGGCCATCGATCGCACGATCCCCACGTAGAGCCGCCTACAGGCGGCGCTCGGGCCCCCCAGATTGGGAAGCAGCGTTGACAGCGCCCCAGCCGCGCCCAACAACTTGGGCGCCAGCCGCTGGAAGTGGGGGCCAAAATCCCACCGGCTGTCGAGCACCAATCCTAGATATTTCATGGTGGACTCGACAGCGATTCGAGACCCCCCGACCACGATGTGTGATCCCAGCGGTGGCGCCCGCCGGGGGCCATGAAAGACCATGGCCTCCGACTTGTTGAGGGCCACCTCCAGGCCTAGGCGCCGTATGCGGGTCACGACCTGTGACACCGCAGCCGTTGCCAGCAACGCTGCAGGAGGCAATTACCTAGACCAAGGAGGCAACTACTAGACCAAGGAGGCAATTACTAGACATTTAATAGTTATGTTACCAATGGGAGTGAGCCTAATGCCATTCACCAGGCACAAACCTAGCCTCCAGGCTGCTACTAAGATTATTATCCAATAGAAAATCCAATTACTCAATTGTTTTATTAGATTTTACACCTAATTAGCCAAATAAGTAAATAGTGAACATTTTTGTGTTGCAGGAGTAGAATATGTGGGGATAGTGGAATATGCACCCTTCCAGAGAATTCCGAAAAAGAAGAAGAAGAAGGATCCGAAGTGTGGCACCATTGAGAGTGACCCTATCTTTCAGGATTTTGTTGAAGGTCTCAAAAAGGATCCAGAGACCGAAAATCAACCTAAGCTTGAGTATTCTTATCCTGTTAATGATTGTGAGTATTTTATTCTGAGAATACTGTATTCGACTAATGGCTGATTTTTCAGTGGTCAAATAATTTTTATTTGAAGAAATCAAATACATCAAATTAAAAGAGAAAATCTGACAGTTTGACATATTTTCTGTACAAAAGTCGTCAAACCGCAATATTTATTCCCAGATACAGGTAATCTGACCATTGAAAAATCAGCCCTAAATAATGTTAAATTAATTAAATATTTATTTGGAACAATATATCCATTGAGGGTAAGTGACAATTAACATGGATGGACAAATTTTTCTTAGCCAGTAATCTGATCCCTATTGAAGAAACACATTATAGACCTAAAAAGAAAATGATTGCCACCTGGCAATCCTGGCATAGACTGGGTTCAGTCAACTGAATTTCTGTGGTCATTATTTAACATAGGCAGCATTTCTTTTGTGGTAGTTAGTGGAGTTTTCTTAGTTAAAGAGCCAAACGTCACTGGAACGCCATGGCGACGTTGCCAACTTAATGTTATGTGTACAGCTAGATAATGGGTGGCTCATCTGGCGTTCGCAGCCAACCATACATGTTGTTGGCGACGCGACCTGGTTGCGCCGCCAACAAAATGTAGCGTCCCAGTGAGGTATGGGTCTAAGTGATATCACTGACATGTCTTTTTTTCAAATATAATGGCTTAGCACGTGTGAACAATGCCCAATGATCCATGACCCAACATACAAGTATGTGTACATTGCCCAGTGATCCATTACCAATAACACTCAAGCATGCACAGAATGCACACAATTCTAGTAATTCTTACATTTTTACAGCAAATGACAAGAAGGTGCAATCAACTCCTTTGCTAGAGTACCTTGCTGCCCGCAAACAAGACAAGCGCGGCAGGGATGAGCGCCGCAGGAGAGAGAATGACAAGAGGAAAATGAGAATAGAGAGAAAAACCAAAGAGAATCCCATTAAGGTAACAAAACTAAACTATTATAGCCATTTTTCGCACTTTTTGGACGAACACAGAGATGGTGGAACCCATCTCTGTGTTCGTCCAAGCCTTGGAACATCCAACTTTCCAACTTCACTGGAAAGTTTAGATGTTTGTTACTCCAAGAGTCAAACTTACTTTGATAGAATTTCGCACGTAGGTAGTCTATAACCTGGATTACCAAACAGGATACCATTTATCCAGGTACATACAAGTAGTTTCTCTAGGATGGCAGTGAAACTGCTGGTGACAACTAGGACTATAATATATACAGTTGTGGTCATATAATTAAGAATGATTTGAAGTTCCACATTTTTTATCTTAATCATGTCATGTGTAGTTATGTGTTCCTTCTTAGAAGTCTAACTAGTTATGTTATGAAAAAGCCACATGAATAGAGCAAACGGGATTAGGAATATAGAATAAAATCTCTATTTTTTCACATGTTTTCTTTATTCTCTATTGTAACAAATTCAAATGGTAATGAAGCTGGACAATTAAATAAGAACGATTTATGAAACTGCTCGAGAATTGTTTTATATGAAACTTAGACTAAATAAATCACATTAATGTGAAGTGCGTAAAGAAAAAAAGCAATTTAATATATTTAAAACTAAAATTAATAGTTAGTAGCATGTCCCCATGGTCTTTAATTACTGCTTTGCACCTGCGAGACATTAATTCCATCAATTTGACATTCTGCAAGAGAGATAGAGTTCCATTCTTCAAAGAAAACATTGTACAGCTCTCTTAAATTGCCACACTGTCGATTTGAAACCTTTTGACTTGCACCAAAAATGCTCTATTGGGTTTAGGTCTGGGCTGTTAGCAGGCCGATCTAAAACATAAACTGATTGTGATGTGAGAAATTCCTTAACGGTGCGTTCAGTATGCTTTGGTTCATTGTCGTGCTGGAATGTCAAAATACCCGGAAGCACGTCTTCAGCATAAGGTAACATTGTTTCTTCTAATATATTCTTGTATTGGAATTGATCCATGTTTCTTTCTATCAGCTTAATAGGTCCAACACCATGTCCAGAAAAGCACCCTCAAATTTCCACATTACCCCACCATGCTTTAATGTCTTTTTCGTGTACTTAGGATCGAAAGCTTTATTCGGAGGGCGTCGTACATATCGTTTTCCATCAGAACATACCCCGTTTATGTTTGTCTTGTCAGAAAAAATAACATTTTTCCACTGACTAACTGTCCAGTTTTCATACCTTCCTGCAAATGCAAGCCGGACTTGCCTATGGCCAGTGGCGGATGTACACATTTGCCGCCAGTAGGCTATTAAATTTTTGCCGCTCCTACTATCCTCTGCAATTCAGTACACTAGTTTACAATAATATAAAATTGCAATTTTATGATTTGTGCTCTATCGTCATCATTACATCAGCTTTTTCCCGTTATTAGTATGATTGTGAACTAAGGAATTGTTGTGTCAGTTCGTAGATTATTTTTACAACTTAGTCTTAGTCTTTGGGTATCGTTCTGAGCTAAGAAAAGCTCAATCATGCACTACCTATAAGCCTTAAAACTACTTACACAATATGAACACAGCTTACACAAAATAACGTAAATTCGATAAACGTTATTATGTTAAATATTTTATTGCACTTAGTCTTTTTTTTGGATGGGAAATCATCAAATGACTCCCGCTCTGGGCGCAGCGGTAGAGCTTGTCAGACTTTTACTGACTAAAATCCACCCGTGTTCTTTCAGTTGCCTGTGCCAGGGCCACGGTAACTCTTTCGAACAAATCCGCGACCCTGGCAGGCATCGGCCCAACGGACCCCTTCAATTATTGCTGACATCTCTATGAGGCGCGCGTGGAACACAACGCGCCCTCGACCCGGGCCTGGTCCTTACAATATACACCGTGACATTTTAGTCGTCTTACAAAGATGGTCCACTCAATGTATCCGTCATAACATACCTCTAGGCGCGATTAAAACATTGTTACCATTAATTAAGATAATAGATACAAAGAAAAATAATGAATGCTTCAGAATTATGAAACACCGTCCCTGTTAATAATGTTTACGTATCAAACGGTAGAAGATATCTACCTACCTACCATTACATTCCATCATTAATTTCATCTCCATAACAGGGTGTTTCAAACTACGTCATGCGTCTTAGTGATATTTTCATGTTTTTATGTTCAAAAATTTTTTTTTTTTTTTATGAATGGTAGTAGATAGCAGTCATTGGGTACATGAAGTGGGCTGCCGTTGTAAGACGACTAAAATGTCACGGTGTATAGATAAACTTTAATGTTTAAACTATCTATGTATTTCTTTGCCAATCATGTGTATCAACGTATGTACCGCTAGTATGGAAAAGTTTTGCGATTCCGAGAGAAATACAAAAAAATATATGCAATTAGTCATACTTGGTAGTTTGAAAAATATTCCCTATAAATAAGCGTTCTTAGTTATATGACCACCACTGTATGTCACCATATAATTATGAACATCGTTAGTTTATAATATATCGCCTGAGTTTATGAACTCTTGAAAAATAGTGACCTTTTAAAATTTAACGCATTATTTTTCGATAGTTTAAAATTTCTCCATGGCAAACTGACAAATTGTGAAGTCGTATCAAACTTGGTTGTGACGGATCGGACCTTGCGCTACTATTAAATACTATAGTCCTCCAGACCGTATTTGGTCGGGGTGCCCTAACTTACTTGCTGCGACCAACTTTGAAGTAACCCTCGCCTGTCGCTGCTGCGGCACCGCTCGCTTCGCACGGTCGGCTTGTGCTTGGTCACCGTTCAAACAATTTAACCTTACTTATTTGGTCGGGGTGCTCTAACTTTAGTTACTGCGACCAATTTGGCTACAGCCAAGACCGACAATTTAGGGACGGTTCACGATTTTACAGGTGCTAAAATCGGACAGATTATGAACCCTGTCAGTAAGTGCAGGTTCGTTCACAATTTCACGGTATGAAATTGATAGATATCGAGATAACTATCGCAATGAATACGTTAAATTGTAAGTAGTATGGGACAGTTCAGAATTTATCAATAGTTTACAACCACGCGAGATAGATTATAAGCTATCGGTGTTCACAATCATACAGTAACATAAAATATACATTTAATAGGGCACGTCTTTCCCATAAAGTTATTACAAGTCAATAGGGGTCGATTTCAGTTATTTACAAGTATTTCTAATGTAGAAATGTATTTTTCAATTACTTTTCAGAACAATGATGAAATTTAGTCATTCTAATTTTTCCCTACATTTTATTTTATTATTCATTATTCCTCTAGCGACCTGGTGATATATCGGAAGACGAGAACTTTAATGACAATACAGATTACTATGATAACAAATTTAATAATCACAGTTTTTGGTATGGAGAGCAAAGAATATATCATAAAAGCAAAGTGAAGTGTGGTGGTGCTAAATCGGAACTGAAAACTCACTGTTCTGACGAGTTTATAAGTACAGATTCAGATTGGGACAGTCACTTCCCTGCTCTGTCTACGAAAACCCACAACACATTCACGTTAACTTCTGGTAAAGTCTGTGATAAAAAAGAAACACAAGAAGGAAGCCAGAAAAGTGGTGGTGACACTTGTTCTAAGGTTCCTAGTATGGAATTGAAATGAATTGTAGTTAATGTTGTTAATTTTCCATATTATCACAGTATGTTTTAGGTTGCCTGTAGTTTTTATTGTCATCATGAGCTTGGTCGTGCATTATTATTTTTGAAGCGAGTGCTCTACGTAATGTCATTATTACGATCATCATAGTCATAGTTTTATACAAAGTTCGTTTCTCGAATGTGAATGACGGTATGTAGTTACTAAATAATATTCCAGGAAGGGTGATCAGTTTGCATTTCTCAGTATCAGCCTGAAGTCTGGATTTGTGCCTGGTTAAGGTGCAAGCTCCATGGTAGCCCCCGAATTTTAAATTCTCTTACGTTATTTGTACGTCAGTGTCTGGTTATATGTTCTGCCGTCCTTTAACTAGGAAGGCGTTAAGCCCTAAAAGTTGTTTCCGGGAAAATGGCAAAAAACGCGTGAATCGTTATTTCTTGAAAACTGTGATACTTATGTTACTGATTGTAGGACACATCAATTGATATTTCTTTCTGTTTATCATAAAGAATACTTTCTAGTTAACGACCTACAAACTTGTCATATCTTGGGAACTATTTGTATTGTAAAATCGTTTGTTAGACAGAAAGAGAGAATTTTGAATTCCTTAGATTCTATTAAAAAGTAAAATTTGACCAAGTGAGCTTTTCTAGTTAAAGGACGGCAGTGTTGAATGATTCACGACCATAATAAATATGTATTCACATAATTATAATCATTAATAGTACTGTCTAAGTAGGGATTGCCCTCAAATATCATGATTATATGGAATTTCGCGGGCTACTTTAGCACATCCCTCTTAATAGCAATATGCACTACCCCTGTACATATGGTTTAAAAATAACTGTTTCAATTTGGGATGTGCTGCACGCCTAGGCTCCTCGTAACCCTTCGAGGATTAGTGGTCTGAGGACACAATAAAGCGTCCTCAGTTTTTATAGTGATACCAATGGAGATCACGAAGAAATTAATTTAATAGAATTTAGTATACAGTCCTTAATTATAAATTTCAGGAGGAAGAAACTGGAGATGGTGAAGTAAAAAAAATCAAATCCAGAGAATGGGAAAAAGAAAAAGCAATTGATGCTCGAGATGACCTGGTGACGTCAGACAGTAAAGATGGATCTGTTTTTGAATCTAAATCTTATAGAGATCAGCGTAAGACTGGAAATAATGTTTTAAGTGACAAGAAGAAAAAACTGGATACTGATAAAAGGGATTCAGCAAGAGATGACGATCAAGGTGATGATTCTGACAAGGGATATAAAAAAGATAAGCGCGACAAGTTCAAAGAGTCGCCTCGTGAGCAGAAGAGTAAAAAATATAGTGACACTAGAAAGGAGAGAATCAAACAGAACGAATTTGGAAAATCAGACAAGCAAACGGCTATAAATAAAATCATGTCCTCAGACAGCAAAAAGTCGATGAACCACGACGATATCAAACCATTCACTCAACAGCCGCATGTAAAGACTGATGACTTGACTAGACTCATTGAGGGTATGGATAGGAAAGCTAAGCTAAACGATATTAGCAAAGACTCCGTCGACGAAATTATCATTAAGTCTGTGGGTGTCTCCAAGATGAGGAGGAATAGTCTGGATTCTGGGGAATTGCCTATCAAGGATGACTTGGTGTTGAAAAGGCAAAACTCTCTTGATGACAGAAGCAAATCAACAGACAGGGAGGGTTCAGAAGAGAAAGAGAAAAGTGACAGTGGAGAGCGACGTACGGAAAGGAGAATTAGGAATAAGGTAAGAATGACACTTGAAATAAATTGCTACACTATGTCCTGATAATAGTTACAGTTTTAATTTATGTAATTTTTTGATCAGGATCGTCCCAGCCTCGTAATCTACCAGCCAGGCATGGGCAAGTTTAGTAAACAGCGACTCGCGAAGGAAAAAGACACACCGCCGCCAACCAAATCGATTAACGATAGTGAAAAGAAAGACACCTGAAATTAATGTGAAACTACCCTAAACTTGGACAACATTCAACGGAATTACCCTGAAGCTGGCATTCTAAACAAGTCCTGGCAGACTCAGTAGATGAGGACATCTGAATGTGCCAACTGAAGGAACCACTGTTCGTGTTTACTCAGCTGTTGTTTTTATTGATTTGTTTAATTTACATACATTTCGATTGAGTTGGAAATGTTTTAACATTACAAAAAAATCAACATAGCATTTAATGCCACATATTTTTAGCTTGTGACGATTTAATTCAGTTTGTTAATTTCATTTAAATATAATTAATTTTTGAAATGGGACTTCTGGATGTTTTCTTTTCTTTTCATGTGTGGTAAAGTAAACAAAGAAGCTTATTAGTAACATTTTATTTCTTATCACAGTGAATTTTAACTAACAATTTACATAAATACGAATTGTTTACAAAAATAGCAAATTATTTATATCTATACTAATATTATAAAGCTGAAGAGTTTGTTTGGTTGAACGCGCTAATCTCAGGAACTACTGGTTCGAATTGAAATATTCTTTTAGTGTTGGATGCCCGTTTATCGAGGAAGGCTATAGGCTATATAACATCACGCTAAGACCCTTAGGAACTGAGAAAAGAGAAAAAAGTCACGAATACGAAGTACTCGCACGGGCAGGCGGTTCAAAGCGACGGGGTGGGTCGGAGTAGCAAGAAATTTGACGTAAGTCGCGAGCACAAGCTAGTTATACATGTAATAAGCAATTAATTGAATCTTTTGCAACATTGTTAAGGGGCGAGTCGTCTTCATGAAGATATAACCACATACTGATATTTTGTAGTACTCAATGAGTACCTTCAGTACTTACCTTAAAAAATATATTTTACTAGCGTCTATATTGGCAGCCTCTCTTTAACAGTGGCTACATACTTTTGGAAATTAGAAAGAGATTGTTTACTGCCTCATTTTACTTGTTTGCATCCTTACAAGGCCGCAATGGGCGAAAGTAACATATTATGTAACTCAGTCATTCAAACAACTTTTACTAGGGTCCAACTCTAAAAACGTTCTGTATGATGTATCACACATTACTATATAAAAATGCAATAAAGCATTTAAATATGAAAGAGCTGATATATGTTTTAATTCATAGTTCGTCGTAGTAAAATTTATAGTTATTGTAAATACCAAATGAGTACTTTCACGGCCTGAAAAGGTGCAAATGAATTCAAAGTCATAATTTTGTTTTCTCTCCACTAGCAGTAATATAAGATTCAACTCGCTTCTTATATTCACTAGTGAATGTTGACTGTTTATACTGACATATTTTAGTAGATGTTGGATGCGACCTATAAATGTTAAAAGTTAACATAACCGCAAGGTCTTGGATGGGAAACATGTAACTTAACTTAAATTTACCCTTAGAATACTATTATTATACCGTATTTTAATTTTGCCAAAAATGTAATCATTGTTTTATATTTTCCTACTCCTAATTCAAAATAAATTTTTCGAGTTATTTCTTTAGTAGGACAACGGCGTGAAGTCTGTTTACAAGTTCGGAGTATGTACGGTTATGAACCTTATTGGCATTGCCTTAACAACCATCAACACAACATATCACTAACATAATTAAAATACCACGTTCTTAACTGAAAAGAATAGGCTTCCACCTATTATTTTCAATTTAGATATTTTCTAAATCTTGGTCAAGCTTTCTGAAAAAGCGGAAATATAAAAAATTCTTTCATTGGTATGAAAGTAACCAGTAGCTTCTATATAAGTTAAAGAAGTTTTTTCCTTATTTTCGACCTCGTAATCGCCTTATCACTTCTAACAACAAGTATCGGTAAATTAATACTACACTAAGGTTCAAACTATCTAACTGTCACATAGACAAATAGACCTTGTTTTTTTATGAATTATGATGTTACGAGGTCGCATAAACTGTACTAAAAATCTGCTTTATTTAATTACTTCAGCGAAATGCATACATAACAATTTCATTCACTTAAACATACATGAGTCGTTCACAAAATCCTACAAAGGAATAAACAAACAAATGAGTCAACGGCACATTATTAAAACTAGTCAGCCTTAGAAGCCTTCCTTCAAGAATTCTTAAATGTTTCACATGTTTCAAATCAGTAAATATAGGTCATGTAACGACTTACTTCTGAAGACAAATAATTATTTTGTTTAATTCAAATATCTACTTATACATAAATACCTAAGTAGGTACTTGGTACTGTCTTTCATAAGAACAATGTTCGTTGCCAACACAGACAATGAACAAACCGTTTATTACAGGAATTTTCATATTAGATAAATCATAGTTAGGCTAAGTCCACTTCACCTTGTGTGTGTGATCTAGCTAGTGGCTAGTTGTTATTTTAAATATGTATTCCTATCCTAAGTGTTAATTTAAAAAGTGCCAAAATAAATTCTTTGGTATGATCAGTACTCTGAATATTCACCGTCTATAAATTGAGCACATTGTAATCGACAATCTCAATCATGGCGGCATATCTCGACATTTCACATTTCTTATCAAGTAACTTCTGTACACCTGTCATATGTATTGCGTACTAGACATAGAAATGATTGCCACATTATCTGGCATGTAATAGGCAAGAATATAAATAGCTGATGCTAAAGTTGGTGATTATGCGACGTCGCTGAGGAGGACAGCGGTGGCGTTTCTGTCGGAGTCAGGCGGTGTGGCCTGTTTGATCTTCTCTGCCTTGGTCTTCGTCTGCGCGACGTTGTGGCGGTGCATCACCCACAGCAGCAAGATGAAGCCGACCAGGAAACCTGCCAGCCCCCCGCCTATCGTCAGCCACGTGCGCCGCGAAGTCCTAATACTTTGCACCTGGAACATTTCAATTATTTTCATGAGCCAGCGTAAAACTTATTGTGTTACAGAAGCCAAACTCATGAAGATCAATTTTAATAAGAAATGCTACAAAATCATTTCAGAATACGAGCTAAGCCAGCAAGTAAATGAAATAAGGCGTTTATTCGAATCAATAAGACTTGAAACAAAAATAGATCATACCTGTAAGTATTCTGCCTTACACCTGTGGAACGTGGCGTTGTGAATTGCTCCGTCAGTTGGTACTGGACAGTTTTCGAACTCTGCAAAATGAGAAATGCTTATTAAGTACCTAGGTATAGAGCCGCTAATTAATATTTCACTTTTGTCTTTTTATATTGGAATCAGAATCTGGATTATACTATTAGGTAGGTAGGTATCTAGTTTTGGATAAAGAAACTTAATGTTATTAGTTTATGACAAAGTTCAAATGCCATTACAAACAAAAAGAATCAGAAAAAGTCCTTTTGGTTGATCTTTGAGTGACCATTTGTTTATTACAAACAACACTCCAAAATCAACTTATAATAAATTCGCTAAAGAAGATAGTGAAGTAAGTGGCGATGGGATGTAAATGATCTAAAATTATGAATACCTACTAGAATAGTTAATAAAGGTATAAATGAAATTAATTTTCGATACCAACCTCTTGTGTTGAGCCTAGAGTAGTCGTCTAAGTGGAAGAACACTCGCTTCTCTTGGAACCACAGGATAGTAGATCTAAGACTACAGAGTTTCATGTTGCTTATAGATTCCGTCAAGTCCACTTTAACAAGGTTGCACATAACTGCGAAGTGGTCTGTGTTGAGAGAAGTGAGCGGGTTGTGCGAGATGTTGTAGAACTGCAACTGGGGCAGGTAGCCTAAGTTGGGGAGCTCTCTTATTTTGCAATCTGATAGGTCCAAGAGTTCCAGGGGCGCTTTGATTGGTTTAACTAGATCAAGCGAGTTGATGGTCTTGTGGAGTATAGGATTTCCTCTCAGATACAATTTTCTTAGCGAAGGTAGTTGAAATATTGAGGTAGGCAGTTCTAGGATGACATTGTTGGCGAGGTCTAGGGTCTGCAGGTCTGTGAAGGCGGTGAGTGCGTCCTCGTCGATGAGGTAGATGTGGTTGTCTGCGAGGTACAGGAACTTGATGCCCGTGTAGCTAGACAGCGTGTCGGCATGCAGCTCCTGCAGCTTGTTGTCACTGAAGTCCAGGATCTGGAATTAAAAGCGAACCGATTATTAGGTAGGTATATATTTTATTACGGTAGTTACCTTCGATTATATTACGAGAATGACACTTCAGCGAGTTAATTTAGTATAGGTATGTTACGCCAGGTAATTTAGTTTGCCCTGTATTCTTGAAGTCTGGAGACCCACCTCAATGCCGCTCCTCAGTTTGGGTATCTTGCCCAGGCGCCGACCTGCGCAGTGCGCGCCATACATGTCGTACGCGTATTCGTACGTGCAGTGTGTCGGCTGCGCGCCCAACGCCTCGATCTCTGTCATCTCCTTGCCATGTACGCTCCACACACATAGCAGAGCCACTGCAAGTAATGTGTCGTATAGTCTGAAACACGCAAACGATTCACTTTAATTTCCGGAAAATAACCAATAAAACCCACATTTTTCTGTTCAATGTAGGTACAAAATTTCATACTACTTAGTGCTAGGTAATTTTATATAGGTAGCTCGGCTTACGACAAACGACAAACGACTAAAGGTCAGATAAGTCAGGCCCCTTATTTCATATTATGGGACTTATATAATAATAATTGCCAAATTTATCTGTTGTTGTGTCGTAGATATGACTAGATAGGTAGGTACACCACTACCTACCCCTGCGGGGACTAGACGCGTGATGTTATGGAAGTCAGAGGGTATGAGCTTAGCATGAATGCTGATAGATTCACAAATGAGATTCTTATACCTACTTAACTCTAATAAATTACAAAACTCATAAATCCATATAATATCTACTTAATGTAATAAACATGATCAACTGCAGTTAAAACAAAGACAGTCTCACAAGTTATTGACATCAATATCTTCTTGCTATCGGGCAACAGTCTGAATCATCGATAAGTGTAGTTATAGTCTTAAATTGCAATAAACAGCTCCCAATTCTTATTACGAAGAAATCGATGTTTGCTGAATGCCTATTCCAGTTTTCATCAACAAAACGGGAAAAATTACATGACGAAAAAATGCAAATGTGTTGCCTTCCACATTTAACCAGTCTTCAAAGCAAAAGTGAACGGGTATCCTCCGGGCACGCTGGGTCCGTCCTATATCTCATTCATAGCTTTCCATCAGGCGTGATCGAGGGTAAGAGCAGGCTCCATAAGCAATAAAAACAATGTTTAGGTATGTAAGTTCCCCATAGAGCAGTGGAAAAACCTAGCTGCATAATTAGGTTTTTCTGCTCAGGATAGTGCCTTTGATAGGATACAGCAGCTGTAGCTTTATTTGTCATCAGATTAGAGCAGTCTACTCCTAGGTCTAATGCCGCTAGCAAATTACTGGTAACGCCATGATCTGCATGACTGCGTAGGCAAAATAAAATTCCCGTCAAAGGCTGATAAAGCCACTCCTCTAATTCCATTTCATAATTTGGTAATGACTCATTACCAAAATGGTAGGAAAACATATTACGTAATGATCCCGAGACACTCCTATGTGATATATTTTTAAAGTAACATCTCACGAGCTCTGCATATCGGTGTAGGCGCATCGAGTCGTGGAGTGACGTGTGGGGTACAGAGATACGCCGTTTGTACTCATCTTCGGGTCATCGGGTCGAACTGAAGGTAGGTGGGAGTGGTGGGACTAAGATATTAATATTTTCCCGGTATGGGTTATCAGTTCTCTAACCTTTGCTTGCTCTGTTGCATATAGGTACGTAGGTACCTATATGCAACGACAAGTATGTAGATATTTTCATATTTAAATATATCTACTAATATTGCCTGTTTCAGCACGGGCAACTGGAAATTCCTCTCTGGAATTGTGTCTGATTAATATAAATATTGCCCTTCATGACATTGCTTAATCAGCCTATAATATTCCCTCTGCTGGGATACAGGCCTCTCTTCGAGATCCCTCTCTATGGGTGAGCTAAAATCTACCACTCGGGCCCAGTGCGGGTTGGTAAGATGTCACACGTTTTTGATTTTTTGGTTCCAGGACATGCCGGTTTCCTCACGATGTTTTCCTTCACCGTTTTGAGAGCAGTGGAGATGAAATTATTTACATAAAGTAAAGCGCCTGCATGGGTTCGAACCCACTACCTACAACTCGTAGTCGGGGGGCCGCGCCGTTACCACTAGGCCGGGTCAGCACTTTCCGAATGACGCTCCAAGTAGGTACCTAAAGTAGGTAGGTAGGTTGGGCACGTCACGATTGCGGCGGTAAGTCCCCTCTTTGAAGAGTGGCTTGAGAGGCGGTATGGCGTCCTCACCTTCCGCCTGACACAGGTCCTCACCGGACAAGGCTGATTCGGGAGGTTCCTGTTTCGCATAAAGCGGGAGGAAACGCCCGGGTGTTTCCATTGCGAAGATCGCCCTGAAGACACGGTGGAGCATACGGTGGAGGTCTGCCCGGCTTGGGCGGAGCACCGCCGTATCCTCATAGAGGCGATCGGCGGCGGCGATCTCTTGCGTCCGGCCCTGGTCCAGGCCATGGTACGGAGCGAGAGTGCATGGCTAGGAGTCTCTTCCTTCAGCGAAGCAGTGATGCTCGCAAAGAGGGAGGCGGCGCACGTGAGGGAGATGCAATACATGCGCCCTCACGGCCGTGGCCTTCGCAGGAGACGCCCTCGGCGTCGGGAATCCCAGGCTGATTCCCGGCCACCGTAGGCACGGACTTGCGGAAGGCGAGTAATGGGTAGCCCACTGTCCGGTAAGGACCAAGCCCGGGTCGACGGCGCATTGTGTCCACGCGCGCCTCATAGAAATGTCAGCCACACCTGATGGGACCCGCTGGGTTTTAGTCAGTAAAAGTCTGACACGCCCTCCTGCTCCATCCAGAGCGGGAGAAGTCATTTGATGACTTCCCACGCAACAAAAAAAAATTGGGAAAGTAGGTAAGCGTCTCATACGCATACGTATGTGAACTTTATTTGTTGGTACCTACATACAAATTCTTAGTACCATGACCATGATGATGTGGTATCAAAATAAAGGACTTGACGAATTCAAAAGTAACTACTTACCTAAAACTCGAGAAGTTTAAGTTGAAAAAATTATCACAAAAAAACAAACTCACTTTTCAAGCACTTGATGCAGCAGGGGTTGGCGTCAAAACTGAGATTGACCTAAAATAACTGCTACGAACGTACCCCTTAAAAAGTGAGTTTGTATACACATGTATGACATTTTTAGCCGCAGGAGGGTTTTTTTTTTATAGGTGTGTGATTAAGCAATTTAATATTGCAACTATTGAGTCGTTGATTGGCTAAGCCACAGCACCGTCAGGCGCGGAGTTACCAAAAGCTTTTGCATATTGTCCTAATTAAACGGTACGGTTGGCGCAGCGGTTAACCGATTGACTGCTGCGCTACGTGTCGCGGGTTCGATTCCCGCACGGAACAAATATTGGTATGACCTACAAATAGTTGTTCCGCGTCTGGCTGTTTGTGTATGTGAGTTTAAATGTTTGTAAACGCATCCACAATACAGGAGTAATTCCTAGTGTAGGGCAACGTTTAAAAAAAAAAATGACTTTACTTACTTATTTAACGTCAAAAAGCATAAAACTAATTCTACAATTTTACAATCCATTGTTATACTTAAACTGTGCTATTACCTAAAAAATATTAAGTAAGTAGATACATAAACCAGTTATTGCCAGTATTGTGTCATTACTAGCTATACCACAATGTTACAAAATAATGTATCATCCGGATTTTTCAGGATAATTTATTAAATTATTGACATAATTATGCTTATGTAGGTATTAAATGAGTAGGCTCTCATTAATACTTAATATTGAATGACTTTACTTCCTCACTAACGTCAAAAAAAATTAGTACCGACGCCAGCACAAAAATTAGTACCGACGCTACCCCAATCTGTCAAATTTGACAATAAAAATAAGCTACTCGAAGTACTCTTCGAGTAGCTTATTTTTATTGTATTTATGGGTCACTATTTTGGCGATAATGGCTTACACATAAAAGATAGAATTATACTGTCGCGGGCTTTTTTGTAGGACTATTTAAGATAAACATTTCCATGAGACATTATACACCGTGAAATTTTAATGGTTGTTTTCCCGCAGCGAAATTGTTTTGTCTTGGTAAAAAAACCGTTTTATATACAAATAAAATATTAGAAATAAAAAATGGCAGATTATTTTGCTTTGAACATTATGCATCGCTGTTCCCTTTGTCGGCGGCGCGTGCGATTCGAGTAGCACCAAGTTACCTCCAGTGTTACTATTGAGTAGTGTTTTATCGAGTTGATGAATATTTTTTAATTGTTGTAACAAAAAAATGTTTATTTTTTTACCTTTACTCTATGCTTCGAAAGTACTCCTTATGACAAGTTGTTCTGCCGCGGGAAAACAACCATTTAAATTTCTCAGTGCATACGTGTAAGTCTAACGGTTTTTGCAGTTTTTTTTTTCAATTTTTTCCTACTTACTTGACACTTATCGTTACAATCATGTGTTTAAATATCGGTCACTAATTACCAGTCACCCTATATATATATATATATATGCTTCGCCCGCGTGGAGGTTGAAAACTATCCTATGGGCGGGGCGTTCCAATAGAGTTTTCGACCTCCATGCGGGCGAAATTTCATTCAAATCCGTTCAGCCGTTTTTGTGTGAAAGAGTAACAAGCATCCATACATCCATACGTACAAACTTTCACATTTATAATATTAGTAGGATATAAGTAGGATAAACGCGAAAGTTTGTATGTATGGGTGTATGGATGTTTATTACTATTTCACACAAAAACTCCTGAATGGATTTGGATGAAATTTGTCACACAGATATATTATAACCTAGATTAATACATAGGATACTTTTATCCCGGTAGTACGTTCCCGCGGGATAATTTCCGACTTCCACGCGGGCGGAAACTAGTATTATATAGTAAGGATAAATACGTAAGGTTCAGTTGGAAAAAATTACAGCTTGAGGTAGCTTGATGTGCTGGCGTCTGTACCTACCTACCTACCTACCTGAATCATCATCTGCCTAGCCTTTCCCAACCCAATAACCCCCCAATGTTGGGGTCGGCTTCCAGTCTTACCGGATGCAGCTAAATACCAGTATTTTACATGGAGCGACTGCCTATCTGACCTTCACAACCTAGTTGCCGGGTAACACGACACCCCTTGGTAAGACTGGTTGTAAGACTTTCGGGCTTCTGACGACCCGTAACGACTGTCCTTTGACAGTCGTTACGGGTCGTCAGAAGCCCGAAAGTCTTTATCTCCCTCTCTCTCTCTCCGAAGATCTTTATCCACGAATGACAGCCGGGACCAACGGCTTAACGTGCTTTCCGAGGCACGGAGGGGTCTTCGTATGTAAAGATGGTCACCCCTCCACGGACCAACCACGACAAATGCAGCTTAACCTGCGTACGGCTGTTTTTACTGCCAACCTACCAAAATGTTAATTATGAGCGATCAAACTACCTACATTAAATAATGAATCCTTAGCACTTCACCCGCGACATCGACCTCGCGGATTTCGTACTTTCTCCTACGAACTTCTGGTTTTTAAAAGTCTAATAAGACTTTGTCGTTGGTCAAGTGGCCGCAAGCGCCATTGCTAAGCATGAGGCCCTGGTTTCTATCAGGAATTTCTCATAAGCAGCTTTGAGCCTAGATTTATGCCCGGTTGATGGCAATTTAAAAAAAAATCAAAAACATTTATTCATTTTCTTACATTTCCGCTAACTAGCCGCCATGATCTATCCAAGTATCCACCTCTTAATTTACAGGTGTTTTGGGAAGATGAAGACATCCTAATCTCCAGGATTAGGTACTCGAAACCACCATCTCTAGGAAGAGTCCGGGTAGGTAACCCAACACAGAATGTGACGAAGCTACGACGATCACTTAGTTTACCCCAAAACCCAGAAGAAAGGTAGGTATGATAAGACTTATTTTTACCCGACTACGCCAGGAGGGTTATTAAAAGTCAGCTTTAATGTTTGACGACTAACATTACACAGAGCGTCATTGTTTTTTTATCTGCCTGAGTAGTTACGCTAGCCTCCAGAACCACTGAACCAATGTAAATGGGTTCTTAAATTATGAAAAATCGATGGCGAGAATCGAGTCATCATCGAGGATATTGTAACTTAAAGAATCCGAATTTCTATTTGGTAGGTTTCTTGAGGAATAAAATAATATGGTACGTATTTCATCAACTGAGTAAACACTTGGGTACCATACAAATGTGCAACTACCGCTGTAAAACAGTTGAATGTCTATTTGTTTACAAAGTAGTACCGTACACACAAGTGATGTGACCGTGTTATAATTTTCCACATACTTTTGTGACGAAAACTGTACCTACCTACTAATATATCTTATACATAGCGCGATAAAAACGGCATAGATAGCAACACTGATAGCACAGTTATAAAGCATTAATTATGAGTGCTTTATGCATGTTAAGCGGCAAACGTTATCTTATACAGGATAAAGTGAAGAGAAAGAATCGTTCCGTAATTTCAGGAAATAGGGCGGTGTCTCGTGAGTGATGAACTGTGGACTCTCCCATGTTACCTTCATGGGAGACTCCACAGAGAGACAGTCCATTGCGTTCATGTTATTGCGCACCATACCACCTACTGCGGTCACTGCGGAGAATTTTTTTTGCAAAGCCCAAGGAAATGTCTGAAAAATTGCCTTGGAATTCTTGATGCCTTCTGGACCTTACTCATTTTGAAAATGCACAAGCAATGAAAAACTAAATCGTGGCTATGTTAGTATAGGTAACGGAAAAGTAAATTGTCGTATATTTTTCGGTGTTTCATTTTTGAAATGGGCTAGGCCGTTCTTAAATTTGCAGTACCTACAATCCAATAAAACGTGGTTAAACTAGTCCTTAAAGAAAGCATCCCTCATTTACAGAATGATATTGTTTATTATCCCTTGATATCAAACTCTAAAGTGGACCCTTGCTTACGTCTTCCAACGAGTAATTAACCATGTATTAACACGACACTCATTGTAGTTAAGCCCACAATTATTATTATCAACTTGGTTGCGATTATGATGAGCGCAAATAGTAATAGCAATTAAGGTCTCATGTCACGGCCAAGATTCGAGTTTCTAGGTCTTTGCCCTGGATACATGAGCCTCGTAGGGCGCCACCGTGTAGCTGTCGCTTTGCTATCTCTTGGGAATCACCGGACCGCGAGTTTTTAAGTTCGAAGTTTGTGTCTACACAAACCGATTTAAACTCACGCCTCCTTCCCTCATGGGGGTAGGGAGAAACTACAGAACGCCAACGTCTACGATGTTTACATAATATTATGCCTTTTGCTTCGTTTAAGTTCATATAGTTTTATACATGTGGTCAAATACGCACGCCGGTTGCGAGTACCTACCTACTACGCATCTGGCCATTCTGGACAACATCATCAATAAGGTCACTGTAGGTCCTTCTAGGGCGTCCCCCTCCCGGCGTTTACACTTACATCTGACTTACTTACAATACCTTTTGTTAGTCTCCTTTGACTAGTCCTCTCAACATGGTATGTAATAAATTAATAATCATATACCTACGTTCACATACATGTCACAACATCGTCTTTTAAACCGCACCAATGCGTTATCACATCATTCATAGTTACACCGACTACTTATGCTTCGCAAGGAACGCATTTTCACAACATTTATTCTTCTTTCATGCCTCTTTTGCCACACCTAACATTCCGTCGGTCTCCGTCTGTCTTCGTCATGTCTGTCGACGAGAAACGTCGGTTACTTTGAAAAAAAAAAGTCATAATCAAATATTTGCCATAAACCCTTTTGATGTAGACTAGATCTAGCAAATATGAAAGAAATAACATCCTCATCATTCAACATTTCAACCGCAATACGTCCAATGCTGGACATAGGCCTCCCCCAAAAGGGGGATTTTGCCATAATCGGCACGCTTGGCAGGCGGGTTGGCGATCGCAGTATAGTGGTAAAATGCAGAGAGAACAGTGCTGCCCATTCTCTAGTAAGTACCTTAGTCGCCTTCTACAACAACCCACGGGAAGAAATGGGATGGTGCACCACACGGAACAACATCCTAAATTCCAGAAATTGTGTTGAGTGTGACTGTAATACCAAGTAAATACCTTAAATTACTCATTTGATTACACATATTACAATGACTGTGTGCGAATGATAAACACGGAAACAGTTTCCTGAAAAAAATAGTTTTAACTGCGTTCTGTCGGTTCTGTGGTTCTGCCCTACACACACCTGTAATTTGTTGACGTCATATGGTGACATTGTAAAACAACTTGGCTATTCTTACTTAATGTCAGCGGAGATAATGAAAATAATGGGGGCTAAATAATATGAAATTAGATGGTTTAAAGTAATACAATAATAGCGAGGTGCAGTGGGTAATGAATGGCATCCTCGTGATGTGTCAACCGGTGGGAGCCGCGCTCGGCGCTCATGTCAGCCGTCGCAGGCGCCTTTGTTGCTGTTGTTGAGCAAATTGCTACTTACTCCCTACCTATTTCAACAAATAAAAATATCTCACACACCGTCCGGTAGACAGCGATTAGTAGCGCATGATCGTTTCACTGACGCTGCGCTTGCGCACATGATCGAAATTATAACCTACTAGAATTTACGTTATTATGAAGTCTGTCGTGTTTACTCACCCTAGTTTCTTACAATGCTGACTAAATAGAACATTAACGTCGTAAACAATCTGCTCATTAATCACTTTAAAAACAAACACCGATGCATTGCTGGTGAAGAAGAGTGCAAGTACACACATGACCTGATTTTTTATCTAACATTGTATCATGTAATTGGCCATGTCCTAAATAGACAATGGAGATTTTTCGTCAAAATGCTATGGCAGGTGTAATTCGCGATAGCATTTTGTCTACAGAGATAGAAAGATAAGTGAATTACTTATAATTTTTCGTGGTTCAAGATAAAAAAAAATCCAAGGTGAAGAATATAAAAGATACATGAACGTGAACTATTATCAATAGATAGTTATAGGTACCTAATAATCACACCACTGATTCATAAAATCACAATTAGTTGACAGCTACCTAATGTCTAATTAAGTACCTAATTGCTTTATTGGTTATAAATTTAAAAAAATCCTAATGACTCACCGATAACACCATAGAATTTTATATTTCTATGGATGGAACGTTATTGGAAATTTTATTGGTAAATTTGGCGAAAATACGAGCCCTCAGTGCCACCATTCTATTTTTTTTACAACAACAACACATTGTTGCCCCTGTCGTCCGACGACCTTAACTGCATGCCTAAACATAATGGTATCCTAGAAGTGATCTAGTTTGATAGCGACCATGCGATGGAGTTCTTCTAAGCTCAGGATAAGTACCTAACCAATGCTGCTATGACTTACATCAACCCTACCTAGCATGCTTCAAATCGGGCCTAGGAAAAGGCTAAAAGGCAAAGGTAGGTAAGGTAAAGGTTGGGTTGATATATATCATCCCAACCTTTACGTTACCTACCTTTGCCTTTTAGCCTTTCCTCAACTATGATGGGTCGGCTTCCAGTCTAACCGGATGCAGCTGAATACCAGTATTTAAATGGAGAGACTGCCTATAGGGAAGTACAGAACCGGTCGAAGTGGCGGAGCTTGGGGAAGGCCTATGTCCAGCAGTGGACGTGTTTCGGCTGGAATGATAATGATGATGATGACTGCCTATCTGATCTCCTGAATCCAGGTACTTGATAATACGATACCCCTTGATGAGTCTGATATTCAGACTTTTGGGCCACTGATGACCCGTTAGAACTCTCAAAGATCCAAGAATTACAACTGGGATTAACGGCTTAACGTGCTTTCCGAAGCGCAGAGGGGTCTTGCTATGTCAAGATTGTCACCTATCCACGGACCAACACTGATCGATCGAATCGTGCGGCTGTTATTATACTTAGCCACAAGCCCCTCATATGCATATTCGCTTATAAGGTCCCATAATATGTTTAAGTAAGTATCCAACTACACGTAGCGGTCAACACAATGACAATGTGTTTGGCGAAGTGTCTCGCAATATCCAAGGGTCTCTGTCAACTGTCTTAATTGTGCAGAGGTCAAATTAATTCCTTTTAATTGTTGACTGGACTCTCTCATCTCTCGGAACGTAAGACGGAAAACTGCAGACAAATGATTCATTGCGATAAACAGAACAATAATATATTCCAAGAAGCTCAATAGATAGCTCTCTTATGAGCCAAAAGTTCAGAATTTCCAGATTAAATTTTGCTACGTATATACTTAGTAACCAAGTAATTCTAGATACAATCAAGTAATTTGGAACAAAATAAAACCGTTTATAAAATATGACATTCTCATTCTTCAGCTAACCAAAACCATTTCCAATTACCTATGCAAGCTGGTGTTTAAAGGTACACGAAAAATCATGTAATACTTTTCCAGTACTTTTCAAATTATTTTAGTAAGTAGTTGTCTTATCCTGTATTGCCAAGACTAACTACTCAAAGAAACACCACATGTCATGTGATATTTCAGGTGATCGTGCCAAGCGTGGGCCGATAGGTTCATTCAACGGAAGCTATTGAGAGAGACACTCCTGCGCAACGAGCGTGGCGGCCCCAATTGTCTGATTGATCTTTATGATGCGTCCACACTCCACGCCCCTACGCTGTTCCAGAAAGGATTGATTTAAATGAACCATTTTCAGATTTGCTGCTTAGTCAGAGACATACATACGTTGTAGAAATTGTGCTAATGGTGATGCCAGTGGGTAGAGTTCGCTAGCTGCTGGGTAAATCTATAGCTTTCATTGACTTACTGTAATAATAATTTTAAATATTTTCTTTATTGTAATATCAACCCTGTAATGAAACCTGCGAGGTTATTGCGTAATACACTAACAGAAGGAAAGGCTTGTTTACGTTAATGAGCAGACAAACTTTTCGAACTTATGAAGCAATATATTACCAGTATTCTTCAAAATGCCGTTCTTCTCCATAGGTACCTACTACGCTTTGGAATGGGCAACTAGCTTCATCTTTATGTAATTGGTTTATTTGAAACTAGCTCTTGCCAGCGGCTTCGCCCGCGTCGAAAACTATCCCACGGGAACGTAGTACCGGGATAAAAAGTATCCTATGTGTTATTCCAGGTTACCAACGATCTGTGTGCCAAATTTCAATCAAATCCGTTCAGCCGTTTTTGCGTGAAAGAGTAACAAACATCCATACATCCATACTCACAAACTTTCACATTTATAATATTTGTAGGATAAATGCTTTGAGTTTTTGAATGATTCAGATTATGATTGAGTGCAGGCGCAGTCCAAGGTGGGAGGGGGGTCCTAGTGGACATGACGCCCCCAAAGCCGTAAACGTAACGCTTAAAATAGTAATTTTTCGAAAATTTTATAAATTTTCTTATTAATATGTCTTTGGCTGTGACCCCCCCTCCCCCCTAAGTCTTTGGCTGCGACTGCGCCTGATTGAGTGTGTGTTACGCAATTAGGGTGCTGATCCCGGTTCGTGCCATAGTGTTGAAAGGATTACTCACCTAGACTCTGTGTTAGTGCTAGATATCCAGGGTGCTTATAACCTGATAGCCATTATGGTTAAACTTTGGGTTCACACTTTACAGCCCCATTTTAAGACCTCTTAAAGATCGTTCATTTCACTATACCTACTAAACCCAAAACCCAATTATAACAATTGGCACACAGTAGACTAGCTAATATGTAGGTGTTTATGAAACTAAACTTATGAATGAACCACTAATAACTTTATTCAGGAACGATTTCATATGGCAAATAAGAAATTGATCCTATTAAGTTTTCAATTCCAATGCCGATAAGTGTCTTCAAATAAGTATTCCTCATGAAATTTTTATCCGATTAATTAACGTCAACGTTGTCCTCATTTTCTATTACAAAACATGTTTTCAGGTAATTTAGCTATAAACACACTGAGTAACGAATACCATATCTTGTATCGACGACGTCTTTACGAAATAAATGTTATGTAGATAAGACCAATGCGTATTTTGTTTGATGACTCAACCGGAGCCCAGTGTATCTAATGTGTGACAATAGTATTTTGACGAATTTTACTAATTCTCATACTAACAGATGGGCATTTAGTGCAGGCAGGTCCAGGCTGAATCGTGCTTCAAACAGCACCTACCTATTACCTGTGTGTGCCTAGTTAGAATAAGATTTAATACGATTAGTAGCCAAGTAGAACCTGACCTAGGGTCTGGTACCTACAGAGAGCAGAAGCTAGTATGACCAACATCCTGCCTAAATTTTGCCAGTGAGTACTTAGGTTGAAGGAAATGTTAAATTATGGTGAACTTAGATTGCGAGTGTCTTATGCAGCCAGCGGTTGGCAACTAATTCACCTAATGCAGCAATAATGCAGTCCACGTTTCATAGATGGTGAGATCCAGACCTTTGTATACAGCTCTATTACCATCCGTTTACTTAGTTGACTAGGTACAGTTCAGGAATCATTGTCAGCTGTACAATAGGTACCTACTACTAACATGTAGGTACAGGTAAAGGTTATGAACTAAAGTTCCCTAAGAGTTACACGTGATTTTTATGAAAGACATGACAGTTAAATCTATTTCGCGAGTTTTGCTATACCTATCCATGTTAAAGCGATTGTATTGATTTGCCTCTTTATTACCTACGACTATAACGAACACATTCATTACCACGGAAAGAATGCAATCATTACATTTCACAATCAAAATAAAAATCGTCAACGAGGTATTACTTGTGATAACATAACAAGTTATCGAATTAAGTGATAAACTAATTTGGAATACATACAATGACTTTTTAATTGAATCGATAGCTAACTACCTGTATAACTTTTATTTTTTTATTTTCTGTTTCATTGAAGTGCTTAATCGTAGCCGAAACGTAAAATTGCTCATAGTTCCCCTTGTCCAACCAGCTAGAGAAAAAGCTAAGTGGATTTTCCTCAGCTTAGGAAACTTAGAATAACCTGACAAACACTCGCATGCACATAGGAGTTATATGTAGCTCATTATGAGGTGACCCGGAAGAAGGTGAGGTCGATGAGGTCAAGCACAGTTGTGTTGGTGGAAATTAAGTACCTGTTCATCTTGTGTTCTTCGGTACGTAGGTATAAGCACTAAATCCTGTTTCAATGAAGCACTCTGGACAGGTATCACATCACCAGCACTTTCTCACAGCACTAACACTACAGATAGAGTCGAATATCGCGGTGCACAATGACACGGACTTGCTAGGGAGCTGCAATCAGCGACGGAAGACATTCGTTGAATTGATTGAATTAGTTGAGTCGCCTCAGTCAGTCAGATGTCGCCGAGAGTCGAGAGGCGGCGAGGTGCTCCTACCGCGGTGGATCAACTGATACTGTTGGTCTGTTGACGCTGTAATCTGTTATCAGCACGTCCTTCTGCGCCCAAGCACCCTGTATCTAGTTCCACCACTGAGACAATGACTGCGCGGCCCGCGGCCGATCGTTCGGGACAGATAGGTAGCTACCACAATGCGATACCGCTCATATCTGAATGCTCCGATTGGTTCGTCGATTATGTTTATTCTGTAATAGATCCTGTGTTTGTCAAGTAAATGGACGTCTTTGTTTTGATATGATGTACCTAATTATATTAAAGAGTGATAAGAAGTCACGTAATGAATTTATAACGAGCCTATTAGATGCAGTGGAGTGGATTTACAAAAATATGTTAATTAATTACCTAATTACTTAGTGACGAATAGTAAACATTAAAATAACCTACAGATACAGAAAACTGTGCTCGGGTCCGGGTTAAATAAACAGTTTATACTTACCTACTGTGCAGCGTAAGAAACCAACTCTTAAGTGCCTTCAATTGGATAATAGAGCAAGAATGGTCCCTGTGGTCCTCGATTGTCGTATTCGCATGTTGTGAAATACACTGCTGTTAATAAGGCGACGAATGCATTGTTAAAAGTTTACTCCTCAGATCAAAACAAATTAAGAATAAGTTAGGTACCTATCTATCTGTATAATTTTTAACTTGATGAACGACGTTTTAGGTACAGACACCAACACATCAAGCTACCCCAATCTGTCAAATTTCTTTGATAGATTTTCAACTTTATAACTTAAGTGTAAGGTGTCATGTTCAATTGGGAAAATTAGACAATTTTGGGTAGCTTGATGTGCGTGCACCTGTACCTACCAATGTTCTAGTAGGTACTTGCCTACAGAGCCTACTCACCTACTCCTACCCTCAAGATGTTGATAGACATCGATATATGCTAGCATACCAATGGTGACAACTCAAGCTTCTCCAGTCGTTATCTCCTGTAGATATTAACAAACATGTTACCACTGCTGCTAAAAACTCACAGCGCCCGCGACGCGCATCGATTGCCTACTAAATTAAAAAAAAAACCCTTTTCTTTTTGTTTCGTTTTTATTTTTCACTTTTTAGTAGTACTTACCCCACACCAATTCGAAATTTCATCATCCTTGGGGTCAAAACAATGCATACCCAAGCAGCACGCAAGCGTTTTCAACATCAATAGAACAGCCTATTTAGAACTTAGAGTTCTTTTAGAGACTTACAAGAGTGTCAAAAAATTATTTAGTCTTTCTAATAGTGATTTATGAGTCATTTATTAATTATTTAATACAGCTCAAACTGTATTAAATCTTTATTAAGGGATCCGCGAAAGCTTAGGGTATATAAACAGAATATGAAAACTCCACTATACAGCTTAAGTATTTTGTGACACTTTAATCTGGTTTTATCGTTAACGCTGTATACAAGCTGTATTTTGCATGTGAACACTTACTTATTACAGCTCTTAGTGTTCTCTTTGAGTGAAATCCATTCCGACCAAAAACATGTACATAATGTAAAATTTTGCCAAGACGAGACCATTTATTATGTACTTGCACTGTCAAAAAGTTTTCATATCTCATGTATAGCCAAGCTTCTAACTCTAAACTTCTAAAATATGTGGCTTGGCCGTTTCTTTACTTCAAGAACTATTGTAAAACAGAAGAGTAATGAACAGTGGATAATTTTGTCACCTTACGCCCATGTGAATGTAGCGAAATGGTCAAGACACATATTTTGACTAAAGTGTGGAGTTTGTGAAGCTAGGCCTTGTAGAGTAGGGCGTGTAGAGTTAAAAGCTTGGCTCTACATGAGATCTGATAACTTTTTGATAGTGTGAGTCATATAGTCTCGTCTTGGCTACATTTTACATGAAAATGTTTTTGGTGTAATTTTTTCTACGTACATACGTATACGTGTTACGGTCGCGAATCGCGAAATGCTCAGATTGCCATGAAACCGGATTCAAACGACGTAGAAAAATCTAACGTTTCCTAATAGGTAGGTACATAACTCAAGATCGGCCAGGATGTCGCTTATTGCAAGTAGCCAGTGAACCCACGAATATTTTGTTCAGTAACATACAGCCTGACACTGATGAGCAAATTCCAAAAAACGTATTTTCTTAGTAGTAGCCAGAAGACTGGATTTGTGCCTCGCCCTTTATTACATGGCACTTAAAGTGAAAGCTCGCTCTCTATTACATGGGACTTGAAGTAAAAGCTCGCCCTCTATTACATGGGACTTGAAGTAAAAGCTCGCCCTCTATTACATGGCACTTAAAGTGAAAGCTCGCCCTCTATTACATGGCACTTAAAGTGAAAGCTCGCCCTCTATTAAATGGGACTTGAAGTGAAAGCTCGCCCTCTATTACATGGGACTTAAAGTGAAAGCTCGCCCTCTATTACATGGCACTTAAAGTGAAAGCTCGCCCTCTATTACATGGCACTTAAAGTAAAAGCTCGCTCTCTATTATATGGGACTTAAAGTGAAAGCTCGCCCTCTATTACATGGCACTTAAAGTGAAAGCTCGCCCTCTATTACATGGGACTTGAAGTAAAAGCTCGCCCTCTATTACATGGGACTTAAAGTGAAAGCTCGCTCTCTATTATATGGGACTTGAAGTAAAAGCTCGCCCTCTATTACATGGGACTTAAAGTGAAAGCTCGCTCTCTATCATATGGGACTTGAAGTAAAAGCTCGCCCTGTATTACATGGCACTTAAAGTGAAAGCTCGCCCTCTATTAAATGGGACTTGAAGTGAAAGCTCGCCCTCTATTACATGGGACTTAAAGTGAAAGCTCGCCCTCTATTACATGGCACTTAAAGTGAAAGCTCGCCCTCTATTACATGGCACTTAAAGTAAAAGCTCGCTCTCTATTATATGGGACTTAAAGTGAAAGCTCGCCCTCTATTACATGGCACTTAAAGTGAAAGCTCGCCCTATATTACATGGGACTTGAAGTAAAAGCTCGCCCTCTATTACATGGGACTTAAAGTGAAAGCTCGCTCTCTATTATATGGGACTTGAAGTAAAAGCTCGCCCTCTATTACATGGGACTTAAAGTGAAAGCTCGCTCTCTATCATATGGGACTTGAAGTAAAAGCTCGCCCTGTATTACATGGCACTTAAAGTGAAAGCTCGCCCTCTATTACATGGGACTTAAAGTGAAAGCTCGCCCTCTATTACATGGCACTTAAAGTGAAAGCTCGACCTCTATTACATGGGACTTGAAGTAAAAGCTCGCCCTCTATTACATGGGACTTAAAGTGAAAGCTCGCTCTCTATTATATGGGACTTGAAGTGAAAGCTCGCCCTCTATTACATGGGACTTGAAGTGAAAGCTCGCCCTCTATTACATGGGACTTAAAGTGAAAGCTTGCTCTCTATTATATGGGACTTAAAGTAAAAGCTCGCCCTCTATTACATGGGACTTAAAGTGAAAGCTCGCCCTCTATTACATGGGACTTAAAGTGAAAGCTTGCTCTCTATTATATGGGACTTAAAGTAAAAGCTCGCCCTCTATTACATGGGACTTAAAGTGAAAGCTCGCCCTCTATTACATGGGACTTGAAGTGAAAGCTCGCTCTCTATTATATGGGACTTGAAGTGAAAGCTCGCCCTCTATTACATGGGACTTAAAGTGAAAGCTCGCTCTCTATTATATGGGACTTGAAGTGAAAGCTCGCCCTCTATTACATGGGACTTAAAGTGAAAGCTCGCTCTCTATTATATGGGACTTGAAGTGAAAACTCGCCCTCTATTACATGGCACTTAAAGTGAAAGTTCCAGGGTGGGTTACCCTGGAGCAAGATTCAAATTTTCTTACGTGTTTTGCAATTTGCCCGGCTATATATTGAACGAAATATGATTTGCAAGTTTTACGACCGTTACAAATACGGCTGTACCTGTAGAATTATCATAAGTATAATCCTCAATACAACTCTCAATTTCTTTGAATGACTTTTTCATTAAATAGTCATCAGCTTCAACATAACTTACGAAATGTGGGTATATGTACAGACGCCAAGCACATCAAGCTACCCCAATCTGTAAAATTTCTTTGATAGATATTCAACTTTATCACTTAAGCATTAGGTTCATGTTTTTTTTTGTTTTGGTGGGAAATCATCAAATAACTTTTCCCGCTCTTGGTGGAGCAAGAGGGCGTGTCAGACTTTTACTGACTAAAACCCACCCGTGTTCCTTCAGTTGCCTATATGCCAGGGGCCGCGGTATCTCTTTCGAACAACTCGCACCCCTGGCAGGATTAGGTTCAGGTTCAATTGGAAAAATTTGACAGTTTGGGGTAGTTTGATGTACTGGCGTCTGTACTATAGATACACCTCTGCCTAACCCTTCGGGGATTAGGTACAGGCGTGATGTTATGTTATAGATGCATAAGGAACAGGGTGTGAAGTTCACTTATCCCCTATAGAAATGGGAGGATCCTCCGACCAGACGGGTATAATGTCTGGTGGGATTTACTGCCCAACGGTTGTGTTTGTATTTTTTTTTGTATGGCTTCTCGCCGTTGTCGTCTCGCAAGACAGCAAGTTGGGACAGGCTGGATCTGATATGGATTATTATTATTATCTGGGGAATTAAAAGCTACAGGCTCAGCTACGGCGCGGGCTGGCACTTCGTCGAGCAAAGATCGGGGAGGACTACTTAGTCGGGGTCGTCGCGAAGGATTTCGGCGGCGAGGTCGGAATGATGGTCGTTCGAATTTGTATATTGTACTGGTGGCACTACTGCTTTTCTGGAGGAGGGTAATGGAGTCATCAGGGTAGGTAAAATATGCCATGGACGCCGAACTTTACTGATTCTACTAGGGGTATAAGTGGCGGCCTTCACAGCCAGAGGTTTACTATGGTTTACGGCTTTATCGAAGAAACACTTGGAATTGCGTTTCATGAATTGAGGGGGGGATTTTAATTAAGATCGAGGTGGACGTTTCGTTCCAAACGAACCAAGAGGATCCCATAGCCTTTTGGAGGAAAAGGTTCTGGAGGGTCTGCATCTTATGGATATGGTGGGGTTTTGCGTGTGCAAAGACTGTTCAGGCATAGGCCATGATTGGCCTTATGCACGCTGTGTAAATGCGCAACTTGAGTCATAATTTGCTACGTACATTTAGGACGAACTGGCCTGACGGTTGATATTGGGACGTTGTATAAATACCGGTCACGCAGTAAACTCTGATTGCGCGATGCAAGATTTGTGTGACATCAGGTCATCGATGCGTAGTTCGCATGTGGCGTTGTAGATGCCGCCACAATATTATGTTAGAATTTTTTTATTACACGGGCGGGTGCTTGAATCTATCTGCCTAGCCCTTTACCAACTATGTTGGGGTCGGCTTCCAATCTAACCAGATGCAGCTGAATACCAGTATTTTACACGGAGCGACTGCCTATCTGACTTCCACAACCGACGGTAGACGATACCCCTTGGTAAGACTGGTTGTCAGACTTTCGGGCTTCTGACGACCCGTAATAACTGTTTAAGATCCACTTATGACAAAATTATTGAGATCAGATACAAACAGATTTTAGCCACAATCCAAGTCCAAATACAGATTTTGATATCAATGGCGACAAGTCTGCTGCCAAAATCTGTATGTGGACGTGAGATTTTGAAATTGCCAGTAAGTCCGCCGTCGTCGACGCGTGTGTTATCTACATTACAGATTAGTCGGTATAAATATCGCCGCAAAAAAAATATTATGATTGTGTTTCATTTTATTAAATAGGATAGGCTATTAGTTTCTACCATAACCCATTTCAAGGTTATCCCTTAATTGCCGGACTGCCTGTACTTTAGAGATATGATTCGATTTGTTTAAAATTGCAAATTGATAAATTGACTAAATAAGTTTGATGCTTCGCATCTCTATTTTTATCATCTCTATTCGCATGGTTTATTAATTTGACATTTGACAATGACAGTTTTGACGAGACGTTTGCGGCTTTTTGGTTGTGTAGCACCTTGGTGTAAACAAATTAATTTATAAATCAGTAAATGCTCTCCTGGCTACGTTTTCTGTAATAACAATGAATGCCACAAGTTTATATGTTTCTACTTGTCGACTAATAATCTTGGCTGAAGCGGCAGATAAGTCTTCATGGACAGATTTGTTTCGTTTAGTTCCTTATTTACGACAATCTTTATCTTGTACAGTGTGTGGTAACTTATTAAAGGAGCCCTATACTCCAACAAGCGCCAGCTGCCAACATCATGTTTGCAAAAAATGTAAAGGTGGACGAAAAAAACTTAAGCCTTCTTGTAGTTGGTGCAAAGATTATGAAAGTTATGGTGAAAATTTACAGCTACGTATACTTCTGCAGTGTTATAAGAAATTATGCGAGTACTTTATGGGTACAGACGTCTATAAAATATTATTGGACGAAGATGAAATAGCAGCAGGAGTTAATGGAGGCACAGTTGCAAGTTCAGGGTTGATTGACTTAATACAAGAAGGTGCTGGGTTCTCGGACGACTACAAGAGTACGGCTGGTCTCTCCAAGTCGGCGTACAGTATTCTACCGTGTGTGTACACTAACTCTGCAGGCACACAGACCCACGCCGCATCAACATCTAGTAACTCAGATAACAGAACCTCTAAAGACTCTCCTAACTCTAGATCTACATCAAATGGATCACCCTTATATTCTGTTTTGTATGCTGGTTCTGGAAATAAAATTACTATTAAGAGAAAAAATGTTGATGAAACAGATTCACCTAATAATGATTCAGGATCAAGCCGGGATAGCAAAGTAAGTTACTTAACTAAGCAAGTGAAATAAAATGATTTTTTTCATGTTCCAAATAAACTTGTAAATAAGTTTCCCAAACTTTATTTATTAATAAATTATTATCTTTATAATTTCAGTCAAGCCAACTAGGTTTTAAGAAGCCTTCTAACAGGTCTCGTAGTTCAGCTAGCAGTAAAAGAAAAGGTTGTAGATGTGGCAATGCCACTGCTACCCCTGGAAAGTTGACATGCTGTGGGCAGAGATGTCCTTGTTATGTGGAGAGCAAACCATGTACCGAGTGCAAGTGTAAAGGCTGCAGAAATCCTCACAGACCTGACGGAATGAAGGTAACATACGTACACTTAAAAGATTGCTAACAAGTAAATAAATAAAATTAAATAATCTGGCCAAAATTTAATACACACATTCAGTGTTTTTTTTTTGAGAATGGGAAGTCTTCAAATTACTTCTCCTGCTCTGGGTGGAGTAGGAGGGCGTGTCACCCGAATTCCTTCAGTTGCGTGTGCCAGGGGCCACGGTATCTCTTTCGAACAACCCGCACCCCTGGCAGATAACCAAGTGTTTGTTACATATTTGAGAAAATGTTGTGAATGTCTAAGTAATATGATATACTGAATGTTCCAGGTCCGGCCGCACATACCTCAACTAGACAGCATACAGCTGACCCTCAACACTAACCCAGACACATCACCATCATGCTCCGGTTCTCTCGACAGCCTCGATACTGACACCCTCACTATGGAGGCTATGGAAGAATCTCTCAATTATACTGCTGATCTCAAGTCTTCCAATATTAAAGGTAATAAATTAAGCATTTAAATAATTTTCATTTCATAATAGTTGTTACAAGAAAACTTGTAACAACTTGTAAACCTTTTTTCTACACTGCAATGCCTTGTGTTGTTTAGTGTCAAACTGTGGATTACAATGTATATTTGTGGCTGTTACAGTATACACAAGTCAATTACAAGAAGTATCTCCGTCGTTACCTGCCACCATCATGATGGACGAGGAGTTTGTTGGATCGGGGGAGGAAGAGATGAGCTCCCCGCACGACTACGCGCTCGCGTCGCCCAACGACATGCATGACATGCAGGACATGCAGGACATGCACGACATGGACGACATGCACGACATGCACGGAATGCACGGAATGCACGAGATGCACGACACGCAGGACATGCAGGACATGGACGAGCGCGAGCTGTCGCCACAATCGCCTACCTCGCAGGACAGCGACATCGAGGTGGATGTATGACATCAACTCTCCCTCGCGAGTGACTAGTACCTCTCCCCCGTCTGCATACTGACATTTCTGCTGATACATGTGACGGTCACTCGTCGCGGCTGTAGTGCTAGTCATATGCGTGTCTCACTGGTATTAGCTGTAAGTTAACATTTATACTATTGTAGGACAGTCTCTGTTGTATGCTACAATATGAATGATTTAATAATTGATTGGCTGCCTGATTGATTGTTGGAATAATTCTCTATCTCAATATGATTAGAATTATTTGTTGGGTCCATTGAATTAAAAATAATAGGCGTTGTGTGCATAGGTTTAGCAGGAACTTATTGAGTACTTAAATATCCAAAGTATAATGTCTTATGTTGACAATGAGGAAAGCTACATTTACTCATTAACATGGACAATGTAGTTAATTTTAGTATTACTATTCTCAGTTAAACTATAATTATTAATGTATGAATGATTGTCATAAGAATACTTAGTGTGACTAGCTTTTACAATATAAGCTTGATAGTATTTTACTTTTTTAGTACTGTAACATATATTTTACTAGATTTATATTTTAAGAAATATGATCTACTAATATTGAAATGGTCTTAAAATGTAATATTCTTTCCTTGACTCAACATAAAAGAAATAATGCCTCATTGAAAGCAATACCTAGATGTTGTGTTTTATGCCTTAATGACTGTTAGTAATAGGTAAATAAAGGATGTTTATATTCATTACACATAATGAGTAGGTAGATACCAAGTTATTACTTGCAATAATGGTCTTTCCAAAGATTTCATTTTAATCTGATTTCTTTAGGAAATATTATTACTCATAATGTTGTAAATAATTTCTTTGCTTAGAATCATGAACTTGTTATATCTTGTTTTACCTTTAATTAATTAATACATTCAATCAACTTGCGTAATTAATTCCTCCAGTAATGTCGTTTTAAAATCGTTTCAATATAACTAGCAATCAAGATATTTTTTATGATTTACATTATGATTTTATTAAATATTATATAACTTTTAATTAAAAGACATGAAAATTACTATTTAATTAAGAACAAAATGATTATTCTGAAATGTTTCCATTAGTTGTCCACTTATTAAAATAATATTAAATGACTACAAAGTAAACTGTGATACTGCTGTCACCTTTCATTTTATAATATCACAATTGTTCCGAATAGAACTTTGTTATATTTATGTAAAGGTGTATTTAGACTAAACGAACAAGACCTAGAACATTCTTGTGTTGTTATTCTTGACATTTTAGTTGAGAGAAACCAACGAAGGAATGTTCTGTCCCTGTTTACACAAAAATAATTTGGTAGAGTGGGTATAGAATGTGCACTCGCTCGTTTGGTGTAAATCGACCTTTATCTCAAAGCTTAGAATAATAACGGCACTGGAGTACAAAACTTTTATAGCTCTTACTGTAAAATTAATGTCAAATAATCTAAGAAAGCAATTATTATCATCTCATCAACAAGCGATGAAATTAAAAGTATTTTTTGTTATATCCATACTTTTATTTCTATACCCAACACTAATATAAAGTTTGATCATTAAATTAAATAAACAAAATTAAATCTAAAGTTAGCATTCATAATTTAAATTACATCAATCAGTTTCGTCATCTTTCGCATGTGTCTGTTTTATATCAGATATGGAGTTCCAGACTCTTTCAAACTCCCTGCTGAGCGCGCTGAGCACGTCGCCGTCGGAGCTGAGCAGCGTGGCGCCGTGGTTAAGGTTGAGGGTCGCGGGCGCGTGGTCGAGCGAGCCCAGCGCCGCCAGCGCGTCTCCGGCGCCCGCGTCTATCAACACAAACTCATGCTCCAGCCGCACGCTTGGCTTTATCACCTTCACTTCAATCCCATTCTGAGCAAATAAGTGCAGATTGTGGAAGTCATCGCTGTTGTGTATAGCGATTCTGACATTCACTTTGTTCTTCTGATGAACACTGACCAGACATCTAGCCAGGGTGTCGCTGGCGAGGCTCGGCACGCACACGTCCACTGTCCTGCTCGCGTGAAGGATGACGTAATAAGTACAAAGCAGATTGTTCAAACCTACTTGTCTAGTATGCTCTTCGTCCTCGGCTCCATAAAATAACATTTCGTTGATCACGCTGTCGCATTGCCTGTTGTTGCTTCTGAACATACTTGTTTCTAGAATTTTGTAAATGAATTCACAGATAAGTGACCCTCCAGTCCTCAGAGCCGATTTCAAAGCTAGTTTATTCATTTTATTTTATATAATTCGAATGTCACAAAATTAAAATCTATTAAAATTACGAATTTGCTCCTCTCATGGAAGAGTATATTTTCCAATAATATTATTCGGAGTACCCACATTGTAAGAAAAAGGTAATTTAACGTTAGACCTATTTCATTCGCAAATGAAGGTATTTTCCTTACCTAAAAAAAAATAAAGTAGATAGGTCTTTGGCAGAACAGTTGAAAGTGCAGGTTTTGACGTTTCCTTTTTTATACAAATCTTTTTAATGTTTTCTAAGGGAAGTAGTCGATTAGTGTAGGTTTATCCACGTCGTTTTGTTATTTAAATGGTTTGGATATCATTGCGAGCGTAATAATGTCTCAGCCACGGATTCGCAAAATGTTGAACAGTGGTGCCGAAATGCCGCGCGCCCGCACCTCCGCAACGAAGGCGTCCGGCGACTCCATGGCGTGCTCCATCCGCCCACAGCAAGAGATTCTTCCAAGCAGGACCAAGAATAAGATTCCCAAGAGTGTGCGCTACGATTTGGAGAACGCTTTAGTCGGTGTAAGCGCCTGCTAGTAAACGTATATCAAATGTGACGCAGTTTTATGAATTAATACGTTGCGTTATTGTTGTTGTAGTGGGTATTTTAACGCGATTCGCAATATCTACTTAAGGACAAAGCGGTTCCATGTTTCATTTGTTTCCTGAAAACACAAGGTATCCCCTATCCCCATTTTGCAGGGGATGTCGTCGCTCCGCTATTATTTCCATTGAAATTCAAAACAGTAGGTATATGAGATGACTTCTCGAAATTAACCCCTCTGCTCATTACCATCATTCAGACAAGAGATTCCACTGCTGGACATAGGCGTTGGCCAAGCATAGCCACAACGCCCCCGGGCGGTTCTCGTATCCAGCTAATTCCTGCGACCTGCAGGTCCATTGTGTAAGTCGAGGTGATTTTTTTACAGAATAGACTGCAGGTCATCGGTCCGGTTCTGCTCTTACTAGCACAAAGAGTTTGGTTATCATATCCTACAGATATTTCGATTGTGGTTACAGCTGTGTGACGTGTGGTTTGAGGAGATCAAGCCGCACCTGGTGCGCAATAACATAAAGCTGCACGTCAACGGCAGCAGCGCTGGCGGAGACCACGAGCGCCCGCCTCCCGCGAATCCAGCCTGCATCCCGCCCCCGTCGGCCCTCGCGTCCGGCTGCTCACACCTCGACCCAGGTGCTGCCCCTGATGTACGAGCCTTGCTTCAGCTCCGACATCCTACAATGACTACTATTGTTTATCAAGCACAAGTTCTGTAACAGTCAGAAAAATTTCCTTTGTACTTTTACCATACAGTTCTAACTATTTACCTATCTGATTTTTATGTAGGTATGTATATTTTATCGCTTTACCTTACCAAATACAGTGGATGAGTAGGTATAGGTATTAAGTGATTGGTTTTGAAAATATACAGATGAATAATGTTTTTGAGGGCCGTATTTAACGTTAATTATACCTAAGTGAATGTATATTGTCATCTGGTATGCAGCGTCTTCGCCGGGCTGCGAGTTGTGTCGGCTCCTCCTCAACGCCGCTAACTGCATCGAGAGCGCCGTGTGCCAGGCTGCGCACGCTCAGCCGTCGCCCACTGTCGCCGCTGCTGTCAGTGCCGCAGACGCCCCGCGATTGCCCTCAGGTAAAACTTCACCCTTTTATACATTTTTTTTCTGGACGTACCCTTTAAAAAATGGTGGATGCTAAAGATAGGAACGGAGTTGGTAACCACAGAGTCCGTGGAAGGTAGCAGCTGTAGCTGGATGATGACATTATAGATTAAAATGCATGTATAACATCCATAATAATACCTAATTATATTTTGGACCTCTTTGGGGTTGAAACCGTGTGTGTAGTGCTACTAGGGATTTCCTTAAAGAGACCATGAGGTCTCTGGTTGGCTGCCAGGCTGATTTTTACCTTGGCTGGAGGTGGGCTTTTACCTTCGCATTGCCGTACAACGTGGTAACTAATACCGCCAATTTCTTGGGTAGGTTAGGTACATTTTCTGTCAACAGCGATGCGGATCAATTTTTTAACGCTATATTTTAGTTTGTGGATAGTACCTATTCTTAAGTTTTTATTTATTAATTAGTTAGCTAATAGTTGTTATTTACGCACATTGTGGTCTACCTTTTTAAAATACTAGTACCTAATATGATAGTAGTGACGACAATGGTATATATCTATTCTAGATTCAGTCACCCAACTGTGAGGAGAAGAAACTAGAGCGCCGTTGCATCCGTAGAAAACGTCGCAGATTCCAACCACAGCCTCAGCCGAGCTGGCGAGTGCCGCGCCTGTGCCGGACGTACACCGTGCTGAGCCACGCCGGAGCCGGCGCCGGCAGTCGTACGACGATGACCGCTTCGCGCCGGCCGCCGCCGCCACGTGATGACTATGTACGCGAACACTTTAATTCATTTTTTGGAAAGATTTATTAAAAGTACCTCATTTATGGTTTTGGCATATTATAATCTGGTTTAATTTTTAATGTAATCTCATAAATTACATTACTTCCGTGGCAACACTTTAGTCCTAATACCCAACTCAAACAGTAGCATAATGAGCAAACAACCTTGAGGTCATAAATTATCAGCACCACACAGGGCACCGCATCGGAGAGTTTCGCAGTACTAGATGGCATCTCGTGGATCTAGGGTTGCCAACCATACTTTATAATAACGTATCCTACTTTATTTTTGGTATTATGCTTTATACTTTTGCATACAAATAAAGTATGTAAAAATACTTTATTTTCAACCTTTCGGTCGATCGGAAAGTTGTTGAAATTTATCTACACTTTACAAGCCATATGCTGAATAAATTTAAAAAAATAATAAAACGTTTGGAAGGAAATGATGTTACTATACCGGATGTGAAAAAAACTTGATATTTATGTATTCTCGCTGTAGTGTTTTTTTTTTGTTGTTGAGTGTAATCATGATAGTAATATTAAGTTCATGGTGTATTCCTATATTTCGAATTTATTTAATTATTATTATTTAATTTATGAAATAAATGAATGAGTGAAATGTCAATAAAATTATGAATAATTTAAGAAACCAATTAGAACAAAGAAAAACTGAGAAGTACTTTGGTTATGAGACATAAATAAGATTACTAAATTTTGAAAAGTCATCACCTGAAACATTCAATACAGTTATCAGTAGTTTTTCACTTTTTATTGATATGAGCTTAAATTAAATGAAAAAATGGTTTGATTTTGGCGAAGATAACTGGCTTCCAATACTTCCTAACATGTCTTTGAAAATGAGGTTAAATTTAAACATTTTGAAACGGTAATTACAAAAGCCAAATTACAAGACAGATTAAATATGAATATGGACGATTTATATTCCGAGTCAAGACTTAAAGAGATCCAAAGAAAATTTTAAATTTAAACATTTTGAAACGGTAATTACAAAAGCCAAATTACAAGACAGATTAAATATGAATATGGACGATTTATATTCCGAGTCAAGACTTAAAGAGATCCAAAGAAAATTCACTAATGATAACAAATAATTTTTAGAGAAAAGTATAGTTGACAAATGGCAATATATCCTAAAAAAAATGCATCATTCTGATAGCTTAACAAATGTAAAAAAAAAATCTGATTTACTATCCATTCCCGCCAATTCAGCTTTCACTGAAAGAGTTTTTTCAGTAATGAATCTAAAATGGCGTGAAGAGAGAAATAGAGCGTCAATAAATTTAGTAAATAACCAATTGTTTATTTATTTAAATTTAAATTTTGATTGTCAAACAAGCTTTGAATTTTTTAAAGATAGCAAAAAATTGTTAGCTGTAAAATGTGCTAAAAGCACACAAAAATATGTTTTTAAGGCAATAAAAACATACAATTTCAAAAATACTTTTCATTTCTTCCAAATACTTTATTTTTTCCTATTCAAACCATTTTATAGGTTTTTTTTTGTCAAAAAAAGTTGGCAGCCCTACGTGGATCTCGTTTTCCTCCATGCAGGCTCTGCACAGTAGCCTGTTGTGACTTCTAGGTATGACTAAGAGACGTTTACGTTAAATAAATATAATGCTTAAATGAGATGAAAGATTTCCGTAAAAAAAAAAGTTCAAAAACTAAAACCGTGGTCGTATGCCATTTTGCCTTATTGTTTTGTTAGGGTACTTGGCTTTCAAATGAGAATATTTTCTTGTTTCTTCTTGTGTACCTACTTTAAGCGTGATTTTTCAGTCGGGCTATAATTTATGAACTTACTTTTTAATTAAATTATTTTGGGGTTAGCTAACAATGTGTTACTAAGTATATATTGATACTAGATACTAACGATAGCTTGAAATTAAGTTGAATGCGCACATGACTTCAAATTAATAAACCAAAACATAGCTGGACCAGCACCCTAATTGCGTAACTCACGATTAATCATAATCTGTTTCGTTTTGAAACAGATTGTTAAACCATTGCTTCATATGTTCGAAAAATGTGTCTGCTCAACAACGTAAATAAGGCAATGAATATTGTTGAACTGTCAAAATGAAACCGATTATGATTAATCGTGAGTTACGCAATTAGGGTGCTGCTTTGAAAGCGATTATCCCTGAAAGATATCACCTGTCTTGGCCGCAGGGCGAAGATCAGTAACGCACATACCTATGCCGCTTTTGCATCGTTTTAATGAGTTTCAATTTGCTGCATGATAAGTTCTACCACTACGACCAGCTTAGCGGACGACGTGTTCAGGTCCTCTTTGAGGGCTGTCTTCATGCTAAGGGGTACCAGAGAAAGTGCCTTGCTCCACGCTTCGGGATGGCACATTATGGGACTTTTTAGTTGTGTTTGTGCGAATCCAATTCGTTGCGCACACGTTCATACGGTGCCGAAACAAGGTAGATTCGAACTGATGGCCCTGGTCGGTCCTCACGGTACTTGGCACTCCGAAATGGGATATCCGACCAGCGGGACAGCCACTTCTTCCGCCGTGATAGATGTCATAGGCCACGCTTCAGGTCAACCCGTAAAACTGCCAACCGCAGTCTGACAATATGTGAAAATGTCTGAATATGGCAGTGATCTTGTGATATGAATGTAGACATGACAGAATCTTTGATGCGATCGTAAAAGCCATCAGCGGTGCAGACGTGTGCCTCCTCACTAAGGTGCACAGTGCTCCGCAGTAAGCTGTGTTGGCACTGTAAGCATGAGTTTGCCCATTGTCGTCAGTCAGGTGTTAATAAGCGGCGAGATGTATCGCTCAGCCAGGGTGACTGAGACCACGTCGTCGATCGAAAGCCGCTCGACGGAAACGTAAGGTGAGCTATGGGCGAGGTCTATCCGCTTAGGTAGAGCAAAATCCATTAAAGTACGGATACGGGTTTCGGGAGGCAAAGCGCCTGTAGCATTAATAAGGTAACCTAAAATAATCGTTACCTCGGCTGCCCCAAGTAGTGTTGTCAGTTTATATCTACTAGAGATGTGCGCCGATGAATAATTTCAGCCACGCCGCCGCCACCGACATTGTTCATTTTTCAGCGTTTTGGCGTCAAAATCAAAATATGTAATATTTTAGTTTCAGGTACAATGTAGATATACAAATAAACTAAATCCTAGAAATGCCTAAATATAAGCTGATTGGTTTATTTTGCCGTAGTTTTTTCTCAATTTTTTTTTAAAACATATATATATGAGCATAATTTGACCAGCAGGCAGGATGAGTCGTGGAAGACTTACCCCCTAATTACAAAACAAGGTTGTTATTTAGATATGGTTTAAGCCGTCCAGTCTGTTTTTGAAATAAGAACCTAACTGAAATATAAATACAGCTCCTTTCACAAAACTGACAACTTAGTCCAGTGCTAAATTGTAATTTTGTATTAAGAACTTTACCCAAATAAGTAGAAGAAAAGTTGGTAATACAAAAACTGACTCAGTTTAAGGCTAGAACTAAAGTTAGATCGCGTTTTGTAATAAGACGGTTAGGATCTTTAAACATAGCGGTATGAGCGATCAGAAGACCTGACATAGTTTTCCAAATGCTTGGCTCTTAGAGCCAGCTTCTTTTTCAGAGTAGTGGGCATGACTCCCAAATAGACATATCTCCTTCAAAACTTCGTCTAGCAGACTTTCGATGTGCATTGACTCAGCAAAACGTGTGAGTTGTAAGTGACATAAGTCTTGTCCTACAATACATCTCAACATTTCGATGTCAAATTGACAGGCGCTTGCCTGTCAATTTGACATCGTTGTAGATACGCCAGAACTGCTCATATTTCTATTGACGCCTTGCCGTAGTCTACAAATGTCAGACGTAGTTGCTGATTGTAATCTTTGGTCTACTGTACAATTTGACACACAGTGGATGTGGTCGACGATACTGAAGCTTTTTCGAAAGCCGGCTTGTTTTGATCACCCGTCTTAAGTATCCTGGCGAAACAGTTCGTGACGACTGTGGAGAACAGTTTGCAGGTACACATGACTAGGGCTTGCAATATCCGTTCATTTTTACTATCCGAATAATACGAACATTTATATTTTACTATCCGAAATATCCGGATAAGGATAATACGGATATTTTTTAGTTTTTACTATAAATTACACTAATAAGCTTTGGCAACACGTTTTAATCAGTCTCTCAAGCAAAATGACAAAGAAATAATAAACTATACCAATATTTCAAGTGACAATCACATAAAAAAACTAATTCAGTTTCTAAAATTGTACAATTAAACACCGATACCGCTCCAATAATTTGTATCTATTCTTCTCATGCTAAAAACTATTCTAATTAAAAATGAGATCTTACATTTATCACAAATCACAACATCCCAATCAGATCAACTTATTTAAAACAGAATAATTAAATAAAAATGTCACGTTCCCCTACAAATCAGCTCAATTATTAAACAATGATAGTATAAATCAAATATAATAAAACAAAATGAACAAAATGTCTTAAAATAATAAAATAACCCTTTACAGTATAATATTACGTGATTCTTAAATTATTTTTTTATCCAAATTCTGGTAATATGATCTTAAAAAGCTTAAACTATCTAATGAATCTTCTTTCATGAAGGGCGGGCGTTTTTGGGGGACTGTCTTATGTAATTTTGACGTATAAAAAGAGCTGACTCGCAGCCTAGTTTGATTATATGACTTTTGATTTGATTTTATGATTTTTTTATAGAAATTCTTAAATCGTTGCATTATATATACTGTAGCAGAGAACACTTTTTCTACTACAACGCAGGTCGGTGGTATGGATAAAAGTAGATTGTAGACCCTTTCTAAATTCCTGCTTCTCTGACCATTTTCACTAAATAGTGCCATCTCTACTCGAATCGTGGTGTCTAAATCATTTGTTGAAGAAGTCGGTCGCTGCGCAGAAGATGGCTGACTTATAAATCGGATGATTTCTTCTCGTATTTGGGTTTTAATTGATACGCTTACAGTTGAAGAAGAGCAACCTTCTGTTTCTTGTATATTGTCCGCTGAAGTTATGACTCTGATTTGCTTGTTGTGTGTCAAAAAATGTAGAAATAATTTTAACAATCGTCAGTCTCACAGATTCAGATTCGTTTGTAGGATTTTCAAAAGGACAGTCGTGTGTACTTCGCTCTTCATAAAAATTGAAAGGGTTGTGTAAATATGTCATTGTACCGATTATTTCTGGAACTCGTCGTTGTGATATTCTTCTTTTGGAAAGGCTGAAAAGTTTAGAATACAAACTGGTTTTAAGTGAGAACCGACCGTGCGTGAGATACAATACAATACAATCTTGAAAATACGTGCAGTATGGATGTGAGTTTAACATAAAGTTAACAAGTGGTCAATGTTGTTATGATCTGTCACTAAATTGACTCATTGTGATTTCTGAAGTGAATAAATAACTGCAAGACTGCGTAATAACAGTTATATACTTTACAGATGACACCTTTTTATTTAATATTTAAAAGTGAAATAAAACTATCCGTAACATCCGAAAAATCCGGATAGAAATGCAAGAAAAATCCGGATTTGATTATCGGCGGATATCCGAATAATATGGGTAACCGGATATCCGGATTGCAAGCCCTACACATGACTCAAAAGTGAGATCAATAGTGCGGCGGCTAAGAAAATTTTCGAATTTTCCATCATGGGTGTCGCTTTCATGGTTTAAAAAAAATTAAAACACCACCCATGATGGAAAATTCTTGGGTTTTCATCGGATTTTCATTTTGACCTCACCATCGGCTGAAACACCCTCGAAAACCATGAAAGCGACACACATTGACTTTGGAAATTTTAGGGTGTAGGTAGTAGGTAGGTACATAAATAAGAATGAAAAAAATAAAAAAGGTGCAGTAAAAAACTACGATGATCACTATTGACGTCTATTGCACTGTTCAATTCCAGTGTGTAACTTGAACATTACTGTCGAATTGTAGGCGTACTGTACGTACACCCCCGCCCAACCCTTTGAAAGAATACAGGCGTGATGTTATGGACAAATCCCATTTCCGCAACTTTTCCGCGCAACTGTCCTTTCGCACAAATGTCCCTTCGCGCAAAAGTCCGTTCGCGCAGAAGCCCATTCGCGGAAATGTCTTTCGCGCAAGTTTCCCAGATCCTTTTTGTATTATATCACATCTCTACCCTACTATTGCACGAAAATACCACCGGAGATATTAAGTATAACGACAAGACCCCTCGAAAGCGCCTAATCCCAAGAACCCTCCTCGACGGTTTACTTAACCGCAAATGTAATGCCGGTTGACCCTCTTGGAGGGTCCGCTAGCAATATATATGGTGGCACGGCATACTAATATGAGCTCTATGAATAGCGAGTGGAACTGAATGTGATAAGGTAGATAATTGGCAATCTATCAAAACTAAAATGTTCAATTTTGTTTGGGCACCAAATAATTGTTTTTGATGAAATCATTTCTGAACTTTTAGTGTCGTTTTATCGGGCCTCACCGTGAATCTGTGATGAAGAATAAGACCACTCAAACGGAGGCGGCCCTATGTGTGAGCAGGGGATGTCAGTCCCGCAGCTCCAAATGCAGGCCTGCCCCCTGCAACCCTAAGCGCAGCCACAACCGCAGCTCTACCCCCCGCAACCCTACTTGCAACTCCGACACCATCAGCCTCGACTGCGCCTCCTCCCCACTGATCGTGCCGCCACATAGAATCTGCCGGTTTCGGCGGCCAGAAGCAACTGTCGCTGAGATACCCCCCTTATGGCAGAATGTAAGTAGCAACATCCATTACGTTTTATTGCTGCGGCTGTCTTACGTAGCCGCAAGTGCTCGAGCCAGTCGTCTTATGTCGACGCTGCTGCCTGTAACCGGGCAGTCTAATACTCTACTAGGCAGTTGATCGGATGACGCTATGGCCTCTCTGTCTCAGATGAGTGTCATGCTTGAGCCCCAAGCATCGGCGAGGGTAGTCCACACACCTTCATGAAGTCGAGACGATGTTAAGTATAGGAGGTTGGACAGCCACAGCTCGAACGGCTAGTCTCAAGCATCAGCAGTTTTGTTGAAAGCGGCGATTAGTCGAATTAAGCAAGGCAGCTCAAGGTACCCGTCATCACGACGAGGTATTGGTATACCTCGTCGTGATGACGATTCAGGTGACCACACTCTAGGTGCTGGACGTAAAAGAATAGAACCATCCCATTTCTTCCCGTGGGTGTCGTAGAAGGCGACTAAGGGACTTACTAGAGAATGGGCAGCAGCGTTCCCTATGCATTTTATCACGATACTGCGATCGCCAACCCGCCAGCCAAGCGCGGCGATTATGGCAAATCCCCCAAGACGTGCGTTTATGTCCTAAGTACTAACAGCTATCATAGATCTATTTGGTTGTAACAGTCCAATTTGCCTTTTAACATAGAATAGGTAGGTCCCAAGCGACCATGAGGTTTGAATTTTGATGTATTTGAATTCCTGAACCGAAGTTTAAAGCCACACACTATAAAAATTTAAACTTATAAAATGTTCTTATTCACAGGATTTAATAGATATTATAGCAGACAGCAATGAAAGGAGGTTAAAATTGTTGTACAGCAGTTCGGAGAAGGACAACCGACCTTCGTTTATGAACTTATTTCCCAACAGACAACAAGAGAAGCGTGGCCTCAAGAAGCTTCCTCCTTGGCGATAACACTACTTGTTTATCAACAGTTAGTACCTAACTAAAATGTTCGTAAACGTGTCACTTTCTTAGGTAGGAAGGTTTGTTGTTATTTGTATTACTTCAGGTAGGCTGTTGGTTAGGTACTGCTTAATTATGAATATAGTAAAAATAAATAAAATATTTCCATCTTTTAATCATTTGTTTCTTCCTGAAAAATTGAGACCTTGGTAAGTAATTTATTAATGGAATGTTTAATGTAAGATTTAGGGAGACTCGAGTTAAGGCCTTGAAACCTAGAGGTTTAGGAACTACTGGTTTATTAAACTTGTATCATTCATTGTTGACACAATAGATGGCAGATTTATGTTCAGGACTTTCAGGATTTATGTTCAAACATTAACCTGCCATCGAATCTAATATTTAAAGGAGTTAAATTAAAAAGAAATATATCTCACACGACACTTTTGATTGGTATGTTTAATTAATATTTAACTTACATTAAATCTTACTTACGACTCTTTACAAAATTACAACAGACGTATCGACTACAAGGCTGATACAGGGTGCTTTTCACACGAATAAAATAATTTACAAAAACAGTCGTACATATACATCACGCTCATTACAAACTAAATAAATATCTGACACAGTCACCGTGCTTCGATCGCGACCGCGACAGCGCCCGTGCGCCGTCCGACCGGGGCCGAAGCGCGCACGCTCTTTGGATCCGAGTAAAGTTTGTGAACGTCCTCGCGTCACATTCGCACCGGTGCATTCTCTAGTTAGTGTGCTTCACATAATCCGTCTCGTAGTAAGCGGCGGCGCCATGGGCGCCCTTGCGATCGAGCGCGCGCACTCGCACGAAGAGGAATGCGGCCACCAGCGACGCCACCACCAGCACCAGCAGCAGCATCACCAGCCCCGCCACGAACGACGGCACCGACATGCATATTGTCTCTGGATCGCTCCCCGGAGACTGTATGACGACGGTCTCGTTGGCCGCGGCATTGTTTAACGCAAAGTTAACGTCTCCAGGCGCTACCACCTGGATCGTTCGACTAGTATTGACGTCAGTCATTTCTTGAGCGTCACGCTTGTAAATTCTCTGTGGTGCGGACGTCTCACGTCGCCGTCTCACTCCGACCAGCCTCTCCGGCAGGTCCTCAACCGAGCGCGGCCTTCCTCCCAGAGTTGCTAGATTGACATGAGTGTCATCTTTCCTCTTAACTGTATTATATACTCCGCGACGGCCTGGAGGAGGTGGGGGAGGAAGATTGACTTCGTCTTCGTCCCGCACTGGAGCAGGTGATGATGGACTGGGTGCGTTCGGTGTCGATGAGACTTGCGCTTGTGGAGGTGGTACAGCGTCATCGCGTTTCTCTGAGAAAGATCCTGTCGCATCCGCAGGATGTCGCGGATCCGGGAACGCAGGCGGCACACCATAATCGCCGTGAGGTACTGGTGGCGGAGGACCATACTCACCGTGAGGCGAGTTTGGTACACCATATTCTTCCGCACCCAGAGAATTTCCACCTAACAATGGTACTCCGTAATCAGCACCAAGGCCGCCGCACTTTGGTTCAGGACAGTTATATCTGCACACTTGGATTACACACTGGAAGTGAACATTCATCGAATCGGGGAATTTAAAAGCTTGGAAATATGCAAAGGACACTACAGAAGCTGAAGGACCGAAATTCTTTATTTTTTGGAATTTGCTCATAATCTTCGGTCTCACCACACAGCCGTACTGATCGACGAGCTGGATGGGTGCTCGCTTGCCGTCATGTGCTACGCAGTTTCGGACTAACATGTCGAATTTGTTCTCGTCGTCTTTGATCGCTAGCACCATTGTCATAGTTTGACCTATTTTCACTATGCCCGACACTTCTGAAGCCCAAGGTCCTTTTCCAACCTGTATCTGCATCCAGCATTGCAGGTTGTCTCCGAGAAAGTTCGCCGTGACAGCGTGCAACATATCCACTTGGAATGGTCTAAACGTGACTGCCTTTTCGTAAAAGTCGTACCACGTGCATCGTAATTTTCTTGCTTGATCCCATACCTCTTGAACATAAGGGTCGTATTGAACAATGATAGTGTTTTCTACATAGGAACCGCTGGGTGTCGGACTTCCATAAGTCGCAACATTATGATTAGCAGAACTGCTCATACCGCAGCCATTGAGGAAGATTTCAAACGTCGCGCTGAGATGACCAGTTCCTGGCTTTAAATGCATACAGTTAGGATCACTGTAGAATCCTTTGGAGAATATCATGCCGTAGAATGGGCGGTCAAATTCTATATTAACCCGCATGCGTGTTTTCTCACATTGAACTTGTAAGTGTTTTATTTTGGGGCTATCCGGTGTCGCCAGGGGCCACGGGTCGTCGGTGTGCGAGGCTGCCAGGGGCGGACCGTAGCCGGCGCCCGTTCGATGTTCCAACGGTAACGAGGCCGAGTCCACCGGAGGTTCGCATGTTGCTTCCTGGAAATAGAAAGCCATACATTAATTTTTACTTCGATTAGCATAACACATCTGCATCAATATGCAGTTTACAGGCATGTTTGCTCTACATGTAGACAATTTGTTAACACCAAAAGTTACTATGAAGCTATGAGGGTATGATTTTAACTGGGCTCTCGGTAGTGGGCATGTAATGTAACAGTGTTTGCGACGATACATAATATAATAACAGTCTTAGAACATTCCTGAGACGTCTCACTCTACATACTCCGCGCCACGAGAGCGCGTGCGCTGAGCGCCCTCGCCTCATCTTGCGAGCGGCGCGCGCGCAACGTTCTTTCCGACTTTCTACACTGATGGATAGCTCGCACGAGCAATTATAATATTAATCAGTACGATCATATTGCTAAGATGAGTTACACGAATGCTTTCACGATACTTAGGTGGTATATTTTTTTATAGTTACTACTAGCTTTTTCAACTAAAAATGTGAGGTGCTCGTAATTCCAGCCTTTATTTAATTACTCGTCAGTATAGCGGATGGTGGTACAAATGTCCCTGGTGGCAGCAGTGCCGCTACCCGTGTGTGTTCTATGGTTGCTAAACTCGATTATGCTGTATTTGGATGTTAGACTAGAAAAATATGGCGTGAGAGCTGATGAGGCAGTTGGTCGGTACACGGGCTAGTATGTAAGAATAGCAGCAAGTGGCAGGTTGTCGGCGGGAGCGCCGCGCGCCCGGTGCGTTCCGACGACGCTCGCGTTTTCTAAACCGGTTAGAAATTACCCACTGATCGAGATTGTGAGTTGCGGAAGAAAACACCGGACCCATAAACATGCGCAACTTTGACAACTAGAGCTTTCTTTAGCAGTTTCCACGTAGGGTAAGTTATCTGAATGTACTGACACATCGATGTTAATGAAGTAGGCAGAACACATACCAACCAAACGCTACCATCATGCAAGTGGAAACTTGGAAAGTCACGGAAAAAGGGATTGCACAATAGGTACCCAATTTCTAGAATGCTTTATTCAACTAGATATTTGAAACTTTTGATAGCAAATGTAGATAGTATTGTGCACATACCAGTATTATAAGTTCCGTGACTATTATTTGTCTGCTCGTTAGCGTGGGTAAGAGTTTGTGGACTTAGATAAAGGTGATTACTTGTGAATGCTCGTGCGTCAGCAGAGCGAGAGACGACAGGTGCCTGCGCGGGCGCAGGTGAAAGTATCCGCCGCGAGTACCTACCCACATCCGTTTCCACCCAAAATTAACGAATATGCTGAGTTCCCCCTTTAGTTGTTGTATAATAAATTAAACTTGCAACAATGTAGACGAATGCAATTTCGCGTTGCAGAAGCTCTACAAAAGGTTTAGCGATATTTACCGATTTAAACTTTTAACAGGCTTCAATTAGCGGCAAAGAATGACCATTACCTTTTTTGTCTATGCTATATTAGCAATGAATGAGCTCTTTGCAAATGCTTTTTCGGAAGTATAGTCTGTTATTCTATTTTTATCGGAAAGCAGGTCCTATGACATTATATGTACTTATCGGACAACTGCCTTAGATTATTTAGCTATATTAAATAGGTTTAGCGCACAAAATGTTTTTTCCTTATTTGTACCCGTAACTTATATACTATATAGGTGGAGTACCTATACAGTCTGAAGTTGTCCGTTATAAATACATAGGACCTGCGTTCCGATAAAACTAAAGTAACAGACAACGGAAGTACTTCCGAAACAACATTTTAAAAGAGCTCATACTTCGCTAATAGCAAAAACAAAAACAAACAATTAATAAACGTGTGATGGACATGCTTAGCAAAAGTTGGAAGATGATAGTATTATATTGAAATGTGAATGTATATTTTCCAAACAATTTACTTATTTATATTCATGTTCCACTTTACTATTAGGGCCAAGCCTATTAAAGATAAAGAAAGCAAAATAAACCTCATTAAAAACTTATTGACTTAAAATTAAGCAAAGCTTTTATCAAGGTAAAACTTGAAAAACATCGCAATAAAAATGCTAAACTTGAATGCACCAGAGTACTTGGTCTTACATAACTTGAATAAGTTAAAATGGTAAAGAGTCTTACCTACATACCGTAGTACAAAAATTAGTACGAGGCAGATGAAAGTTGTTTAAATGAACAAGAATTGAGTAGAACCGGATTTTTATTTGTATTTTTGTTTGACTACGCGAGACCTAACAGGGTTCGGCTTATTTATGTCTCTCTGGTTATTTATATGTGGATAAACTCGATATGGCCAATTAAGATATATTAACGATCGTCTGTCAAATCATAGACTTTCCCAAAACCATTTTCATGCTTGACTTTAGACAGAAAATACAGCTTTTACTGGAAGAATTTTGCCTGGCTGTATAGACATTTTCAGAGGCCAACATAGGAGATGTAGAACTCAAGACTTTAGAGAGATCATCTCTAAAGTAAACTGAACTCTCATCCCTAATATACACCTATGTTAGAAATTTAGAACTCTCTCAAATAAAATGCCAATGTTGAAGGTTCTTGGACGTTCAGAAGACATAAGAGTCTCAACAGACTGATCTCTATCCGGTTGCAACTTGGTATCCAGCACCCTAATTGCGTAACACAGTTTCAATCGCAATGTAAATCATTTTGAAGGATGTTACTAAACAATTGCTTTATTTGTTCGAACAATTTGTCTGCCTAGCAATGTGTACTATCAAAATGAAAGCCCTTGCTATTGTTAGTGTGTTACGCCATTTTCTGCTAATCACTGTCACGAATGCTCGAAACCTAACCACACATATTTAAGCGAAATTCATTCTACAAGTTGTCTCCCACAGCTCTCCCTGCACATCGCGATCTTATTGTCTGTGGTACAATTTGTATCGTGCTAGTTCGTGGGAAGTGTGCTTGGTGCGTGCGCTATCAGACGATCGCGATAGACGCGCGACAACCTGCTGTCCGACTCGGGGCTTTTCACAATGTGTGTGATACAACTTTATTTAGATATTATAACTGTTGCAAGTATGGGCCGTGGTAGTGTTATGAGTTTGACGGGTTACAAAAATAACAGAATAAGGAATTCGGATGTGTCCGCGTATGCAATGAACAAGTCGGTCTTGTCATATAACATTACAATCAAAATTGTACTGTTGACGTTGGGGAATTGTGCTCAGCATAACGGGTACTTCAAAACTTTATTTCTAAAGGTAAGTATTTGCTTGCAGTTCTGGTAACGGAAAATGTAATCTACTTTGCGATTTAAGTGTCTGTTTAAAGGGTGCTTATATGCTAAATAAACCCAGATAGACGGCCCAAAATCTCACCATACACGATTGATTAACCCTCGTGGAAAAGTGTTCTTTGACATTTTGAAGCCAATTTGAGCATTACTCCGAATGTATTTGTGGCTACGACAACCTTTGTTAACTTCAGGATCAACAACACCATTTATAGTCTTTCTTTGAGAATTAACGGTCGCGTAATCGTAAAAATAATGACATATGTCATTTCGAGGTTAAAAACTCACTAGTATCGACCGTGCAATCAAGATGTAAAGATATACAACGATAATCGCACGAAATCTCCGACGATAAATGGAAAGGTGTACTATATATGTACATTTACATATAGCGGTTAACGCAGGCTTGCAGTTAACAAGCTATAGCAAATGTCATGCGCTTGAACTTCGAACGCGGAGTCACAAATCCTCGTTAACACTTTCCCTTACATCGAGAAAGTATGGATACCAATGAGATAAAGAAAATCAATAAGAGCAAGATTGACGCGTGTGTTTGAATCTACAGGGACTTTTTACTTAAATGATGGTTAGTTGAATTAAATTATTTCTTATTTATTCGAAAATAAACACTTTCATAAAACCTAGTTACTAGTTTTGTTACAGTTATTGTTAGGTTTATTGTGGCTTTAATTGAATTTCTTGAAACGCCATCTCTCTATTGTTTTAACTTTTAATATTTCCGGTAAAAGCGTTATTTAACGACAGCGGTATTTGTAAGTGATTGCTTTGAAAGATCTTATATTGGAACTTTAATAAATACGAGAGAACAGTAAGCTTAGGAACAGAATGTTGCTGTGCAAGATACTAAAACGTGCAAATACAGAGGCCAAAAAATAATTTGACCAGGTGGAGCCAGGGTGGGCAGTGATAAGTCGAAGTTAATTAAAAATACTTGAAGAATTAATGAACCTGTCTTAACTTTAGTAAATAAATCTACACATAGTTGAAAAGACAAAGAAACTATGGTTAAGCTAAAGTAAGCTTAACCGATCGATTAGAATAGACAACGGAGTCTATAAATCCGGCCGACAATCGAAAGCGATGGTCAGTTTACACATTCTTTACAATTGCTTTCTAACATGAATTAGCGAGACTCTTGACAGTGTCTTGCGACAAGTAATTTCTACTGTCTACATGTATTGGTAAATAAGTATTCTGAAATTAATGTAATTTCGGATTTGATCAGGTTCACTGCTACCTACTGACATATATACATCGTCTCAATTTCAGTTGTAGTGACGTCATAAGTTACTTGAGTAACTTTAAAATTTTTAATGAAGTTTAGCAATGTAGAGCTATCCTAGCCAACAGGTTAACTAAGCCTTAGAATATTTTCGAAAAAATCTAAAAAAAATTGCATTCATCGGCAGAATTAAATTACGGCTATGTTGTAATACCATTCAGAGAAATTCGAGAGTTTAATGTTATGAGTTATAAATGAATAAATAACACATTAATGGAACCGTATGAGGATTAAATCAATTATGAAATTCTGTACGTATAAAGTAAGCTTTAATTAGCATTAAAAACCTGCTCGAGAACAAGCTTTCTTATTAGGTATGAGATTAATTAATCGTCGTATCGTTTTATTAACTAATCAAATTACGATAATAGCAATGTACCTAACAGTTATACAATTTTTGCGAGCTAAATAACACTCGATTGTTCTCAGATGGTAAGATAACTTCGTCATGGTCAAAAACGAAATCACTTGCACAACGGGTTGCGTCATTTCCTTACAAAGATGCGAAATATCAGTGAAAGTGCTCGTAGAAAAAGATGCTTTGACGGTCAACGACTGTTTGATCGTTGTAGGCCTTTAGGACTTTGTTACAAAAGCTATTATTACACAACCTATCTGCTGCATTCAAATATATAAATTTTCCTTAACCGTTTTGATTTTACTTTTTTTCGATTAATATTATATCGCTTATGAAAAACTTGTGCTATATGCTCAGCTATGTTTTAAGTCGCCGCAATTCCAATGCGAATTGTGGTGACTTACAATTAACAAGATTATAAATTAATTTCTCTCTTACGCATTTAATATACGTATCAGCATACGCAGTTAGTTTCCAATGGTCCACTGTTTTGTGGATGTGCTAACGGAATCATTAGCCTAGTTGGCGAGAACGCGAGCGGAAAAAGCTGAATAATGTAAGAAGCGTTCGACAGAGCACCGCAGTCCGCGTGCCTTCCACACTTACGTGCTTACTACTCACTACTTTAGACATGCTTCATGTAACATCGCTTATTTACGTTATTTCTTAAAATATGTTGTCAGACAGCGTTACTTTTATGTATCGTTTAACCTACATTCTAAACTTATGACGAATTGACTACAGAGAGTATGTCCCGCTGGTTATAATGCCACAAACTTTGTTCTTCTCAAGGTACTTTTTTGATTACCAAAACCACCTTCTTCGAGAGCATTCGAGTTATCAGAACAACATAAATATTTTCTTATCAAACTTGTGAGTAAAGCATAGCGTTGAGTCAGCAAGTTAGTTACTGGACTTGCACTGTTAGCCGCTCTGATATATCAGTAAGATGTCCGAGCCAACGGGACTAGCGCAGCCAGCACGCGTCGGATGATTGGCAGCACCATGTTGCTAACTGTTATTATTTAAATTAGGATTTATGTGTTACCATGTCATATATAAACGTCATCGATCCTAGCATAATTAAGAATGATTTATCGATGACTTTTAAACTAAATATATAAATCTTTAATGATGAGGTATCGATAGAGCTACGTTTAAGGATGTAAGTTTTATGAGAACGCATAATTTTTCTATTGTAAATTATTCAAAAACTGATCCAACTCAAAGACGCGAGCTAGCAATAGGTAAGCGATGATTGAGACAATTCTATAAAACTTTTCTTTTTAGTTTTAATTTTTGTATTAAGATTAAAATAAATCATAACTTATTCCTAATTTATTAATGAATAGGATTAGGAAACAATATTTGTTACTTTTTCTTTAACCAAATTCTGTAGTCATAATGATTAAAGTAAAATATTTTCGCTTGCGCCAATTCAGTCTAATTCTTAGGTGGCGAAAGTTACTTCGCCGCCTAAGAATTAGACTGACTTGGTGCAAGCGAAAATATTTTACTTTATGTAAAATTCGTTTTTTTTAATGTAAATTTCATTCTTATGTAAAATTCGTTTAAAAGATTAGATTGTCTTAAAGTACTGAAACTGAAGGAAAATAGAAACCGTAAATTATCTGTAAATAGCCAAGAAATAGAATTGTCTCAAATTTCACTTAATTTCTTTGTCACAGTAATTAAGAAAGATAAAGGTGACTCACCCGTAGCAAGAGCACAGCGGCCAGCAGCAGCAGCCTGGTCCTCTTCATAGTCACAGTGCAGTCAGTCAGCGTCCTGCAACCAACGGAATTCGTTGAACAACCAGTGGGACACTAGCCGTAGGCGCGGCGGTGGCGCGGGCGCGGGCATGGGGCTAGCGTGCAGTCACACCAGCCATGGCGACGAGCACAGTGCAACACCGCTTGCTGCACCCACCGGACCCCGCCCCCCCTTCCCTCTCTCTCCACACCACCACCACGCACCCCACTGCCGCGCAGTGGGGCTGACCCAGTGACCGAGTGCAGCGCCGCCCGCGCCGGAACTGCACCGGCTGCATCTTTCACGGCGACGCGTGCGCCGCTCCCGCTGCATCGAGAGGAAACCACGCGCGGCCTTCACCTTATTACGGCACAAGGTCGTGTATGTTTGTACATAATGACAGATTGTATGTTCTGTTTCATTAATTTTACGTAACCAATGCAATCAGATGAAGTTAAACCTAAGATAAGAGCGAAGATTAATTAAGGGTTCTTTGAAAAGTTCATTAATATTTTGGATGAATTTTCTTCTCCTGGGCGGAATTTAGTAGATGCATGTATCCTCTGAGGTAAGTATGCGTGCAGCAGCTGCATCGGTGAGTGCCTCATGTGTGCAGCGGACTCGGTCTATTCGGCAGCTGCGCGGGGCGCTGCCAGCGATTTCACCCCGGACACTCGATCGCTCGCCGGTTAGAAAGCACAGAAAGTCTCATCTGTCGATCTCGGAATCAAAATCAAAATCAAAAGTCATTTATTCAAACTAGGCTGAGAGTCAGCACTTTTTGAACGTCAAAATTACATAAGACAGTCCCCCCAAAAAGCCCGCCCTTCACCACTTCCTAGTGCTTTAGCTGGGAAGAAGAAGTGGCGCAACAAACTCCCCAGCAGCAAATAATAATATAAATAATATAGTATATATCTGCATGAGGGCGTTTAATGGGACATTATACGTGAAAACAGTGTAATTTTATGTAAATTTTAATTACGCTCAGGAGCTCTGAGAAAAGATGTTCCACAGTAATATGAGTTTTGAGTGTATTCAGTTTCAGATTGTAAAGTAATCACGATTGTTGGACATAAGGAAATTATCTGGAAAACAAGTACAGAAAGAGTGAAGAGACTGTTGATGGTGATGGTAGAACATGCATGACTGATAGCTGTCTAATTCATTGAATACTGCTACTGCTACAAATATCTTCTAGCCCAGGAAGGGTTCGCCGTGCGATAAGAAATCTTGGGACAGTAATCGCGCTATAAATACCCTCAGCATAAAGAAGACGACTGATACACATTAGTCGCGGCTGCGCCCACCTTCGAGTATAACTAGGCTAGTCACTTGTAAGAAAGCGGGCCCTCGGGCATTTTCTATTTTCTGTAATCTGTGGTATACTATAATAATAGCTGTTATAGCAGGTGGTTTGTTCAATTAAGCACATCCGAGCTAGCCGCCACCTCGCGGGCGGGTACACCAGCAGATTGTGCCAAACAATCAATTTGATAACACCGCTGCATCATTTTCCCACCACAACCGCCTTAACTATGGCCCCTACTGTGGTTTTAACTTGTAGTTTAAAGTGGATTTGATATTAACTACTGCGTTCTTATAATGTTTAATCGTTTTTAAAAGGAACATTTTTAAATAATTTAATTACACTTAACTAACAGCATACAACCTCGATAGAAACATCTATAGCTATGAAAACAAATAATTAACGGATAGTCAGCACATGGAAATCATTAATTAACATCACGGCTAAGTGGCATACATTATTCAGTTCTACACCTGAGGGCAAGATATTATTTGCGCGCATCTATTTGGGATAACTTAATTGCGCTGTCAAAATATTCATCACTCGGCCGGAGGTCTAGAGCGTTATCCAATTTAACACTCATTGATCAACGTCTAACAGCCAGCCTGAGAAAGTGGTTCTAATTTTCTTCTCGTTTCTCTAATGGGGCTATCCACATTATTCATTAAGGGCAATAATTGATTCGGTACTTTTTACCATTTAAACAAACAAATTCATGTTTCGAAGTTTCTAATTGTTATCGTGTTGAGATAGCTAGTGATATTATTGATAATTATAGTATGGGTGAATCAATCGATTGACGAGAAAACGTCAGTAATCAAGCGTGACTGCGAGGCGGCGCGGGCACAGGTGACGTCGCGCTTGTCGCCCGCCGCGCACCACCTCGACACCTCTCGTGGGACTAACTTTGTTGGCTCGCATATTAAAAATACATAAAGAGTCATGAACAGATTTCACACGAGATGATCGACAAAAAGTATCGTGAGTCGCAACTTTACATGGAACTTTCCTTTTCTGGCGCGAGGCGCTGATCTGCAAGTCAACGCATTCAATATTGTGAAGATTTAGTCTCTTCGAAGCAATTACATATACTTTTTGCTGCAAATGACTAAATAGTTAATAGGTTTGCGTGAACGATTAATTGTGATTGTGGGTAAGTGAAGCCAAACATTTGTGCTGGTGGAAATTATGGAAAGCTATCCTTAGGCATTTGCTTGAAAGAAATGGATTTAACATTTAACAGTCTTTTCTAATGAAAATTAACAGAAGTACTGAAATACGTAAAAACAAGTCCGTATGCTTAAAAATACATTTTCAGTTAGGTATAATAGCTTGACGGTTACACAGCACATTTCCAAGAGATCTAACATTCTAACAGTTGTAAATGACGCTTAGAGAGCAAGTTCCGTGTGTATATGTTCAAATATTTCCGGGTATCCGGCGTGCACGTGTGACACGTCGCCGGCGAGGTGTAGATGGTGCGCGTGCGCTGCTCGAGAAAGCTGCCAAGTCACGTAAAGCAATTACACGAGCGGAGGGGCGGCACGCTCATCTTATCCTTATCATAACATCTTTACACCTCATCTTTCTATTGTCTTCACCGCCGTGCCCTGATCAAAATAGATATCAGTAATGATACAGACGTCATTATAATGATTGCTCCTATTCTTACGAAACTGGAAACTAGTTACAGCCGAACCTCAGAATCTCAAGTGTTTGAAAATTTTTGTTTTTATATCATAAACAACTAGAAAGTGGAATAAAAACGGAAATAGATTTAACGTTAACGTTTCTGTAAATGATACACCGGGAGATGCAATCGTATAGACTCAACCGGTCTGCGGGAAAAGTGAAAGTGATATTGATAAACTAGCGAACGCAGCCAAACATGCAGGGGTTCCCTTAAAGTTCGCTGTCGTCACATGCGATATTCTTGAAACCAAAATTAGTTGTACGATAAACTGTGGCTTTTCTCGTCGTCATGCCACGATTCAGTACTGATTTACTAGGATATCTAACTCAGACTGTTTTCGTTTATAAATAAGTAAACTGCCTCGATAGAAATTAATTAAAAACTATTAAAGTAAAATTAATTCAGGTAAAAAAACAATTTATTGAAAATAGTTAGCACCTTCCGTTTTCGTTACTACATCCTCATAGATAGCACCTCCCTGGCCTGGAGAAGATGCTCCGACAATATAGCGTGCTCCTCGTATTAAGAAGATAGTTTCAGGATTTCCTGAGGAACAAATGCGTTTCCCTTCGCACGTCTCGAGCTCTTGGGCTGTTTTTCAAGTGTATGTAAAACATTTTTTCGGAAGTCTCTCTGTCAGTCTTCTTCTATCCTTAACTATCCAGATTTATTTCTGAGGCATACAAATATGCCATAGACTGCCTCTTAAACTTCAGTCTCGTGTAAATAGTGTTGTGTTACTTTCATCGGTACGAGACACATAATTCAGAGTGCGTATAATATAAAAGTTTGCTTGAATTAGGGTGGAACAATCGTAGTCTGAAATATGAAACTCGGTTAACTGACTATAATTTGACTCAAATTAGTATATATGAGTTTAAACTTTGGATATTTTTATCAGTTCACCTTCTTGTTGAAACTAGGTTGAAATTTTCTCTGTATGGTTAAGTTGTACTTAGTTTTTTTATTAGTTTGCCTTCGTATACCTCTACAATTATGGTGCCACAGCGGATTATGTATTTTCACGAGTCCTTAAGCACTAAACAAATGGTGCAAAATTATCTCAATGTATTTGAGCAGGCAGCCACTCTGAATTAAGTCTGTGTAATATTGAGTGGTATGATACCACTCAGTATTACACAGATTTATTAACTTAACTTATGACATGGAGGCATTTTATTTTTAAACTTGGCTACGCTCAAGTTAGAAGTACAATTACCATGATAATGTTTGCTAGTCACTTCCGGCTCTGATTAACGACACGACACGTGGGCGCGACTGACGTGACTTTTAATTGGCTGGTAACGAGCTGAAAGTTTTTTTTTTTAAACTAATGAATGGGAATCGCTTAGAAGATTAACTTTTCTTCTCCATTATTATATTAGCATACATCGCGGTTAGAAAGCGAGCGTGTATTTATGCTGAGATTTGTTAGCTATTGTTAGCATTTACCTACTCGGATTATTATTCAAGAATTACCAAGTAGCAAATTAAACTGTGCATCCGTAATATTCACTAAAATGAATTTCTACAGCCACAAATCATAAAAACGAGAAATAATCTATGTCTATTGAAGCGTTTCCAAGAAAAGGCATGATTTGCTAAGATGCGCGTGCGCGGCTCCAATGATACGAGACTAGAATTAATCTGTGAACGTACGTAAAGCAAGCTATTGAATTGTTTTAGTAGCTTTCATTTCTAATGAAAAACTTTGCGCGTAATTTTTATTGTTATATTATACGATAGTTGCGATTTTCACTTGCAGGGTCAACGATCAACTGCATGGGAACTTTAATGAAACCGATCATTGTTCAAAGTTCACATTTGATAATTATCTGGAGGGTTGGTAAATACCTACTATTAACAATCGATGACATTGTGAATTCGTGACAGACGAATTTGGCTGTTTTGTTAGAGTTATCCGCGATGACCAATGATAGATTCAGGTCAGGTAGCATATCGTAATGCTCTTTTCCTCCATCTTCGGAAACAATAGTGATACCCAGTGCGAATCAGTTAATGTCAATATCCGAAAAAAGAACCACAAAATGTAATCGGTAATCACGAAGCGTGTGTCCGAATAATCTCTTAACGCTAAATTCTTGCCTCAATACCTCAATTGTGTTAAAATTTCTCACTTAAGTTTCCACACCACGTAGTAAAGCATGGTTGTTACACATTGACGACCGCGTCGATAAACCACAAGTATTTGATTTGAAAGTGGCTTTTCTTTCAAATTGTTAACACCGCATTTTTTATTTTTGTTTGTGGGAATGTGTTTTTGTCTGAATGTGCAATTATTGTAATGTTATTAATTGGCAATGCGTTTAAATTCACTTCAATTAGCAGTTATCACGTGTTATTATGTTTCTCTATTTTGAATTTAAATTTTTAATCAATATATCCAATGAGCAATAAAAAGAAAATCCTCTCAAGTATCGTCTGTCTAAATGATTGATAACGAGCGTGACTGAACACTTGCGTATCGAACACATATCGCGGTGACGTATTGATTAGGTGATTCGCTAAAGAGCAGCGTGGGCTCAAGGTTACGCCACGCAACACTTTCACCAGCGGCCGCAGTTCGTTGCTCTCCGAATTCAGAGTCTCCGTACTCTCAGGTTCAGTCGCTATCAATGGCCATCCGCTCGAACCTTGCACCTTGGAGCGTACCCAACCAACACAAACAAAATTATACTCAAATCTCATGGCAATAGCAGCCACTTCCGAACGAGCGGTCGGCTCCAAGATGCTATCCGTTGACGTTTACGTTCAATGCCCGTGTTAATGGTACCGAGAAACGTAACGTGGCCCACTTTCTCTTTTAGGCACACGTTGTCTCTTTCTTCATTTCGTATTGTGGGGTCCGGCGAGCGAGATGGTGGTATTTAAGATGTTTCGTTGGGGAAGCTGCATGGGCTCGCTTTCTTCGCCGCACTTTGCATTGGAGGTTTACAAAATCCGGTAACTTTCGTTGACGGCGTGCGACTGTGTGTATTCTGTGGCGCATTAGTGCCGGTCGGGCCGCGGCGCTACGTTACAATTAGCCGGTCTTTCATGGTTACGTAACGATTATTTTATCAGTGCGGTAACAGAAAGTATTTGTTGTCATATGATGGTAGTCAATAAGTTATCGATTTAATTATTGTTGAAAATTAAAAACATGCATTTATCATGTTTTTAATTTTGACAAAACATCAAGGTTTGTAAGGATGCGTTTTATAAGAGCGTTATTATTATAATTGTTATACATAATAATAAAGGATTATTGACATTGTTGAGGAGGTTTCTCATGTATTTAGTACCGGTTTACCCGTTGCTTTAAAACTCTTACAAATACATCTTAGTAGTAAAACCAAGCAAGTTTTATTGGTCCTTTGTGCAGCGTGAGGTTTTTCGGACGCACATTACACAGAAGCGTACCAGACGCCTCGTAGACCCTGCGTAGCAGCCGCTAACACGCAGCGTAGCAGACGTGTCGTAGACCCCGCGGAGCAGCCGCTAACACGCAGCGTAGCAGACGTGTCGTAGTCCCCGCGTAGCAGCCGCTAACACGGAGCGTAGCAGAATGCGTAATAGGACCCAGCGTGGCAGCTGTGTCCTTTTACGCATCTGCTACAAAATAAATGGGCTTTTGGCGACAAAATGAACACATGTTTAGGAATTTATGGTTTGGCTTATTATTATTGGCTACATGTTAATGTTGATTAGATTTATGAATTTGCGAAGTTATAAACAATTTTCTTTCTTTCTGGTATTTTATCATTATTTTGAACTGTCAATGGTGAAACATACGAAGGTAGTAGACCTCATTAAATGCTAGCTAAAAACGTCACGCTAACTTTAATACTGAGATTGTCTTTTAATTAACCCTCCATGGTATACGTTTCAAACCGAAACATCATTGTACTTGAAAAAACTTAAACGCTTATGTAAGCCTTAAAATGTGCGTATTGTCATACAATGTCACCATTATATTCACATTAAGTTACACTCACGTTTGACAAAATTACACGCGACCTGCATCAACGTTACATAATCGAATGTTGACAAAGTGTTACTGTCATTTTGGTAAAAGTTTATTAAAAAGTATTTTGTAACACTATTTTAAAAAGTAGACCACTTTTCATTTGAAGAAAAGGCTTTAAGTTTGTACTACTTATATACAGTTTTATAGTTTTGCGGTGTCCATATTGATTATATAGTTTAACAAATACCTACTAGTAACATTTTAATTCAGGTTAATTCTACCTTGAAGTGTGTTGTTTTATAGGAATGTTTTCTGAGAAATTATTCAAATACTTAAGCAACCGCGATAAACCTTTATTCATAAAGTAGTCCTTACATATGCAGTATTATTAGTACTATTTTTAATATAAACATGTTGCGGTGTATCTGTTCTAGATATGTCAGTGCGCCGGCGCGGGCGCACGGCACTGGGCCACGCTGATAGCTACATGACACGTTTCTAATAACCTCCAGAAGATCTTAATCGTAAAATACACGAGTGTAACTGATTCTCATCTCTAATAGATACACAGCGACGACTTGTTTAATCTGAATAGAGAACTAGAGGGCATGGAGATACAAAAGGTAGCATAATATAATAGTGAATAGATAACACTTATACAGAATTCCCCGTAAAATGTTAGTAATGGTAATTACTTACCTACCATTGTAAGAAGTCAAGTTTTAACTTTATAGACAGATAGAGACGAAAATACTATAAAAGTTTTTTTCAATATCGAACACATCCAGCGTAACTCAACTATTACACAAATAATGTGTGTTTAATGACTGCGCATAATTGGACATTAAGATTTAGGTACTAGAGTCTAGAATAAACTAAACATGGTGCACTCATAAAGGCAATCAAGTGTCGATGTTCAGCTTCCGTATCTTGTAGAAATTGACCCGCTTTTCTGAGAAAATTGCCTTATTTGCATGAACTTGAAGCTGGTTTTTAAAAAAGTATATCGGCGTCCGCCAGCCGCAGCCGGCCACACAGTGTAAATGATCCACGTCTTAATAATGCCGAGCTGTGACTAATGGAGTTTTATGAAAGGCAATTAAAATTAAAGTCTAATTAACGTCTATTGTCAGTTGGAAACATACTTTACTTCCTACGCAACGTTTCATTGTAATAAAACTATAAAATATCGATGTAAAGTAATGATTGGAACATCTGTGATTCAAGCTATCAAAACAAGAATGTCATAAAATATATAAACATGTCGAAACGAAAATGCTTTGAAATGGAAAGTGAATTATCAAAAACAAGTTGTGTAGATTTATTTACGTAGTTCAATGAGGGATTTCCTCCTAATATTTCGGTTGCAGTGAAACCGGAACCGAGGTGAAGTGAAACGTGCTTCGAACTCGCTCCTAGACTTTTCCCGACAGCTGATACCGGCTATCACATAACACTTGCGCATGTGTGCTCAGTGAAATCTTTTATTATTAGAGATTACATTTTCTTTCCGACAATTTTATGACAATTATATAATTATTCATTTATTTTAAAATTGTGACTCTTCAGTGACCACAAGTTATACCTCTGTCAAATTAAATTGCGCTGAATTTTATGAGCTTTACTGGTGATAATATTTCAAATCGTCTGCCTTTTTCGTAGACAATAAATAAGGTTATTAATTTTAAAAAAATATTTTAAAATTTCTTTTCATTCAAATCTCGCTTGATGACCTATTCGACGTGAAGATAAATACATCTTCTTATTATGTTTAAGTATTTGGGCTTGTGGCTAAGTAATATCAGCCTCACGGGTCGATCGATCAGGTTAATCTACGCTTGCTGCGGTTAGTCCGTGGATAGGCGACCACCTTTACATACCAAGATCCCTCCGTGCCTCGGAAAGCACGGTAAGCCGTTGGTCCCGGCTATCATTTGTGGATCTTTGACAGTCGTTACGGGTCGTCAGAAGCACGAAAGTCTGACAACCAGTCTTTCCAATGGGTATATTGTTACCCAGTTACTGGGTTGTGGAGGTTCGATAGGCAGTCGCTCCACGTAGAATACTGGTATTCAGCTGCATCCGGTTAGACTGGAAGCCGACCCCAACATAGTTGGGAAAAAGGCTAGGCAGATGACATTATGTTTACGTATTTAAATCACATACCTTCTTAACTACAATAATTCATAAAGACCAATGGACAAATCTTATGTAACGAAATGCTAATAAATCACACTCTATTAATATTATTTATTCATAATATTTATCGAAAATGAATAATTTATTTTCTGCTTTCTTCATAAGTTGACTTTCATATATTCACAATAGTAGATATTAGAAAACCCTTAAAAGTCTTTAGGGGGTTCTTTCAACCCCTATTTTAAAACTGGTCACTGTATGTTCCTGTACCAGCCTGTCCACATAACTAGCAGTCTACAAACTTTCCTACTAATGAGAGCATGTTATGTTAATCAAATTAATGCTGTGCAATGTTAAATGTTAATGTCAATCTAAAACAGATGCGTGTGACCCAGTGAGCGATACAAACCGGTAGTGCTGTATTATCGCCACCACCTAACTCTTTTATCTATGCTAATGTATGCTGCGCGCGTAACCCCGTGCCCGCTCTGCTGCATTATGGAAATATGTGCAATTATGTACAGGCTTTTTTTAAATTAGTCTCCCTAGTACCAATAGGTATTTAGGTTTTACTGAAATTAGAATTTGTTGATTATAATTTCTGAGAGCATTTATCACGTTTATTTTGAATTCTATAGCGATATTAAAGAATTTAATATATTAACTAAACTCTAGGAAATCGGATACATTTTAACATAGCTTTATTAAGAATTCATATCTATCTGTAACACAAAAGAAACTCAAACAATTATTAGAAGAATTATCATCATAATGAACTCAGCGAACAGAATACAAAGGTTTATCGGTGTGAGTGATCTCCGTAGTCGGAGCCGGAACAAACAGTGGGAAGGAATGATTTATGTGGTGCGCCTGCGCTCCGTCGTAAGAGAAAGTCGGAGCACGTTTACAGGCCAAGGACGAGGGCGTCGCTCCCGAACGTTGCGTAACGTCGTGAGATTATTTATTACACCGGCCCACAGTGGAACGAATGTATGGGAGCGGTTGGACGTAGACATGTCCGAAAAAAAAGAGTAAAATTATGCCAAACTAATGATGCCATCTTATTCGATTACTTAATGCCTTCATAACTTGTGGTGATGAATTTCTTCATAACTCCCATATTTCGGGAGTAATTTGAGAAAATGTGAAATTTTACTATGAAAATGAGTGTATCGAGCTCTCTCCCTCCTGATTCCGGGCTTGTTTCAAGTAGCGGTCTCTAATATCATAATGCTAATACTAAGAGCTATATTTAATACTAAGACACATAGTGCGCCAAATGTGCACTTTCTGGGATAAAGAGTGATGTTTATTTTATAACACAATTTTTTTATTTTTTGTTTATTTTGTTGATTAAAACCGTTTTTCTAAAGGTTTACCTTATTACAATAACATTTCTGAGCAGCCAATTAGAGAAGATATAAGCTAATTAGGATATATAATTAGGGACTTAAGGTTTACATATAAAACTGATGCACTAATGATTACTGATAAGAACATTGCTATTATTTAATTACTAAATGGCTCTTAATACACTAATTTAGCATGCATCATTTACTAATTATCACAATAACTAATTACCTTGCAATATTTAACAAAGGATACCTGGGATACCTGGATTTTATATAAATAGGTCACTATTAGTAACTTTAAAATCAGTGTTGATTTACACCTCGTTGTATCCAAGCTAATCTCGCAATGTATTTTCCAAATTTTAATACAAATCTTGATATTCACGTTGCTTTATGCGCACGCGCACATAAAGATTTACGCGACTTTAACTATTTGTTCAGTGTTTTAAAAGATAACAGTTGTGTTCAGTTATGTGAAAGTGCTGAAACAAGTTTAAAAGACTGGTGTCGTCGATTTTGCTACCGCATTTATGCAAAATGGACACAGTCTGGAAGAAGCACAGATAAGTTTCGGAAGAAACATGAGATTTGGCTACAGGCTGCAATTCAATGGCCGGAATTACAGAATGAAAATATGGAACCTTCTACAGAAAATATAAGTGACGTCATCGAGCCCATAATTTCTCCTGCTAAATCTGATGCTTCAACTTGTACACATCCTAGTCCTCGTAAATCTTTTGAGGACCTTAGTAACCGGCAAAAAAGAAGACGCACTGAAGATAGTCTTTCATGCAGCAGTAGCAGCGCTGAAATTATGTTTTCGGCCGAAAGGGCGCTTCAAAAGGCAGGACAAAGCGATACAGCTTATGTTATGAAATACTTGACGGAGAATCCAGAAGAGGCCTCATAAATCAAAGCCTTCATTGAAGGTAAATCAATTCAGGTACGGGAAATATCCCCTTTGAAGGCATTGGCTCTTTATGTATCGATGAACTTATCGAAATGGCGCTATAACACTCTTCGGGATTTCAACACTCAAGAAGGAGCTCTTCAATACCCGAGTTACTACATGTTGGTTAAAGAAAAAATTAAGTGCTATCCGGCCAAAGAAGATCTCACAGTTACAGAGAGCTCTGCAAAAATCAAATTACAAGCCTTGATGGATTTAACCTCAAGAAGACTTATTAGGTCGTTAGAAACCCCTGTTGATCCCAATCAACAGCTCGTATTGACCAGCAAATGGGGTTTTGACGGATCATCTAGCCAAAGCATTTATCATCAAAGGACGAGTGAAGATGAGCAAATCGATCTTGCTAGTAATTTTATGATTAGTCTTGTACCACTGCGGCTCGTCTCAAAAGGTGTAACAATTTGGGAAAACGAGCGACCATCTTCCACTTCATTTTGCCGGCCAATATTGTTTAAGTTTATAAAGGAAACCAAAGAAAATGTGCAGAGAGAGATGGCTGAAATCGAAGCAGAGATTGAAGCCTTAACTCCATCCACCATCACTGATGGAATTAGTGTCAAACACCAACTGCTGTTGACAATGATTGATGGTAAAATTCATTCCATTATATCCAATACAGCAGCTTCAGTGTGTGACATATGCAAGGCTTGTCCTAAAGAAATGAATAATTTAGAGTTAATCAAAGATAAACACGCAAACGAGGACATGTATAAATATAGCTTAAGCACCCTTCACGCTTGGATTCGCTCAATGGAATGCTTATTACACATTTCCTACAAATTAGACATAAAATCATGGCAAGTAAGGGGTGATATAGCAAAAAGGCAAGTTGATGACAGGAAGAAAAGAGTTCAAGATGCTGTAAGAAGAGAAACGGGCTTACTTCTCGATGTTGTGAAACAAGGCAGTGGATCCACCAACAATGGCAACTCGGCAAGGAGATTTTTTGAAAACTACACTAAATCTGCTGAACTGACCGGAATAGATGCTATGCTTTTAAGAAAAATCTGTGTGATCTTGCAGTGTATTTCATCAGGAGAGAAGATCAACGTAACTAAATTCCGAGAGTTCTGCTTTGATACTGCTAAGCTTTACGTGGAGTTATACCCATGGTATTATATGCCTTCTTCACTTCATAAAATTTTAATGCATGGGCCAGACATAGTTCAGAACATGTCAATTGTGCCCATTGGTTTTCTATCCGAAGAGGCATCTGAGGCTAGAAATAAAGATTTTAGAAAATATAGAGAGGGGCATTCTCGAAAGCATAGCAGTATCTCATGCAATGAAGATATTATGCACAATCTTTTACTGTCTTCTGATCCACTTGTTACAAGTATCCGTCCAAAAGGAAATAAGTTTGTAAAAAAATCTTCTTTTAAGGAATTTTATGAGCTTACGGATTCTGAGAAAAGTGATATCGAATTTGTTAACATAAATGATTTAGCGGACATCGATTCTGAATTTGAATTAATTGATGATGATGATGATGACGAAGATAATTAAATGATGTTATTGTTTTAAAATGTGTAACTTAGTAAATTAGAGCTTACATCTTAATTATTTATTGTACTTTTAATGAAACTAGGTAATTTATTATCAACTTACTTAAAAGTCATACTCTCATCAGTTCTTGTGAATATTTTTGTTAATATATATTTCTGTATATATATATAATATATTTATAGACCTCTTAATAAGTCTGTCTGCGGTTTAAAGTAAATACAAATGGGGAAAAAACTTTTTTTTTTTAAATTTTCATTTCCTTTTATCCCAGAAAGTGCACATTTGGCGCACTATGTGTCTTAGTATTAAATATAGCTCTTAGTAATAGCATTACGATATTAGAGACCGCTACTTGAAACAAGCCCGGAATCAGGAGGGAGAGAGCTCGATACACTCATTTTCATAGTAAAATTTCACATTTTCTCAAATTACTCCCGAAATATGGGAGTTATGAAGAAATTCATCACCACAATTTATGAAGGCATTAAGTAATCGAATAAGATGGCATCATTAGTTTGTCATAATTTTACTCTTATTTTTCGGACATGTCTACGTCCAACCGCTCCCATACATTCGTTCCACTGTGCGGCCGGCGGCGCCCGCGCAGCCCCGCATTTATGACGAAACAATCATGCGCATGACCATCGAAGGACATTGACTCCAATTTGCTTTTTGACCTAACATCAAAATGCCCAGGGCTATCGCTTTCACCGCCGCCCGTGAGAAATTCGATGCTCAAATAAATTCGTTGCCCAAACTGTCTCTGTTACTCTAGCCAGAATATAGTATAAAAAATGATGGGCGTCTCACAATCATACATGACTGACGAAATTTTTTTAATGGTAATTTTTAGGGAATATTTTCATGCATGAGCGTGGGATAGTTATTACAACCATGTGAGAGGAGGCTAGCCAAAATGGGGCTTAATAATCTGAAGTACTAACGTTATGAAAAAGGTTTTAGAATACATCTCAATCTTGGGAATGTCTGCTGGAAAACCTATTGCAAAGCTTTGTCAATAAAGGTGGATGCGTTAAGGTAGTCCACAAAATTCAAATTTTCTTGAATTTGCAATTTGCAATTCAGTGTCAAGTTGAATGTTCATTAAAATATGATTCCCGACCGTAAAAAATATGGGCTTACTAAATTGAAATCATCAATTTGGCAACCCTCTAAGTTCATTAAATTCCGTCTAATGTTTTTTTTTTCATAAAATAGCCAATAGTCATGGCCCTGCAAATTGCAAAAAACGTAAGAAATTTTTAATTTCGGGGTGCCCTGGTGCTTCCACCTTAATTTTTCTTGTTTTGTATGTTTGCTAATGAAGAAAAAATAAGAAGTCAAATTAACATAAATTCAGTAGAATTAAATACCAACTTGTGTCCTTAATGCGCTTTCACTCTCGTTACGGTGGTTCACTAAAATGTGCTTACAGAAGTTATGTAACCGCTCTCGAGGCTCGCGCTTGCATAGGTAATTACTTACAGAGAAAGTCGATATATTTCGGCGAGAAATGATCGAGTGAACATAAACTATGGATCACTTTCCGCTCTTCATAACCATTGCGTAATAGGAGCCGAATTGAAATCATTCGAATTGATACGTTATATAAGTGATGACACACGAAAAAGTTATTTAAATATTTTCATCTTTTTTATCGATCCTTTTTTGTAAGATTATGTCGAAGAAATTCATAAATATGTATGGTTAGAAGATTAGAAATTGACGTGAATCTGCATACGTATTTGAATAAATTATTGGTAGGTATTATGACAGTTATGTATGCTTACCAAATTATCTTGGTGACATAAATTTGAATGTGATTCAGGTCAGGAAAGTCTGAAACAAAAACAATATTATATTTCAATTAATATGACTAAGAATGTTCTTTGTATGCTCATCAAGGCGGATTGGAAATTAATTAAGTATTATGTTTGCTAACAATAAGTTTGCATAATATGGTTGTTAATCATTCAATCACTTGACCATATTGGTTGCTGACACCATTCCTTCAACTTAGCATTGAAAACAATACACTGTCATTGCCAACATGCGTCTCGTCGGGTCATCGCTTTACAAACATAGGATTCTGTTTAGTGTGTTTCTGTCTATACATTATCCTTCTGAGAGTTTGAAAAGCGACTGGCCACGACGCAAAGCGCAGAAAAAAGAGAAGTGTACATAATGTTCTGTTACTCACTAGAGTTTGAGAAAACGTGCGTAACTCATCACTTCTGAATTAGTGAAACAGAGCATTAATTAAACAAAAGACTGGTTACAAGAGGCTTTCATTCGTTGCTTAAATCAAACAATACCATATTATACCCCGCGTCTTATTATAAGGAAGACAAATTGGCCTGCCGTTGTAATACTTCCAAAGCTCTCATTACTCATATTAGTGTTATATGATTTCGAAACAAGTTTCTAGACTTGACCAAGCGACGTAACGTTACATTCTAGGCTCAACCATTGTTCTTTTATGATGTCATAACAGACAATAATAATATTTCTATTACCCAAGTAAGTTATCTATGTCGTGCATTGTATCGCAGTGAAATCGTCCTTGTACAATGTGGTTTGTAGACAATAAGTTATTTTAGCTTCCTGCCGGGACGCTTACGTCTGCGTCGCGCGACTGGCGGCGGAAATACAGGAAAGTGAAAGCATGTAACGAAGGCACACGGACATTTGCTGAAGGGGACCGAATCGTGATAAATGTCATAGTAAAGTGAGCAAAATGTAGTTTTAATTGTTATAAGTGTTAGTAGTGCTAATTGTAGTAGTATATTCTCGTTTACCTACAAGGAAAATTTTTTTTTTGTAAGATGTGAGTAGGTACTGAACTTGTTTTTAGAGATCTTTTTGGAATTACTATTGCCCACTACATGGTGCATGGTTTTCTTGGGCTTTGACAGTACATCCCAAAAACAGTCCTAGTTTCAAAGATTTGAGTACGTTTACAGCGGCAATTTTCCTGATTACATAATTGATAAATTATCGCGTACAAACTTAAGTTACACATATTCTAAGTAATGATCGCGACGTTGTTAGAAAAGTCGAATTATGTGGAGTGATCGTGGGATGGATGTGGTCTGCAACTACTCGTAAATACAAGATGAAAGTGGTGAAATCTTTAGACGGGCCGCGAGAAATCGCCGCCGTAATAAATAATGCACTAGTTCAGTCTCGCAAGCCCTTACACCGAGCGACTGGTTCCAACACACTCGTAACTCGACAAGAAATATTGACAGTACCCGTTTAGGTGCAGCCGAATATAGTTAAGTACCTTTCTATTTAGATAATTACCGGAAGATTAAGCTATTAGATTAATAGATTCGATAAGCTTTGGTAACGATGATACGTAAGATTTAGAAAATTAATGATGACTCAATAGAGACCAAATGACTGTTGTTGAGAATTTCAGTTTTCTATTTAAGATAACCGGGTTCGGTACTTGTAATCAGAAAATGTTAGATGATGTTTTTGCTAAGTAATCTGATGTACCTTTGCATTAACTGTGGGAGTAGACAAGAAACGACCCTAATTGATTTCATTTAAGTCATCATTTGCCTAGACTGTATCAGCTTCCATTCCAGTCTAACCAGGTACAGCTGAGTAGCAGTACTTTACATGGAGCGACTGTTCATCTGACCTCCACAACCCAGTTACTGGGTAATACGATACTCCTTGGTAAGACTATTTGTCAGACTTTCGGACTTTTGATGATGATTTCATCTAAGTATCCTCAACATACACAATTATTTTAAGAGGGTCATATTCAAAATTTTACTTTTTATTATTTCTAGATTTGTCTCAGCACTAAAAAAATATTTGGTTACTGACTTATCCTTCCAAAACTTAAAATAAATTAGTATCTGTTTATAAACATATTTTAGTTCCCATTAAGAGCTGTCATGTTGGTTTAAAGCTGATTGTAATCTCTTAATGTCCAATTTAATTATAAACATGTGAAATGAATTGATGTTGTCAAATGTGACTACTGTCTGACATTAATAGTGTCGCTGTCCACGGTCCTTCACAGTCGGAATCATTGGATTGGAAGCTGATGGTATAGTTCGGAAATGGTTTTTATCCTCTTTGGAATAAGAGTGCGAGAAGTTGACGTATGTCTTGAAGCAGCCTTTCGTGGCGCCTGGGCCGTCAACGTCGTGTTTCCACCACATCCGCTGCGGCGCTGTCTCGCCAACCAAACTCATTTGCCGTGACACAAAACCTCACGTCATAATTGGAGCACAATAATTTGATATACTTTCTCCGATCCAACGTTTAAATAATTCATAAAAATTCAAACATTCTACACGCGTATATTCATGCATGAGTTTAATTAATACTTTCAGTTTCTTCTTGAAAATTAAAATACTTAAAAGAACAAAGCGGAACTAGTTTGGCAGTTTCTATTTAATAAGTAACAGTCTACCAGTGGAAAGGTAGTGAAAATTGTTATAACATTGTTATACACTTGCCAATTAATTATAAAAAGTTTACTCATCAAAACACTTCCTGACTTCCGTTATCTATAAAACGTTACCTTACTATTTATTTTTAGAGTTACGGATTTTATAGTCCAATAAATTATATGATCATAGTACATACTTATACGTTATGTTAGAGGGTTTGGTTTTCGCACTTAGTCCTTCAGGTGGCCCATCGTGCGTGATTTATATGTTTATAGGTAAATCTATTTATGACTGTTTTATAACATTATTGTTTGCACAGTGGGTGGATGTTTTTATTTGTGTACCGAAACGCTATTTACGCTAATGAAATGAAATGAAATGAAATGTTTATTTATTTATGTAAGTAGTTCTTAAAAGATACTTTTACACGTCAATATTTTGTTGGTCAATATTTTAAAAACTAGATGGCGCCAGCATTTCATAGCTGGTATAAATGGTAGTTTGTATAAATACACAGTGATAAGTTTGTACTTCAAAGCTGTTACTATCCCGAATATAAATAAATCTTGAACATGAAACTGGTATATATTTCTCACTCGACTGGTAAGTAGAGCTGTCACTGCAGACGTGAAGGGGAAACTTTAAAGTGTCCCCCTAATCTCTGATAGAAGTGCATAACAAAAGTGAAATCTGTTGAATTTCCCCGCTGCGCCGGCGCTGCTGCCGGCCGCGCATTGGGAGCGCATAGGGGCGCTATCGCCTCTCTCGTTATATCAAGCATACGGGCCCGGTTTGTCACTTTGTTCGGTTATTACATACATTACATTGTTAGCCCCCAAATGAGACATGGTGGCGCTTTCTAATTATATATAGCGTTATTATGAAACATCAAAATGTTTCCGATAATTATTTAATTATAATTGAATCGAATTCGAAGCAAATTATTTAATTTGCTTCGATTTCGACACAGAAACGTACCATACATATAATTATATCCCTGCATGTTACACATAAAATTACACCTGCGAATTTTAAATGAATAGCTTTTTAAATGCGAATATCTAAACGTGTATCTGTTGTAACGAGCGTTTAATCGGCGCCTCGGGGGGACACTCGAATCGATCAAAACAATCAGTGGAAAGCTGCTAGTAGCTGACCACTGTTCGCATAACCGCATTCCGTGTGAGCCTCAGCAGACGACAAAAAGAAAAAATTACGTCAGCTCGATTTATCGCGGATGTTAGACTAGAGATTAATATTATATTTATCTTTGAATTTAATAATTACCTTGGACGATTCAATTAGCCGCTTCAGTTAGCGACAGCAAATTAGATTAGCTTGTTGAGCCTAGTTTGATAGCATTGTAATAATATTGCTAGTAGACAATGTGTTTATGAAGAGACTGATCAAAGGGAGAAATGCTCGTAGGTATGCCGTGCAGGCCCGTAGCGCTATTCCGAAAATTTGTCCTATTTTCCTCCTACGAATTATTTATCAATTAAAAATATAGGTAATATGATTGCCTTAGTATATGTATTTTTTTTTATTTCAGCCATTTGGATGCCAAGACAGTTAACATTTTTCCAAAAAACTACAGATATAATAATCCTATTCGTTTTAATGTGTGCCTACCTCCTATAAAACAGAAGTTATGAACCATTTAGTATTAATCTAGCTCAACTTAAAAAGTTTTGAATAGTTTTTGCAGTTAGCTTCTCGCCTAAGATATCAATTAATATTTTTTTATCCATTTCATATTGCTGATGCTAGGTAACCTAAATACCTATCAAAATCAAAGTGGTAGATGTTAGTAACAAATAAATGGTTGGCGTGTAAATAATTTGACCCTGTTAGCGAGAACAAGACGGCGTTGACTCATTTCCCAGGCAAAAGAAAACAGTTCCACTTGTATGTGTGTCTCACTGGAACAATACCGGGGCAGATGTCGACTACGTAACACACAAAACTACAAACACCTTGTTTTTAATTGCAACAGTAGCTAATGCTTGTGGCTAAGTAATAACAGCAGCATGGGTCGATCTATCAAGTGGCCGTGGTTGTCCCGTACATGGGTGACCACCTTTACATACAAAGACCCCTCTGTGCCTCGACAGCACGTTAAGCCGTCAGTCCCGGCAGTCATTCGTGGACCTTTGACAGTCGTTGTGGGTCGTCAGAAGCCTGAAAGTCTGACAACCAGTCTTACCAAGAGGAACATGTTACCCAGTAACTGGGTTGTGGAGGGAAGTCGCTCCTTGTAAAATACTGGTATTCAGCTGCATCCGGTTTAACTGGAACCCGACCGACCGACGATAACTAGCTAATTGTGCATGCGGTGCAATACCTTTTTAATTTTTTTCTATGAGGAACCTTTTCCAGCGCGCATATAATAATTTACCAAAGTTTCATCAAAATCGGTTGAGCCATTTTAGAGTTATTGCGAGACTAACGCACAGTAAATTTTATAGAGATAGATACAGATTTCGATATTATTTGTTCGACTAACATTGAATGTTCTTTCAATATTTTTAGACTTACAGGTTTATGCTTAGTTTACCTATGCTGAAATGAAGCTTGGTAAAGAATTAAATGCCCATAAACTGCATAGGTAATAGTAATTAAACTGTCGGTCTCTTGTAATGAGATAATTGTAATCTGTAACTACCCACTTTAAGGTAGACCAGTTACTCAGACACGGCCACGGCAATTAAATGAAGATACATTAATTACTTCTTTTGCGATTAACCATCTTGTTTATCTATGATCTTTGCTCGATGACACTCGTTATCTATTGTCTGGCCAATAAGTTAATCCAAGATTATTTTTTCTGTAAAGTACGTGAGTAAGTAGGAAAATCCAGGGACGAAACGCCCTATTTACATACGCTATACTTAATTGTGGTTTTTCTTATAATGGTCTGGTCCGTTTAATCAACAGGTAAGGCAGATCCAATCAAAATTTGAGAAGAACAATGTTTACATACATTAATCATACATAAATCCAACATTACAGCTCGAAAGCTTTATCGGGTTTCAAGAAATGCTTTCGAGTTCAAGTTGTATTCATTACTTTCTTATCTCCACAAATGACAAAAACATCTCCAGAAAGCCCATAAACACGTCAGAGCTGGATAAAAATCCAGTGCACTTAGTGCAATATTTTTCACCGTTCCCAATCCATGCGTAAGCGCAATTACAAGCAGTTTATGGGTGACAGTGGCGATGGCGCGGAACCGGCCTTGCGCTAACTAACCTGCTTCCTTTGCTACTACAGATATAAGCTCACCGTTCTACTCTTCTCCACTGCTCTAGTTATTTGACCTAAAATTGCACCTGTCATTTTCCTCAATCATAGCCCTGACGTGACGTATCGTTTAATATCTAACTAAGACGTCTTTTTTGCAGTATGTACATATTTCAATAACAATGCGCCTGCGTCGATTATGACGTGTTCCAAAACATGTTCGCTCCAATCAATTTTCAACAATAGACACAGAAGGCGGTCAGCATTACGCGGCAATTATTAATAAGAAGGGTACTATTTAAACATTGATCAGGTGCTACTGCCGAGAGGAGCGTCGAGGAGTGCCCCTTGGCGTGACACACTGACTCGCTTTCGCGCCGCGCACGCTGCCTGCGCCCGCGCCGGTGCATGCCGCGGTATCTATGCTCGCGTACATTACACACGAGTCTCACACTACTTGTACGACACGCATCTCACAATAGTAAACGACATTCAACTAATGTCATCTATCAGACCCTAACTACATGTCGCAGTAAATTAGCTGTACGTTTGATAAGCGTTTTGTTTTTATTTTTTAAATGGATGCGAAAGTTTCTTCATAATGAACAGGCTGTGGCACATCTCTAAGCTTCGGATAGAAACATTCTCTACATTTTGAACTTGGGTATTGGAGACTTTTGATTTATATTGCTTAGCAAAACGAGAAAAGCTTTATGTGTATAGTTGTGCTGTGAGTATTTACAATATGATGTTGAGACGTAAATATGTATTTTGCCCTTAACTCTTTCCTTAAAGAAAGTTCAGCTTTTATATTGAATACAAACTCGGCACGTAAGTAAGTATGTGTTTAATTCGTTTTTAATATTTGTGTTTATAAGTACATTCCGCATCGGCGCATCTCATTTTCAGCGCAACTTTTTTGAGAGATTTAAGTCGTCTTGACGGAAATTAAAACTGGACATGCTCATTAACGCTTTCACTCAGATGTTTCCGTTACATTCGGACATTATCTCTTTAACGTGGATCCTATACTGCGAAAGTGAAAGTGTCAGTTCAAGAAAATGCAAAAATAATAAATAATTAAATGATAATATGTAACATCAAGTCGTTTCCCTAATCGAACAGAATGTCTAATGTGGAAATAAAATATCGTAACGAATAAATTATATGCGACATTAAACATAATATAAAAGTTATGGAAGTTGCGCAACATGACGCGATACTGGTTGCACAAAATGACAATTTTTAGCACACATTATAGAAAGCTTCATTCATTAATATTACGCGGACTGCGACAATCTAGCGCATGAATGGACAGTAGGTTTATTGAGGTAGGCACTCTCACAAATCGCATATGTTTTAGATGATAATAGAAATTACATCTCTAGTCTATTTCGTTATAAATGAAACCTTTGAAAAGTGAATAAAGTAAGCGTTCGCCGAATAAATCGATTTCTGTACAATCAGTTTCGTGAAACACAACTTCAGTGTATCAATGTTTTCACTAATCCTCATATGATATATTATTAAACATAAATCGTTTAGCTTTTCCGGTTGCGGAATGTTCCATAAAAAATCAGATAGACGGCTCTCTGAACAAATATTAAGATTCCTTGAGCTGGCTAACTCCGATGGTCGCATTTGCGACATGTATGTTTCACAATACAGCACTCAACAATCCCAGGAGATGGCAAGGTACCGTGACGCAAACCACTCACTTACAAAATCTTGATGCATTCAAACAATGGAATGGGAAGTCCTACTGTGTGTGGACGAATTTCGCAACGGCATGGCCTGAACAGCAGTAATAACCGTGAAGACTCGTGTCGCATCCGCTGTTCTACAGATAAGGGTAATGCGTACTGTGTTTCAGCCTTAATGACCAAGAAGATAGTCAAACGTCCATAAACAGAACTCTAGTAGATAACTTTAACTACTTCAACGTGAAAAAGAAATTTAGAGAATGCAGCCATTAACTTGTGTCATATCCGTGTGACCGTGTCTAATGTAACCGACGTTATTAAAATGTATTCGTTAAGATAAAATCTTTCTCACATCGTCAGGACTCGTTCTTCTAACTTTTTATGATCTAAATGTTATACTCTTTACACCTAAACATAGATAATATCATTAAAGGTTTTAATTAGGAGTAAATAGATACAATATTAATGTGCTCAAACTATGCATTTCTAATTAAGATTTAATTTTCCAACAGCTTTTATTATTGAATAATATCTTAGTTTCAACCCAATTAAGAGACCATGTTTAAAGCGGTTATAGCCCACACGTAACATTAACGATACCTGGGTAAATGAGGTACGAATTAATAGAAAACAATTTTACACACATCGCAATTTAAGTTCTATAGAAAATTATAAACATGCAAGTTAACTAAGGCATTAGTATTAACGTAAACGAGGAACCCCCGTGGGTAAGAGAAGTATAAAATGCGAGCTGTGTGACGCGTGACCTACTTTCCATAAGCCGGCTTCACCACATGTCGCCGTACCGGATAGCTCTTAGTATCACCAAAATAAAGAGTAAATTGCCATGAACAATAAAATTACTTTAAAAACGTCAGCTGTGTACAGAAAAATCGTTGAACACAACACATGCAAATTAAGTGTGTTCAAATATTCGCGATATGCGAAGAGATAATTTCGACGAGTGCGAGTGAAAGTAAAAATTATGCAACTTTCTACAACTGAATATTATTGTTCAGAGATAACAAAAAAACACGCATTAATTAGCGTATTGTAGGCGCGGGTTACGGCGTAGCAGCGGGCGTTACGGCGTAGCAAGCGTGTGCGGATGAATAAAAGCTAACATTGATGACGATTTTCAGTTGTATTTGTTTGGAAAATGTGTTCTAAAATAGAAATCTTATGTTCATTGTTTAAAACTTCTGTATACATTTATTTATAAAAGAAGGTTTTTTTTCTCATCAATAATGATTAAGACTAGGTTCAAATGCATGTGATAATATTTATAGGTAACTGTATTTATATTTCACTGCAATTGCAGCTTTTTACAAAGCTGTTGATTGGTTCTTATGCATATGTAGCAAATATGCAGTAAATGTTTGACTGCCGAACATAAAATCACTTCTGTAAGAAATCCAAAGTTTCATCCACCACATGTAGGTAATATTGAACTTTTCCATTATATCACTTCCACACAATTTTCAAACACATAATAATCCTTCGGCCGAAACCAATAACCACAAAATCCTGTACCTTTTCAGGTGAGAGCTAAATGAGGTTCCAGATCGAAGAAACAGTTTCAGGATAACACAAGCAGCTACCGATCACTGTTCCAGAGTTCACAATCACTGTCACAGTCTGGGGTTAGTTCACTTTCGTTTTCGCGGCGCGTGTGTGCACTGCGCGCGCGCTCGTGCTCTGTTCGACTACTCGCACTGGTCGCGGCGGTCGCACTCCAAGCCGTTTTATACGCGTGAAAGTTCCGCGCCTGCGCAGAGCTGACTATCCCGGATCAAAACGATCTGACGTCCATTTGGATTTTGAAATCCTTTGATGACGCCATTGATGTCATTGCGGGTGTGACGGATGATGACTGCGCCTTCGTTATGAAAGAATTTTATTTTGGTGATGCCGAATTTGGCCCATGAGGATGTGTTATTAATTTGATCATATTCGAGAAGGATGTTTAATATCATGGTCATCAAATTATGGTTCGAATATGGCACAATTTTATACCGGATATAAGAAATATATACATTCCTGTGCAGTCAACCCTAGACTACAGGCACGGGCGTATGAGTCTAGGATGGAGAATTTTCAAAGGCAGCGGAACATATCACATGCTGTCTTCGTCTCCTAAAACTTTCATGGAAATGGGATCAGTTCCTGTCGCTACAGGAAAACTGATCCGTTGGCATTTATTACCCGCTGGTATCCTTGCCTCCATCAATCAGCTCATATATTAATTCGAATTATACCAAAATTCACGGTTCATGAATGTATTAGAATCTGTCTAGCTTCAGTGTGATTTCAACGTTCCTAGTCCTCTCATAAACTTCATTCTGTCCTTTCTTCACCTCCTTAATTTGATACTTAATTTATACTAGTATTTACACCAAACTTATTTGGCTCATTTTAATCATTTTAGTATACTACATGTTTTAAGATTTTATCAACTGGTCAGGTCGTTTCGTTTTGTTGTATGTATTTACCGCAACATCTTCAGCAATTGTGGATCAAATTCAAAAATTCTATGTCAATGGATAGGGTAAGCTTCAGGGGTGATCCGATTAACTTTGCCTGGGTAGTTTTTGAGTTAGCTTCGATATTACGTAGGTTAAATACCTATCTACTTCGTGTATTTTTATGATGTTTTAATACTTCCTGTCACTGTTGTTTACATAGCAAGTAGTATACGAAATGGTTTGGGGTAAGTACCATAACAAAAAAAAAAATACTTTGTTCAAAATAAAAACAAACGTCTTCCAAAAATGTGAAAAATAACTTTTTCACATTGTAGGCAAAAAACTAAAATACAGATCCAAAGAAAAATCAATACGAATTGGTAAGACTAAAATATAGATTCAAACACAAATACAGACGAGTTGAGAACCACTTCCTTTATGAAGTCGGTTTAAAAACCCATTTTTTTTCTATTCAAATAAAATTAATCAAAGTAAGCAATACTTGCTGGTCAAGAGTATTAAGCGACTGCGATCGTATGAAACCATTTTTTTTTTCTAAATTATGTGATGTAGCCATGTAGCGCCAGGCTGCAAGACTAAGTCCGGGGTCAATTCCATTCAAATAGTTCTGATACAGTCGAGTCTCCTCCTTGACTATCCTATACAGGCTATCTATAAAAATTTAAACAATTTATCAATCGGTGTCAAGCCAGCTCAGTGTACGTAAAAAGCAATCAAGCCAACTTTCGGTCTTCGTTCACTTTTAGTTTATTTTCATCCATTTCTGTACGAACTCTCGAAACTACAAAAATAATCTATTGCATAAATATCGTTTAATACGCAATAAAAACCATTACCCGTGAAATATCAATTTAGAATTGAGCAAAAGTGGATATAAGCTAAAATAAAATCGATATCAAAACGCCGAACAAAAGACTTCAACGCAAGATAATTCAAAATTATGTACCAATTCAAGAAAATGAGTCGGAATCTGAAACTACTGTAATAACACCGATACGTGTATATTGAAAAAATCAACAAAACATAAATATCTATTATTTTTATTGTTCGTACAAATCGCTATTATAATAATGATAGTGCCCAGTCATTTGTAAGAATTAACGTTCAATAATAACTTTGACTTATCTTGTAGTGCATATTTGCAGACGACCGTCGTGTACTCATCAACAAGCCGCTGTGTATGGTATTTTTGGACTATGGAAAACTTTTTACAAAAAAAAAAACAACCAACTTCCGAAAAAACAACTACAAAGTGGAAAATAACTTTAATTTCGGAAGGCGGTGACTTTGGATATGTATTTTAATTTTTTGTCACCACCTACCGAAATTAAAGTTATTTTTCACTTTGTAGTGTTTTTTCAGAAATCGGTTGTTTTTTTTTGGAAAACGTTTTTATTTTCACTTTTTAGCTATACCCCACTAATTCGGAATTTCATCATCCTTGGGGTCAAAACAATGCATATTTATGCGATAGCAGCAATCGCGGTTTATTTAATGTTATTTTTTGAAGAGTTCCGTTATCTGTCTCCGAAACGCATCATCAGATTTATATGAAATTGAAATGGGACCGCACGGAACGCACCAGCTGTTAAATAAAAAGAATCATCAAAATTGGTTCACCCAGTCGACAGTTACGAGGTTACCATTAAAAAAAAAATTAAGTCGAATTGAGAACCTCCTCCTTTTTTTGAAGTCGGTTAAAAAGCCTTCGACTCCATCAAAATTTGGGCAGTTTTGGCTTCTCTGCAACGATGTCGAATTGACTGGCGGTACATCGAAGTGTTAAGGTGTTTTTATGACGCTGCCACGATCGACTGTCCATATCTAGGAGAAGAAAACCAGCCCCATCCAATTGCTCAGAGGGTGAGACAGGATGATGTGATATTCACGAAACCAATGCGATGGAGGACGTTTTTAAGACGCTGGACTGGACAGAATATCAACGTGAAGGGCGAGTACATCTCTCACCTCCGCTTTGCCGACGACATCGTCATAATGGAAGAGACGCTGGGACAGTTAAATCAGATGCTGCATAGCCTGAATAGAGCCTGTTGGCGGGTTGGCCTCGCCATGGATCTGGACAAGACGAAACTCATATACAATTAAGACATCTTACCGAGACCAATCTACATCAGAGGTAGCTTCTCGAAGTTGTGAAGAAATATGTCTACCTAGGGCATGTCATCTAGCTTGGTTGACAGACACAACTTTGAGAAAGAAGCCGACACAAGAATCCAGTTAGGTTGAACGCTTTTGGGAAACTTCGTCAAGTCTTGTCGTCGCCTATCCCGCAATTTTTGAAGATTCTTCCACCAGTACCTCCTGCCCGTTGTAACATATGGTGCCGAAACGTGGACAAGGACATGATTTACTGACATAGCTTGCAGAGTAAGCAAGTTGAAGTGACAGTGGGCTGGGCATGATTGTCCAAGGACTGATAGCCGGTGGAGCAGACGAGAACTGGAGTGGAGACCGCGTACGTACTACCCGCAAGCGTAAGGTAGGATGCCCCCCAGCTAGATGAACCGACGACCCAAAAAAGGTGGCTGGGATAGACTGGATGCGGATGGCGGACGACAGAGTGTTGTGGCGCAGCATGCGTCGCTGCTGGACTGCAATAAGCTGAGTTGACTTGCAGAACTGCATCTACAAAACAGATTTTAAAATTCTATGCCTTATATTATGCAAACAAAAGAACTAAGTGTAGCTAATTACTGGCCGTGCTCTTGGCCATACTGCCAATACTGTTGTTATTTTCAACATTCAATTAAATTTATTAACACTATTTAATAATTGGTATCATCTTGACATTTAATAACCGACTTCAAAAAGGAGGCGGTTCTCAATTCGTCGGAACCTTTTTTTTATGTATGTTCCTCGATTACTCGAAGATGGCTCGACCGATTTGTTTTTTTTTTTGTTTGAATGGGTATACTTTCCAGGTGGTCCCATGATCATTAAGTCAGGATCTGATGATGGGATCCTGGAGAAATAGAGAGAACTCTTCAAATTTTATAGGCACACTTGAAGCGGTTTGGGTAGTTTTTGGAACAGTACTTTCTCGGAGTGGTCTCATTTCAATTTAGTGAAGATCTGATGAAGAACTTCGGAGATAGACGACGGAACTCCTCAATAAATGATAGCAAATGGACTGGGATTGCTGAAATCTCATTTCTGTCTATTGTTTACACCAGTTCATAACATAACATCACGCCGGTACGCTGTGAAGGGGTAAGCACATGTGAACCACTAAAAGTGAAAAATAAAAACTTAAAAAAAACAACCGACTTCCAAAAAAACACTACAAAGTGAAAACTAACTTTAATTTCGGAAGGCGGTGACTTCCGAAATTATAGTTATTTTTCACTTAGTAGGTAGTGATTTTTTGGAAGTCGGTTATTCTTTTTTTATTAAATCAATCATTTTAAGTAATGACCTGTAGGTAACGTAGATGTGTACCTAGTTAGATATTGTTCCTGCTTACTACTGCGATCTAAAAACATCAACCCTGCGTTACCCGAAGACAAACCGCAAAGGTGTAAAGTAGATAGGTACACTCAAGTAATGGCTAACAAACTTCGTTTTCAGCTGTAAAAACGAATTGAGGTACTTAAAACGGGAATGACTTTGGTTACGATTTCCATAGTTCATTCGATTCCTGCTGAAATAAAAAACTCTTGATATTATACATTTCCACGCTCGTCAATGGAAATCACAACATTGTATTTACGTACGTCGCTGCACCTTCAAATGAACTTATATAGATACGATATTCATAACTACCGTAGGTACTACAGCATTGGAGCTATTTTAATTGTCTTCTACAAATATAAGTAATTGTCCATTCATAAGCCGGCCGGCAATAGCTTGAAATTATCGTGGTTGTACTCAGAGCGTAAACAAGTAATGGGCACCTTGAGTCAACCGTCATAATTTAAGCACGCTCTCTCAAACGCACCGGGTATGTGCCCGCGTCGCGCGCGCCAACATATAAATATGAAATTTACGGAAAGAGTGAAATCGAATAAATTGCCCATTGTCTTAGTATGGTGCACGAATTCGGCTCGTATTACTTTCTGTTTTCATCTCGACATGTGCGCGCCGCAAGTGAATGATCTCGACTAATTGTTAACTGGCGTCCCTGTCATTACCACTGACTGTGTTATTACACGTATTTGCTATTCCACTCTTATTACCCATACACGTGATAATTGTTTTTTTGTTCGTTAATTAGGAAGATTTAATGGAGACGTAACCAGCATAACAATGATTGGAAACTCTCTTAACTCAACACAATTGATGGGTAAAGAAAGTTGCGGATTTGAAATGTTAACTCGCAAAAAGGCAGTTGTGGTCTTTAGGGCGCAGCTTAGGTCCAAGGTTATTAAATATGAAGAACACATCATCAGACATGGATGCAAGTTGAGAGTACAATAGAACGTGCTAATAAAAATACATGAGATAAGAGGATCGGTGAGCTAGCCAAGTTTCGCAACACGCTCAATGAGCTCAGCAGTCTGCTTCTGCAGCTGCAGATCTGAAGTGCTACACGTGACGAGCTCGTATGTCTGCCGTGTCGTTGTCGCACAGATCCGCTTTGCATAACAATGCTGTGTCACAACTTTCTTGTAAACGGAACACGATCTGAATTCGGGTTGAATTAGTCACAGTTCTATGCCAAGTGTTCCGATGTTCCTATTTACATAAGACGCTTACCTACAAAACATTATCGGTGTTATTGCAAATGTGTCAATACCTACTCGTCGGTATCGGACTCTTATAAAAGTGAAAGTTTGTTTTAATTTTATAAATATTATTTCACGTTGTGCAGAAATGCAATAAGAAATATTTTAAGCATTAAAGGTGTGCTTTCAAAAAAAGATGTAGAATTTGGTTGCATACAAAAGAATTTGAATGCTCAGTCATACCGACTAATGTCCGAACGAGCAAGAATTTTAGAAAGTTATGTAAGATTTTTTCTTATTTTTATAGTGAGCTAAGTTTCTAATTAATACTCGCGGAAATACATAATGCAACGGAAACTGCGTGGAAAATGGATGAAATATGTACTTTCTGACAAAAAGTAATAACTAGATAGGCAAAGAAATACAAATACCAGGCATAATGTGTAGGTATTTTTATGTACTATTCACAGTACGTGTACCTACTTATAGTCTTTCATATAAATGAGTAGCTTTATAATTAGGTAGTAAATGAGCTAAATTAGTCTCACTTCTCTATTTACACCCGAATCAATGAATAAAAAACTCTTTCTCAGGACTTCAATTAAATAAATCTACCTTCTCTAAACCGGTCTTAAGCCGAAATACGTAATGTGATATAATTATCTTCTTATTATCGCCAAACAAGAGTTTCATTCACAAAAGGAAAGTAGACAAATAGTTTGAATGCCATTTATATTACTTGCATACAAAAACACTATAAATCAAACATTAATTCTAGACAAATTATTACTTAGCATCGTAACGTAACATTATACGCCATTGACCTTTGTTGAAAAAAATATGAAATTGTGTAACTCATGCGTCAAACGTTCATTAGAATGGGGCATGCGCAAGCGCTGGTTCCGATTGTTCAATGGCCGGCGATGCGGACGCGCATAGAATGGGGGCGGGCTTACACCATTTCATAACATAACACGGCTGTAGGACTTCAACGAAAGTGAGTCTCGTGGATGCTGGAAATTCCGAATTTATTGCAACAACCGCACAAAACAAAAACCCGAGTTACACATAGCTACTTAACTTTTGCATTATGGCCGTTACGTAAGTGTTTCATGAAATGCTACAAAAGCGTCACAACGTTGGGGTTTATATATTTTTGTAGCAGTGAATACTGCCGTTTTTTCTCCTGGTGTTATCAGGAGAATTAAGCGAAAATACATACATACTCAAATCTTAAATATAATTAAATGTTTTCAAATGTAACTTTTTTCTTGCAAAGTATAACAAAGATGATGCAAAGCAGTCCCTTCTGGCTACCTACCCACAATTCGAACAGGTATATACCTATCACTGCTTGCTACAACATGCTTGTTATATTTCGTCATGGTGTCTTTAATAATAAAACTTGCCAGTTTTATTGAATTCCATGACATTGCAATTTCGCATTCAAAATGTAATGGCACTTTCGCCCTGTCTGTCTTAGATTGTGTGTACTTATAGAGCCACAAATGTTCTCTTGTCATTTTGTGTAGATAAGGTGACACATTCAACAGTGTATTTGTAGCTAGGGTTGTTTATATAACTTTAAATTCATACTTTTCATGGTCTCACATGTCATATTGTGTATATATATGTCCCCATAGTACGGAGCTCTTTGCGAGCATTACTGCTTCGCAGAATGAGTAATGCTCGCAAAGAGCTCCGAGGGAGGCGGCGCACGTGAGGGAGAGGCAGTACATGCGCCTTCACGGCCTTAGTCGCCACAGGAGACGCTCTGGGCGTCGGGAATCCCAGGCTGATTCCCGGCCACCGTAGGCGCGGGCTTGCGGACTACGAGTAATGAGTAGCTCGCAGTCCGGTAAGGACCAAGCTCGGGTCGACGTCACGTTGTGTTCCACGCGTGCCTCAAAGAGATGTCAGCACCAACTGGTGGGGTCCGCAAGGGCCGATGTCTGCCAGGGATGCGGGTTGTTGGAAAGAGATACCGTCGCCCCTGGCACACAGGCAACTGAGGGAACACGGGTGGGTTTTAGTCAGTAAAAGTCTGATACGCCCTCCTGCTGCACCCAGAGCGGCAGAAGTTATTTGATTTCCCACCCTCAAAAAAAAAAACATATTATATGTGTTTTTAAAATGTTATTTGGAACCTATGATATGTGTCAGATTATCACAATAATCCTAACTAATATTTTAGAAAAATGCGAAAGTGTGCTTTTTGTTCCTAACGCTTACAAGCAAAAATACCTGAACGGATTTGGAGTAAATTCGATACACAGGACCATGACCTGGGAAAGGAAATAGGCTACTTTTCATCCTAAATCGCGAACGAAGTCGCGGGGAACAGCTAGTACGACTAACTAACCACCCGCCCCTGCTTTGCATCAGATTTACGATTTAGCAAAACATCAAGATTTCTTTATTATAAATGTAAGTTTAAATAAATTAATGAGACAAACCTTCCGTAATAAATTCTCCAAATTATGGTGATAACCGCATTAAAATCAGTAGCGTAGATTAGTTGAATAACTCATTCACACAGAAAGACACGAAAAACTACTTTAATTTTATAAAATTTTAAAATTTTAAAACTCGTCGGGAGTTTTAAATTTTTTTTTTTTTTTTTAAATTCATTGGCCTTTTAAGTTGTAGGTAATATTTTGATCAAATCATTGTCATGTCGGGGGACAGTCAATGAAATTTTATCCTTTCCACAATAGCATAGTAACATTCCTTATTGCTGGGTGTCGTCTGTTTGGCGTTTTCATTGACCATCCCCCGACTTGACAACGCTTTGATCAAAATAATGCTTGCAACTTAAAGGTCAATAAATATTATTTTTTACTTTTTAGAGGTTTTTGTCTGGATGGGGGGGGGGGGATTTTGTCTGGGGTTTTTCAATTTAACTTTTATTTCCTGCTTTTTCAATTAAATATAGTAATAGTAAACACTCTACGATCGACACATATCTCGCTTAAGGGGAACCTAGTCGCGGGCTCGAACTCACTGATGGGCCTGGCTAAAAAGCACGCTGTCTCACCAGGTATCGTGTCCGACAGAGGTAGTATCAGTGATGAGCAGTTAGACACTAGTCTACACGCACAACGTTATTGAGTGAGATGCAGGATCATTTATAGTACAACAGGCGCGTAAAAAATTAAGAACAGTCATTCGGAAGAACGGGTTTTATGAAAAAACCACTACATAAATCAATGATCAATAAAGTTTATTGAATTTTTCGATATTTGAGCTTTGTCGGTACCGACTTGGTTTTTCAGATTTTACACTTCTTTAATTACTTAAACATGCCCAAAGTTAGGTTAAATTACCAAGAAAAACGAATCTTTGTTGGCTCCTAACTTTTTAATGGCTTTTTATTTGAGGATTCTGTTTCCGTACAGACAATGTTAATAATGAGACAAAACCATACCATGTTTAATTTTTGATGTACATTGTCGAACGGTGCAGTAATACACTCCCGAAGTTTGTATGGTAAAAATGTGGACTAGGTGCACCTTAAATGTACGTGGCTTTAATTATGTTTCCCAGAGTGAAGCTTGTTAGTAATTTATCCTCATTACTCGTTGCTATTTCATCATTAGACCCGGATTACCATTTATCTATAACCTATTCATTGAGACTTTTTCAATGAGCCCAAACACGATACTGCTGCTGTTGGTGAGGTAGTTGGGTATCCTTTAATTTGCAGGTGATACTACAGCATCAGTTCAAAATAACTTTGTTCGTCTAATATCATTGAAGTAACAGAATATCAAATTTCGACTCAATCAGACCAATGGAAGCTGCTCAAGTCCCTTCATCAACCAGAAAAGAGCTGATAATCTTCAAACCGCTGAACCGATTTTCTTAAATCATAGCTAAGAACACTCTCGATTAAGACATCTTTCAGACATAGCAAAAACAAATACCGATCAAAACTAATCCAAACACAACATATCTGCTAATATTTCTTCAAGAGTGTACTAGTGTGCTGAATATCCTGGCTGCAGCATCGGCTCATCGTGTTGCCACCATTGCAGTTTATGTTAGTATTTACCAGAATCAAATACTGATCAAAACTAATCCAAACACGACATATTTGCTATTATTTTTATAAGAGTGTACTAGTATGCTGGACATCCTGGCTGCAGCATCAGACCAAGAATTCCATAATCTTGCATAGTTATATAGCATACATAGGTGTTGCAAATTTTAGGTCACACGTATGTTTGAAAGCAAAGTAAATACACATTATGCGTCTAAGAACCCTACCGCAGCTAACCAAACAGCATACATAACTGCAGATACTATCTATTTCTATTTACCCATAAATACTTTCAGGTTGACTACGCACCTAGCTGTACTTATGCCAATATCGTATTTGTAGGAAACTGGAAGCCTGACACTATCCTTATAAAGCAGATGTATCTACCTATTTCTGCTTTAAATGAGTCCGGATTCTGCTCGAACCCTACAGCCAACACTAAGCAATTTGTTATCGTCAAGGGTACCAATCTACCTGCGCTTATCTAAACCTATAGGATTATAAAATGGAGGCGGACCTAAGTCCTCTAGCTTGATTGAAGTACTTTCCCTTCCGTTATAGATATTAATATAGATTACTTATACGAATGTAAACAAAAGAAAATGCGCTTTCATTTTTATCTGTATCTTTCCATCTTACTTTAGTAGCAACTGGCCTGGAAGTAAATAGATCAGTTTTGAGAGAAAACAACGATGAAAACTTGGCAGCCCTAAGTAATCCTAAGTATTGTCATTGTGAATATCTTCGTAACAACACGATGGGAACTCGAACGGAGCCGACTTGAGCCGAGTAAGTACACCATTGTGTTACAACTAATATGCCTAATTTCTATGTAGCGAGCGGCTTATTGTTTGATACACCTGCTCTTCTTATTATGGACGTAAGAAAGTTGATACATTAAATTACTCTTTATCCGTAGAAAGCTTGGAAAACCGCGTAGCTAACAGATTAAGGTAAATTATTTTATGTAATAGATCAAATCAGATTGTGTGTGCCTATAAGACTTGTTACTAGATATGTATCATGATTAGATATGTATAGATATGTACCATTATAGGCAGTCTCTAGGTGTCTATATAAGGTAGATCCACTTCATCTAATTTGCACTAACTTTGGCAAATAATTATCCAAAAATCGTAAGTAAAATGTGTCCTGTAGTTATAGGTAAATAATGAAACATCCAAAATCAATTTAGGAATGTTATTAAATGAGAAAGTTAGAAACTAATCTTACAAGAATCCTCCTTAAATTGAGGTGTCCTAAAATTTGGAAATGCCCATAACAAGATCATATTTATTTTAGTAAGGGCGTTGACTCATTGTTGTTATTATAAGCTCAAAATGCGGACACGGTGTTGCGCAACATGTCGCGAACGTAGCATAATGTCAGAGCTATAAGGCATCCTGTAGACGTAACCGCATGATTCATGCGGACAGTGAAAGTGGCACATATTTCGTGAGCAGCACGCCGCAGCCCTATCTGCGAACCGTGCAGATTGACGCGTTCGCAATGCGAGAAGTGAGAATTCTAATAAATTTTTGGACTAATTAGTTCTGAATATTTTTCCTGCAAAAATCTCATCATTTTTACTACTGAATCTGAAAAATTTGCAGGGTTTCAAGCGTTATCATCCAAAACTAGAAGAAAGGAAACCTTAATTATTATTCATGCAAATTCATAACAGTGTAGGCAGTATTACTAGCTAAAAACTTAGTTTGTTTTGTATAACTTTAATTTCTTCTTAGTAGGTAAATGTTTTCGCACTACCTACTGTGCAAATATTATTGTGTGAAAGCTCTGAGCACGTCGGACTGAGGTTAGTAGCCACCTACATAATGTATAAAGAAAATATTGATTCAGCGATGTAGGTATAGAGCCGGATAATTGAAAAAATATTTTGAACTTGTTTTTCTTTTGTGTACCTAAATACCACTGTGGTTACCAGACGGTTTCGCTGGTATTGTAAAAGTTATCAAGTAGGTCACTTAGCACCTTTTTATTTAATGTAGAATAACTAGTGCATTCATAATAATTTCCTGCAGTTTTGTTTGTTTTATGTGCATTGTAAGGATCAGGATTACGTAAAGGTTACGAAACGTGTTGTTTCTTTTCTTCACGGCATGCCGCTTTTAAATTGCCTCTGTAAAAGAAGCTGTGTATTGTAGCTATTATAAATTGTCTTTTGTGTTTGAAAACCGTGAGATTACGAGAGGCTTGGCGCGTTGCGATGAATGAACTACAATGCCTCGGAGGCGCTCGGTCCGCCCGCCTCCCGCCTGCGCCCGCGCCGTACACTTTCACTGGCTGAAATAGGCAATGCAGCGATTGTTTATATCTTGTTAATGCGCCTTTTATGTCGCATCTAGATGTATCCGGCTGATGTGACGGCCGTTGACTCCGTTTCTAATTGTGGTTAACTGCAAGATTACATATTCTCTTTCCACTTTTTATTCAGCAGGTTTAGTTTAAACCGATATCTCTCTGCAGTCTGCGGTCGGATACTTACGAGTATGTAGCTTTACTTAACTCGTCAAGTGTATTTTTTTACACTCACTGACTCTTCATCATGTGAATATAAATTATTTACCTTGTTAAACTCATACTTGACTACTGTATGGCTAATTGTAAAGTGAGGTCCTGAAAACTATTCATTGAGCAATAAGAAATGTTTGATAAAGGTATAGATAGCTATTAGCGCTATTTCAATTTTGCATTCCTACTGTACATTACGAAATTTATAGCTAAGAGTTGATACTGACTGACTGGATATTTGTTCCCCTCGGAAAGCAAGGCCCAGCTGTCATTTGTGGATCTTTGACATCCGTCACGGGTCATCAAAACTGACACTTAGTCTAACTAAGAGGTATCGTGCTGTCCAGTTTCTGGGCTGTGGAAGTAAGATAGGCTGTCGCTCCATGTAAAATACTGGTACCTATTAAGCTGCATCCGGTTAGGCTGGAAGCTGACCCCAACATAATCGGGAAAAGACTAATAGGCATTTTTTGTTTTTTAATAAACAGGAAGTTAATGGTATTTAAACAAGCATTATGGCACGATTTATTTTATTTATATACATTGGTTTATCCTTGTTTAACAGCTTGGCTGTAACTGTAGGGTCGGATGGGGCTGGCGTTGCCTCGACTGTCATAGAAGTTAACGAGTGACTTGACGCTGCCGGGTCCGGGGGTCGTGATGGGGTACGCTACGGGTGCGGGGTTCACTTGTACGGGCTTGATTTGGGCGGGTGAGGCAGGTTGCGCAGGTTTTGCCGGTGCCGGTTGTGGTACAACGGGCTTAGGAGCGGGAACCGGGGTCAGGGGTTTCGCGGTCACTGCGGGCGCGACCGGCGCCGGCGCGGGTTGCTTTGGCGGTGCCGGTGTCGGCGCGGGCGGTCTAGGTGGCAGCACAGCGGGCAGTTTAGGTGGCACCACAGCGGGCTGTGGCCTCACCCCCCCACTCTCCATGTTGATAAAGTCGATGTTGGCATGTTTGTTTATCGGTACGACCTTACGACCTGAAATTATAAACACCCAGGTTAATTTATATCAACACATTCATCCACCTGTGTCGATGTTGTGTCCAGAAACGTTTTACTACAATTATGTATGTATCTAGGTAATACGAAATAAAATAGAATGCCGTCAGGTATTGGACATCAATAAGTTGAGTTTGATTGTCGTGTCACCGGTTATAAAGAACAAAATAAAACCAGTGTTGTTTTGAGATACAACAAATCGAAGAGTAACTTGTTATTTTACACATTGTTAGTCTAACTTGTTAATGGACAGGTCCACTCAATCTGTGTGGTTCTCTCCTTAAAAGACCATTTCAGACACAAGTCCACATGGTCTTCACATGATCTGACCAAGATTATATCTGGACTTTAAAAGAGACTGTGACCTTTGAGTTTGTTTCGGCCTTTCTTCTCAGAGTAGTCAGATAGGAAACGTCGACCTCATCTAGTTTAAAAAAATATGATTGACGTGTAAAAGTGTTTGTACAAACAAATTACAATGAAAGGAAATAATACACAAAGGATTTTCCTGAAATTTAGCTTGCCAACCCACTGCTCTATATAACAGTTACATGTAATAAAATATCTTTACCAATATTATTTAGAGGTAAAATTTGTTTGTTTGTACTTAAGGTTTTTTTTTGAGTGTGAGAAATCATCAATTAAATTCTCCCACTCTTCGTGTCAGACTTTTACTGACTAAAACCCACCTGTGTTCCTTCAGTTGCCTGTGTGCCAGGGGCCACGGTATCTCTTTCGATCAACCCGCACCCCTGGCAATTGTTTGTGAGGTTGGAGTAAGCTCTAGAACTACCTACCAGTCAAATTTAAAAATATTTTTTTCACTTGATAGCCCAATTTTTGGAAAGGTTATATATAGGCTTATATAGGCCTCTTTAACATCACGTTACGAGAAGCGAGACGAATAAAAAGAAAAAAGTCAGAGAGAACGCCAAGAGAAAACGAAGTAGGTAATATCTCGCAAGCTGGCGATGCAATGCTCTAGGATATATTTCACACGGACGAAATCGCGGGCAGAAGAAGCTAGTAAGAAAATATAATCTTGTACTTACATTCAACTGAACAAAAGACGAATAACAAAATCAAAGCGGCGGCCTTCATGTTGCTCACAATTTGACTAACCTCCGGAACTCTTTACCTCGTACTGTCAGCACCGGTACTGATACTGATGAACAGCGAGCTAGGCTCAGCTCTGATTGGTCGATATCAATATTTGCCAGGGTCGAGTCGTGCGACGTGCAACCGACGAACTGGCCTGGTCGCGTCTCTGCGTCAGCGACCTCTGCCTGGGGTGACCTCATCGATAACGTGTTCTCGGTATAGCCGGAATGTTTACATACACAAATAACGGTTTATTTAATTAGAATAATTTAGCAATAAATGTAGAAGCTGCTCAATTCAAGCAAATGTCACGTTAATACCCTGAAGTACCCGGTCAAATATGAAATCCTACGCAAAAAGAGCCTCCACGAGTGACGCCACTGCTTATGTGCTTCCGGCACACGCAAGGCAGTCAGGTCTACTACCAACCTTGCAGAATGTAGTGTTACTGAGGTTACGGCAGGAGGGAAGCAAAAAGTTACACTACAATCTACGAAAATACTTTGTGAAGAAAGTCAAGAGACTTACTTCACAAAGTATTCATAAACAATTTGTCATCAGGATGACCAGCTATCAAAGGGGTACATACTTACCTAGCTACAAACCATAAACACTGTTTTGTTGTGTACCTACATAAGTAGAGGTATTTAGTAAGAATTTTAAATTATATTGTCAATTCCATGAAATTGATAATATTAACTGCAAAGCATTTAAATAAGGAAAATCCGAGTTCACAAATAATGTCATAAGAACAAAACATTATAAGTAAGTACTTAATATCATTGTTTTTGAAACTGTGTGGGCGATAAGAACACCACAGTCAGAGATGCAAATAAATGATTCGGGTTGCTAAGCAATAACATTATTGCTTCAATTAACTACCACTCGTTCCATTTTCCAATGAAACGAGAACAGCTTTAACTAGATTTGTGTTTAAAAATAGATCCACCTCCTCTTTAATCGGTCCCTCTCTGTTGAGGATCCTTCTCACTGTTTTCTGAATAGCGATGTCCGTGGCTTACCTAATAGGTAAAGTGCTTCGTTTACCGGCACTTCCAGTTATTCTGATACCTGGATGTGGATAGGCCATTTATTTAGGCTATCTGTAAAAAAAAATATTTAGGCTGTTTATCCTGCTTAAATAACATGTTAATATCCTTGATCCAACCTAAAACTTGCCTTTTTCGGAATCGTTTAAAGTGCTCTCCGAAATCGGATCGCTCTATCAATTAGGTTACTAGTACACACATCAGTAGCGCTAGCATGAAACATATACACCCACAGTTCTTACTGAATTTCTACCTTTTAATGAGTTATTAAAAGAAAGCTTCTTTGAACAGACAAATTGAACATCATCAAACTAATATCCCAACAAAGCATTCCAATCGGTTGCCATGAAGTATGTACAGTTCTAACAGCGCCGTACAAGTATTCAAACGTGGATCGGACGAGAGCCTATGCATTAAACATCGAGTAAGATACGATTTTCCCGCCGTGCGCGGGCGCAGCACGCTACTGCTGCATTGCGCGCGCGCGCTCGCCCGCAACGATGCGCTTCTGATAATGTCTCTTTTCTGATGACTTTCTTTTATTCGTAGGATATAAATACTAGCGTGGTTGTTACATCCCGAATCCACGTCAGTCGTCACGTGATTGCAATCATAAAGCACTCAAACTTAAAATATACACAATGCCCTGGGTCTTTGCCAGGTTCTTACACTCCTCCACGTTGAGGATGTAGGTAAGGTCAAAAAGAAAGTTAACAGTCGCTTCCTTTGTAGGTAGCGTACAGAAGAAACATTCTTAGTTCTTTTTTCTGGAAGTGAACTTAGGTTAAGCAAGTTTAAGATTCGTAAATCTGATGTCCTGGTTTCCCTATGCTGACTTCTTACCTGTTTGCTTGCTAAACGTTAAGGAAACTGAAGACAAAAAAAACCGATACTTGTGAGATGTTTTTGTGAACAGAGCCGTAAGCTTAAATGGAGTCCTGACAAAAGAAAAAAATATGCGTTGCGTTGCGGTCTGATGTGTATAGTTCGCTGGTGGAGGTGACCGCATATCCTCGTTTAGGCAACGCTCGTTATTTGTTATTCAGTGTTGGTCACCCTGATGAGTATTCAAATGAAACCGTTTTGTTCATTGGTTATAATGGTAGGCCCCATAATAAGGACAAATATGGCTAAGAAAAAGTAAAATCACAATTCCCTGGACTTCAATCAATCAATCTTTTTCATTCTTGGTTTCCCTACCTTGGTTTTCAATTCTACAAAAAGTTAACAAATGCTTTGCACAAATGACAATATCCATTAAAGCAGATAAACATGTCTCGGGTATCCATACATAAGCGCAACGCGAGTAGCGTTCACAATTATACAACTTACGTGTTCTGAGGTGTCAATGTCGGAAACCTGCTGAGGTCAATTCTGTTTACCAAGACAAAATCTACTCTGCATCTCATATTACACATGCAGGGCAATCACAGTCGTCATCGCAAAAACCATCGCGCTATGAATTTCAACAACACATCGTATCTATAGTAGGTGCATGACATCACCAAAAGGTCGCGCAGTATCGCCTGCTCGCGTCGGCTCAGAGATCACTAGTGCGCCGTGATCGCGCTAGAAACAACGTATTAAACTCTATCCAAAATGAAAATTGCACTAGTGTTATTGGTTTGTGTAGCGGTTTGTCGGGCCGACGACTTAGCTCAAGCCGCGGGACAAATCTTCAACAACATATTGCCTAATTTGATCGGAAACTCTGTGACCGGGCAGCAAGGCAATACTGCGACCAACACCCTCACGCAGATAGGAACAGTGGTTGGCGGAGTGGTCGACTATGCCAAGAAGAAGAGCTACGAGGACTTGCTGCGTCAGGTCCAGGACTCTACTACTGATGAAGACATCCTGCGGATCAGTGAGGAGATGTTCAACACGGATATCAACAACGCTTTCGCATACATCCAAGTCAATTTGCAAGGCAAAACCAGCCCTCTATCGAAAGATGACAAGGCGCAAGCTAGGTAAGTTATTTTATGTTGCCCTAAAGTATCTAATTGATCGCCATATACTATACTTAGGTACCTATTATTTATATCTGTGCCTACAGTAAAAGTATTCCGAGTTAGAGTGCAACAATTAACTACCTATAACTACGTGTGGAGTTTGTGTGAATTTTCAGTACCTAAATTTATAATACAGAAAACTTATCATAAATCTTTTTGCAATGCAAATACCTCTTTGTTATGTTTTACCACTTGGTTATTCACACAAAAGAACTTTTATTCTAAACACGTTCCGTTCGCTTCCTATAACTATTTTAACAAAGTATTTGCTTCCTAATAAATTATTAACATTGTAGCCTCCTGGCCGTGCCTGAGAACGTGTGGAGTGGTCCAACAATAAGGCCATTTGTTGCACTCTTCGACAATTACCACAAAAACGTGATAAGACCAGAGTTCGTCACGCCTAATGTAAGTACCTACTTACTTCTATCGTTTCAATTGAGTAATTCATTCCAACGTATACCTATAAGCAGCTAGACACCTGCATCAAACAAGGTAAACTAATGTTAGGTGATGTCATGTTGCAGGAGGAAACGGAACAGACCACTTTTATCAACACAATCCTTGCGACCGGTCCAATTAGAAGTCTTATGAACTATTTGGTCAGCAAAGGTAATGAAACTAGTTCTTTTTTACTTACATTACATCACATCAAAATGCTTCTACCGATCGATTTAAATAGCCTATCTTGATCAATCATCTTACCTACTGCCTAGATAATTATTCTTACAGGTTAACAGGCACCTACTTTTATAATTACTTGCACTTTACACTTGCACACTTGCACATTCTCATTCCATTTAGGTACGTTTGCAGTCAGTATGCTAACAGCTAAAGCTAATTGATATGTTAACCACTGAACTCTTTACAAATAATGAATTTTAATCGTAAGTTTCTTAGTAATCAACCCATACATAGATTATACTTTATACACTCATACCAGAATGTAGATACAGTGCAGTCTTTTAAATGTTCGTCAGTTGACAAATTCTCTTCTTTATCAAGCCAGCACCCTAATTGCGTAACGCAGGATCAATCATAATCTGAATCATTTTGTAACAGATTGCTAATCCATTACTTCGTATGTTCGAAAAATGTGTCTGCTCAGTAACGTAAATAACGCAATGGATATTGTTGAACTGTCAAAATGAAACAGATTATGATTGATCGTGTGTTACGCAATTAGGGTGCAGGAGACATGATACGTTTCAAAGACACGGCAGTGAGCAGACTATTGCATAGAAAGCTATATTTAAAGTGACAAACATATTTTGGCTGCGACTATACCTACCTAGGTGTAATGGATACCTTAATTTGAACCTATTTGTAACCGTCTACAGCCCAACACTCACTGCTTATGCCTCTAGGCGTGAGCTCTCTCACAGGCCGCTCTTTTCTTGTGCCAATCCCGGCACTCCTATGCCAGCCTAATCAAGCGTCCTCGTCCTCTCCTATTTGTAGGCAGGTACCATAATTCTAATACCTCTTTCCTATTAGGTCTGACTCAAATGAACGAGTACAACGAGCAAGTGAACCTGTTGAAGAAGATCTGGTTCACGAAGTACGCGCGCCACTGGACCGGCCTGTGCAAGTGCAGTTGTGCCTTCGAGAACATATTCATGGCTGAACTCAAGTCCAACGATGTACTTGGTAAGTATTGCCGACTTGCAGCCCAGTTAAGGATTTGAATGCAGAAAATCTTGAACTGCAGTTTTTCTTGACTCTTAACCACGTGGTTCCTAAAAACAAACTCTACCCCGCATAGCTACAACAGTTTCTATACTGATCCGTACCAATTATTCTCAATACATACACACACACACTACACTCGGTACTTAAAGTTGGCGGTTGAATACTTTTCGACCCTATAGGTATGCCCTTTGTAATAAACTTAATAATGATAAACCGTGAACCTTTTTCGACTGTCGGTAGGTCCTTACATGCAGCCTGTATAACATATTTGGTTTTTAGATCTGCTAGAAGGCATCTGGATAGGACCTTTGTGTTACCTTTTCGACGAATATGGGATAAAGGTACTTACTACCTTATTCAGGAAAGCATAAAACTAATAATGCATAAACAGTGACTAATTCTAAAAATTATTCTATTGTTCCATAATGATTAACAGCTTGAACAAAAGAAACATTTCAAAAGTATAAAGTTGTGTGAAAGATAATGATAGTATGTTTGTTTTGACGTTTTTTAATGTATTTGGTAACATTTCTTTCGGGCTACCTAAATCAGATTTTACAACGCTGCCCTTTGCCTGATATTCTTTCTACGTTTATTTTAACGTATGTACGTTATTTATTTCCCGTCACTTAAGTATTATTTTTTCCTCATAGGAGTGAGTTATTGTTTTTTTTTTAGTGCAATAAATTCTCTTAAACCGTATTTATTTAGCCGCCTTCACAGGGATTCGTCCTCAGGAAGTCCTTGTAAGGAGTCCCGTTTATTTGCAATTACATCATCAATTAGCAGTCTACACATGTTGGCAGCTCCTAAATATAGCCCTCACGTAACAATGAAATGACAGCAAACAACTATAGGTACATAAATATGACTTGAACATTTATCTATCGAACAAAGAACCCTGTAAATTTTTAACGACACGCAGCAGCGCTAGCGCAGGCATTTTACCGACTTTAAGCACATCATGGGCATAGCCAAGAATCGATTTGTTTTCGAAAACAGTTATATGATTTCTGATTTTGGTAATTTTGGTAATTTTAGCAAATAATTTGGGTTTCCTTCTAGGGTAGGTACTCTTAGATAGGTACCTACTATTGTTCCTGAACAGTAATATTTACTATTGAACATGGGCCTCCAACTTTATACCGAATTGTTTGTATTTCCAGGTCTTCACAGCTGGTTGTTCTTCGCTAAGCGTGAACAAGATCGCAAAGCCAATTACTTGGGCTACATCGATAAACTAGACCTGCCCGGGGTAAGTTAACATAGAATAGAATACTCTTTGTTGTATACACCATACAAATTACAGACATGAACATAGAAATTCACATACACGTAGTATGGATGACACAATGGGCAACATAATTGTGAAATTATAACTAAAATCACCTTTTGGACAAGTAGAATCAAATTTATTTTCTTGTAAATTTTGACGTTCAAAAGTGCCTTTTAATGGTCTATTTGAAATACATTATTTGACTTTGAATATAATTGAAGTACGTCTCTACTTTCTAATTGGAATATGATACGTGTCTTGAACTAAAATGACAATCAACCGTACGTAACTGACCCTTATGGTTTCTATTTGCGATCAAATCAGAATGACATAAAAAAATAGTTAGTCTTAGCAATGTAAATTTTGTCTCGATAAAGTAAGGTATAAACTAGAATGATTGCCGAGAGTTTTATCAAACTCCCGGTAACCATTTTAATTTATACTTACTTTATTACAATTAGATAATAGTTACACAGTCGGTTGATTTTTCTTGCGACTGACCCAACAGCTGTCTATTGAAATCAGTCCGTCTCACCGAATACAGAACAGAATATCGAAAAAACTTAGGTAGCATCCGGCTCCGTCAGTGCAAACGAATCGCCGAGGGTTATCATAAGGTTAGGCCAGTAGAACGATGGTCTTAGGTAGGTACATGGTACATTATTCGCATAAAAACAGGAACCCAAAACAAACATTTTTTAATTATTTTTGGATATCAGTAAGCAACACTTTGGTAAAGTATTACTAGCTAATTTAATTTGTCCCTGTATACTTATCAAGTCTCAACCAAAATCCTGCATTGCTGTTACAGAAAGGTATGATCCTGAAGCAGCACTCAATTCTGAGCGAGACTAAGGACGCGCCTGAGGTGACGATGTTCGTGGGCACGTCTCCCGAGCTCGAGCTGGCGCTATACACCATGTGCTTCATGGCGCGCCCCGACAGGCCCTGCAGGCTGCGCTACAACAACGTCAACTTCTCCATACAGACCAAGACACTGAAGTCTGAGAATGTACTTCTAATTGATACAGCTTACCCTGTCTACTAACATGCTACATTCTATACTAGCTATAGTTGTTTCATGTCACGAGAGCACGCCAGTCATTGCATTTTAAATCTTATATGTCGATGATAATTATACATGTCACAAGACGCGTGCTCGCCATTTGCAAATACTATACCTACATACTCAATATTATTATATGCAACAAATATTTAAAGACATAAGTGTATTCCGTAGGTAAACTAAAGCTCTCTTAACAATGTCCAAATAAAGATAATTTATCCAAATACATGAGTATTTATAAACTTAGAAGAAAGATAACGCTAGAGACATGCGAGTTGTTATCAAGTCTCGATCCGCGGGTCTTGCCCTGTATGATAAGCCTGTTATTAAATATGATTTTTCGCAATAACTTTAAAATAAGGCTAGATAATGACTGTGTAAAATAATAAACAAATTCAATGTAAACATCTTTTATTGCAACATTTCTCTAAAACACCGAGGACTATATAACACAAAATATTAATAATAGATAGGTGAGGAAAATATTTTAATAAAATAAACACAAATAGATTATGAATAGTATAAAAGAAGTGCATTTTTGTCTAAAATGGCTCAAAAGTAAGGTAATTTCAATAACAACTAGTCTTCGATATTATCATTCGTAATAGTTGGATTATAGGATATGGTTAGGTTAGGTAGTAGTAATAATATCTACTCAAGTGCTAGGAACAACGCTAAAATTCTTACCATACAAAAAAAGCTATCATATATTGTTGTAAAAATAATTTATAATTAAAACTACAATCAATGTTGATAAAGAGTAGATAATAATATAGAATACAGTATATACGATTGAGAAGAGATTAATTTTAATTAATACAGTCCGTTTTATCGTTCAAGTGAATAAATAGCTTTCAAAATGCCTAAAAAAAAATAAGATTCTTGGTGGAGATATAAGTGTAACTTTGGCCTCTTGCGATAATAATTCACGAGCACTACAGATGCTCAGTGTATATGAATGTAGGTACATAATAATAATCACACACAATAAAAGCAGTACCAAATGTTTTAACAAATCACTGTATGTATTATAAATTTAAATGAACCCGTAATACCTTACTACAGAATACTAATACATAGTTAGCTTTAAATACTTCAATGATGTATGCAATATTGTTTTTAAACTTACTCTACATTTTTCTACTTATATTTAATTTACATTTACCCGCTATTTTATGTTTTTATTATAAGTTCCAACTGACCGAATTGACAGTAAAGATATGTAAAAGTAAGAAAATAAATAAAGAAACTTATTGTAAGACGATATAAAATACTTCTGACTAGAATACCGTTGGATGATTTGCAGTATACCCACAGCGTAGATACATTAGTCTTACATTGTATAATTAAACTAATTTGCTTAGACATCTACAATTTAAATTCTTTAAAAAATATATACAAACAATTATAAAAATATCTAAAACCACTGATTCAATAAGTTCATCACTTAAAGTATTCTCGCCTAACTATTCAGCGGTACAGATTCTCTTTAATACTTTGAAACGAAACATAATATTATGGCAAAAATTACTAAAAAACTGATTAATGATTTAAAAATATTAACTTAATTCTAAGTGATAACATGAGTAAGTGTAACACTTAATTCAAACGAAATACGAGCCATACTCGTGTGGCATGACTCCGCGCCGTGGGTAGAACGTGTGTGTTTGCGAGTAGTTCATCAAGTTCGAAATGTTCGACGTGTAGATGTCGGCGAAGCGGAACAAACGTCGCGAGAAGTAAGTCGGGTTGTGGTATGTACGGAACACGCTACCGAATTGTGGGTTAAACACTGCCTTTATTTCATTCCTGCAATTGACATAACATCTCCTACAATGGAAGCATGAAAACAAAACACACAAGCGTTATTTTACAGCCAATCAGTCACGGTTACACGGATACGATAATTTTGATTATTTGCTTAGAAGTAATGCTTATAATACAGTATGCTTAATCGTAGCCACTGAGAGAAAGCAGGATAACAGCTTGAATTTTCCAGCTTAAAAAAGAATGAGGGGTAACAGAATCACCCTTTACGCCTGCCAAAACACACACAGTATTAGGTTATCCATTTGCTGCCAATAAGCGTCCCAGATTTGCAGCTTTAGCAATAAAGACGATAGGCGCATATTTCACGTAAACACCACTCACTACTCACCTGATTCCCGGAAAGCTTTAAACAGCCGCAGAGTAACAAAGAATTGGTACAAACCTCAAGTAATCCCGTTCTGCCATCCACTCGGTGACGACCTCGAGCGCGTCAGCATCCTTATAGTCCTGGTGGTCCTCTATGAGCTGCGTCAGCATCTGCAGCCAGTTGGCGTTCTCTTTGAACGATTGCGTGTTCAATGTGTTGATTTCGTGCTGGAGACAAAATTGAATAACTAAGATACGGTATTTAAGAAATCAGTGCAAGATTGCTGTGAATAGGGGAGATATAACGGGTGTCTCAACAAGACCGCCGGATTTAATTTTAAAGAAAAACACGATTAAATGTGAAATACAACATCAGCCAAATGGCCACCACGAAACCTCTGGCACAGGGTTATTCTGGATTCTCGGCAACAGATTCCCTTACTGTGGCTATATTTTCGAGTGAACGACAAGGACGACGACGAACAATGATCTTCTGATCCATCAGCGTAACTTTGGTCTCAAATTTTGTAATTAAGGTGAATCTTGTCGACATTTTTTCCTTACAAACTTCGGGAGTATATTACTCCACTGTTCGACAATAGTGCCGATTCTCTTGTACACCGAACTAAACTATCACTATAATTTCTTACTTTTGGCTATGAGAATCTTAAAGCTATTCTGCAAAAAAAGATCTCTAAATTTTTAAAATAATTTTGACACAACTAAAATCGAATTTGACAATCGCGACTCCATGTGGTATTTTTTGGCTTCGCAACGTGGTACTTGTTTGCCCTACCCCGTGATTTTTTTTAGAGGCGGAGTCGCGCAGGGGGGCCGCCTGGACGTGTTTTAAATGGATTTTTTTACTTTTTGTAAGGAAAATATGAAAAATTATTACCTACATGTTGAGTTCTAAAGGTCTGTAGGTTCTTTAAAGGGCGTCGAAATATTATATAATTTCATTATTTTTACGATAGGACACCATTTTCGAGATATAAGCAAAAGAAAAGAAATAAATACATAATAATATGAATACAGAAGAGTGTATTTGCGCCCGAAGTCGAGGTTTTGGTGTGAATTTTAGTTCTTGACAACTTACTTATTTTATTCCACACCTTTTCAATCGCGATTAAAAATAGTCAGATTTAGTTAGACAATCAAAATTTTATCTTGAATAGAATAATGTAATTGACAACAACAGAATAGCAAAATTACCATTTTCACTAAATTAAAAACTCAGTGCAATCTTAGTGCTGTCAAACTAAAATATAGTTATATTGTGTCACTTTAGTCAATTTCAGAATGGGAAATCGTCGTTTGACAGGAATAAACTAAATTTTGGTGATTTTTAGTTTAGTTTAGAGAATTTTGTGACAAGAGAATCGGCACCAATGTATATCAAAAATTAAACACGGTATGGTTTTGTTTCATTATTAATATTGTCTGTACGGAAGCAGAATACTAAAATAAAAACCCATTAAAAAGTTAGGAGCCAACAAAGATTCGTTTTTTTTTTGCTAATTTAACCTAACTTTGGGCATGTTTAAGTAATAAAAGAAAAATAATAAAATTTCCAAAACCAAGTCGGTACCGACAAACTCCAATTATCGAAAAATTCAATAAACTTTATTGGTCATTGATTTATGCAGTGGTATTTTCATAAAACCCGATCTTCCAAAGGAGCTTTCGAATGTTTTACTATAAATGATCCTGCATCTCACTCAATAACGTTGTGCATGTAGACTGACGTCTAACTGCTTATCTCTGATACTTTCTCTGTTGGACACAAAGCCTGGTGAGACAGCGTGATTTTTAGCCAGGCCCACCACTGAGTTCGAGCCCGCGACTAGGTTCCCCTTAAACCCCTCACTGTCGATTCATTTGGCGCATTATTGCGACCGAAAACTTGACGTAATTGGCGAACTGTTTTCGCAAAACTTTCACCATTTTTGTAATATGTTTTTACAATAATTAAACGTTGTTGATTTGAATACTTCTCCATATTCTTAAATCGCGTGGTCTATTCGTGATAACTGCCAAAAAAAATCCACCATACAACTCGTATTAACAAATTGGCGGCAAAATTTAAATGCTCTTGATGGGACACCCTATAGAGACTTCCTCGTTGGTTCAGTGGTCGCAAAGGCTAATGCTGAGCTTGATTGATGTTCATGCTGAGCTTGATTGTTACATGGGACTTAAACGTCACTGGCGAAATATGGGTGTGAAACTAACATCTATACACCGTAAGGCTTGCAGCGCTCAGCCGCTATAGTAACGCTTGCTAACAGATGTGGTAATTATGTGCACGGGATTTTGTTTTCAAATTGGTCAGATGTAACTTTCCTCGCCAGTACACCTCTGCACTTCCTTTCGGGGAACCAAGGCGTGATGCTATAAGTTAGACTTCAAAACTTCTCAGTTGCAAGTGGCAGAAAGTCTTCGCTGATATGTTGCTAACATAGCATAGGTAACTGAATCTTTCAGCTGAAACCTAGCTATGTTTCATATGTTTGGTGCTTGAAAAAGAATAGCAAAATTAAAATGGAACTAAATGCGATTCTCATTCTATTCTAAAAGTAACATTTTTATTAAAATTGTGGTCGTATCGCGACTTTTTAGCGCGGGGTCCTGGGGTCCCTAGGTCAAGCAAAGCGTGGGTTATCAGTCGGAAATATTCTGCAGGAGTTTGGTCGCCCTCTTTTACATAGTACCTTGTTTTCACAAGATTGCCAAGGTTATTGCCATTACACATTTCACTAGACGTCACCTATACAAATAAATAAAACTGATGTGTTTGTTTGTTATGTCAAAATTTACTAAATGCTTAGGAAAGTATACAGTACTAACAAAAAAAAAAACTATATCTATTTTGTGTTTTGGTTATTTGTTCCGGGTAATCTCTGAAACAGCTGGACCGATTTTAACGGGAGTTTCACTGGCACTTAGCTGATGTTATAAAGAGTATTTTTTGTCCCTGTAGCAAGTTCCCGCGGCATCAATCCACGCGGGCGAAGAGAACTCCAAAAGTAAGGCCCACTTCCATCATAAATCGCTAAACACGATAAGCGCTAAACGAATTTAAAACATCGTACTATTTCTGTCAATCGTTTGAAGATGATGAAAGAGACGAAATAATCTACTAACCGTCAACTCGTTGATGATCGCTCCGGTACGCCAGCCGTGCTCCAGTGTGACGTCAGCGAGGTCGCTGTAGGGATGGTCGCCGAAGTACAGCACCTGGTGGCCGTACCAGCCCGTTAGGTCTTGTAGCTGCTTCACTGTTCCCTGCAATGTTAAATTAGACATTGTATGAAGAACAACACTTATTGTTGCTCGTAGGACCGTCGGGAGTCGCGACCCAAACTACAAACTACGAACTAAATAAAAATTGTTTATTATCCAGGATGACCTGGATAATACAGTAAGTAGGGACTTAGATAAAACACAGGATGAGACAGCATGAAGATTGTATTTATTAGTTATCTCGCCATTGGTGAGTTGTTAGCCCTCGGCCCACCAACGGCGAGTTGAGATATGAAAAATTATATTAATTGCGAAACTTATTAACAAAACCAATTATTAAGGTATTATTGATTATATCAGATGTAATATTATTTTTCCATTTTGGTTCTTTTATAGTTAAAAGTAACATAGTTTTACCTCATAATAAATAATTCCCTTTTCTAATGACGAGACTTTCTCCCATATATGCGTGTTGGCACTTTTGTCGAAGACTCGTATGGGCCGCGACACTTCCGTGAAGAACTTGGGTTTATTCGCGTTAACTATCACGACGTCGAAGTAATCCCGCCAGTCATGACCCACTAACATTTCCATACCTGAATGCCTGAAAAAACCATTGAGAAATTTTCAGCAAACATTTTTGCTTGGTTTCTGTGAGACTGGGTTCTTGTACCAGGTCGACAAATCATTTTAGTGGGGTTGCCGAATAGGAAATTATAAAAATTCTTATATTTTCCTACTTTAACATACATGCCATCGGGCAGAGGTTTTCATGTTAAGTTGAAGCTTTTTTTTTAAATCTTTATTATTATTTCAAACTAGCTGACCCGTTAGACGTTGTCCTGTCTCAACTATGAATATTGATTACGCATTGGTATAATATTAGAAAAGTACATATGGTCGTTAAGTTTTCTTAAGTTTTTTAATGTTACACGCAACTTTTTAAGGTTTTTCTTTCATAAGAACCTTCTCCTGACAGTAACAAACACAACAAAAAAAGAATTAGCAAAATTGGTCCAGCCGTTCTCGTGTGATGCCGTGACCAAGGGGAATAGGGATCCATTTTTATGAATATAGATAGATGATCTTCTAACTGCGTGCAACGCGTATCGTGTTTGTCAAATGCATCAAACACGTCAGTAAACGTGTTTATCTCATTCGTCTATAAACATACTTGCCTCACGTGCTTATTAATAGGACAATCTGTGTTCTATGTTGATACAATGTAGTAAGCTGAATGGCCTAGACTAGCTATAGGTACATACCTTTAAAAAGTATATAACAAAGTCGTTTCGTGTCTGGCTGTGTGACTGCTTACTTGTTCTAAACTATGAAATGGATTTTGATAGTTTTCACCATCATTTAGAGAATATATACCGATTTTTTTTTTTCGCAGTAATACATTTATTTTTAACTTAGATGAAACAAAATTCCAGTCTCGATGTTTTGACAAGTCACGACATCCGCCGACCGCAGTCTGTGGAAGCCTGGGGGTTTCACTAGTAAATAATAATTCATAGCTTACTTACACAAAATGATAGGGACTATTAGTGACAAGGAACAGTTTCTTATCACTGTCCTGTAGCATTTGGAAGTATGTCCTTAAGTCTGCATTGGGCCTGATGTACTCCTTCACATTTTGAGCAACAATCTTGTGCATGATGGGATGACAGCTTTGCACCGAGTTCTAGAATTAATAAATCAAAGATTAATAATATCTTGTTATTGTTTCTAAGATGTGAAAAACTATCATGATATAATTATTCAACTAAATTGATTACCTTGACATCTAAGAACAAAATTTCTGGATGATAATCAATATGATTTTTGATAAAGTATTCAGCTACATTACATAGTAAACCCATTTCAGGAACCGAAAATAGATCAGCTAAATGCACCATCTTAGCTCTGTTAGGCTGAAAGAAAAAAAAAATTATATTTGGATTACCCAAAAATACAGTACAATTAATGATACTGATGGAATGGATGGAGAAATAACAACCAGAACCACATTCTAACTCAAAATAATACATTATTATGTTACTTGGCAGGCATTCTCAAACATGCCATTGCGTTTACAATAATAGATGACTTTCAAATGAACACAAAACAATAGTATGTATTTTTTGTTCCTTTCAATTATACAAATAAATGAAATTAAAGTATCTGTTTGTAATGTCAAAAATGTATATGCAAGATTTAAGTTTTTTTTTAAATGTCTGCTTGTTTCGGTTAATCTCTGAAATGGCTGGACCGATTTTCACAGGCAGATAGCTAATGTTATAAGGAGTAGGCTACTTTTTGTCTCGGCAGCACATCCGTTTCCGACATCCAAGCGAGCGAAACCGCGGGCAATAGATAGTTTTAACGTAACAATAGTGAATCCTAAAGAAATAGGTCTGATGTCTGATTGAGTACAGACAGCAATATACAAATACATTTAGTAGTAGGTACATATATATCAATGTCTTGTCACAGATGGTCCTTGTGTCAACATTGCAAAGGGGAGCACAAATGAATGATTGCTTACAAGTGCCAGTGATTACTGACTGCGATAGCAGTAACAACCAATAACTAGATATAGTTACTCCTCTAGAGTATTATTGTCAAAGTGATTTTCAACCTTAGCACAAAGGAAACAATGATTGGAAATAGAAGATATGTGGTATTGACTTGGTTGTTATAGTCATGTCTAGCTCAGACTATCTTTTTCCAGGTTTTTTTCTTTTAAAACAATACTTTTTCAATATTTTGTCTGCTTGATTTATCTTTTAAATCTCACTATCCTACTAATATTATTAATGTGAAAGTTTGTTTGTTTAGACATTTGGATGATTGTTACTTAATCTCGCGAAAACAGCCAAACGGATTTGGATAAAATTTGGCAGAAATATAGTTTATAACCTGGATTAATACTTGACATCCCGAAAATATGTTCCCATGGAATAATTTCTGAGCTCCAAGCAAGCGAAGCCACTGGAAAAAGCTAGAACCATAAATTAACTAATTATACTTACTTTATGTGCTCTGGTATCACCCTCAACATAAGCTATGGGTATAATTCTGTTTCTGTATAGTTTGAGCACTTCATCAGCAGGCACCTGTGTAAGACCTCTATACACAGCTCCAAATTGTATTTGTAAGAATGAGTCCAGTTTCAACAGGAGGCCTTTTTCTATGTCATAATGCAAACCTCTGACAGCAAAGTTAGGTTTGTATTCTAACTGCAGGATTTCTGGAGGATACTGAAAGGAGAAGAAAACAATACAATATTTTTGTAATAAGTGTCTCAACAGACTTCTTGAACGAAAGGCCAGACCTGCCAATAGTGAACCACTATCACTACATATTATAAAACAAAGTCCTCGTTGTTTCTGTCTGTGTCGTCAGTTCAGGGTAAATTCAAAAACAACTGAACAGATTTTCATGCAGTTTTCACCAATAAACAAAGTAATATATGAGGAAGGTTTAGGTGTATAATTTATTAAGGTTTTGTGTAAATTGTTTAAAGCAGAATAAAGCAAATATTAAACAAAAAAAACATTACCTATGTTCAGATCTTCTATTGAATGATACGGACTAATGAGTATCAGTATGCCGAGACTCATTGGTGGAAGGTGGAAGTAAACGGAAACCTGTTTGCTTGAACCATTCAGGTCAGCCTTAGACTTAACACATTCAGCTATGTCTCACTTTCTAATGGTATTGACTAGGTATTGTACAGCTACTCATATTATCTTATTTAAAATATTCACATACCAACCTTATATTTTTCCAAAAGTATTTCTCTGCCGAGGTTATACAGCAAATGTTCCAGGCTAGGCTTGTAATGTGCCAGTGTGTAATCATAATCAAACCCATATACTTTGACTTCAGAAAGATCCAGCTCATTGCAAGCAAATACACCCCGTGGATTCACATCTTGGGGTAATTTTTTTGCTACAAAGAGTAATTAATATGTAAAGCACTGTGCACCTACACGGAAAGGAAACAATAAAAAAAATCTGGCATACACTTACATTTAAATTTTAGCTTTGTACGACAATAGGCCTCTTTTAACAATTCGCGTGTTGAAAAACTTCTGCGTGATAAATCTTCGGGATGTTTTTTTGGTAGCTGTGATACACTGCATTTCCATCTTTTTATACCATTTATTGTTAAATTACTACGTAAACTCATCAGGGATGACATTTTTGTTAATCACAAGACGAAATGTATCACTTAAAACTGAACCCAATGCACATGGATTTATTATTTTACGCATTAAAACATTAAAAATAGATTAGGTAACTGTCAGCTTTTATATTATTTTAAAAATCGTTGCATAATTATTCGAATAAACATCACGCACACTACTTTTACTTTACCCATGCAACTTTCGTACTTCGCTCAATGACAGCTTGACAGCATTGACAGGTTGCCGAAATTTGACAATATTTAAATGTTGCCAACTCCAAAAGATCAAATTATCGAGTTCCCACGTCGAAATGATCGTACAAATAAAATCACAAAAATAAAACCTAAAACATTCATCAAACATTGATAACAAACGACAATGACTAGTCAAAGGAGGAGAATATGCCAAGTTTCACCACTAGTAGCGCTAGCAGCACAAACCGCCAAACTTTACACACGACCTTGCAGTGTATCACAGATCACAACAGTCTTTGTTTAGTTTTTACAGTCTGTATTCATGCGTGCCCATGAAATATAAAGCTAGCTTGAAGAAAATATTAAGTTACTAGCTTTTGCCAGCCGCTTCGCCCACGTGGAGGTCGAAAATGAGCCCATAGGAACGTACTTCTGGAATTAAAAGTATTCTATGTGTTAATTCAGGTTATAAACTATCTGTGTGTCAAATTTCATTCAAATTCTTTCAGCCGTTTTTAGATGATTGAATACCAAACATCCAAACACCGAAATATCCAAACTTTCACATTAATATTATGTAGGATCTGGGAAAGCCATAAGAATACCTACAGTTTATAATGTGGAGTCGCCGTCGGATGGAAACAAATGTGATGTGATTGTGATTGTTGTGTTATGTGTTGTTGTTTGTGTGTGTGATGTGATTTTCATTTGAAAGAAATGTGATAGAATGTGAAAGAGATAGAGACATTTATTTATATGTTGACGTAAGTACCTACTTGACAGTTGACGTTGACCTTTTGTTGACATTTTGCGTTTTAGTTTGTCTGACAAATACGTTTTGTTCATGGAACTATTTTTTTTTCAAAGCTCAAATTATCATACATTTGACAATCACTATCGTACATCGTATACACGGCTACACATCAAGCTATACATTTCCAGTATAAGCTGAACTCGCATTGTATAGGATTTCCGTACAGTGCGAGATCAGCGTAAACTGGAAATGTATAGCTTGATGTGTAGCCGTTTATACCATTGGCTATCGTACGGCCCCATAATTATTCCTCCGCATCGCTGTCAGTGGGAAAAGTCCCCGAATAAGTCCCCAAAAGGCTGGCAACGTTGCCACGTTGTTTAGCAAAGTATAATCTTTGACTTAAAAATAAGCCAGCTCTATGTTCAGATAAAGGCTTAAACAGTCCACCAACCGCTTGGCTTTGTCCCGAAATACTCGATGAGCACTCGGACCCCACGGCCCAATTCAAAATATTGAATTTTTAAAAATTATAATAATTACTAAGTACAGCTCAAATCTATTTACAACTTCTTCTCACAGAACTGTAAACATTCTAACAGTACCGCCTTCCATTAATTAGCGTCATGATCAAAACTATGTTTATTCTTAGTTTTATTATTATTTTTAATATTAGCTTTTGCCAGCGGCTTCACCAGCGTGGAGGTCGAAAATTATCCCACGGGAACCGGGGTAAAAAGTAGCCTGTGTTCACACTTAAGTAGGTTCCTTTTTATCCCGGTTCCCGTGACCACACGTGACGTCAACTTTGTGTAAAGATGAGTAGGTAGTTGTAAACAAGTGAATGTCGAGTTTATAATTATCACGATTTGTAATGGATATAAAGTGTTACTGGCGTGCGGTGCCTCTGTGCCACTCTGTGCACAAATACTTCTAAAGCTTTTTTTTTTTTTGGGAATGACATCTCTCAGTTAACCTTGAGAGGCCGTAACCACAAAATATAGAGAGTACAGAAGTCGATCACATGTATGTACTTCACTTTTCATACCTACGCGCTCGGCGGTCGCGATATGGTTGTCAACTTTGGCTTATGTACAAAGAAATTATCGTGGTAGTGGCACTCGTATCTAGGTGTTTGATTTATTGTTGAGAATGAGACTACTTCAATCCCGCAGTACCTTTATCCCGCATAGCAAAAAAACTTATTCTACAATATTAAAACAAAACAATAAAGTATTACTATACAAAAAGTTTACAGAATAAAAATATATAATTAGATGTATGAGGGAGGTTATCTGACGAACGGAAACCACCTTTCTAGTTTAAAAGTATATTTGGTATATAAACATTGGGAACGAAAACCCTAAATATTAATATCTTTCGCGTAACAATAATGGCGGCACGGCGTAGGCACGTGGCGACTTGCGCGGGATAATGACACACGCGTCTACGCAGTAAGCGTGCGGGTGGCGGACTGGTGCGCAGTGACATGCGCGTTTGACGCAACGGTCCCGCGAGGGAAAGAGACAACATTTAGTCCCTGTACCGTGGCGGCATGCGACCGCGGGTCGCTCGCATCGGACGCGATTGTGAATGGTTTGCTACATACTCCCCCTCCAGTCCTGGAGAACGCCCTCGGTCCTGGACTGGTACATTTACAGCAGCATTAGCTGGACGTCCGCGATTTCGTTTAGGAATAACGGGTTTTGGTAAGGAGTCGTAGCTACCTCGGTAACGTGTAAGGTCTTCAGAATGATATTTCCCTATATCTACATATGGTTGTTCAGTGCTCGCGATGGTGTACGTTGTTGGACTTACCTTTTTAGTGATTTGGTAAGGGCCATCTCGGCGAGGGTAGAATTTAGAAGTGAGGTCTTTTGACGCCAGCGAGCGCTTGACGCTCAGCTGGTTTAAGGTGAGTACCTTCATCATCCCTAAGTATATCTGTAGCGGCGCAGGACACGTCACGCGAGGTAGGTTCGAAGCATAAGTTATATTTTACATTTTCACATTTACTAAAATACCAAGCTGCTTTACAAAAATCAATAACTACTCCCGCAGCGGTTATAAAATCGATCCCTAATAACGTCTCGTTATTAGTCGAGTCGGGAAAAATTAAGAATGGAATCATAATAACTGCCGTTTCTAAGCACACCTCTAAGGTGGTGGTAAGTACATCCATCGTACGGATTACACCGTCGGCAAGCTTAACTTCGCGTGTCGAAGAGCTGAGGGGATGACCTTGACGTAGAAGGAGAGTATATAGCGTATGCCCCGCAATGCAATGTTTGGCGGCCGTATCAATCAACGCGGTGCCCGAGAAACCCAAAATTTTTATATTAAAAATGGGTCGCAGCTCGCGACCAATGGAGGGTCCCGTACGGTCGTTACACAAACATATCTCGTTTAAACATATATGGGCATTATCCTTTTGATTTTTTAAATCACTATACAAAACATCATTATCACAAAAATGGGCATTCTCCTTTTGATTTTTAAAATTCTTACACAAAACATAATTATTATGAAAATGCACATTCTCCTTTTGATTTTTAAAATCGGTACACAGAAATTCGTTTTGATGTGCAAGGCTTTTACCCTTATTTATATCAAAATTACTACACACATTTTTCGGAATTTGCGAATTATTAACATTATCAGACTTACACATAATATTAGTTACACATTGTGGGATAGCATCACTCTGTTGTTTACTAAAATTGTTACGCACATTTTCATGTGGAATAAAATCGTTTTTGTCACAAATATAGTCTGACGCGAAATTTTTAGCAACTAAATGAGATTTTACGGAATAAAAACTTTGATCACTACTTTTACTTTGTTCACTCTCACCTTGATTCTGCAACTTACGACAATGTTCTTTGGTGTGGCCAAACCGTCTGCAGTATGTGCAGGACGGTCGTGGCCTCTTTGCCTTGTCGTGCTTCGATGGAAGAGGCGCGGGCGGCGCCGCTGGAACAGGGATGGGGAGCGCGGGCGGAGCGGGCGCATGCTGCGCCACGGCGGCGGGCGCGACATGCGCCGGCGCCCGGACGGGAGCGAGATCGCGCGCGGGGGGCGGGCGCTATCGCGAGCGGCAGGTTGCGTGGACGTCGGTGATGTTGCCGGCGTTTGTGTTCGACGCTCACTCGCAGTTGGCGTTACATTGTTTATCTCGTCGAATGAATCCTCGATATTCCGTGCGAGACGGAGTAATTCGTGGAAACTGCGGCAATCCTCTCTTCGTAGCCTCTTTCTTATTCTGCTGTGTAGAAGGCCGTAGGTCATGTCTATTTGAGCCGATTCCTTTATATCGCCTTGAGGTAATCGTGCCAATAGGGCGCGGATGCGCGCTACGAAAATATCTGTGTTTTCATTGCCCTGCGGCGTCGCAAACATTTCTAAGTAGATCCGATGAGGCGGCCGGCGATCACCATAGGCACTTATCAGGTTTTCTTTGGCTTCGCGCCATGACGACACAGAGTATTTTATTCCTTGCCACCACGTGGCTGCTTCATCCTTGAATAGGTAGGCTAAGCCGCGCAGAATGTTTGAATCCGTCACCTGCGCACAATCAGCATACGCCTCGATAGCGTCGACAAATGCTTCAATCGACTCCTTCGGTCGGCCGGAGAACGTGGCTTTGCAGCGGGCTAGGGTGTTTTGGCCTAGCAGTGCGAGTGATTCCGGGGTCGATGCACTCGCCCGCGACATCGAGTTGAGCAACTCCCTAAATGCTTCTGTTTGAGAGCGTTGGAGAGAGGCGATAATAGTCGCCACGTTTTCGTTGGAGAACGTAGCGTTAGCATCGATGCGCGGCGAGGAAGAAAACGCGTCGTCGCCATCTTGGTTGGCGGGCTCTGCGGTCGGCGTGTTTGGTCGCGAGAGGACGGGGAATGCGTCGTTAGCATCTTCCCTCCGAGACAAACTAGCCGCTCTACTCCTGGTCACTGGCATTTTAATTCGTCACTGCACAACTGTCACAACTTTGCACTATTGTCACACGAAAAACTAACGTTGGAGCGCCACATATGAGGGAGGTTATCTGACGAACGGAAACCACCTTTCTAGTTTAAAAGTATATTTGGTATATAAACATTGGGAACGAAAACCCTAAATATTAATATCTTTCGCGTAACAATAATGGCGGCACGGCGTAGGCACGTGGCGACTTGCGCGGGATAATGACACACGCGTCTACGCAGTAAGCGTGCGGGTGGCGGACTGGTGCGCAGTGACATGCGCGTTTGACGCAACGGTCCCGCGAGGGAAAGAGACAACATTTAGTCCCTGTACCGTGGCGGCATGCGACCGCGGGTCGCTCGCATCGGACGCGATTGTGAATGGTTTGCTACAGATGTCAATTTTCACTTATCGAAAATCCCTATTAACTTCTAAACGGATTACCCTATTTTACACAATTTATTTTGCCCTATCCGTTTTAGACCTAAACCTATCAAATGTCACTAAAAACAACACAATATCTACACAAACAAAAAAAATATGTATTTAACTTACGTAATATTTGGTGGCATGAATGGCCCGTTCTACTTAACTGGTCCGGGCGAATCTACTCATGCACATTTTAAAAAGTTGACATCTGGCCCGCAGGCCAGTTTCTGCGTGGGCGAGATGTCCCTTAACCCGAATTTACCTTACAAAAAAGTTACTTCGTTTATTATAGGTATAAATCGAGCATAATAGCTACCTTACAAAATATTCTTGCCATAATTACAAATAATTATGATCAGCGGCGGGCGGTTACGCAGGCGGCGGCGCCGGCGGCGCGGCACGGCCGTCTCGCCAAGCAATTCCATCTTAACTATATATAACTAGCTTCCGCCCGCAGCTTCGCCCGCGTGGAAGTCGGAAATTATCCCGCGGGAACGTACTACCGGGATAAAAAGTATCCGATGTGTTAATCTAGGTTATAATCTATCTGTGTGCCAAATTTCATCCAAATCCATTCAATCGTTTTTGCGTGAAAGAGTAACAAACATCCATCCATCCATCCATACTCACAAACTTTCACATTTATAATATTAGTAGGATGAGAAAGATGAGCGTACTTTTTAGTTTATATGTACTAAAATAAATACCTAGTATAAATTGTAAAAATATTACAAGGCCACAAAGTCATGTTCGCTTACCTACAACTAACTATTCTGTGTTACGTTAAAACGAACCATCGAAACACAAGCAAATACCTAGGCACTTACCTCTCTGAAACAACTGGTACCTAGCTAAAAAACGACAATTCCCAGTTTAAAGTTGAATTTAAACAACCGTCTGCTGAACAGTTATAATAACTTTTTTTTTGTTCCTCCATTTGGCACTTCACAGACGCGTGTCTCAGGGGATGCCACGCGCGCTTGCACTGTTCCCAACCTGTCCGAGATATCGTGTCCGTGAGCGGTGTCTATGTGTGCGTTGCTCAAGCGAGCTTTGTATGTAGATTGACTTCTGTACTTTCTGTATTTTGTGCCGTAACTGCTGCACCGGACTTTCCTGTGAATGCTTTTTAGTAAAACTAAAAGCCTAAAGCAACTACTTCTAAAACTGCGCCACACAAAGTATTTGCACAAAATACAGAGAGTACAGACAACCCTAGCGCGACCGCCGAGCGTAGGTATGAAAAGTGAAGTACATACATGTGATTGACTTCTGTACTCTGTATTTTGTGGTATTTGTACCGGTGCCGTTTACACAAATCTGACGTCACGTCTGTTCACGTGATAAAAAGTCATCATAAGGAGCGTTTTGGCGGTAAATTCAAAACAAAGAAAAATAAATTTGACTGATTTAGTTGACGAGAATATCTATCTGGCCGCAGTATGAAATTATCGTAGACGATTTATAACCTTATTCATATTGTGAAAGATGATAAAAGTCGCTTGAAGTCGGCCGAACCCTTTTCGGGTTCGGCGGGGCTTGACGGCAAACGACTTTCGCGAACCAAAAACGGGTTCGGCCGGGCTTTAGCGGTCGATTTTAATTGTGAAAATGGATTTAAATCAATTTATTTTTATTTTTCTGTTAAATATCTCGTCCCAATCTTAAATTTCAAATAGTTTTTATTAAATTGGAAAATACCCTATTATGTGCGTAATTGTCTAGATTAGTAAGCGGTATGTTATTATTTCTCATTGCAAATAAAATGTATTTTAAACTATTTGCTTAAATAAAACTATTTGCATTTAATGTTTTAGGATGTTACTATGGAGCCAATCGGACACTATGTTAAAACCATTTTGAGCATGTTCATAGACCTCAACTCTTGATTTAGCTGAGAACAGTACAGCGGTGTCATCAGAAAAAATACAATAATTATAATGAAATCTTAATTAAGGACACGTTTTCTAATTAAATTAAAAACTTTATGGTAGCCAAATATTTATTATTCTTAGTACCTTTTAAAATTGTTTTAAAAGGCCTGCCTAGGTACCTAGGTAGGTACCTAAGTTACAACACACCTGTTGACTTTCCAACACTGTTTTTAACGAATGAACTCATTAAATCCAAGTCGATAAACAACTGTGCTTTTGTTCGAAATTCATGTAGGTTCGTCACTCTAATATCGCAGAAGCTGTATGTTTTGTAGTACAGACGCCAGCACATCAAGCTACCCCAATCTGTAAAATTTCTTTGATGCTGGGGCCACACTACGGTCGATGTCAATGCCCAAAATCGCGATAAACATTCCGATAATTAAAGCGATAAATTCAGTGGCCAGACTTGACCGCCACCCGAGTTATCGCCTAACGTGAAATGACAATGTGAATACCGATGTAAAATAATCGCGATAAATTGTGGCTACACCTACGGTTAACGTCCATCATCGCGATAATAGCTTGATGTGCTGGCGTCTATACACATTACCCATTTTTTTTGTTAAGTATTTTCTGGTGTACAATAAAGTACAAAGGGTGAAATTAAATTAGCAGGCAATACTTGACCTACAAGTTGAGTATCGATATCGAAAACTAAATGGAATTTAAAAAAAAGTATCATGCGTAAGTAAGTACAGACTGGCGTCTGTACTTACTTACAACTTACAAAGAATATATTTATTTATTTATACATGGTGAAATTAAATTAACTGGCAATAGTTTATCCACAAGCTGGGTATCGATATCGATAAGTAATTAAATTTAAAAAAACCTTGCGTAATTATTAAAATTTGTAAAAATTCTCAATGTTCTACGAAAAATTATAATAACAGCTAATCGATTGCGGGCATTGACCTTCGGTCATCGCATCGCATAGTTTTCGATATCGATACCCAACTTGTAGGTCAAGTATTGCCTGCTAATTTAATTTCACCCTTTGTACTTTATTGTACACCAGAAAATACTTAACAAAAAAAAATGGGTAATGTATATAGACGCCAGCACATCAAGCTACCCCAAACTGTCAAATTTTCCCAATTGAACATGAACCTTATGTTTATGGTATTACATTCTTAATTAAGATGAAAATCTATAAAATAAATTTGACAGATTGCGGTAGCCGGATGTGCTGGCGGTCTGTATGCACGGCTACACCTCAAGCTATACATTTCTAGTTTACGTTGATCTCGCACTGTACGGAAATCTTATACAATGCGAGACCAGCTCATACTGGAAATGTATAGCTTGATGTGTAACCGTGTGTACCTAAGTACTTAGTCTATTTATTTCACGATTCGTGACTGTGAAGTATTTTATGAACTGTAAACAAAATATATTCTACAATATTATTGGTAGATAACTGTTACTTATGAATTAGTAGAATAATAACTAAATTTGCGGAAAAGCGCTTCCAATTAAATTTTTACTGCGGTAACGGAAGGTATATGCTGTAATGCTGACATCATTGTTAGCCAGCTTCAGTTTACAGTCATTGTCTGCACGAGTGACAAAGCAGAGAGTGTAGAGTGCCATCTCCAGCTCCGGCGAGGTTCCAATAAAGATGGTGTTAACAGGTTTATCAACACCTTGTTGATTAAAGTGGAACTTCATGACGGCCCCTTTCTGAAAAAATCATAAATATGTTGTTACCTAAATGAGAGTAGGTAAATAAATTATTCAATCAATCTGCCTAGCCTTACCCCAACGTTAGGGTCGGTTTCCAGTTTTACCGGATGCAGCTGGATACCACTATTTTACATTTTGCCTATTTGATCTTCACAACCCAGTTACGGGGTGATGCGATAGTCAGTACCTATATGAATATGATGTGATGTTATGCTGAATTCATGGTTACAGTTTACGCACTGGTTAAAAACTTATCCTGTATTTGTAACCCAGACAGATTCACTGAGACCAAAGCCTAGAAAACTTGGATATTATAATAATACCAACCCACATCATAAATAAATAAAGTAACTGCAATTTAAAAGTTACCATAAAATATTGATGTCTGTCCAAATAGAACCCCACGTTTCCTTCTATGAACAGCACCTTAATTGCGTAAAGCACGATCAATCATAATCTGAATAATTTTGAAACAGATTGCTAATCGATTGCTTCGTATGTTCGAAAAATGTGTCTACTCAACAACGTAAATAACGCAATGAATATTGTAAAACTGTCAAAATGAAACAGATTAGGATTAATCGTGTGTTACGCAATTAGGGTGCTGAAGTCGCGTGCTAAGCATGATACCTACCCTCGGGGTAATTGGGTAAGTTGACGTCAACACGAAGGTTTTTCGCAACGGGATTTTATCGCGCTTGGCGTTATGCCACGTTCCCACAGCCATTCCAGGAAAGACTAATTTTGACAGTTCAACAAAATTCATTGCCACCGCCGTGTCCTCGTGGAGGTGATCGGCGGCAGCGATCTCTCGCGTCCGACCCTGGTCCAGGCCATGGTACGGAGCGAGAGGGCATGGCTGGCAGTCGCCTCCTTCAGCGAAGCAGTTATGCTCGCAAAGAGGGAGGCGGCGCACGTGAGGGAGATGCAGTACATGCGCCCTCACAGCCGTGGCATTCGCAGGAGACGCCCTGGGCGTCGGGAATCCCAGGCTGATTCCCGGCCACCGTAGGCACGGGCTTGCGGACGGCGAGTAATGGGTAGCTCGCTGTCCGGTAAGGACCAAGCCCGGGTCAACGGCGCGTTGTGTTCCACGCGCGCCGCAAAGAGATATCAGCACCAACTGAGGGGGCCCGCAAGGGCCAATGCCTGCCAGGGGTTCGGGTTGTTCGAAAGAGATACCGCCGCCCCTGGCACACAGGCAAATGAGGGAACAGGGGTGGGTTTTAGTCAGTAAAAGTCTGCACGCCCTCCCGCTCCACCCAGAGCGGGAGAAGTTATTTGATGATTTCCCACCCAAAAAAAAAAAAAACAAAATTCATTGCGCTATCTACGTTGAGCCAGACACATTTTTCGAACATAAGAAGCAATCACATTCTGAATAATTTTGAGGGATATTGCTAATATGCTTCAAAATGGTTCAGATTGTGATGATAGTGTTTTATGCAATTAGGGTGCCGTTCAGCCGTACAGCGGCAGCGGTCTCTATCAGTAAGTCTTATAATATAAAAAGAAACTACTCACGTCGCTTAATTCTGCGTATTTCAAGTATCCTAGATAATTAATTCTATTGGCCGATTCTTCTCTTGAGAAATAAATCCAGTTATGTAAACCTATAAAAAAGAAATAACTTAGGTACCTAGGTACTACGAGATTCATATTCACAAGAAATAAATTAAAATTGTACGCATACCCGAAACAGCTCCATTCTTAAGTTCAGAGACAAAAATATGTTCGAAGCCGGAACTGCTTATTTTTCCTTTACCTCTTGAATATAAACCGAACCATATTTGTTTCAGGAAGTCTCTTTGTTGTTTTGGGTCTGGAGTTACGTAGCCTGTAACAGGATATATGTAATTTTCAGCCTGTAATCACTAAATAACGCACAAACGAAATATTTTTTTAATTTCTATGGTGCTACGGTTACCTGTCCGTGAAAATTAGCAAATCATCGGGCAGTAAGTACCTAAGGGCAGTTAGGGGCCACCATATACCCTTGTTGCCATGTTGTAGCTGCTGGAAAAGGTTTTTTTCGTTTTGTTTCCGGGGAATTTTGCAAAGGCACCCGGGCCCTGGGCATACTCCCGGGGAGTGTGGCTTTTTTACCTCAAAAACCACCCCAGGAAGGTACACCGTTACCTCTTAAGAGACCACTCTGTGCAGCGCCTGTTACGGCAAATCTCTGGGGACATTGTTACCTCCTAGGAATATTTAAGTATGTTTTTAAGACCTAATAAAATATTACCTTTATTTTTCAGAAACGTCATTAAGTGCCTCATAACAGTAGTAGACATTACAGCATCCATGAAAGCGTTCTCTTCATTTCTCTCCTGAAAAATGACAATAAAATAATGTAAGATTCCTGTCTCTAGGGTTGAAGATACTTCCAAACTACGAAGTCCCCAAACTAAAAACTACGAGTTCTGAACAACAAAAGCCGTTTTTTTTTACAGACTTTTATGTAAGTAGGTCCCTTTTGTAATAGTGCAAGCTGAGATGATGCATCAATCAACGCAGCCTATCGCAGTCCACTGCTGGACATAGGCCTCTCCCAGGCTGCGCCACAACACTCTATCCTCCGCCTTCCGCATCTAGTCTGTCCCACCCACCTTTTTAAGGTCGTCGGTCCATTTGGCTGGGGGGCGTCCCACAATACATTTGCCGATACGCGGTTTCCACTCCAGGACTAGTCTGCTCCACCGTCCATCGGTCCTTCGACAAACATGGCCAGCCCACTGCCACTTCAGCTTGCTCACTCTATAATCTATGTCGGTAACTCCGGATCTTTTCCGGCCAGCCTAAACGGCCTCAGCATGAATTTGGACAAGACGACAGTCATGTGCAATTCTCACGTCTTGCCGAGTCCACATCGAAGGGTCGCTTCTCGAAGTTGTGAAGGAGTATGTCTACCTAGGGCAACTCATCCAGTTCGGTAGACACAACTTTGAGAAAGAAGCCGACAGGAGGATCCGGTTGGGTTGGGCAGTATTTGGGAAACTACGTCAAGTCTTTTCGTCGCCTGTTCCGCAATACTTGAAGACTAAGGTCTTCAACCAGTGCGTCCTGCCCGTGATGACATACGGTGCCGAAACGTGGACACGGACAGTTGGGCTAGTGCACAAATGGTCGCTCAGCGCGCTATGGAGCGGGCTATGTTCGGAGTTTCTTCGAAGGTTAAAATAAGGAATGAAATTATCCGGAAAAGAACCGGAGAGATCATGCATAATTGTAAATAATTATGCAATTATGCATCACCTCTACTGCATGACTCTTTTGGGTAAACAGGTGTTCAGTACGCTCGCATTATAATAATGACTTCATCTCTATATTCTACAATTTTTAGGTAAGTAGTTTATTATTTACGAGCATGCTAAAATCGCAATTGCGTAGCTTTATCTATGGACTTGAGTTCAATAGTTCAACTATTAGTCCGCGATATTATTTTGTTATTGTATTTATTTAGGTCCCTTGAGGATTAAATTGAACGTCGGGACCCGGAAGGCCAGTAGACCAATTTGAATGTTGTAGGTACCCGATGATTGCTTTTCGTACCTCTGCAGCTTCTCTAATAAATGTAACAAAAAGACAAATTAATTACCTGCGGCGTCACATGTTCATTAACCAATGTGTCTCGTTCATAATTGTCCAATAATGGAACGAATTTCTGAATAGTCGGAATATTCCATACTTCAGGAGTGACGGTGACTAATCTACGACAAAAAGATAACATTACGTATACACAAATCTTTTTCAGGATATTACTCAAGTCATCAATTAATCGTCATAACTGAGTGCTGTTATGTTATGAACCCAGGTATGGCATGTACAAATTTAGATGCATCTCTTTGGAGTAGGTACTACTTACGGGAGAGGTGCCATGTCCACTGTTGAATGCGACGTAGTCTTTGCTTGATAGTTAATCGTTATGTATCTTGCGGCATTATTAGTGTCCTTTCTCAATAACTCTTCGCTTAGGGTTTCTAATTCAGCATCAGTAACGCTGTTCGTGTTTGTAGATCCACGATTGTTATTTATTATGGAGCTTGGTAGCACTGGTGGCGTCCCAGGCCGAGACATTGGTGAGGTAGGAACTCGCGTTGTAGGCTTAGGTGTCGTAACCGTAGAGTAGGTACTAGGTCTATTGCCTCCGACAGCTGAGCTGAAGCTCATTGGTTTAGGTGTTTGGACCGATGAAGGCGCCAGTGTCGACGGTAAGGTCACCATCGGACTTTGCCCATTTTTATTGGAGTTACCTTGTAAAACTGAACTGTAACTAAATGTTCCTTGGCTCGGGCTTTTGTTATCATAAAAGTTTATAAGATCTTTGACTTTGCCTCCAGTTCCAGTAGGCTGGTTGTTTTGTTGAATGGGCTTAAGGGTTGGATATTGAGGCGCAACATAGTCTCTTTTTCCGTTAGATGATTGAGAATTGCGTTGGGGCGCAGGGTTGATCGCAGTAGTTTGCGATTGTGATGGCGATGTTGGACCAAGAGACGGAAATTGAGAAGCGTAGCTAGGTCTGCCACCATTTTGATTATTTGGAGACATTTGCATTTGACTATTTCCTCCAGTGGGCTGGTTATTTTGTTGCACAGGCTTTAGAGTTGGAAATTGAGGCGCTACATAGTCCCTCTTCCCGTTGGATGACTGGGCATTGCTTTGTCGCCCATTATTTACGTTATTGGGCGCAGTCGCCTGTGTTTGTGATGAAGCTGGGGGGCCAAGCGCTGGAAATTGGGCGGCATAATTAGGAATGCCTCCATTTTGGTTACCGTACGTTTGCTGACTTCCGGATGGTTGACTCGCTACATTATCTCTTTTATTTCCACCAGTCGGTATACCTCCTTCGTGTAATAAGAAGTCTGTATTCGTATTAACCCATTGCCGCTTATTATATTCTAAACCTGGAAGGAAAGTGGATAGAAATTAGTACCTATCTAAAAAAAAACCTGAACCTAACACGCGTGCTCTATGTGTGGCTACTTCAATGTGCCTTGATTTGATTTGCTATTAATTTGTAAATAAAACTTGCTATTGCTAGATTAGCTAGAATAGTCGCGGTATGGTTATGCTAACCTCGGTGTAGGTTTAATAAGCTGCAAACATCGTTACGTTTAGGCAAAGAGATTCGATCGACCTTCAAAGATCGCAAGCAAAACAAACAGGAAAAATAATGAAGTGGAATTTCAAGAAAACCACTTAGTATTGACCATGAGTGACGTTGACCATGGTGTGCAAAAGCTACAATTTAAGTTCTTTGCTGAGTCAACTGCACATATCACTATTACTCATTTACTCCTAGCGCAACTGAACAAATCACTATTACTCATTTACTCCTAGCGCAACTGAACTGCATGCAATCGAGTTTGTCCGAGACGTTTCAAACTCTACCCGAAAGATAAGTAAGTACGTTAAAATCCAAAACGTTATACCCATAAGCCCCCCCCCCCCACCCCTTATCTACATAAGTAAGAAATCTAAGAAAGGATCACAACATTATTAGCTACCTAAACTCTTTATTCGTTTGAATTTCGCGGGACATTTGTATTGACAAATATAGACAGATAAATACCTAAGCAAAGTATAATCACACTTCAATATTTTCAAGGAGACCAATTTTTTCCTATTTACATTGGTAGCTCTGTGATTGGTAGGTAATAAAATACCTACTCGGACAAATCTCTATCCTACTTACTTACCACAGAACACATATAATCAAGAGTTACCTACTTACTGATTTGTATTGCCAAAAGCAGTTGCAATTAATTCACTGATAGTTTATGAATGAAGTGAGTGTAAAATGGTGCTCTTCATTCTACCTGCTTATTTTTTTCTTGTCTTTAGATATAAAAAACCAATATAAAAATTAAATAAACTAATGAGGTCACTTACCCGAACTATGATGCAGAAGGAATAAAATTCCACACAAAACTGCTGCACAGCAATTCATATTTTATGTAAATTAATTTATTAAGAAATATGAACACAAAGCACTACATCCGTGTTGCACACATGTTATGATTTGATACAGAACCGCCTACCTTGACCGCGCTACTAAGATTATTGAGTTCAACTCTTTCTGCCAAGAGTAGGAACGAATCGAATGACGACATGACGTGAGTGAGAGACCGCTAATTTCTACAGTGAGTGTTTCGCTATTATCGACCTTACATCGGGGTGTTTAGAGCACATGTTGGCGTAGGCGTAGGTTTGTTTGAGTCTTACAAAACAATAACAGCTGATGTCATTCACGCTATCTCGTCCATTAACGATGTTCTTTTTTATTTTGATACCTTCCAAAGAAAAACTTTTTGGCAATAGGATATTTTATTCTAGGTGAGAAAAAAATCGAAAAATATATTATTGTGATAGATTAGGCAAAAAGCAGTCGGAAAATGTTGGTTTAGTTAGTGAAATAACAAAATAATTTTAAAAATTTAATTCAACGATTTCAGTTCTTTTTATCTGTTTTTGAACACCATGAATGAAATAGTAGACGCCATGTTATTACGTCATACCGCTGTTTTTAATTTTAACTGATCAACTGAACACCAGGGCCGTACCAATAGAAAATGGCGCCTCGGGCACGCAAAACATTTGCGCCCCTTCGTAAATTATCTTCTAGGTCTATAAAGCTGAGCAAAGCTAGGTCGCGTAACCTTTCTTGACCGATTATAGCCTTTTTATATCGAAGGTATTAATTTCAACTTGCTAAAAAAAAACACTGCAATTTTACGCAAAATTTGAATAGGAACGGGCAGATTAAGAAATACGCTTTCATCCCGATACTGCACAATAAATTCAAGTAGCTCTTCGGATTTCTTGGACGTAACAGTATGCAATGGTTTATTGACATCTTTTTTTATTTCTAAATTTATTAATTGGCAACTTTACGCGCCCCCTTCGATAGGCGCCCAGGGTTCGTGCCCTGGTTGCCCCACCCTAGTTACGCCTCCGACTGAACAACTTTGTACTTTTATTAAATTCGTAACCAAAGTATTTTTTATTGAAATAATATCTTACATTCAGAAACAGCCAACCAACGATAAGTAGAATAATAACTCATTTTTTTAATGATAAACAATTATCATACAAACTATCAGTGCATTTGTTTACACAGCAAACTGACGTCATACCCACAGCAATATGGCGTCTACTGCGTCCAGCGTTTTCGTCAAATTTCGGGCGAAATATGAAAATGTAAAATTTTTATGGGACTACTTTTCAGAAATGGGTGTAATACCCTATTAGGTATGAGTGAGAAGATTCATACCTTTTCATGCCAGAGTATCTAAAGTCTAAACCTTAGATACGTACCGGGCGGCGTACTAACATCAGACCAAAAGGTTTGGGATTTTTACGTTACTAAGGTCCCGAGGAGTATTTGCGTATCACACTATCAGCAGCAATGGCTTTAATTTTGACAGTTCCACAACACAACTTTCATTGTGTGATGTTGTTACGTTGTAGAACAGATCCTTCAAAATGATTGAGTTTGTGATTGATAGTGTGTTACGCAGGTCGAGCTACCTACCTAACATACGAACTTGATCTACAGACCTGCATATTAAATTATGTAGGTTCCTATAAAGGTTTATTATTGTTTGCTTTTATAAATATGTGTCATCATGACTATCATGAGCTACATAGTTCGTTTTTTTCTGATTTATTTTCCTTCTTCACTATGTTTGTATAAATTAACTACAACTACTGTAACTAATTGAATAAATTACTATGGAATAAACTTATTGGAAAGTAAGCTTATAGAAGACGACTTGAAATAGATAAACTTTACAAAAGAACTACGTTTTTTTTTTATAGAACTACGTTATTTCGTTGCTATTACTGAAGTGCGGTTAGTGCGGTGCGGCTGTACGGGCTGTACCAACCGTACCTCACCTTCAGTAGCAACCGTACCTAATATTCTGTGTTTGTAGTGATAAATTTGACAGTGACAACGCCTTTGTGTCGAGATGCACTCTGTTGGATTCTCAATGCTCGGCTCAACAGCGAGAGTTGAAAATCCAGTGCGCGAAAAAATCCCGCCGTGATTTTATTACGTCCGTGAGTCTAAAGTCGTCTAAGACTGATTGTTTAGGTACAAGCGTTGCTCTGGCTTGACTGCAGGTACTACGTGACATATAATTTCTGCATCATCGAGGTCATTCAAGATGTTTTTTGCTAACCATTTCGAAATCCGATAATCAGCATACAGGTATGGTCAACCGCACGTCATTTAATAGGTAAATATCAATGTGAGCTGTGTAATTTGATGTCAGAGTCTTCCTTTGTTTGTGAAGACATTTCAAAAAGGATTTTTTTTGCAATCATTACTGTAAATTATTCTAATAAATAAGAATCTATATTTCTCTGTGTTTTTTGGTTTTATAGAATTGTTAGCATGGAACCTACAAACGACCTTATTTTTCCGCCTTAAATTTTCACGAGGTAGACTTCTGACAAGATTCAATAACGAATCTATCAGTTGCCACGTTGTAACCATAATTAATTATTGCGTTTCTACGCGTTTGGCAAATTTTAACAAAAAAAAAAAAAATCCTGGGTAAGTAAGTGGCACCTAAGTATTTTTTCCACTCCGCCAAAAACGTATTAATATTCTTAACTTTCCATCGTGTCCCCACTTTTCAAGTAAATGTATGGTCATTTTGTTAGAAAAGGACACAATATAGATAGTGGGAATGGGCCAAATATTCGTTTTATGTTCGTTATTGCCACTATTCGGCAGGTTTACCGAACATTCGTAATCGGCCGATTATTCGGCAAAAATTCCGAAGATTCTACCGAGCCATTATGTATTAAAAACGTCTGTAAGCATAATGAAGTAGCACAATTATGAGTACAATTGGGCACTTTTAACATAACCAAAAATTCTAAGTTCCACGGAAAACAGCTGATCGATTACGGGAATTGCCCGTCGCCCATTAAAAAATGTTTTTGTTTCATTCGTTTTCGATATCGATACCCAACACGTGGGTAAAGTATTGCCACCTAATTTATTTTGAACCTGTATGTTTCAAATGTCCTTTCTCTGGCATTGTTGAGCTTGATTAAGTGCTAAGTTGAGCTGCACGATTACTGACAAATGCGTGCATTGACTGGACAGGTCCATTCAGTCTGTGAAGTGTGGTTCTTTCCTCGTTTAAGACCTTTTCAGATACCAGTCTACATGGTCGTCAAATGATATGACCAAGATTATGTCTGGAATTAACCAGTATTTTCCTGTCACCATCCCCAGAGGATTCTCGCCGTCTTTCTCTTTCATCCGTTCAGTACTGCTGCGTCTGCTGCTGTGTACCTATTCGATTTGAGTGTTGATACTCGAGGTACACTTGCGGCCAGAGTGGTTAAAAGAGACCGTGGCCTCTCAGTTTATCTCATCTTTCTCCTCAGAGTAGTCAGGAAGGAAACGCCAAACGCCAACCCATTTTCAAAAATATGATTGACGTGTAAAAGTGTTTGTATAAAAACGTACAGAGGCCAGCATGTCAAGCTTCCCCAAACTGTCAAATTTCTTGGTAAGTTTTCCCACTTTATTGCAAAAGCATTTTAAATTGGGAAAATTTGACAGTTTGGGATAGCTTGATGTGCTGGCGTCTGCACTTGCAGAAATAAAATAATTTATCATTTACAGTACAAACTAATTCCACGTGTTTGATTTGTGTTGCTGCTTAATTAATAACACGGTTCACCAATCAAATTAGGTACAGCACTACTATCATTCGTTTTCAACATTCCATCCGGAAGCGCGGGAAACTTTTAACTTGGTGGACGCGTCCTTTTTGATAAAAACGAAATAACTAATTAAATATAGGATCAGTCTTGTAATTTTAGTATTGTATATTCTTTTATTTAACGTATTTTTAGTTTCTGTACTTTTTCTTCGGTAGGGTAAGTCTTTTCAATTATTTAATAAGGGCGAAAAATGAACGACCCGCCTGACCCGGGGGACTTTGTTCCCCCGGCAGGCAATTTCGTCACAATCTCCAACGAATCGGGCATGGATACCGATGGGTCGACTTCGGCTCGTCATTTAAAAAGGAGTCGTGTTCATGTGTGCAAACAATGCAATAAACGCCGTCGTACCCGAAAGCACCACGGTTCCGAGACTTCGGGTTGTGGATGCATGGACTCGTCGATAGTTTCTACATTGGAGCCTAATTGCTCTGAAATTCCTGCCTCAAGCGAAATTTGCACTCCTGTATCAGTTCCCACTCAAATTGGTCGAAATACATACGACAAAACTGACAGCGCGCCTTTTGTTATTCATGTACAAAAAACAACAACTACTCCGGATGATGGAACGACTCTACACCCAATCACATTTGGCAAATTTCTTAAACACAACGCCTTCCAAAATATCGTCAACGGTAGCGTCAAAAAAATCGGGCGCAATAAAATTTCTCTTTCTTTTTCTAATTGCCTGGACGCAAATTCCTTTATTACACATAATACTCTAGAAAAATACAATTATAAAGCCTTTATACCTACTTTTAATGTTACCAGAATGGGTTTAGTGCGTGGTGTTCCTGCAGAATGGTCTCCGGAGGAAGTTGTAGATAATATAACGGTACCAATTGGTTGCGGTTCAATTTTAAAAGTCAGACGCCTCAATTTTAAAACCACTGTTGATGGTACAACGATTTGGAAACCGTCCCAATCTATTGTTGTTACGTTTGATGGGCAGGTTCTACCGAAAAGAATTTTTATGTGCTATAATGCATTACCTGTAGATTTATATATTTTCCCTACCATTCAGTGTTTTAATTGCTGTCGTTATGGTCACACTAAAATTCAATGCAGGTCTAAACCTCGTTGCTATAAATGTGGCCAAGGCCACACTGGGGATAGTTGTGAAAGAGAACAAGAAAGTGCATCCTGCTGCCTTTGCTCTGGTTTTCACTATGCTACTAATAAGTCATGCCCAGAATTTTCTAGGCAAAAATTAATTAAAACATACATGGCACAAAGTTCAGTATCTTATGCTGAAGCAGCAAAAGTATATCCCCAAGTAACTAAGTCCTATGCTGATACACTTTTATCTTCTCCTTCCAAAAACTTTGCAGATACTCCATCTATTCCTTCATCTAAGAGATTACCTGCTTCAAGTAGCTATAAAAAGACTGTCTTCCTCAAACCACGATCCCCTCCTAAATCTGTACAAGGATATAATAAAGAGGCTCATAATGCCATTATTAAAGATTTTAATATTCCCCAATCATCAAATGGTTGTGCTCTTTCTGATAATCATAATAATGATAAAAATGATGCAATTTTTTCTATAAACGATTTTCTTTCTGCACTACACAATCTTCTCTCTCAGTTCAACATTTCACCGTCCAACGCTGCCCCTTCTTTCAATGTATCTCAATCCATTCATAATGGACAACACATCCAATATAATCCAGTGGAACTGCCGCAGTCTAATAAACAAAAAGAGTGATGTTATACATCTTTTTAATAAATATGAGCCATTTGCCTTTGCTTTAGCAGAGACTTGGCTGAAACCCAATCATGTTTTTAAAATTCATGGTTATTTAACCATTAGAGAGGATAGATCTGATGGATATGGCGGAGTAGCTATACTCATCAAGAATTCTATCCCTTATTCTATCATTACATTACCTCCCCATAGTGAGGAAATTTCAATTTTAGCTATTAAAGTACTTCATACTTGTCTTGTTTCTATTTACATTCCTCACCCTTCTTTCTCTGTTCTTCAAGAGATGAGTAATCTCATTTCTTTTCTTCCAAAGCCTTTCTTAATATTGGGGGACTTTAATTGCCATCACCAATCATGGGGTTGTTCAACTTCTAACTGTTATGGTGACAAATTACTAGATATCATAGACTTACATAACTTATGTATCTTGAATTCAGGAGCTGCCACACGTCGTTCAGATCCCAATCAGAACCAAAGTGCAATTGATCTTTCTATCTGTTCCCCTAGCTTAGCCTCCTCATTAACTTGGCATACTCTAACTTCTACTTATGGTAGTGATCATTTTCCAATAGTTATTTCTTATCCCCTTTCCAAACCAAATGCACCACTAAGGAGATCAAACTTAAAATATAAACTTCCTAATAGAAATGATGATGCCTGGGACAAATTCAGAAACATTGTTGACAGTAAGCTTTGCTCCTTGCCTGTCATTTCAGATGGCAATGAAAATAGTTGTGCTGAAGCTTTAGCACTCTTATTAATAACAGCGGCAGATGAAGTTTTTCCTGAAAAAAAGAACAATTTTAGTGCTATTCCCTCGCCTCCGTGGTGGGACTCAGAGTGCACAGAAATGATTAAAAAACGTAAAGAGGCCGAATACAATTATAACCTTGACATGTCTGATATTAATTTTGATATAGTTACTAACTTAATTAATGAAACTTGTAAACTTTTTAAGAAGAAAAAATTTGAATCTTGGCGTAACTTTTGCTTATCAATTTCACCGAATACTCACCCTACGATTGTCTGGCGCAATATTCGCAGATTTAGGTCTATTTATAACAACTTTTCTCCTATTCCAGATTCGTTAGCCAATAAATTTTTAGATAAATTAGCTCCGCCTTGGGTTCCTGAGGCTACCAACCTTAACCTGTCTCACGTATCCAAAAACCAAGACACTCTGACGACGTTACATCTTCCATTCAATCTCACTGAATTAAAAGGTGTTATTAATAAAACTAAGGATTCTGCACCAGGCATTGATGGCATCCCGTACTCCTTTTTTACTAATGCAAATGATGTAGTCCTCAGTTATTATTTAGAGCTTATTAATTTTATTCTTAATTCAGGAAACATCCCTGTTGAATGGAAACGCCACAAGGTGTTGCCATTTCTTAAACCAAATAAAACTCCATCTGATGCTTCTTCATACCGTCCCATAGTTTTGTCTTCAATTCTGATGAAATTAGCGGAACACTTAGTTAAAAATCGCCTAGAATGGTATGTTGAAAGTAAGGGTCTTTTGGCAGAATCACAATATGGTTTTAGAAAAGGTAAAAGTACAACTGACTGTTTAAGTATTTTAATATCTGATATTCGTTTATCCTTCTCTAATAACCAATCTACCGTTGCAGTTTTCCTTGATATTAATGCAGCTTATGACAACGTTGTATTGTCAGTTTTACAAAATAAATTAGAAGCCTTACAAGTTCCATTAAATTTGTCGAATTTCATTATTAACATCTTGACTGAACGGTCTGTTAGCATGTTAATAGGAGATCAGGAGGTATCTCATCTTGTATGGAGAGGTCTCCCACAGGGTTCTGTGCTCAGTCCCCTTCTATACAATATTTACACTTTTGATTTAGACACGTCCTTATCTAACCATGTTCAGGTTCTTCAATATGCCGACGATTTATTATTATATTCTTCAAGCCAATCGGTTGAGCAAGCTAGTCATGCTATCAATTCTGCTTTATCTACTTTGGAGTCATGGTTACATTTAAACGGTTTGGATTTATCAACGTCCAAAAGCGCGGCTGTTTTATTCACCCGAAAGAAAAACATTCCCGTAGTAAATCTCTTCTATAAAGAAATACCTATTCCAGTTAAAGATAAATTCAGATATCTAGGTATAATACTTGACTGTAAATTAAGTAGTGTTCCTCATTGTGACTATATTGTTAACAAATGTGAGAATCACCTAAACATGCTTAGATGCCTCTCTGGTGTGTGGTGGGGTGCACATCCCTTTTCATTGAAACTTATTTACAACGCAATCATCAGAAGCACTCTTGATTATGGAATGTTCGTTCTAGAACCTGGTAGTGTTATGGCTTTTAAAAAGTTGGATGGCATTCAGTCCAAAGCATCACGCATTATTTCTGGTGCCATGA